>OX422185.1:17998632-19213159 GCA_949130485.1 Agelas oroides
CCTCTCTTCTCTTCCCCACACACAGAGTACTTGCAAGTGGAGGAAAAGACCTGAAGGGGTCCGTCTTCCTAGAAGCACTGGCGGACAGAGAGGAGGCAAACAGAAATGGAAAAATGATGTCTATCATCTTCATCCGCGACAAGAGCCCAAAGGGGCAAGAGATCTCTGGATACATTGACTATGCACACAGACTAAAGGTAGGGCCCTCGTGAGATAGTCTCGTGCCCAGCCGGATATAACCTACGGAAAATCTGTTTGGTAACATTGCGCACCTTTCTTGGGCTTTTGCACACGTCAGCATGGCTTGAACGCGGCCGGTGCTGACCATATACATGTACGAAAGTTCTCGCCTCTACAGGGCTTCAGTTATCACCAATTAGCATCCGCACAAGCGCTAGTGCGCTAGTGGACTGCCCGAGTAATTGGACATCCTACAATTTGATTGGCACTTTTCAAATAACTCCGTCGTAAGTAGAAAAGGCCCTGAATCGAGCCCAACGTTACCAGACGGACTTTCCGTAGGTATATCCAGCTGGTCACGAGACTATCGTGAGAGGGCTGGGCCTGGAGATGCGACTAGTGTTCACAAGTAAGCTGTCACTGAGGCTTGAGCCACTGGTACTCCAGGTCACTGAGCAATGATGGATACATGGTAAGGGGGTGCAAGTGTGGGTGTGAGGTGGATTACATGCATTTAGCATGTAGCTCAGTGACCTAGAGTACCAGCGGCGCAAGCCTCAGTGACAGCCTGCTTTCTCTTGAACACTAGTCGCATCCCCAGACTCAGCCCTCTCACGAGGAAAGGGTCTGGTGACACAAACTTGGGCTTGCAGCATGGGTCATTGTAAAAGCTGGACTCTGGACTGGACTATAGACTGATATTTGGACTGAGTTTTGGACCGATGCTGAGCTCCACAACGACTATTCCCACTCTGAATCAGTTATCTAAGCTAGAGCAGAGGTTCTGTTGTTCTCTGTGAATATTGACATAATGTAATGTGCTTTGTACCTAATTGACAAGCGGTTACCTGAGACATGGCTTTGTCCCAAGGATTGTTCAAGAGAGCATAGACATGCATGAGCATCTCTTGGTATTTCATGAGAGGGGAGGTAGTACGTACAAACATTTATCAAGATCTTTTGAGGACCTGGGTTAATTTCTGTGGGCTGATGGTGAGGCTGAACTGTGCAGCAAATATACTATACCACTCACGAACCAATCATGACCACCTGCAAGATAGCTATACGAATGCTGTTGTCTGTTTACAGCCACATTACCATAATGTACAATAGTCTTGTGCCCAGACCCAACCCTCTCACGAGGAAAGGGTCTGGTGTCACAAGCCTGAATCCTTGGGCTTGCGGAAGTGTTGAAGCCTTGTAATTGTTAGTGTAGATTACAAATTGCTCAGTGTTGGTATAAGTAACAGCATGGTTTCGAGTGCAATTTGGGATTAATAGCACAAGTGAATGGCTGTTAATTGCACGAGGCGAAGCCGAGTGCAATTATGCCATTCATGAGTGCTATTAATCCCAAATTGTACGAGAAAGCATGCTGTTCCTTGTTAATCATAAACTTCACCTAGTTTACAGTATGCTATAATAAGTATGAGTATGTATGTGATGTGGTGGTTTATAGTATACAAGTTTACAATAACCTGTATAGTTTACACCAAGTTGTTGTCACTTACAAGTTACAAGTTTACATTATGTTAATATAGTTTACAGCAAATTGTTGTCGCTTACAAGTTACAAGTTTACATTATGTTAATATAGTTTATAGCAAATTGCTACTGACCAATCAGTGAGCGATTACACCTTGCATGGTTTTGTATTTTTTGTATTTTTTGTCCAATCAGAATCTTTCCTACCTGTGCAATTACAAAAATAATTGCACACCTTTCTATGGGAGTAAATGTATTGACACTAAATAAGTATATGATTAGTATAATTAACAGCATGGTTTCGAGTGCAATTTGGGATTAATAGCACGAGTGAATGGCTGTTAATTGCACGAGGCGAAGCCGAGTGCAATTATGCCATTCATGAGTGCTATTAATCCCAAATTGCATGAGAAAACATGCTGTTACTTGTTAATCATAAACTTCGCCTAGTTTACAGTATGCTATAATAAGTATGAGTATGTATGTGATGTGGTGGTTTATAGTATACAAGTTTACAGTAAACTGTATAGTTTACACCAAATTGTTGTCACTTACAAGTTACAAGTTTACATTATGTTAATATAGTTTACACCAAATTGTTGTTGCTTACAAGTTACAAGTTTACATTATGTTAATATAGTTTACAGCAAATTGCTACTGACCAATCAGTGAGCGATTACACCTTGCACGGTTTTGTAGTTTTTGTATTTTTTGTCCAATCAGAATCTTTCCTACCTGTGCAATTACAAAAATAATTGCACACCTTTCTATGGGAGTAAATGTATTGACACTAAATAAGTATATGATTAGATAATGAATCTCATAACACGCTTTGAACGGTAGGATTGAAGTACTTGTTCTCACTTCCGCATTATTCCAATAAACGCCACTCTGAGATTTCATTGGGCGGGTCATTGTAAAAGCTGGACTCTGAACTGGGCTGGTAGAATGGACTATGGACTGGACTCATGCACTGTGAACTATGGACTAGACCATGGGCTGTACTATGGACTGACATTTGGAACTGATTTTTTGACTAATGCACACTTGGGATTGCCAATGCTAATCTCGGTGTGTGAAGCTGTTACTACAGGCTAGGCAATTCTCAGCAGAAAATAGTCAACAGGGGGTTGTAAATGTCAGTGCATAGTCCAGTCAAGAGTCCAGTCCAGAGTCCAGTCCAGAGTCCAGTCAAGAGTCCAGTCCAGAGTCCAGTCCATAGTCAGTCCAGAGTCCAGTGCATAGTCCAGTCCATAGTCAGTCCAGAGTCCAGTCCATAGTCAGTCCAGAGTCCAGTGCATAGTCCAGTCCATAGTCAGTCCAGAGTCCAGTCCAGAGTTCAGTCCATAGTCAGTCCAGAGTCCAGTGCATAGTCCAGTCTAGAGTCCAGTCCAGAGTTCAGTCTAGAGTCCAGTCCAGAGTTCAGTCCAGAGTCCAGTCCAGAGTCCAGTGCATAGTCCAGTCTAGAGTCCAGTCCAGAGTTCAGTCCAGAGTCCAGTCCAACTACTGCTTCCGCTAGCCCAAGGATTTGGACTTGTGACACTGGACCTCTTCTCCTCGCGTGAGCTGGGTGGGGTCTGGCCACAAGATTACATGTAGTTGAAGACATCTCTTAGATCATAAATGTTTGAGTGAGGTTTCTATACTCTACCACATCCCCACACCCTCACATCCCCACCCCCATACCCCCACACCCTCACCTTACACCATCACAGGTAGAAGACTTTGATCCCTATTTCTCCGGCCGTCGCAAGCTCCTTCCTCGTCACAGTGACCTGAGCTTCTACAACTGGGACACCAACTTCTCCACCTCCAACTCGACACCAAACTACCAGGTCAGTAATCTCTTAGTATACTGAGATTTACTGAATTGGGACACTAACTTCACTTTCCCACTCTCTCTCGGTACACCCCTGATACATGTATATACATCAAGAGCTCATAAGAACGGATGGCTTGAGTAAGAGCGTGTACATGTACAATAGAATTTACCACCAGTACTAAAAATAGTAACACGTACTGCACATGCTGCATAGACATAAGCCATTGTTGCTAAGCATGTGACCGGGTGTTCTATTTTCAATAATTTTGACTGGACTATGGACTTCTATTGGAGTTCCACGCTCTTACTTAAGCCACCTGTTTTTATACATTCAGGGCACGAGACTAGTGGCAGTAGTATAATAAAACGAAATATGCCCACAAGGTCTAATCCCATAATGTCTAATGGTCATAATGGATTTTTGTACTGGAATGTCTAACTATTGAGCAATTAACACACTGTACCAGGAGGGTGACCTAGCTATGTGAGGTTCACAGTTTATGATGATGATGGGAGTTCATTACCACTCAAAAAACAAACCTAAACCGGTTGGCTCATTTTGAGACCATCGAGCTCATCAAGAATGAGCAAGCCTCAACAGAGGTTCAAATGATCCAGCTCACAGCCGGGGGACAGTCAGGTTAGTATAATGCAATGTGTATGAAAATGCCAACATGCTCCCACTCAATACATTGTGGTATTTTGATTGCCACGATTCGATCAAACTACCAGGTCAGTAATCTGTAGGATATACTGAGATTTACTGAATTGATATTATAACTTCAGACTTCACAAGTTTGTTTGGTGGCGAATTGATCGGAGTCAATCTGGCGGCAAATTGATCGGAGTCAATCTGGCAGCGAATTGATTGGAGTCGATCTGGCAGCAAATTGATCGGAGTCGATCTGGTGGCAAATTGATCGGAGTCGATCTGGCGACAAATTGATCGGAGTCGATCTGGCGGCAAATTGATCGGAGTCGATCTGGCGGCAAATTGATCGGAGTCGATCTGGCGGCAAATTGATCGGAGTCGATCTGGCGGCAAATTGATCGGAGTCGATCTGGCGGTACTGCTAGCTTCACCATTTGAAACATTCTGTAATTTCAGCGTGTGCGGTATCCTTCCTCACGCTACAGACCTAATATGGTGACATTCCTTACATTCTTTGGGTCCTTTCCAAGCAATCTCTTTGAAGTTTTGCGACAAAGCACATGAAATTTATTACATTTTCCTTACTTTAGACAAACATGCATACACACTGCCTTTCATGCTGTGCAAAACTTATTTGGATCACAAGTGTTAGACAAAGGTAATTTGTTGGGTGTTAAATTTTATCCCAACACCAAATCAAATTTGCTCTTCAAAGCATACAACACAACTGTTTTGCTCAGCCAAGTTAGAAACTGTTTAGGTAAGCGTATACCTTACACGCACACATTCACGCCCTTGTAACACGCACTAGTTTGCTACTGAAATGGGGTCTCGTGTGTGTGTGTTAGGCTTGGTTTGTTATTCAATTTCATTGCTTTGGTCGGACAAACTTTGTTTCAAATTTGTGCAAACATGGCAATAGGTGTGTGTGTGCTTATACCTTAGCGTGCATATTGTGGTTATTGCACTCATGGGCTGTATTTTTACTTGCCTTTGGCTTCTGAAACTACTGCCGCCCGTGAGTGTAATACCTCGCACACTGTATATGTATCAAGAGCGCATAAGAACGGGAGGCTAGAGTAAGAGCATGTAACTATGTGAAATTTGAAACCGGACGGAATTTACCGCCAGTACTAAAAATAGTAACATGTACTACGCAGCTGCGTGCGTAGACTAAGCGACTGTTGCTAAGCACGTGACCGGTGTTCTATTTTTGGTACAGTTCAGTAATTTCGACCAGACTACAGGCTTCTATTGGAGTTACACGCTCTTACTCTAGCCGTCCGTTCTTATGCGCTCTTGCCTCATGATATTGCCTTCCTCGACAGTTCAACTACTGTTCACATTTGTACCAATGCATTACGTACACATAGAAAAATAGCTAATTCTGGTTTCAGTGAAAAATAACTAAAGCACTTCTGGTTTCAGTGTGGAGTTTCCAAAGTGGTAAAATGGTTGTAAATGTGCTCTAGACCCTTGGGTAATTGCATAGATCAGATTCAGCGTCTAACTTGATTACATAAATGCATGTACATTAGATCTAAATCTGCCAGTAAATTATATATACTTGCTCTTTGAATTGTGTACGTTTTAGTTACAAAGATTTGCGATGTCGTGTCACAGTGGAATAGGGTTAATATCCGCATTCATCGCTGTTTACCCTGCTAACATACTTGCTAATGCTTTTCACACCATCTGAGCTAAAAAATTTTCAATCAAAGTCTAATGCGCATTTGTTAGACCCTATCACAATAACAAATTAAATTTACTCTTCAAGGCAAACCTTCCTTTGCAGCTGGGATTCTGAATATTCAGTTACTCCCAACAACTAAACTAGGGGAATGTAGAACATTGTGGGGCGAGCATGAGCAAGCAATGCACTACAGCATTGACTGTTATGTAGCTAAGGCTTTACCAGTGAAGTATCAGATCACAGCACACAGGCCATTCATGCTTGGCTGCACTTTGTCTCACTTCAACAAAATGGGGTGCATTATTTGCAAGTTATGAAGAAAGAGGATCACTTTGATCGAAGCAGTTATAATATTTACCTAGATTATGTCCACATACGTTGATGGCTAAATCTTTGAAATATGCTGGACATTCCAGCAGAATATGTGCATGCAAGCTCATATAAATCATCCTAACTAAATAAGACATTTGAAGTGTCCCAGTAAGAGTTGAAATTATAACCAAAATTTCATAGTCATTTACACTTATAGTTGCTGGATGACGTCCAGCAAACCCTCAACTTAAGGTGGCGGGATAGTCCCGGTGGGCGTGGTTTATGAAATATATCAACACAAAATATCCCGTACAGAATTCATCCCAGTACAACAAAACCTACTGAATATGAAGTAGGGAGGGTAGTGAGTGTGTACAGGAAAAAACCGTGGAAGTAGCTCACTTTGTAGCCACAGTAAGCACATGAGTGTCCCCGCAGACTATTCACCAAAAATCTACAGTACGAAGTACGCTAGCGACTTGATCTCGCTGTTGGAGATGCGCATTAATAAACTCTAGGGCGGCTCGAAACGTTTTTGCCGCTACGGTAAATGGTACTCGAAATAGAAAGGAAAAACTTACTGTCTTACCAAATTTCCTTGAAACAACAGGAATTAACGTTGCAACGGAAGGCAATATCGCAAAAACTGCTTCGAGTCGCCCTTCGCACGGTATTTTTGCGTAGTTTCACCGTCTTCGCTAGTTGTAAATCAGTCTCCACGACTTTATTTTTGGTGACAAAAAAGTTCGATAACTAGCACCGTAACGACTGAGTTCAAAGTTCAAAGTGAATAGCACATGCGCATATATACGTTCAATTAGGAATTACGGTATCTTAATTTATTGCTACGCGTGCGCTGTACGTACAGAACGGTACCCCGCCACCTTTAGGAACACGTTAGCTAAGATACTGTACCAGTCAAAGGCTCAAAAATTGCAAAGCCTAACAAGCCTACGTTAGATCTACTCTGCTAGTAAATTAAATCTGCTCTTTGGATTGTAAATGTTTTGTGTTACAAGATTTGCGGTGTCATAGTGGAGTTTGGGTGCGGTTAATATCCGCATTCATTGCTGTTCACTCTGCCAACGTCCTTGCGAGTTTGCATGCACGTATTCTAACTTGCAGTTTACTGATCAAAGGCTCGAAAATTGCAAAGTGTAACACACATGTACATATATATATACATTAGACCCTCTTTTGCCAGCAAATTAAATTTTGCTCTTTCAATTGTGGACGTTTTGTGTTACATTGTTTTGTGTTGGATTTGTTGTGCCACAGTGGAGTTTGGGTGGCGTTAATATCCGCATGCATCGCTGTTTACCCTGCCAACATACTTGCTAATGCTGTTTGTGACAAAAATCTGGTTTGAAGCATTTCAATCAAAGATGCACATATGTTAGATCCTATCATAATAACAAATTAAATTTGCTCTTCAAGGCTTTTGTGACTGTGCTTATACTGAATATAGATTATGCATGGTAGCCTGGAATTTATGGTCAATAACCACCCGACTCGGAGGGCGGAGCCTGAGACAAGGATGGTTATTGACCATAAATCCCAGACTAACATGCATTATGTGTTATATTCTCACAGTCACAAAAAGGTGTGCTTTGAAGAGTAAATTTAATTTGTTGGTCTAACATATGTGCATTAAGGCTTTCTTTGACTTATACCAACACATTAAATTTGCTCCAGAATTGTGGTGCCACAGTGGAGTTTGGGTGGCATTAATATTTGCGCATGCATCGCTGTTTACCCTGCCAAAGTAGTTGCTAATGCTATTGACCTGTGTTGGAATTTTTGAGTCATTCCAACTCAGTGACGTAGCTGGGTGGACTCTTGTGCCGGCTCGCATCAGGGTGTGAGTCAGGCCATGTTTCAGTCAGTTTGACTATGTTTTTACTTCTCTCCTTTCTGCTTCCTCCTCCCCCTCCTCCTCCTCCTCCTCCCCCTCCTCCTCCTCCTCCTCCTCCTCCCCCTCCTCCTCCTCCTCCTCCTCCTCCTTCTCCTCCTCCTCCTCCTCCTCCTCCTCCTCCTCCTCCTCCTCCCCTCCTCCTCCTCCTCCTCCCCCTCCTCCTCCTCCTCCTCCTCCTCCTTCTCCTCCTCCTCCTCCTCCTCCTCCTCCTCCTCCTCCTCCCCTCCTCCTCCTCCTCTCCCTCCTCCTCCTCCTCCTCCTCCTCCTCCTCCTCCTCCACCTCCTCTTCTTTATCCTGTAAGCTGTACAGCAGCTCATACTTCCATAAATGGTTACAACTGCCATGTCTTCAAGCGTGGGTGGATGAAAGTTGAGCTAAGAGTTTACTTCGAGTGTTTGTTGTTTTTTTTTAACAGGTGTTCAAGTGTTTAACAGTTGTAATAGCAGCCCATGACCTCCCGTTATCACTTACCTCAGACCACAGACATGTCATTTATAGACCGAGTTGTAGCCGAGTTTCTGAGTCACTTTCTTTTTCCCTTCGAAACTTCTCCTTCAAAACTTCTCCTCTTCCCACTTCAAGCTTATTGCAAAAGTACTTCACAGCTGTTCCAGCCTACTAACGACCTCCTCCAGTTGTGCCACTCACCACTAAAATGTCCGTTTGTAGGTTGCTTTGTTTCTAAGTGTAACCACTTGAACCTCGTTACAAATACTTCAACCTGTATGGCAAGCTATTGAACACTTGACAGCTGTCCAGCCTACAAACAATCTCCAGGGTTTCGTACAGGAATTTTTCCTGGGAGGGGGGAAATGTACATGTATATAGATGCATGCAAAGGGTGCATGCGCGCGTTGGTGCACCCGTTAGGGTTTTGTAAATTTTAATGAAATTGTGGACGTATTTAAGGACAAGATTCAGCCATCATACATTAACCCTATAACTATGCTGTACTTTGTTATTGTGTTGTATACCCTATTGTAGCTGTTAAGGCAGTTATGACATCATAGTTTTCAAATTTCTGGGGGGGGGGGGAATTCCAGTGCCCCCTCTGTATGATACCCTGATCTCCTCTATTGGTGCATTATTGAAACTTTCCAAACCTTTTCAATGCGACCACCTCAACGCTGTTGTACATACAGTAAATATTGTTGTTTTTACGGATCACATGCAAGGTAACAAATTTGCGTGTGTAGCGAGGGATTTATCTTCGTGTGACCATCAATCAACACGCGTGTGATGTTGCGGATACTCGCGGTAGACTTGCATGTGTTGGTGTAGTCTCGTTCCCAGACCTCTCTGGAGGGAGGTCTGGGAACGAGACTAGTGTTGGTGCATACACTGTACAAAGAAATACATACAGTGGAACCCCGCCTTACAGACACCCCTGAAAAGCGACCATCTACGATATTGCGAATGCTCCAGTCGAAACGGCAGCAAAGTTTTTGCCAAACCCCAAGTTGGTAACAGATAACCTTGAGTGAAGTTTAGCTTGAAGGAATGAACAACAATTGTGGTTTGACTGGTCATCGACTAATGACATTTCAGTGGCTAGAGGTAATAGATAACTAAAGATCACTGCGGCAAGACGCAGCTGTCACATTACATCTGATTCACTTTCCAAGTATTTCATTGGATGAACAGCTGAGGTCATAATGTACTCCTGTTATGTAGAAATTGTACAATAATAGTTTGCACAAAACTTGCATGATGTACAGAATAGTTTACATGTTGTAACAGAATAATTTACCCAAAATTTATTTATAGTTTACTGTCTCAATGTGGTATAAACTACCTATACTCAGAGTACAAACAGGATATACTCAGCTAGGTTGTTTACCCTCAGCTGTGCCTTGGGTAAACCGTCTAGCCGAGTAGCTTGAAGGAATGACCAACAGTTGGTTTGGCTGGTCAGCGACTAATGACATTTCAGTGGCTAGAGGTAATAAATAACTAAAGATCACTGTGGCAAGACACAGCTGTCAAAGAACAACAAACAGTGGGACTACGTCTTTTCTCATCCGCACATGTCCACACTCTGATGATGATGTGAATATTTGCATAATGAAAACGAGGAGATGGCAAAAGCCTGAGAGATCTCTAAAAATGGCCAAAGTTTTCTCCTAATTTTGGTGTTACATGCCAGGCTGGAGACCAGGGTACAAAGGTTAAAGGTCATGTACACTGCTGACCATATATGGTTACAGTTAAAGGAAGTTTTCAGTCAACTTACTGATAATGGTTCGTCTAAGGGCTATTAGGGTTAGGGTTAGGGTTAGGGTTTAAATGGCGACTAGCAACCGAATTCGTGTGTCTGTTATTGAGGGATATTACGTGAGTCTGCAGGAAGCTGGACTACCCTTGTCTGTCTTTATCCAGTTACAAGAGTGTAAGCTTTCCTTGCGTCATGCTCGGTGGACCGCAAGACAGACGAGTTCGGGTTTCTCCATGAGCCTATTCTGGCCAGAGCAGCTTGGCGAGCAGAAAGGTGTGATTCAGTCGGCGAAGAAGCGTCGAAAGAGATGTAAGCGCAAAATGGACAAGACTGTACTATCCCAGAGTCCCTGTAGCACCGCTAGTGTCTCACAGCTACCGCACTGACCACTATTCCAAATGGTGCACACTCCGCTACCACTGAGCCAGCTCATTGCACACCAGAGCTAGAGACGGGTGGAAGTTCTAAAGCCAGCACTGCAGACTTAATGCAGTATGCAGTGACCATGATGATGTCCTTCCTGAATTACTTACCTATGACTCTGTTGTGTATGAGTTGAAGAGCGACCAGCCAGGTGTGAAAGTCTCCAAAGATGGTAATGAAGAATGGATACCAGTGGTTAAAAAGAGGAGAAAGAGGACTTGCAGGAGAAAAGAAGGTGAGTCTGAGACTGTGTCTGCTTCTGATGACAGTGGTGATGAGCTAAAAGTGAAGTTCGCAAGGGAAGTTCGCTACAAAGTGAAAGATGGAACTCCAGGCCTGAAGATCTGAAGAGGCAACACAATGCAGTCATGGAAGTGGACACCTATAGCTCCAAGCCCTATTGCAAACAGAACGAGATCTAGAATTAGTTAATGGAACCTTGTCTGCTGTATGTCATTGTTGCACTGTCCAAGTCTCATAGGCCTTGCCTTGGCCTGCTGCTTTGTAGCGAGACTTAAAAATTATATCATATATCTAGCAAACGTATTGTATGAAAAGGTGTCTAGTTGACACATTAAGTCATTTTGCCATCGGGAGGAATGAGACTGGGTTTAGTACTGCCAGTGACAAAAGCTGGGGAGAAGGCCTAGTCTTGTCCCCGACCCCACCCTCTCACGAGGAGAAACGGTCTGGTGAACCAAGTCGATATTTCTTGGGCTAGTACACACTTTTGCGACAGTGTCACCTAGCAATGTCCAAAACTTTTTATGTCAAACCTGCTCACCAAAGGTACGGATACTCGAGTAGACACAAAAATTTTACTGTTGTAAGGGAAGTGCTACATCTCGTGATCTCATTGGTCCTTTACCACTTTTTGGGGAATAATCCCAAGAAATTCAACTTCATTCACCTGACCGTTTCTTGCCGAGAGGCGTGCACAGCTTGGACACGAGACTAGAGAAGGCCTGTGTAGAAGTTTTCCATATATGGGTAAAGGGTGTTTTCAGTTGTCTAGCAAATATATTGTATAATCAGTGTCAACATTACACATGAAATATCTACTATTTTGTCGTCGGTACCTTTTAATGAGTTCGGGGAATTGCATTATATAAATTAGTTTGTGCATTAAAATATTTATCATAATTACATACATACATGTACGTATGCAAATGATAAACACTTAGTTTTGGTTATAGATGCCGCCACACCTTTTGATTATCATAATTGTTAAATTTTGTTAAATAATAACAATAATACTATAGCTAGTATAGTTACAATATAAAATGCGTATATTAAAAGTGTAATATTATTTTGAAATACTACACTTATTGACCAATCAGATTAGTATTACCCTTTTTTTAACAGTAAAGTATGGAAAAAGTGTAATACTAATCTGATTGGTCAATGCGAGGCGCCGCATACGTGGTTACGTAGCTACGAATTTTGAACTATTTCATATAGTTATACGAGTGAAGAATATGGCAGGAACGTGTGAGGACGAGTTTTATAGTGATAGCATTCTTCAATTCTTGAGAGAACCAACTGGAAGTGAACTCGAAGAGCTTATGGAAGGCGCAGAAGCATTCATTGCAGAAATTGAGAACGAAGCGCAGCACTGGAAGGAGCCCCGCCCCATTTTTGAAGCGGCTACTCCTGGCGATTTACAGAAATTCAAGGAGAAAAACTTGAACAAAAACACGACGAAGTCTACAAATACATGTGTGAACCGTTTCGAAGCGTGGAGGAGATGGCGAGAGCTGCCCCACAAACTGGAGGAGATTCCCAAACAAGACCTGAATGGTACTCTCGAACGATTCTTCGCGGAAGTACGCAAATCCGACGGCAGCGAGTACGAGCCGGACAGCCTACGCACAATGCTAGCAGCATTAGATAGGCACCTACGCCAAGCTGGTTTGAAATTCAGCATTATCAAGGACAGGGAGTTTGATGGATGCAGAAAAACGCTGAACGGGAGAGCCATCATGCTACGTGAAGAAGGACTCGGTAAGAAGAAGATGAAAGCAGATGCACTTACCTTGGAGGAAGAAGAGCAGCTTTGGACAAGAGACGTGCTTGGAGGAAATAATGCAGTTAGCTTGAACCATACTGTGTTTTTTATGATTAGCCAGCAGTTTGGGACAAGAGGATGCCAAGAACACCACCAACTGCGTGTTGAAGACCTGAAGTTCGTTCGTGATCCACAAGGGAAAACAATGTATGTGGAGTGGGTTGAAGGTCTCACGAAAACCAGGCAAGGGGGATTGAAAAAGATGGACCGCAGGCTACCTCAGAAACTGTTTGCGACAGATGATGAGCGATGCCCTGTAAGGTTTTTGGAGCATCTAATATCCAAAAGGCCAAAAAGCCTGAGCAATGTAGGTCCTCTTTACCTCCGACCACTCCAAAAGCCACAACCAGATGTGTGGTATTCTTCTCAGTCAGCAGGAGTAAACAAAATCAACTCGTTCATGCGAGAAATTGTCACTCTAGGAGGGCTGGACTGCACCAACAAGAGGTTTACCAACCATAGTATTCGCAAAACTACGGTTCGCAAACTGCAAAAAGCTGGAGTGTCAAATGACAAGATAGCTGCAGTGACTGGACATCGCAGTGAGCAATCCTTGAGAGACTATGCTGTAGCTGACATGGATGACCACAAGAGAATGAGTAGTATTCTCAGTAAGCCAACTGCACTTGGAGATAGAACAAATGCCAGATCAAGCACAGAACACCTAGCTCCAGTCCAACCACAAATGCCCCAGGGGATGTGCCCACAGTATGGCTTCACGAATTGCACTGTATATTTTAATAGTGGATGCAGTTCAGGTTCTTCCAGCCAGGTTCAGTTGAATGTTCCTGCTCCACCAAAGCGGCGACGTATCATTATTGAGTCAGATTCAGATGAAGACTAACTTGTATGGTGCAGAAATATTATCGTTTTACATGTATCTTACACACAATTCATGCTTGTTTACTAATTATATTTGCTGGTATAATATTATGTGTATACACATGTGCTATAGTATTAATACGTGATAGCATGGTTTGCTGTGGTATTTGGGATTAATAGCACTTGTAATGCAGTAAATTGCACTCGGCTACGCCTCGTACAATTATTTCTGCATTACTCGTGCTATTAATCCCAAATACCACAGCAAACCATGCTATTACATATACAAACACCTTTTGTAATTAGGTGCATGAAATAACTGCATCGTATACCATATATGGAAATATTGGTGGACTTTAAATTTGATGGTTTGGCTCCAAATCAAGCGTAAAAAATTTTTTGGTGGAATTTAAATTTGGCGGTGGTGCCTTGCAGTGTATTATATCAGTGTTGCTTTCCTCTTGCTTGAGGTACTTAAACAAAGCCGTGAGTTTGCAAATTAACAAGAAATATAACTGGCAGTGTGCTAGTGCCGAGCTAGCTAAATGTACAGCTCGCATAGTGGGGTGCCGGACAGGGCCAAGAGCGCTACTGCATGCATTACATCATTACGCGTTGCAGGCAAAAATAATACTGGCGGATTTTAATTTGGCGGTTTCAACCCCGACCCCCAGACTGCCAAATTTAATTCCCCGTCAAATTTTCCAGCTATACGGTATGGTCAATAACCGCCAAGTTTGCGAGTATTCTCCATCATAGAGAGAGGATAAGTTCAAAGAGTGAGAACGTTTACAGAACACAAACAATCTAATTAACTAATTTCCTGGATGTACGCATATGAAACGGTTCCGACGTCAAAATATACAGAAGGGAGTTTCACTCAATTAGTCAGTAATGGTGTCTAGTAAACAAAAATAAATACTTGGTGGCTTAGTTACATACTTTCAACTTTGCAGTTATGGCTAGTCACGGAGTATTCTTGCCTTCGTTGCCAGGACTGTTCCCACCACCCCATTTTTATTGCTTGCAGTATGCAGGAATGGAAGGGAGGGGGTTGATATTCACATAGTTTGGTGAGGACGTCATGGCGAATGTGGACAAGACACAACATGTGGTTGAGGTTGTGTGTCAAGTGGGGGAGCACCAACACCAGCTGGCACATCAATGTTCATTATGTGAAAACTTTCCACACACAAATAAAGTGTGAAGTTAGAACATAATGGGATATGGGGATGGGGCATTCATGGCTTAAATTGGTGGGGCATTTACACATGTACGTATGACTTAAATGGATTCGCTCAAATGGGTGGGGCATTCATGGCTCAAATGGGTGGGGCGGTTATGGCAGTGTGAGTTATTGTTTTTGGAAGATGTGCTCGAAAAACACTGGTCTTCAGGGGAGTACCCTTTCTGACCATCGCATGACCACGTGTTCATCCCACCCAATGAATTCACCTTGAAAGGTGGCTTGTAATTTTATCACATGAATTGATACCAATGTCTGACAAGATAGAAATTTGACTTTGTTCACCGGACCAGGGAGGCACGCGTGGGCTGGGCACAAGACTAGACAGACAGAGGGGCAACTGATAGAAATCATAGAATGCATGTGTGGCAGTCCCGGGTAGAAATCAAACATTATTCTGTTGCGCAACTCGACAGTGTTACTGGGTTCGAAGCGCTGTAGCGCAAAACTTCCATTAAGGGCGGGGCCCATACGTGCAGCGAAGATGCATAAATATCTGATAAGTCTATATAGTGTATATGAGCTCCGCCTTTAACGGAGTTCTGCTCTACAGCACTTTGTACGCAGTAACACGGTCGAAATATGCAACAGAATAATGTTCGATTTCTACCCGGGACTGCTACATGTAGAGGATAGTGAAAAGCCAGCAATCACTGGAATTGAACCCAATTCTCCTGGCCTGAGCCACCGGTGCTCTGTCACTGAGCTACATACGACCACTGGGCAACCGTCAGCCCTCACAATGTCGTATTTTCAATGTTGTAGTTATGGCTAGCCATAGATTCTTTTTCCCTTTGTCACCAGGCTAGAGCGCATATATAAGAACAGGCGGCTTGAGTAAGAGCGTGTAACTCCGTAAAATTTAAAACCGGTCGGAATTTACCGCCAGTACTAAAAATAGTAACACATACTGTGCAGCTACGTGGACATAAGCCATTGTTGCTAAGCACGTGCCGCGTGTTCTAGTTTTAGTATGGTTCGATAATTTTGACCAGACTATGGGCTTCTATTGGAGCTACACACTCTATTAGCTTCTATTAGCCTCGTTCCCAGGCCACTCTCAGATCTGGGTGTGGCCTGGGAACAAGGTTAGGCTTCTATTGGAGTTACATGCTCTTACTCGAGCCGCCCGTTCTTATGCGCTCTTGTACTGGCTAACAACCTCCCATTACTTTGCTAAAATGCATAAATGCTCATGATGTGGGTGTAAGCTTAATTGACGAAAAGAAGTTAATGTGTTTTTGGTGTTAAATGAGTTTAAGAAATTGAATAATGATAACAATCGTTAACAAAGGTGTGGCTGAATTATCCCACTCACCCTTGTATCCTAGGTAACAGCCAATATTACAAAGGTATATAGACCCTTTTTGAAGCATCCATTTTCCATGGTGATGTGTCATAGCAACATCCTAACGTAACTAAATAAGACACTGAAAGATGCGTACGTTTTGTGTTACATGTACAAAGATTTGTGGTGTCATAATGGAGTTTGGGTTAATATCTGCATTCATCGCTGTTCACCCTGCCAACATCCTTGCTAATGATTTTCACACCGTCTGGGAAATCTGAGCTAAAATTTTTCAATCGAAGAAAAAGTCTAATGCACATTTGTTAGACCCTATCGCAATAACAAATTTAATTAACTAAATAAGACACTAGTTGCTAAGTGATAGCTGTGAATAAGGGTCACTTTAGCCATAAACTATGTGTCTCACTTCAACAGAATGGGGTGCTTTATTTGTAGGTTATCAAGAAAGAGGATCACTTTGATCGAAGCAGTTATAGTGTTTACCTAGATTATGTCCACGTATGTATGTAGATGGCTAAATCTTTGAAATATGCTGGACATTCTAGCACATTGCATCTTAGCTAATGTGTTGCTTAAGTTGAGAATTTGCTGGACGTCATCTGGCAACTGTATATAAATGTTGAAATTTTGGTTATATATAATTTCAGCATTTACAGGGGCACTTCATTTTTAATGTCTTATTTAGGTTTACATGTTGTTTCATATTGGAGGTCAACGAACGTCACATGATTGATGTGGTTGTGTAAAGAATCTACAACTGGCAAGGGCAGAGGAACCAGCGTGACCGTACTGTAAGCAATAAACGGGGGGTGTGAGAGGCTGGGAGTGACCGTACTGCGAGCAATGAAAGTTGTGGGTGTGAGAGGCTGGGAGTGACTGTACTGCAAGCAATGAAAGTTGGGGGTGCGAGAGGCTGGGAGTGACCGTACTGCGAGCAATGAAAGTTGAGGGTGTGAGAGGCTGGGAGTGACCGTACTGCAAGCAATAAACGGGGGGTGTGAGAGGCTGGGAGTGACCTTACTGCGAGCAATGAAAGTTGAGGGTGTGAGAGGCTGGGAGTGACCGTACTGCAAGCAATAAACTGGGGGTGTGAGAGGCTGGGAGTGACCGTACTGCGAGCAATGAAAGTTGGGGGTGTGAGAGGCTGGGAGTGACCGTACTGCAAGCAATGAAAGTTGGGGGTGTGAGAGGCTGAGAGTGACCGTACTGCAAGCAATAAACAGGGGGTGTGAGAGGCTGGGAGTGACCGTACTGCAAGCAATGAAAGTTGGGGGTGTGAGAGGCTGGGAGTGACCGTACTGCGAGCATTGAAAGTTGGGGGTGCGAGAGGCTGGGAGTGACCGCACTGTGAGCAATGAAAGTTGGGGGTGCGAGAGGCTGGGAGTGACCGTACTGCAAGCAATGAAAGTTGAGGGTGTGAGAGGCTGGGAGTGACTGTACTGCAAGCAATAAACGGGGGGTGTGAGAGGCTGGGAGTGACCGTACTGCAAGCAATGAAAGTTGGGGGTGTGAGAGGCTGGGAGTGACCATACTGCGAGCAATGAAAGTTGAGGGTGTGAGAGGCTGGGAGTGACCGTACTGCAAGCAATAAACGGGGGGTGTGAGAGGCTGGGAGTGACCGTACTGCAAGCAATGAAAGTTGGGGGTGTGAGAGGCTGAGAGTGACCGTACTGCAAGCCATAAACGGGGGGTGTGAGAGGCTGGGAGTGACCGTACTGCGAGCAATGAAAGTTGGGTGCGAGAGGCTGGGAGTGACCGTACTGCGAGCAATGAAAGTTGGGGGTGTGAGAGGCTGAGAGTGACCGTACTGCAAGCAATGAAAGTTGGGGGTGTGAGAGGCTGGGAGTGACCGTACTGCGAGCAATGAAAGTTGGGGGTGTGA
Organism: Agelas oroides; assembly: GCA_949130485.1. Lineage (NCBI taxonomy): Eukaryota > Metazoa > Porifera > Demospongiae > Agelasida > Agelasidae > Agelas > Agelas oroides. The sequence goes on from OX422185.1 coordinate 18,016,657, forward strand.
GAGGCTGGGAGTGACCGTACTGCGAGCAATGAAAGTTGGGGGTGTGAGAGGCTGAGAGTGACCGTACTGCAAGCAATAAACGGGGGGTGTGAGAGGCTGAGAGTGACCATACTGCGAGCAATGAAAGTTGGGTGCGAGAGGCTGGGAGTGACTGTACTGCAAGCAATGAAAGTTGGGGGTGCGAGAGGCTGGGAGTGACCGTACTGCAAGCAATGAAAGTTGGGGGTGTGAGAGGCTGAGAGTGACCGTACTGCAAGCAATGAATTTAAGTTGGGGGTGCCAGAGGCTGGGAGTGACCATACTGCAAGCAATGAAAGTTGGGCGTGAGAGGCTGGGAGTGACCATACTGCAAGCAATGAAAGTTGGGTGTGAGAGGCTGGGAGTGACCGTACTGCAAGCAATGAAAGTTGGGGGTGTGAGAGGCTGAGAGTGATTGTACTGCAAGCAATGAAAGCTGGGGGTGCGAGAGGCTGGGAGTGACTGTACTGCAAACAATGAAAGTTGGGGTGCGAGAGGCTGGGAGTGACTGTACTGCAAGCAAGCAATGAAGAAAGTTGGGGGTGCGAGTGGAATTCAATTTTATGAAATTGAATTTAGCGCTCCTAGCGCAAGACATTGTGTTGAGACTATGTTTGTGCTGTTTCTAAGCACTTGTTGATCTCTGTGAGAGAATGTTCACAATGAATGTAAACTGTATGGGCGGAGCTGAGGGGAAACAACGATGTGGGATCAATTACTCCATTATATTTGGACGAGTAGATAGTGGGTGGTAGACGAAACATGTACACTTTGATTCAATATATGTCTTTATAGAGCAAATTTACAATCATTTTACCATTTTGGAAATCCCACACTGAAATCGGAAGTGCTTTGAAGTATGCTAACTTGCACAACTGGTCACGATCTAGCCTCGTTCCCAGGCCTCCGTTTGCGTTCACAATAATACACGGGAGGGGCTGATATTCAAATATATACGTACTAAACTTGAAAGCGAGTTTCTTACCGGTCAAGACGAGTAGTTTCCATCACGCTAAGGTCTGGAGTCCGTAAAAGCGGTAGAGCACTCGAACGGATGGTCCAGTGCGTTGTTTTGGCAGTTGGGCCCCTCCCTCCCTACGTCCAAATCGCGTACACATCGCGTCCACCTGACGTCATTCACATGATGAATGCTCCCAGGCCTTCCCCGTTTTTTTGCCGGTCTTCCACTCCCGTGTATTATTGTGAACGCAAACAGAAGGTAAAAACGGGGGAGGCCTGGGACTGAGGCTAGTCACGATCCATGTTTTCTCCTAGTCTCGGTCGCAGACCCAAAACCAACCGCAGCACAGACTGCTTTCAGAGGAACCTGCTATTCCTAACCTTTTAAATGCAGACACCTTGTTTTAACGGACGTTTTGCTCACATACGGATTGCATTTCCATTAACAGCCATACGTACATTATAAGCCCTGAAATGCGGACACCTTGTTTTAACGGATGTTTTGCTCACATACGATTGCATTTCCATTAACAGCCATACATTATAAGCCCTGAACTGCGGACACCGGATGTTTTGCTCACATACGGATTGCATTTCCATTAAGGTGATGATCAAACGGTTCGAAACCTGTGAAATGCATATAAGGGCCAATTGTTTATGTAAGCAATCATAGTACACAATAATTATTTATTGCGGACGCTGCACGAACGCGCATCCCCAAACTCACTGGCGATGCTCGAGGCTTTGCCGTCATGATTTCGAAAGCAGATCGCTTATCCTTGCGCCAAATATAAGGGAAGCGTTTCTTCAGTGTTCTGGTGTGTTGTACGGGTAGCGCAGTGTATTCAGCAGGGCGGCACGTAAAGAAATCTCGAAAATTGGACTTGAAATGAAGATTCTACGCTCTGAAGCGCATTTCTTACGCCTAAAGCAGTTAAATTCCTACAAACATTGTGCCAGATATCTTCAAGTGCCGACCTAGTAAATACCGTGAAGTAGTGCAAGAGAATATTTCAGGATCGAACTCTTTACAGTCGCCGAGTAATTTGGTGCAAAAGCGTTCAAGCGATGCGGCTAATTGCTGGTTCGAATGCGTTGGGGCATTTTTAAACAGAAGGTTATTTCTCTCTGAATAACATATTTCGTTCATGTGCTGTTGGACTGAAACTTGTTTGAGATAAATATCAGTTACGGTTTTCAAAATATTAAAGCAATAAATTTACTATGCCAACAGCCTTCGGCGCAGTTGATTGTCACCTTAACAGCCACACATTATAACCCCTGAAATGTGGACACCCTGCTATCTGTCAAGCGGACAAGTTTTTCGGTCCCTTTGGTACCTGTATAATGCAGACGCTTGCTTGTTTCTCACGCAATGTTGTCTGCCGCTGATCAATTCAACAACTGGACATTATAATAGCACTGGTGCGCATACTATAGCCTCTGGTTAGCCTTTCTTTCGTACAGCAAAGGAGAGCTCTAGAATGTGTGTTCGTAGTACAAGTACACATTGCCACGCCTACCGGAAATAAACCGGAAGCCTCCGAAATACGGACGCCTCTATATTCAGGACATGCAGGTGTCTGCATTAGAAGGGTTCTACTGTATATATATGCACGACATGAGGTCGGGGGACGAGACTGGTTTCCATCCTTTCTTTTTCTTCTTTCCTCCCTTTATCCTTTTTTTTGTTTCTCCCTTTCCTCTCTCCTCTCTTCTCCTTTTCTCTCCTTAGCTTACCGCAGATTGCAGTTCCGTTTGAACGTCGCGTATTCAGTGAGTTTTCACGGAAACTATGTTCAACAAGGGAACACTGCATGACGTGGATTACCCTGAAATTTGGGGGGAAACGTGATGTTTGCGTGTGTTCTCCTTGAAGAACAGTTCCTGGGGAATCCTCACGGAATACACGTGATGTTTAAACGGAACTGCAATCTGCGGTATCTTCACTCATTCCCAGACTTGTCATGTGACTTGACCTTTGACCCCATCCAACCTTTGCAGGTAATTGCAGACAATTCGACTGGTCTGCTTTTCAAGAACAAGAGAGATCGGAAGATTATCAACGTTGACCCAAAGGTATGAGGGAGGGGGGAGGAGGTGGAGGGAGGGAGGGAGGGAGGGAGGGAGGGAGGGAGGGAGGGAGGGAGGGAGGGAGGGAGGGAGGGAGGGAGGGAGGGAGAGAGGGAGAGAGAGAGAGAGAGAGAGAGGGAGGGAGGGAGGGAGGGAGGGAGGGAGGGAGGGAGGGAGGGAGGGAGGGAGGGAGGGAGGGAGGGGGGGAGGGAGGGAGGGAGGGAGGGAGAGAGAGAGAGAGAGAGAGAGAGAGAGAGAGAGAGAGAGAGAGAGAGAGGGAGAGGGAGAGGGAGAGGGAGAGGGAGGGAGGGAGGGAGGGAGGGAGGGGGGAAGATGGGAGGGAGGGAGGGAGGGAGGAGGGAGGGGGAGGAGGGAGAGGGAAGGAGGGAGGGAAGGAGGGGGAGGGAGGGAGGATGGAAGAATGGAAGGGGAGGGAGGGAGGAAAGGAGAAAGAAAGGGAGGGAAGGAGTGAAGGAAGGTGGGCATGAGGGAAGAAGGGTTAATGTCATGTGTGTGCATGTGTATACATGTACATGTACGTAGATTACTGTTTGTGAGAAACAAGAAGAAATTGCATGACACAGCGTGCATGGAATGTGGAAGTGGTTAGCGCTGTGAGTGATTCAGTGGTTTGTTTTGTGTACAAAACAATTAAGGGTTGTTTGATATTTGCAAACTGACAATTAATTAAGCCTTATTTCCAATTCATGTACATACATCAAATTTTTGTGAGAAGCTACTAAAAATCACATGACATTGTGTACATGGAATGTTGTAAGAGTACCAAGAGCGCACAGGAACGGATGGCTTGAGTAACAGAGTGGACGGAAATCCAGATACTATGCCGCCATTTTGAGTGGCAAGGAAGACCGCAGTCTATGGAGCGTAAGTACAGTGAAGCACTTTGTGAGCTCACTGCATCAATGAAGCATGCAGGTAAGCTTGTTTGCTTCAGTGAGCGTTAGGTCCTGTTGAGACATTATGCATTCTGGATGTAAATGTAAAATCGCTTCCTGCACTGGTGAGAAAGGAGCTTGCTTGGTCTCTGTTGCTGTCACCACTTCAACTTACGTACTAACCATTCATGCAGATTACGCATGCTGCATGACCGAGTGTTCTATTTTTAGTACGGTTCAATAATTTTGCCCGGCTTCTGTTGTGCTCTTACTCGAGCCACCTGTTCTTATGCACTCTTGGTTGCTGTTGATTCAAGCACTGGAGTCCCCCAAATGTTTGTGAAGTGAAAACGTTTCCCATTGTTTCTCACTACTCCACTCCTATAGAGTACTAGGGCTGCCATGATTTTATATCATATCATGTAATTTTTTATGTCATGATATGACGATATGTCATGACATGAGGTTCATTTCTGAAATTGTAATCTATCACAGCATGAAAAAAGTCTTAAGTGACTCATTAACTTAGGTATTTGGTAAGTTACGAGTACATGTGAGCTACAAGTAGGAATATTGGTCTGTTGGCTCAAATTTTGTGTCAGCTTCAAGTAAATCCCAGCTACATAATTATAATATTGATATAGACTTGGCTTATGTCATGTCATGTCAAGACTACTTTATGTCGTGACATAATGACATACGATATATCGTGGCAGCCCTAGACTTGGAACACTAACAAACTACATGCAATTAATAATAACCAGTTTGTGGGCAAACATTGTTTCAAAGCAAGAAGCTACAAAATAGTAGGATATAAAAAGTGGTGCTAGAGGGTTAACATTCTAAATGAAGACCTGCAATCTGATTGGTCAGCTCACTGCTACTCCTGTGTGGTTTGTGTGAATACAATAAGGAATGCGCTTGTTGACACGGTTTGGTTATGTAACTGCTGAGGGGACAAGGCAAGGGGATTCTTTCCCAGGCACTTTGCTTGTAAGCTCGCATGCAGCCATCTGCCATGCATACCAGAGTGAAGTCTTTCTTGACGTACTACTGTGGTGCACTACACAGCAGCTGTTGCGAGTTGTTTACCTCTAAGGGCTACATCTCTTTGTAGCCATCACCATGGTAACAGTTTTCTCTTGTTGTTGAGACTCATGGCTGGTCTAGGAGCTTATTAGTCAGTGGGTACTTCCCCACTTTGGGCTGTAGCTTTAACAAACAACCTCAGTCCAGCTCAGCGTCCAGTCAACAGGAAAGAAGCGCTACCCTGACAGCTACATTCCCAGCCGATGACCTATGGTAATCAAAATAGCACAGTGTATTGAGTGGGCATGCTGGCATTTTCGTACACATTGCATGATACTAACCACTTCCTGTGGGTCTGTTCTGGTTTCTGGTGGACTCCGACACCTTATGATAATGAGCTGCCACCCAGGTCACACACTAGTCTCGTGCTCTGCCCGCATGCGCCTCCTGGCGAGAAATGGTCGGTGAACCAAGTCGAATTTCTTGGGCTGGTGGACTCCGACACCTTATGATAATGAGCTGCCACCCAGGTCACGCACTAGTCTCGTGCCCCACCCACATGCGTCTCCCGGCGAGATACAGTCTGGTGAACAAAGTCGAATTTCTTGGGCTCACAACAGCTCCGTGAAGACAGTCTGTCCTGCTCTTGCAAACCACCTGTGGGTCTGGCCAAGAGCGCATAAGAACGGGCGGCTAGAGTAAGAGTGTGTAACTACGTAAAATTCCAAACAGGTCGGAATTTACCGCCAGTACTAAAAATAGTAACATGTACTGCACAACTGTGCGTAGGCATAGGCATAGGCAATTGTTGCTAAGCACGTGACTAATGTTCTATTTTTAGTACAGTTCATAATTTCGGCCGGTCTATGGGCTTCTATTGGAGTTACACGCTCTTACTCTAGCCGCCCGTTCTTATGCGCTCTTGATCTGGCTTAAGAGACTGCGTCAATCATATGAACTGCCATAGAGGCCCATAGTGAAAGGTGAAATTGATTTACACAAACAGCTTTCGTTTGTTTGGGACGAAACTCACTCAGTGGATACTGCCAGGTGAGCTCTAGATTGCCTGCTATACGTAGCCCTTCCTTACGCGCGAAGCATTTGAGTGTTTCCTTGGGAATCCCCGCGGAAAATTCTGCACATCATAAAAAGCCATAGCAGGTGATCTAGAGCTCACCTGGCAGTATCCACTGAGTGAGTTTTGTCCCAAACAAACGAAAGCTGTTTGTGTAAATTGAGTTCACCTTTCACCATGCACCTCTATGGCATTCTGTATGATTACGTCATTCATGTAGCACTAATTGCTACATTTTAACAAAAGCACACCTACCTTAGCACCCACCAGCCTTACTAGTCATAGTCTTATTCTGAAACCAACTTTCCGATCGCTTGCAGGGGCCTGTGAACAAAGTCAGCTAGTCAGGAAATAGTCAGACAAAAAAAATAGTTTTCATTCTGGGATCAGGCTGGAATCAGCTTCTATTCATCACGGTCTATTTACAAGCTTCTATTGGCTGGCTCTGGTATTTTGTGTACATGAGCTGAAAGCTGGGGGTCCTGGGAACACAGCTAATCACTGATCTTAGTACTATGTACGTTTCAAGTTCTTATCATATAGTATCAGTGACAAACAACTGCAGCAGCACACCTAAGCACCCACCAAGCCTTACTACTCAGGAAAGAAGCCCTGAGGGCATTCCCAGCCGATGACTTAAGGTAGTCAAAATAGTAGTGTGTATTGAGTGGGCACATGCTGGCATGTTTGTGCAGGCTGCATTGTGCTAAGCACTTTCTGTGTGTGATGAGAGTGGCCTTATACTACTCTCCTTATAAGGAGTTTTTGCAGAGCTGCCATGCCTTAAGGTTACGGGTACAAGTTCATGAATAAAATTAGTATGTCAAAAACTTGCCTGTATAACTTCTCCTACAAATAAGCTACTGGATATTTACAACAACCAGTCACTACAGAGGGCATTCGGCTATAGTTCAGCATAGCACTCCACCGAGCAGCCGCCTACTGTGTAATTAGGTAGCTTGACTGTGTTGTATATAACATGCACAGTACCGTAAAACTAGGATATTAAGCCTATTTTCGAAATTAGCAGCCAGAATGGGTGCTTATTTTCATGGGGTGCTAATAAACGCATGTGGTAGCGTGCAGTTGTGTGGGAATGAATTAGCTGTGATATTTTAGGCCTAGAGGTTCTTTCTCTGCTAATTTCTGTCCAATGTTTATAGCTGTTCTAGAACCAGAGATGCAGTCGGCAATCGATCGATCATTGCCAACCCCCACCCACCAACGTAAAGCGCTTGAATCCGTGAGAGGTTTTTGCTAATTCCTAGATATGTTTTATCAAGAGGCCTTGCCTAGATTTTGGTTTGTATCCTGTGTCGATAGCTTGCTTACAATCGCAGATAGACACTGGCGAACATTAGCCACTACATTCGAAAAAGCCGAATTAGCAAATTCACTTCCGTTTGCACGGTAACGGGTGCCTTTTTATGTGGGGTGCCTATTTTTGTATGGGTGATTATAAACGCGATGTGGTTGCTGAAATCATAATGGGTGCCTATATTCATGGGGTGCTTATTTTGTGTGGGTGCCTATTATCCCAATTTTACCGTATGTGCTGCAATGTCTCACATGGTAATTAACTACTACCCAGGCCCTTTGCATAGCAGCTCTGTGAAACTCCTTATAAGGAAAGTGGTATAACTCACAGCGGCTTCATTCTTATATCAAGTCTTACGTACAATAACACGTAGAAGTGGAAGAATAGAATCTAACAGGGAATGCTGCTGGAATTATTCGTCACATGGATGGACAGGAGGTGAACTAGTCTCGTTCCCAGACCCCACCCGCAAGGAGAGGGTCTGGTGACATTCGGCTGATTCCTCAGGCTTCATTAAAATTTTTTAGCTTACTGTTTGCATAGAACTGATAACTAATTTACGCCAAAAAAGTGCTGTGTCATCGTGCTGAAGTAGCCAAGGATTTCCAGTGTTGCAACCACAGATTTGTGTTTTCTGCAATGTGATTGGCGGTTGGAAAATTCTCCGCAGAAAGTAATAAACGTTAATGAAGCCCAAGGAATCAGCCAAACGTCACCAGACCCTCTCCTCTCGGGTGGGGTATGAGCACAAGACTGAAAGTGGACATATATACAGGAGAAGGGTACATATTCAAATCGTACACACTCTGCTTGCTCTGCACGCAATGTTCTTACAAGGCCGTAGACAAGTGGGTGCTTGGGGGTGAAGCACCCAAATTTTTGGCATTTGTATTTGAAGGATATAGCACATAGCCACAGCACACAACTGCTTATGATGTGTAGTGAAAGTTAGCACCCCCAAAACTAAAAAACTTGTCTACGGCCCTGTCTTATCAGTCGCATCTGAAGCTCTGAATAGCAGTGGAATGCTCAAACCGATTCTCTAGTGGGATATTTGCAATTGGACCCCTCCCACCCTATGTCCACTTTACATCATTGATTCATGTGACGAACGATTCTAGGTCTTGCTCTTTTTTTACCACTCTTCCTCTTCTGGCTGTTGGCTGAACTTCTGTTAAAAGCGGAGTTCATGCATACTTCATAGAAAGCCCTTAGTGTGTGTGTGTGTGGGGTGGGGGGGTCTGTCCGTTTTAAATACTTTCAGTATGCAAGCTGTAGGGACGCTACCGTCTTTTTCCCAACTCTGTACCCATCCTTGTTAATTGTTTATGCTATGTGTGGGTATCAGATTTTATCACGTGTGTATGGAGTTTTGGGGGGCAGGTATGTTATGTGTGCTTGTTCCCAATGTTTTGGTCACGCTTCCTGTGGTTGGCTCTCAATTACTTTCAGTATGAAAAAGGTAGGGATGCCATGGTTACTGTGTACCCACTGTCATCAACTCCTTAAATTACGCAAGGTGTGTCAGTTTTTGAATGGGAGTGGGGGTGCAAGGGTGTCGTTTTTGTTCCCAATATTTTGGTATTGTTTCCGGTCAACACTTTTCAAACACTTTCAATATGACAGCTGTGGGTTTGCTATCAGCTTGTTCCCAGCCCTACCCCCACCCCCCACCTTGTGCAGTATGCAAGGTGTGTGTGTGAATGGGAGTGTGTGTGTGAATGGGAGTGGGGGTGCAAGGGTGTCGTTTTTGTTTCCAATATTTTGGTATTGTTTCCAGTCAACACTTTTCAAACACTTTCAATATGACAGCTGTGGGTTTGCTATTAGCTTGTTCCCAGCCCTACCCCCACCCCCCACTTTGTGCAATATGCAAGGTGTGTGTGTGAATGGGAGTGGGGGCGCAAGGGTGTCGTTTTGTTTTGGTATTGTTTTCTGTCGTCAGTTTGCAAAATACTTTCAGTATGACCTCTGTGGGTTTGCTGTCGGCTTGTTCCCAGCCCTACCACCACCCCCCACCTTGTGCAATATGCGAGGTGTGTGTGAATGGGAGTGGGGGCACAAATGTGTCGTTTTGTTCCCAATATTTTGGTATTGTTTTCTGTCAACACTTTTCAGATACTTTCAATATGACAGCTGTTGGCTCAAAAAGAAAATATGACAGCTGTTGGCTCAGTCCCAGCCCTACCCATCCCCACTTTGTGCAATATGCAAATAGGTGTGTGTGAATGGGAGTGGGGGCGCAAGTGTGTCGTTTTATACAGTTTTCTGTCATCAGTTTCAAATACTTTTTAATTAGTATGACAGCTCTCGTGTGTGTTGACTGTTGCTACTAGCTATTCCATCCTTTTGAAAGAAACAGCTTCTTCTCCAGACTCACCATAGACAGGTGTCGACTGCACTAAGGAACCAACCGACCCTTTCAATTTCCCCTAGAAACCCTAATTTGACTCACAATTGGCACACACTGTGAATAACAGTCAGGATACCGAGGGAACTGTATTGAGCACACAAACCATCACATGATATTTAGGGGCTGAATCACCACACCTGTTGTATGCACACAGAAGGACAGATCTCTCAATAGTTAGGAACCGAATCACACATGTGTTCTTTACACAGAAGATACAAGGCTTCCCCGTTCTCTTCCTCACTGCACATGTTGCATACACACGGAAGGTCAATAGTTGGGGGACAGAATCACCAGCACTCTTTACTCACATTATGGCTAATAGTGAGGGGTATATATCAAACTAGGAGCGCATAAGAACGGACGGCTTGAGTAAGAGCATGTAACTCCAATAGAAGACCGTAGTCCGGTGAATATTTTTGAACCATACTAAAAATAGAACACCTGGTCATGTGCTGTAGCAACAATGGCTTATGTCTACGCCAGGAGCTCATGAACTGCCGCTTCATGGCACTCATAAGCTCCTGGTTACGCAACATGCGCAGTATGTGTTACTATTTTTAGTACTGGCAATAAAGCCCGCCTGGTTTCAAATTTTACGGAGTTATACACTCTTACTCTAGCCACCCGTTCTTATACGCTCCTCTGTATCTTATATGCTGTTGGTTGAACACACAAACAAGGGACAAAACCACCTGTTGTATACGCACAGAAAGATAAATCTCTCAATAGGTCACAAGCGTTCCTTACATGAGTTGTATACATGCACAGACGTGTAGACCGTATCATTGGCATAACAAAAGAGGTTTTACCGGGACTTTCCATTCTGAATTTTATCTTGCAGCTGTGAAAGGGAGTTTAATTTTTGTGTGGGATAGAAGTGTAGACGTATGCTTTGAGGTAGCCAGACTTTCTGTTCTGGATTTTATCTCACTGCTCTGCTGAGAAATCCAATTTTTCAGTGTGACAAAACCTGGGATGAAAAGCTTGTGTTCTCACCAGCTCAATATTCAGACATGCAAAATTGTTCAGAATTTTATTGCGACAGAATTTTATTGCAGTGTTTCGATGATGCTGTGATCATCAGGCAAGAAAAGTACAGAAATGACACCATGTATTAGTATATAGAGTGCAGAGATACCGTAATTCCGGAAATGAATGCGTGGTTAAAGTAATGCGAATCAGTTGAATGTAAGGGTTTTGCATAATAATGCTATTTAAATTAAGACTACTGATATATACCGGTAGTAGTATCGATAAATGAATACCGTTTATAAAATTTCCGGAATTACGATACAATTCACTGCTGACCCTAAAGTCATACAAAAGCTTGTATACTTCAAACATAAGAGGCACACAGGTTGAACATACTCAAGTTCAGGGCTAAAAGGTGCCCTGAACTTGCACCTTGACCTCCACTATATACACACTGTAAACCTGCACTGGAGGTCAACAAGGTCGAAGGTGAGAAAGCTTTGAACTTTACAATTTCTGCATATGTCTGTAGAACAAACTTTTACACACAGGTGGCTACAAGTATTTTAATAATCTGAGAGTGAATCTATAGACACATCATGGATACTAGTCTCGGAGACTACCTGGATACGTACTTAGCTTGAACTATAACTTTAAAATATAGTTACACATGTGTTGTAGCTTAAAGGTGAGAAAACTCTGAACTTTGACAATTTCTGCATACAGTGTACAAACTTTTACACACATCCTGGATACGTAAGGATGACCTTAGCTTGGAGTAACTTTAAAATATGATGTGTGTACTGTGTTGCAGCATCTAATAGAAAGTCAAGTGTTAATTAATCTGGTCACACATTTTTGATTTTGTTCAAAGCACTGGCCTTGCCGATAACCTAAAATATAACACATGTGTTAATCTGGTCACACATTGTTATGGCGTTGTATCATTTCCTCAAAGCATTGACACACCAGCAATTTTCAAAGGACAGCTGCACAAAGAGGAGGTACTTTCAAAGAGCTTCTACCAGCCCTTTTTGATAAGGCCAGCCACCTGACTGTATTCTGTGCATGAAATAGCATGAAATAGCAGTCCCCATCTCCCGGTCACCCCAGTGCAGCTGATGAGGCCTGGTATTGGCCGAAACGCATCCAGTGCAGTGGGCGACTTTACATACAAGGTCCATTAAAAGCACACAATGTAACATATAGGGGGATTGATGAGTCTATGAAGAGTGAATGATCATGAGCCCCACCCCAAAATTTCAGCAATACTTTAACCACAGTGATGTAATTTTAAATATATGATATCTACGTACGAATCTGAAACTTCGAACTTTTGACCCTGTTTGTACACAGCCAATATTAACTGGATAATTAATATATATGTGGCAGTCCCGTGTAGAAATCGAAGATTATTCTGTCGCGTGTTTCGATCGCATCGCTGCGTTCAAAGTGCCCTATCGCTGAACTTCCTTCAAGGGCGGCGCTTATACACGCTTTGTAGGCTCATTAGATATTCATGCATCTACGAAGCACGTATGAGCCCCGCCCTTAACGGAAGTTCAGCGATACGGCACTTTGAACACAGTAATGCGATCGAAATATGCGATGGAATAACCTTCGATTTCTACACAGGACTGCCACATAATATGAAACCCACTAAGTTTTCACATAAATTATCCCTCCAATGAACTCTGGAGGTCAACAAGGCTAAAGATTGAACTTTCGACCCTGTTTGTACAGGAAAAGAGCGCATAAGAACAGCGGCTAGAGGAAGAGTGCGTAACTCCAATAGAAGCCCGTAGTCCGGTCAAAATTATTGAACTGTACTAAAAATAGAACATTGCTCACGTGCTTAGCAACAATCGCCTATGCCTACGCGCAGCTGCGCAGTACATGTTACTATTTTGTAAATTCCAACCGGTTTCAAATTTTATGTAGTTACACGCTCTTCCTCTAGCCGCCCGTTCTTATGTGCACTTGTACAGGGCCATAGCTGAAAGTATTCATCCCTGAAAGTCAATCTCATAAATACATCCTGGATGCAGTAGTCATGACGATGACCTCTAGTCATCACCATGATGATGACCTCTGATGATCATCATTGGATGAGCTTATACCACACTCTATACTATGTTTATATCCCTGAGGGAGATCTGAACAATATTTTTAAATGTTGCCTAGTAACAGGTTAAATATGCACAAGTTATCTTGCCTGAGCCATGAATGTACAATTGAGGCAAATAAATTAAATAGCTTATTTACATCCTGGATGCTGTATTCATATAGATGAGGCATTTTCTTTGAACTTGAATGATCCCATGTTCTTTAAGACATGAACGTGTACTCCCTGCCTCAGCTAGAGAGGGTGCAGGGTGAATTGAGGAAACGAAGTTGATTGCATCCTGTGCGCCAGTATTGATACACATGAGGCGTTACTTTTGATCTTTACCTTGAGAATGCTAATTATTATCAAGAGCTCATAAGAACAGAGCGGTTTGAGTAAGAGTGTGTAACTCCTTAAAATTTGAAACTAGTCGGAATTTACCAGTGAGGTGCATGTGCACAGATAACAAAATTGATGTATGAGAAAACAACGGCAAGTCAGAGCGCTGATGTTAATATCTACCTAGGTAGACAAAGTGGGGAGGGGGGGTGGGGGTGGGGGTGGGGGCCAAGTGAGAAGGAGGGGGGGCTGATCAAAAGAACAAGGCTGAGGCGTTTTCTCATAGTGTCTTTCCAAACGCTGGAGTTCCAATTGTTTGCAAAACAGAAAACTTACCGCTTGTCATTCAGAATGAAGAACACCTACGTGAAAAGCTCTCTATCTACCTGGGTAGTCGATGAGGTCATTCACACAAGGAAACACTCCCAGGCTTTTAGTCTCCGTGTTTGCATACTGTTAGCGATTGAAAACTAGACATCAAAAAAACTGGCCGGTGAAGAAAGCCAGAGAGAGTCATACCAGTTTGCGCACAGATGGCAAAATTAACGCCATTACTTCCTGGTTATGCGTATTGATGCTAATAAGGTGGTTTCTTTGATGCTAGCTTTTTCGGCACACTTTAAAAGAAACCTCACATTCCTCTGCGGGTACTGCACAGGTGGTACTGAATGTCTCAGGTCACGCACCTGATGCAGAGATGGTGAGAAAGCTGCACTGTCAACATGATTACCTTTGGTGCAAAGGTTGTCCTTTATGATAATTGAATAATTAACAATAAGGGGTGCTAAAGTTGGTATGTGTTTGTATATGACCTACGTACAATTACTTGGAAGGAATGTCACTTTGCAGTGTTGTGTCTTGATCGGTGTCTGATTGGGTGTGCCTCACTGGCAAGGATGTGGTCTAGTGAGACAGCTAGGTTTTGATTGGGTAGTAAAGAAACTGTGTTTCCAGATTGGGAAGGCAAATTGCTAATCTAATAATTGCGATTTGCTGTTTTTCTAGCCACACCCACATGATAGGCAAAGCGTATGAGAAAACAACGACAAGTCAGGGCGCTGATGTTAATATCTTCCTAGGTAAACGAAGGGGGGAAGGGGAGTGGGGGTAAGGGTGAGGGCCGAGTGTGAAGGGGGGGGGGGGGGCGATCGAAAGAACAATTAAGGCTGAGGCATTGTCTTGATCGGTGTCTGATCGGTGCGCCTCACTGGCAAAAATGGTAAACTAGGTGAAGTTTCTTGGGCGTGTTGCCAGAATGTGGTAAGGACCAATGAGATTGTGAGATAGATAAGTATGATGTAACACTTCCCTTACAACAGTAAAATTTTTCTTGGGTGTCCCAAGTTTTATGAGCAGGTGTGCCATAAAATGTTAGTCCTGAGAAATTAGACTTGGTTCACCAGACCGTTTTTCCTCGTGAGAGGGTGGGGTCTGGGGATGGTGGAGTGTGGGGATGGTGGGGTCTGGGGACGGTGGAATCTGGGGACGGGACGGTGGAGTCTGGGGACGGTGGGGTCTGGGGACAGTGGGGTGTGGGGATGGTGGAGTGTGAGGACGGTGGGGTGTGGGGATGGTGGAGTGTGGGATGGTGGGGTCTGGGGACAGTGGGATCTGGGGACAGTGGGGTCTGGGGACGAGACTATATTTAGTCATTGGGACATTGTCTGTGTTGGTCACTCATTATCTCCCTTTCCTCCCTCTCCTCCCTCCCCTCCCTCCCTCCCCTCCCTTTCCTCCCTCCCCTCCCTCCCCTCCCTCCCCTCCCTTTCCTCCCTCTCCTCCCTTCCCTCCCTCCCCTACCTCTCCTCCATCTCCTCCCTCTCCTCCCTCTCCTCCCTCTCCTCCCTCTCCTCCCTCTCCTCCCTCTCCTCCCTCTCCTCCCTCTCCTCCCTCTCCTCCTCCCTCTCCTCCCTCTCCTCCCTCTCCTCCCTCTCCTCCATCTCCTCCCTCTCCTCCCTCTCCTCCCTCTCCTCCCTCTCCTCCCTCTCCTCCCTCTCCTCCCTCTCCCCCCTCTCCTCCCTCTCCTCCCTCTCCTCCCTCTCCTCCTCTCCTCCCTCTCCTCCCTCTCCTCCCTCTCCTCCCTCTCCTCCCTCTCCTCCCTCTCCTCCCTCTCCTCCCTCTCCTCCCTCTCCTCCTCCTCTCCTCCCTCTCCTCCCTCTCCTCCCTCTCCTCCCTCTCCTCCCTCTCCTCACTCTCCTCCCTCTCCTCCATCTCCTCCATCTCCTCCCTCTCCTCCCTCTCCTCCCTCTCCTCCCTCTCCTCCCTCTCCTCCCTCTCCTCCCTCTCCTCCCTCTCCTCCCTCTCCTCCCTCTCCTCCCTCTCCTCCCTCTCCTCCCTCTCCTCCTCCCTCTCCTCCCTCTCCTCCCTCTCCTCCCTCTCCTCCCTCTCCTCACTCTCCTCCCTCTCCTCCATCTCCTCCCTCTCCTCCCTCTCCTCCCTCTCCTCCCTCTCCTCCCTCTCCTCCCTCTCCTCCCTCTCCTCCCTCTCCTCCCTCTCCTCCCTCCTTTCTCCTCCCCCTCTCACCTTCCTCCTTCCTTTCTTTTCCACTCTCTTTGGCCTCCACTTTAGGTGGCTTCGCCAGGTGACAACACAATGCGCACCTCCCTCCCCACCTCCAAGTACATGCAAGTCGTCATTTATGACCATATCACTCGAAGAAAAGCATAACGAACATGACTTACATAATTGCCCTACACTTTTCCTCACTCGATCCTTTCCTCCATTTTTGCCTCCTTTTTGGCTAATGTGTACTTCTCCCTCCCTCCCTCCCTCCCTTGCTCCCTTTTCCCTCCTTCCCTCCCTCCCTCCCTCCCTCCCTCCCTCCCTCCCTTCCTCCCTCCCTCCCTCCCTCCCTCCCTCCCTCCCTCCCTCCCTCCCTCCCTCCCTCCCTCCCTCCCACCAACCTTCAATCTCCCTCATAGCGAACCTATAACTAGCTAGTTATAGCTCATTTTAACCCATACTGTAACTATAGACTATATAGTACATAGAAGCAATTATACATGTATTTCAAATTCTACATGTACCCTACTTAATTTTACTTGACTGCGCACAACTATACACGTGTGTACAAGAAGAGAATAGACCTTGAATTAGTGCTACACAAATGCATAATTCTGGTGGCCCGTATAGTGAAACTAAAATTGATTTGCAAAACAGCCCTCGGCATTCTCACATGATTCACTTTATCTGTAAGGCTTCCACATTAACTCAATTAGACTTATGATACACCTAAGTATCACCATAGTACACCGAAGTTCAAGTCCATTGTCTTCGACGAGACTTCGACGGTATGGCTTGCACATGCACACTTACTGAACTGTCCACCTTTGACCTTTGAAACAAGATTCAAATTTACAAAGACTATCGATGCCTGCATATATCTGTGGCCTTTGAATACATACAGCGACATCCAATACTTCTTCTCTAACACCCGAGATGGTAAACGAACCTTGTCCAAGCAAGCTAAGCCGGGTCAAACAGACTGTGCATGCATAGTTTCATTCAGTCTCATTCCGACAACAGACTAGTATGTGTTGTAGAAGTCTTGCAACAAGCAGCTGACAGTGGAAAACCACAATTAATTTACTGTGTATGAACCAAGAGGAATGGCATGCTGAGGCTGGAAAGATAATCATATTCATATATAGGTGGTAAATCAATTGTGGCTTTCAACTGTTCAGCTTGTTAGGCTGCTGTACAAGTTTGTTGCCGTCTGTATTGTTCCGAGTGAGTGTGCAGCACAGAGTGACGATGCTAACATGCAACAAATGAGTGATGATTTAATTGATGAAATTGATTTACAAAACCTCCCTTGGCATTCTCACATGATTCACTTTATCTGTGTATCTGTAAGGCTTCCACATTAACTCAATTAGACTTACCACAAGTTTGTTGCTGCCTGTATTGTTATGAGTGTGCAGCACGAGTGACAATGCCAATAGCAACCAACGAGTGATATTTTTTCTGGTATAGGTACAAGAACGTATAAGAATGGGCAGCTCGAGTAAGAGCATGTAACTCCAATGGAAGCCCAATAGTCCAGTCATAATTTATTGAATTGTGCTAAAAATATGGCAACACGTACTGCGCAGCCGTGCATAGACATAAGCAATTGTTGCTAAGCACCTGACTGGGTGTTCTATATTTAGTACTGGCGGTAAATTCCAACCGGTTTTGAATTTGTTACACGCTTTTACTCAAACCGCATGTTCTAATGCATATAGCTTGGTACTATGGTGATAATGATTTTATCAGACAAGCATTTGATTTCATTGCACATTCAGACATAGCGCGTGTGACTTGTAGTACCTGATATGGATCGCGTGACTTGTAACATCTGATACGGATTCTCACAAACTGGTATTAAAAAATATGAGATTTTATCAACTGCGTGTACTTGCAAGACTTCTCCAATGACCCCTGTACATTCGCATGAGTTAGACATAAGACTTATACCAGCTGTGGTTTAACTTTTACTACTTGTAGCTGAAAATGCATTTTAATACCGTGAAACACTACAAATATAGCAACCTGTTCTCATACAGTTTGCGTACTGATAGTAATCCTAATACTGCAGGGATGCAGTGGTACCACATCATCTAGCCTCCTAGTCTCACTCCCAGATCTATTCTATACAAATATGATATACCGTAGTCTCGCGAAAGAGCACCCATGGGCGGAGCACCTTACCAGTCTGCCAAAGAGGGGGGTGAGCGCTGTTTCGAGCGTTTCGCATTTAACCACGAAAGAGCGCCCATGTCATGTTTACAGCGACTCAATCCCCCCGAAGCAAATAATTGGACCAACAATAATGTACAACGGAACCACCAGTTTCGAAGTTGAGTCCTGAAGCGCTACAAATATACATAGCAGTTCTCTATACAAATATGATATGAGTACAGATATACTGCACAAATTTGTACAAGTCCACAACATGTCAAGTAAAAATGCCAATGGCAACAAACGAGTGATGTTTCTTCAGGTATAGCTCGGTACTATGGTGATAATAATTTTATCATACGAACCTTCAATTTCATTGCACATTCAGACGCAGCGTGTATGACTTGTAGTACCTGATACGGGTTCTCGCGTGACTTGTAGTACCTGATACGGGTTCTCGCGTGACTTGTAGTACCTGATACGGATTCTTGCGTGACTGGTAGTAAAAAAATCCGGCTTTTTATAAACTGCACACAGCTGCAAGGCTTCCCCATCAACTCCTGTAAGAGATGCTGACCTTTTGTAGTAAAGGTCACCTTTTAGTATCAGCTCAATAAGTAGCTTACAAGAAACCTACAGGTATACAGTTTAGTGTAAGCTATTTTCAATTCATTAGGAACACCTGTTGATAATTAAGCTGTCAACTTAAGGTTACGGGATACAGTTTGCTCATTAATATTCATGAGAAAATATTACCTTCCTTTTCTCCGTGCAGGAACCAGTTACAGCACACAATAGAAGCGACATATAACAGAACTATGAGTGCCTTTTAACCAGTATAGTATTAATTCTTATGTACAACGTACTAAGGTGAGCAGCGACGACAAAGTTCGTGACTTTCGGCCGCAAATTCGGCGTCAGATTTTGTCTTCAGAGAGGATTGCAGGTACAACTTTTCAACACCTACGGGTAATACTCAACTTACTTGAGGGCGGCTCGGAGCGACTTCGTCGCTGTGTGCCAGGGGAAGCGAGTGACACGCGTTTCTATCCAAAACCCCGGTGGTTTTTGACCGACCAAGCGACTAAATCTAGGCGTATATCTAAAACGGTAAGTTGCCTCGGCGAAAACTCTTCGAGCCGCCCTGTGTCTGTCTTCGTAGAATTCAAATACAGTGTAATATACGGTAAGATGTTCTTCCAACAGGAAATAACTGACGCCGAAATCAGTAGTTCGTACGCGGATTGTTAACCGCAGGCACTGCTATCAAATTGCATGCTCCGCCCACCCAACCAGCACAGCTGTTACAGACTAATGTAACTTTGTTTAGCGGTAAAGTTAAACGCATGCATGCCTGGATCCTGTACGAAGAAAAGGAAGGTAATATTTTTACATGAATATTAATGAGCAAACTGTATCCCGTAACCTTAACTCAGAATTGTCTTCAAAATTACAACCAGTCAGAATTACTAATGTCATACAATTAGGATGCATGATGATCATGGGGTTAACATTTTTTTTGTCAATTTCACCAATAGCCAACCCTTGTCCTCGGGTTCCACCTCGGAGTCGGGTAGTTATTGACCATAAATCCCAGACCACCATGCTTTATCTATTACCTATTATATAAACTAGTAATTGGTTTAGACACGTACTCTGTACCTTTTCGTTGCTGTGTTGAGTTTTGTTAAAAAGTTGTCAAAGTTTTGTTCTAAGTCTAAACCACCAGGTTACTCACAGACCTTAGGGTATGTTTACTTAGCTCCTGATTAGTGAGGTGTCCTTATTTCAGGGGGAGAATAATATGTGGCAGTCCTGTGTAGAAATTGAAGATTATTCCGCTGCGTATTTCATTCGCATCGCTGTGTTTGAAGCACCACTGAACTTCCGTTAAGGGCGGGGCTGATATGTGCTTTGTAGATGTGTGAATATCTAATAAGTTTACGAAGCGCATATGAGCCCCGCCCTTAATATGATGCTTCAACACAGAGATGCGGGACTGTCACATATGGTGTATACTTAGCCAAGAGAGCATAAGAATGGATGGCTAGAGTAAGAGCGTGTAACTCCGTAAAATTTGAGACCGGGTGGAATTTACCGCCAGTACTAAAAATAGTAACACATACTGCGCATGCTTCGTAGACATAAGGCATTGTTGCTAAGCACGTGACTGGGTGTTCTATTTTTAGTACGGTTCAATAATTTTGACCAGACTATGGGCTTCTATTGGAGTTACATGCTCTTACTCGAGCCCGTTCTTATGCGCTCTTGACTTAGCTAAAAGCTAACGCGTGACATTCCTTGGAGCTGAAAATGTGCATCATGCTTGAGGATAAAGACCAATATCTGTAAGCTGGGTACTCACCAATACACACTGAACTCTAGTGTTTAATTTATTTTTTATTTTTATTGTCGGAGTGAAAATAAACTTGTTTACGAGGTTCCACACTTATGGCTTTGTGGTTCTTGAGTTACTAATCACTTTTGGAACTCCAATTAATTTTTTTTTTATTGTTTTATTGTCCGAGTGAAAATAAAAATAAAGTTACCCGGAGCACTTCACTACAAATGCTAGGGTCACTGTTTAAAGCTGGTTTACTTATGGCTTTGTGGTTGGTCTCGAGTTTCTAATCACTTTTGGAACTACAATTTGACCTGGCATCACCGTAGTAACAGAGATTAAATTTAGCAGCAGTGGAATCGTGCGGCTGTCCTGGGTAGAAATCAAACGTATTTCAATCGTATTGCTGCGTTCAAAGCACTGTAGCACAGAACTGTTCTTATTATATAATTATCACCATAGTACAAAGCTATACCGGAAAATATCACGAGTTTGTTGCCGTCTGTATTGTTACAAGTGCACAGCACAAGTAACAATGCCAACGGCAACAAACGAGTGATATTTTTTTCCAGTATAGCTTTATACTATGGTGATAATGATTTTATCGTACGAACCTATAAGTATCACCATACCATAGATCAGGAAATTTTCACCGTTAAAATATTTTCGGCGGTGCACAGAGCACCAAAAATTGAACACGCAAAAAATTAAAACATGTATACGCGCTAGATTGCGGAACTGTCGAACGATGAAATTTTTTTTTTTAACACCAAAAAAATTGTTGTTAATATATTAGTATCACCATTGTACAAAGCTTTATCAGAAAATATCACGAGTTTGTTGCCGTCTGCAGCACAAGTAACAATACAGACGGCAACAAACAAGTGATTTTTTTCCAGTATAGCTTGTTACTATGGTGATTATTGAACAAAGCTTCGATTTCATTGCATGTTCAGATGTAGCACATTGCTGCTACACATGTTCTTAGTAACAAATAGTGCATTGTTAAAGGACAAACGTCACAGTCATGTGTTACTTTGTTGCTATGGTAATACAACGGCCGTGGTTAAGAACTACCTTACTAAAATAACTTTTCTCAAAAACACACATTTTTCCGACCACTTTTAACACTTAATTTCATTGAGGTATTTGAAGTCTAACAGTATGAATTCAATTATATAATGTGGTTTTGCTGAAAATGGAGGACGGTTTACCTTATAACTTCCGTCAGTTATGGCGTTTTCTTAGTACTGGAATACGTAAGGCAGCATCAATATGACTCATTGCACAAGATCTGATTTCATCTATACTGAATCGCTCCTCTCAGAAACGGTTACATTTTTTGACAACTGTTTAGACTTTATTTAAATGAGGTATCTGAAGTTTAACAGTGTGAATTCAATTACATACTGTCGCTTCGCTGGAAACTTATACAAAGATTTATCTTCCTAGTAATATCCAACTTCCTTTGGCTGATTTCAGGTACTCTGAATGCTTTCTCTTATTCAAGAGCTGGAAGCTGGAAGCTAGAACATTTGCATACCCTTGTATCTACCCTCAGTCCAACTGACATCATTGCACGGTATGAAATCTTCTAGGCCTTCCCCTGTGTATTTGCATCAGTAATTAGAGGCACCGAAAAACCTGGGAATGAATCTGGCTAAAGTCGCTAGCCCATAAAGCCATTACTGTGTTACACTCACCAGATGTGTAAATTCCAAGCAAGAATTGACCTGACTACGCATGTCACCTCTACTGAATCGCTCCTCTCAGAAACTTTCTGACCACTCTTTAGACTTTATTCAAATGAGGTATCTGAAGTATGAATTCAGTTAGATACTGTCACTTCGCTGGAAATACGATGGACTAGCCTCATTCCCAGGCCTTCCCCGCCTCCAGTTTTTGATCACTTGCAGTATTACAAGCAATCAAAAACTGGAAGCGGGGAAGGCTTGAGAATGAGGCTACGATAGACCGAGTTTACTCTCACCTTTTTCAGTTATGGCGCTCTTCCTTGCAACAGAAACTGGAATACGTACATGTAAGGCAGCATCAATATATGACTCATTGCACATGATCTGATTTCATCTCTACTGAATCGCTCCTCTCAGAAACTGTTACATTTTTCTGACAACTGTTTAGACTTTATTCAAATGAGGTATCTGAAGTATGAATTCAATTACATACTGTCGCTTCGCTGGAAACTTGTACAAGGATTTATCTTCCTAGTAATATCCAACCTCCTTTGGCTGATTTCAGGTACTCTGAATGCTTTCTCTTATTCAAGAGCTGGAAGCTGGAAGCTACCCTCAGTCCAACTGACATCATTATGAAATCTTCCAGGCCTTCCCCTCTGTATTTGAATCAGTAATTAGAGGCAGCGAAAAACATGTTCAAGAACTGGAAGCTAGAACATTTGCATACCCTTGTACCTATCTACCTCAGTCTACCTGAAATCATTGCACGGTATGAAATCTTTCCCCTTTGTATTTGCATCAGTAATTAGAGGCACCGAAAGACCTGGGAATGAATCTGGCTAAAGTAGCTAGCTAGCCCATAAAGCCATTACTGTGTTACACTCACCAGATGTGTAAATTCCAGGCAAGAATTGACCTCATTAGTTAGGTGTTTACACCCACTCATATCAAATTACCCGAAGACTGTAATCAAATTTGCTTTTAATTGGTTAATTGATGTCTACATATTCACTTAAAGCCAAATATAGCTTGTGTGGGCCGGCCACACAAAGTCGGAACCTTTTACACCAGAGCTTCTTGAAACTCTGCTAATACAATAAGAAGATGGCAAGAATGGAGAAGTATTTGGTTGCCAAGCAACAAAGAAGAGGTTTATTTGTGTGTACGCACACGCAAAATTCCATAGCCTTCCTCTCACACACACATACCATCTATCTCTTTCTCTCTGTCTTGGCCTCTTTCTTATGCCTTCCCATTGTCCAGTTTTTAATTGTTTACAGTAAACAAAACGGAAGGAAAAGTGTCTCCAACTGAAAGAATGGTCTTGAGGACTCTTCTTGCAGTGCTGGAGTCACAAATGTTTGCAAAGTGAAAAACTTGCCTCTCAGGACAAAGAATGCATACATTAAATTTGTTCTAGTCCAAGTGTGGCGCGCTAGACCAGCTTTTTTGTTGTTTTTGTTTTTGTTTTGTTTTGTTTTGTTTTTGTAAGAAGGTGGGGTCTGGGCACAAGACAACTCTAGACAAGACATTAAGTGTAAGATTAATATATAAGTGGGCATAACATTTATGTGTGGACGTGCTTGTACGCTGGACTTGGCACTAGTTATAGGGCATCTGTTAGTGTCAGGTGGGGTAAGTACATCCTGTCAAACTCACTAAATTACTAACTACATTGGTTTACTAGATAAATACACCCACACACCTCTTGCATGGCATTTGATTGGTCAACGCTATATTTGTATCCATGGAAACATAGCCGCAAAACCTTTGTGTAGTTTCTTCTGGTTGTGTAGACCAGGCTGCAGGAAGCCCAATTAGCTGACAGGTTTCAACCCTGTCTGCATGCCCACACACACACTGTGGTTTGCACATCTTTAAATGTTGTCAGGCTCTTTACTGCTGGGCACGTGGAAAAAAATGGTGCTTAGAACACCTTCCCACTTTTAGTGGCTGTAGTGCCATAGAATTGTCAAGCGTCTGAAAACGTTTATAGTAACAAATAATGAATATGCAGATCGGGAAAGTGGCTGTTGTGAAGCATTGAATCTAGTTCGCCTGGCCTAGCACATTCCTGAGCCAATTAAACACACTAAAACTGCATTTATCTTCTTCCACGTTGATTTTTGCTTAGGGATCAATTTGGGGTCAATTTCTATTTCAGATCAAGCTTCCATTGTCCAAGTTTGGAATGTGATATTTTGTGCACATGAGCTTGTCCTACCCCCCCCCCCCCCCCCCCCCCACCCCTGTGCATTACGTGTGGCGTAATCAATCAATCAATCAATCAATCAATCAATCAATCAATCAATCAATCAATCAACCAATTAATCAATCAATCAAGCAATAGATCAATCAGTCATTCAACCAATCAACCAATCAATCATCCTCGGCAAAAGCAGAATCCACCCAGGTCTAGGCGTACCCTAGCAACAAACTGTAAAGGGCAGTTATTTACGTACTACACAACTGGTGTGAAACTCTTAACAAGATTTGGACTCAGCTGTGAGGACATCACGAGCTTGTGGTCAGCTGTGAAAACAGTCAGCACGCACTTATAAGTATTGACTTGTGTCTAAATAATATTAGCATGGCTTCAACCGAAAACATTCTCAATAGCAGCTTAATAATATCCTCTATAGCGTCCTCCAAGATCACATCCGGCAAGTATACTGCTTCTATAACACACACAATATTGGATATCATCCGTGCTTAGTCTCATTGCCATGCAATAAATATTATGTAATAGTTATAGCACAGGTGCCAAGGATTTATGGCAGTAAACAGAGTCCAAGGGCCTAGCCTGAGGCTATAATTATTATATATCCCACCTGATTGGTCCTTTGTTGTTATTATTGTAAACACATCTGTACATGTGCAAGTGTTTACAGTAACTTCAATATTATTTACTGTCACAGAAAAATGACAATGTAGTAGACTGTAAACTAAAAATACATGGAGAGGGAATTATGAGCCATAATTTCCCTTGTAGCCCTCAGGGAGGGAAATTATCACACTTAAATTCATTTATAGTCTCTTGATTTTACAATTCTTTTAGTTTCAATTACTAAAACTCCAAAACCCCTTACTACAAGTATCATGAGAAATAAGAACTCTTTGGGAGACAATCTGGTGTAGTACCAGCCAAATACTAACTTTAGTTATCAATAATGAAATATCAAGTATCAGGGGATGTATTGTCGTGTTATCAGGGGATGTCGATTGCGGCAGATTGTGGTATCATTGAACACTTGGGGGTGTAGTTTCGATGTATGTTTGGGACTTGTATCCATGTTTTGGTAGGCACACACACGCTTGTTTTTGGTTTGGTTGGTTTTGGCACACACGCCCGATAAGAACACCAACCACGTTTTCATTTTGTCTTGCGTGTGTGGTATACTTCAACAATTGGGATGTAGATAGTATGTACGTTTGTATCGATGTTTTCTTAGTTTGTTTTAGTTTCTGTCTACAGATGGAGATTGGTAATTTACCAAAAAAGGAAGTATTTTGTTAACTGCCATTTTTGGAGGATTTCAAAATTGACGTCATTCGCATGATGAGATCTCCCTGGCCTTCCACCTTCTTTTTTGCATACTGTCAACAATCAAAAATTAGACAATGGCAAAGACCCAACAGGGTTTCATCAGGGTTTTTTTCTTGTGGGGGGGGGGGGGGGGAATGTTGGTGCATGCCAAGAGTGCATGCGCACATCAATGCATCCACTAGATTTTAATGAAATTCTGGACATTTTTAATTAAGGACAAGAAACGTCAGATTCAGCTATAATACATTAAGTCTATAATTATGCTCCCTATTGTAGCTGTTGAGGCAATTATGACATCACAATTCAAATTCTTGAGGGGGGGATCCCAGTTCCCCTACCCCACTCTGTATGAAACCCTGTCCAAAATATGTATGGCTAAGTTTTAACATGTAAATAGGGACTTGCAATTAATTTGGTAAATTTTCCTAACATTGTTGCAATTAATTGCAAGTCCCTATTTACAATGTCAAAACTTAGCCTTACATATTTTGGACAAGGTTTCATACAGAGAGGGGGGGGGGGGGGGGGGGGGGTGCGGCGAGCGTGAAGCACAAGGCATAGGCTCAGTTTTTAACATGCTCCAGACCTGACAGTCAGACCTTAAACCTGGTCAATGTCATTGAGAGAGAAAGGTGAAAAATAAAGACGAGAAAGAAAGAGGTAGAAAAAATGACAGTGACTCAGGGAGGGACTCGAACCCGCATCAATTAACGAACACTCAAAAATGATAATTATCCCCTAGTAACAATTTATATGGACTTTAAATGAAAATTAGCTTTATTGAAAGTCTGAGATAAGCTAATCGGTGCCATGTGGGGCTCTTTATCCATTGTTGTGCATGTGTTGGTAAATTTTCCTAACATGCACAACAATGGATAAACAGCCCCACATGGCACCAATTAGCTTATCTTAGACAGACAGACTTTCACTAGCCAGACTTACATAGGACTAACTTTCATTTACAGTTAGAGATAAAATGTTACTAGGGGATAATTATCGTTTTTGAGTGTTTGTTAATTTTCCCTAATGATGTGGGTTCGAGTCCCTCCCTGAGTCACTGTCATTTTTTTCTCCCTCTTTCTTTCTCA
Source organism: Agelas oroides (assembly GCA_949130485.1). NCBI lineage: Eukaryota > Metazoa > Porifera > Demospongiae > Agelasida > Agelasidae > Agelas > Agelas oroides. The sequence goes on from OX422185.1 coordinate 18,043,192, forward strand.
TCTTTATTTCTCATCTTTCTCTCTCGATGACATTGACATTTAAGGTCTGACTGTCAGGTCTGGAGCATGTTAAAAACTGAGCCTGTGCCTTGTGCTTCACGCTCGCCGCACCCCCCCCCTCTCCGTATGAAACCTTGTCCAAAAATATGTAAGGCTAAGTTTTGACATTGGGACTTGCAATTAATTGCAACAATGTGTTGGTAAATTTTCCTAACAATGGATAAACAGCCCCACATGGCACCGATTAGCTTATCTTAGACAGACTTTCACTAGCCAGACTTACATAGGACTAATTTTCATTTACAGTTAGAGATAAAATGTTATCAGGGGATAATTATCGGTTTGTGTTTTTGAGTGTTTGTTAATTTTCCCTAATAATGCACAGTGGATATGAAATTGCATCCCTCGTTCCCAGGTCTTCCCACCATCCAGTTTCTGATGGAGAAGGGGGAAGGCCTGGAAGATTTAGTCAAACAATGACGTCAATGTCTGCTTAGGTAGACAGAGGGGGAGGGGTCCTTGACGGAAAGATCACTTTATATTGCTTTTTGTGTGCACATTTTTAGCCTTAAACAACGAACAGAACGTTTTCAGCTTCACAAATCTTAGATTCTTATGAGCCGTACAAATACCAACGAAGTCACAATAGTCGTAACTCATGGAGGTTTCTGTGGTTGTTGGATGTTGCTTAGCAACCAAATCTTTGAACTTAAATAGCACAAAGTGAAATGGGTGGAAGTGATAATGGGTGTGGCAGTGGGTTGCTAGGGGTAACGTCCAACAAATATGCAAGTTGCATTCCCTAGACAGAACAGCATTTGCCCTTTGCACTCTGTGCTGTTCTGTCTGGCTTATTTGTTACCCCTAGCAACCCACTGCTACACCCATTACACCTCCACCCATTCCACTATGTGTTGTTCAAGTTCAAAGGACTATTTTATCATCCGTATCAGGTTCTACAAGTCACGTGCGTGTGTCTGAAGGTGCAATGAAATCGAAGGTTTGTATGATGAAATCATTATCATCATAGTACCAAGCTATACCGGAAAGAATATCACTCATTTGTTGCCATTGGCATTGTTACTTGTGCTGCACACTCATAATAATACAATCGTATATTTTCCAGTATAGCTTTGTACTATGGTGATACTTATATAGTACTATGGTGATACATATTAACAACACTTTTTGTGTTAAAAATGTTTCAAATATAATATTTGTATTGCTTGACTGTTAGCTACATACATTGAATCCATGATAGACGGCTGGTGCACCATGGCACTAACGAATACCCACTCATATCCTCTTAGACTAACCCAATTAACTTATTGGATATCTTGGAGTGTTGTGACATAAACATGCTGCTGTGTACTGTCAATTGGTTACTTAGTGTACAGCAAACTAAGTAATGACTATAAGTATATTTACGTATGTTTAATTTTTGTATGTGTAAACAAAAGCAGTTGTACCCCATGGACTATATTGTGTTATAGATGTATGCTTGCACGCACTAACCTGGGTTAGTTTAAACCGGATTAGAATCCACGTACAAACCATGCCAGCTGTTTACATACACTATTCAGATCCTAATTACAATCCGGGTTCAACCCACATCCAGAAGTGTGTTATGTAACCTGAATTGCAATCCGGATTAGCGCGTTATTTACACGAACCCGGATTAGTTTAATCTGGATTGGAATCAGGGGTAAAGGCCTATTGTAAACGGAGCTTTGTAGCAATCCTTGACTTGTTACTGGATTTACACCGTTTGAAGATCTGGTGCAAGATGTAAAATTGTGCTTGAAAAGAGTGTAGACGTCTGGACGTGTCTCGTAAAATTGCACTTGAAAGAGTGTAGACGTCTGGACGTGTCTCGTAAAATTGCACTTGAAAGAGTGTAGACGTCTGGACGTGTCTCGTAAAAGGGGTGTTCGGATAGCTGAAATGTTCAGATAAGTGAAACAATACTGTTTGTGTACAAAGCAGATTACTTTCCATTTATTGCACAGTGAAATATCTATGAATATTATTATTTGGGGGGTTCGGATAATCAAGAATTTTCGGAAAAATGAGGTTCGGATCAGTGTTCTCACCAGAATTTACGGGCCAAAGGGCGCAAATAATATCTCATGACCACGCCCCTCATCTTGAATGTAGTGATTGTCAGTACCAAACAGTTGTTGCATGTGTACCACTGTCAACAAAGCATTTTAGTTGAGTTCAATGTTCACTGAGTTCTGTATTCAGAGTCCAGACAGTTCAAGTAGTTGAAGTGGATGTTAAAAATATGTTGGTCTTGGGGTGGAGCCAAAGGGCACATTGTTGGTTTTGGGGCAGACCCAAAGGATATATTAGAGTCCCCAAAGGGCACAGCTAGTGCCCTTTGGAAAAGGCCTAGCGAGAACCCTGGTTCGGATAATCGAGGATGCACTGTACTTGGGCATGAGACGTGAAATTATACTCGAGAAACGTCTGGACACAAGATGTAGAATTCTCAGAAGAGTATGGATGTTTCGGCACAAAATGGAAAATCATGCTCAAAGGGCGTAGACGTCTGGATATGAGGCATAAGATTACGCTCGGAAGGGTGTAGACGTCTGGATATGAGGCATAAGATTGCACTCGGAAGGGTGTAGACGTCTGGATATGAGGCATAAGATTTGGAAATGAAACTGTATTACGTAAAGTTACGCTTGGGAGGGTGTAGGTGTCTGGGCATGAAGCGTAAAATAATGATTGTATTCACCGCGCCCATCTTTATAATGGCCACAACAAAGCGAGCCGACTGGTGAGCACGCGGCATAAGATTTGGAAATGAAACTGTATTACGTAAAGTTACGCTTGGGAGGGTGTAGGTGTCTGGGCATGAAGCGTAAAATGATGCTCAAGTGATTGTATCCACCGCGCCCATCTTTACAATGGCCACAACAAAGTGAGCCGACTGGTGACCAGATGAGTATGTGTGTTTGTTGTACATTGTATGCATGCTGTTATGAAGTTTTTCAGTGGGTACGGTTACAGTTCGGTATGAGGGTACAAAGTGGGGTTATTTTAAACAATCACTTCCCACCATCTTCCTGACAAAACGTGGGCCTTGTCACGCAAGGTCACCCACAAAGTAGTCTCGTCCCCAGACTCCACCCTCTCACAAAGAAAAGGGTCTGGTGACTATTGAGCGCTTCCTTGGTTGTGCCGAGTCAGCAATCGTGGTTTTTGAATGCAACTTCTTTATGACATAGCGGGTATTTCATTGGCTAGTTTGAACGCATGTATGACGTGCTCTATTTCATTGGCTTGTTCGGAATAGAGACTGCTGACTCGGCACAACCAAGAAAACGTTCAATGGTCACCAGACCCTTTTCCTCGTGAGAAGGTCGGGTCTGGGCACAAGACTACCCACAAGTAGAGTTAAATTGTGAACCACACCTGCGGTAATACTCATTCGGTGTAGTTTTAGTGAAAGGTTTATGCTTTTACCGTAGATCTGGAAATTTTCGCCATTAAAATATCTTCATCGGGCACTGGAGCAATGAAAATTAAATGCGCGAGAAATTAAAATGCGTACACGCGCTAATTGTGGAACTGTCAAGCAACTAAATATTTTTAACACGAAAATTTAAAACATTAATTATTTTTATTGCGAAAATTTCCTGATCTATGGTGGTTTAGTTGTAGTTAGTTGTTATAGCTTTTAACCTTTTATTGATAACCTTACTTTTACAGGTTTTTTTTTTTTTTAGTTGGTTAATACAAAATTACAAAATCCCATTTCTGGTCCGACGAGTCACTATATAAAAATGACCAGGCCACCAGACTTTGAAAAAAAATTTTTTCTCTTTTTTTATAACAAAAGTGGAATAAAATGGTGCACAACAGCAAACTGCATTGTGGAGGGTGAGGTCTGGGCACAAGACTACAAAATGTAGACACTTGTGTATCTAAGCAGCCAAAATATAGAAGCTTGGATGGTGAAGCCGCTGAGTGGAGGCTGTGAAAACACTGTGGCTATATACTGATTACATAAGTAACTCGGTGAAAATTGATCCACAGGCAGACCAAAAACAGGAAATTAACTTTGTGTGGCCGTAGTCCCATGGAACCTGATTGGTCACGACACAATTTGTTTACTAAAGCACCATGGCGTTCTAGCATGGACCTCACCTGATTGGTCCTTAATTGTTGTTATTACTATAAACTTCACTGTACATGAATACGCAATGGACCTGATAAGGCAGGCCTAGATGTTATGAAAGGTCACCCACTACACAGGACAGGTTTGGACGATTTTCTTGGTTCACTGGTATTTATGATTTGTTCAATTCCAAACAAGAAATTATCTCCTCAAAATACCATCAATTCGATACTTTGAAGAGAATTGAAGAAACCACACTATATATATAAGTATCACTACATGTATAGTACAAAGCTGTACCAGAAAATATCACAAGTTTGTTGCCATCTGTATTGTTATGAGTGCGCAGGACGAGTAACAATGCCAACGGCAACAAATGAGTGATATTTTTTCCGGTATAACTTGGTACTATGGTGATAATGATTTCATCATACGAACCTTCGATTACATTGCACATTCAGATGCAGTGCACATGACTTGTAGCACTGATACGGATTCTCGCGTGACTTGTAGTAAAAATAGACTTTTTATTAACTGCAGTCTGGTCAAAATTATCGAACCGTACTAAAAATAGAACACCCAGTCACATGCTTAGCAACAATGGCAACGCAGCATGCACAGTATGTGTTGCTATTTTTAGTACTGGCGGTATATTCCGCCCGGTTTCAAATTTTACGTAGTTACATACTCTTACTCAAGCCGCCCGTTCTTATGCGCTCTTGTCATTAAATATTGCAGCAGACAACGTGACGCTCAAGAAGTATGATTTCAATCACTTACAATGCACACAATTATCATAGCATGGTGCCAGAAATTTTATGGCAGTAAATGACCCGAGTTGGAGGGCGTAGCTCAAGGACAAGGATCATTTACTAATAACAACACAAGACCAATCAGGTGGGATATATGAAAAGTTATAAAAGTAATTTCAAAAGTTGACCTTTGGAGAGAAAACTGTTCTCCAGTAGTCCGTGGGGGAGCCTTGCAGCTGCATACAGCATATGAAAAGTGCCCCATCTGGGACCCCACCCAATGGCGGCTCATCTCATCAGAAGGAATGTATCACTTCCTGTCAGTTTTTGCCTACTCGTTACAGTTGCTCACGCTTAGACTGTACAGGCTTTCACAAGTTGAAATCACGTGTGTGGGGAGGGAGGGAGGGAGGGAGGGAGAGAAATGATTCTATTTCCTGTTGCTATGAAAAAGTTGTAAGCTTGTGTTAACCATGCATTTATTGGGAGGGAGTAACAATAATGACAACTGTTACAGCAACAAATGCATGTTAGCACATAGCTGACTTGTAGTATTGAGTTCTCATGTGACTTGTGGTACTAAATATGTCTTATTATCATACGTCTAACTCACGCAAATGTATGCGAGTCAATGGGGAAGCCTTGCAGCTGCACATACTTTATAAAAAGCCGTATTTTTTACTACGAGTCACGCAAGAATCTGTATCAGGTACTACAAGTCACATGCGCTGCGTCTGAACGTGCAATGAAATCGAAGGTTCGTATGATTAAATCATTATCATGATAGTACCAAGCTATACCGGAAACAATATCACTCGTTTGTTACCGTTGGCATTGTTACTCGTGCTGCACACTCGTAACAACACAGACAGTAACAAACTCGTGATATTTTCCGGTATAGCTTTGTACTATGGTGATACTTATATAGTCTCGTGAGAATTCCTAAATACTGTATGAGCAAACAAACAGCCAAAACCCTTAACAATGTTAGTACGTACAGTTTAATGTAAACAATGGAAGTGTTATGTAAACAAGGCGACAGCAGATGAAGGCTTCCATTTATGGCGTGCCAAGGATGGTATCCCATTGGCTGCTCGGAGAATTGTAGCTTTCAGTAGCTTCTCAGTTGGCTCCTGCTAAAACGAAGAGAAAGGTTATAATATCTGTTACCAACTTGAGCTCGGAAAAAACTTTGCCGACATTTCAACTGAATGCTCCAGTCGTCATCAGGGCGAAAGTGAAGAAGTGTGAACAAACGCTGCTATTTATAGCCATGCACTACTGAGGATACACGTCATTGGAGGTCAAAGGTCGAATTGTAGCTGGTGTAGAACTAACTGGCTCTATAGTATCTCCCTAACTGTATAAATTAAACCCTGATGTATAAATATTTGGATTTTGACAATGGCTAATGCCTGTTATTTTTCCTAAGAAGCAGCTGTTCTGGTCAATCTTCCTGAATCACTAATAATCAGTGGAAACCCATGAAATTTTGTTGCATCAAAGTTTAGAATGACCGAGGTGTTCAGTTGAATTAGGCAACTTTCTTTTCACATACCACGTTACATCACTTTCTATGTATTTCATTGGATGAACAGTGGAGGATAATTAACAGGGGTCATATACTCCTGTTATGTAAAAATTGTACAATAATAGTTTGCACAAAACTTGCATGATGTACAGAATAGTTTACACAAAACTGAGTTATAGTTTACTGTCTCAATGTGCTGTAATAATACCTAGCATACTCAGAGTATAAACTAAATATACATGTACTCGGCTAGATTGTTTAGTAACCCTCAGCTGCATCTCAGGTAAACCGTCTAGCGGAGTATATCTGTGTTTACACTTCTCGTATAGGTAGTATATCCAATACTTATATTGAGAAGGGCTAGCATCTGCGGCTTTCGACAGACATTTGAAGTTGTTCAAAATCACTATTGAAACCTACACATATTAAGTTATAACTGATTAGATCTGAACAATTATGAGTTCCCGCAATTTGTCACCGCATAAGTCTTTCTGTTAATTAGATAACTAATACAGAAACCCTCTGGTGTGTCATTATTAAAATTTATTTTAGTGCCAAGTAGAACCGCAACTCACCAGTGACCTGTTTCCAGCTGCACTCCAACGACAAGAACCTTCAAGTGCAGACAAAGAAGCACTCGAGAAACCGCAGATACCAGACACAGAAGCTATCTGTGGCCACGTTATGACTGATCCAGTTGTGCTTTCAACCATGGAGAAGTTCCCTAGCTGCTAAGATTGGTTCTTGTACGTAGTTCATTTGGCTCGCAACAGCCGCAAAAATGCCATTTGGAAGTCAAAATATCGGGCAATGCTTCTTTGAACTAGCAAAACACTTTTACCAAAAAAGGCTGAACTACAGCCAGCTACATACCAGTCTCGTGCCCTGAGCCCACCCGTGAGGAGAGGATCTGGTGACATTCGGCTGATTCCTCGGGCTTTGTTAAAAATTCATAGCTTGCTGTATGCATAGTTGAGAACTGATAACTAATTTACATGCCAAAAAAGGCTGAACTTGAGTAAATACAGCCAGCTACATACCAGTCTTGTACCCTGAGCCCACCCGTGAGGAGAGGATCTGGTGACCTTCGGCTGATTCCTCGGGCTTTGTTAAAAATTCATAGCTTGCTGTATGCATAGTTGAGAACTGATAACTAATTTACATGCCAAAAAAGTGCAGTGTCATCGGGCTGAAGTAGCCAAGGATTTCTGGTGTTGCACTACAGATTGTGTTTTCTGCAGTGTGATTGACGGAGAGAAATTTCTCTCCAGAAAGTAATCAACGAAGCCCGAGGGATTGACCATACGTTACCAGACCCTCCCCTCTCGAGTGGGGTCTGGGCACAAGACTAGCTACGTACAAGTTCATGATGTGTCTACAAATCATTGCTAAGATACTGGAATGCACATCTCGGCAATTAACTAGGTAATCGAGATCACATGGCCTATATGATGAACCATATCGTACTTCCTGTTTGTAGCAGTAGCCTGTTTTTTGGTTGTGAAAAAAACCTCCTACAGTCAATTTTCAAGTACACACTATGAGTGATGTCAGCCATGGTAGCCATCACCATGGTGATGGTTGTAGCCATCACCATGGTGACAGGTTTTTTGTCTCAAGGAGGGTCAAGGAGCTCATCAGTGATCTAACAAGGACAGGGACAGGGGTCACCACCGAGTGTCTTTGAGCTTGCTTTAGTTGTGGCTTTCTGGCTTTGTAGTAGTCATGTGAAAAAAAGCTCTAAGAATTACATGAACCACAACTGAAATATGGCAGCCTGGATGTTATGCAAATCACCCCACTGAGTGATATGAGTATGTATGTATATGTGCTTCAGCTATAAAAGCATGTGTTTGTCTGTGGTCAAATTATGAGTGATCTTTGAGCGACCACACGAGGAGAAATTTATTGGGCTTCTTGTTCATAGTAACTTCAGTGTATTACTTCATGAGAGGAGCCGTGCCAAGACCCCACCACCCGAGAGGAGAGGGTCTGGTGACCTTCGGCTCATTCCTCAGGCTTCATTAACCGTTGATTGTCTTCTGGGGAGAATTTTTTAACCGCCAATCACATTGCAGAAAACACAATCTGTAAGTGCAACACCGGGTGGGGTCTGGGCATGAGGCCAGAAGTTTGCAGGGGCAACATTGAGCTTGAATTTGGGGAAATCCATAATGCTGTTACAGCATGCACAGTAACTTCAGCATAGCGTTTCATCCTCTTGTATTTGACCAATCAGTGAAAAGAAGCTTAGGCCTAACGGAGAATCAAGAGATTTGAACTGAATGCTGGTCAGACGCTTGACCACTGGCCGATGGAGTACTGACATTGGAGCAGAGGACAGACGGTTTTGTAGGTGGCCAGTAGGAGAGCGTGTGAACAAGGGAAGCCGGTAGCCAAAGGCAGACCTTCTTTAGTGGATTCAGAGGTGATTGGTTGTACCGCAAACAGATTGTCACCGTAACAATTAATAAGCTCTTGAAGTGGTCCACAATTATAGAGGTAGTGATTAAGATTGTAGTAAATTGAGGAACAGTTTGTCAACTGGAAGATATACAATGGAGCAGCATTGTGGCCAGCTGGCCCTGGAGCGGCAGATCACAATGAAAGAAACCTAATGTATTGATTCATTGTTAGTTTGTTACTCATGTGGTCGACACCTGCTGGTCTGACCTACGTACGTAGGATATACTTTGTACCTATTTCATTGGATGAACAGTATTATACTCCTGTTATGTAAAAATTGTACAATTATAATAGTTTGCACAAAACTTGCATGATGTACAGAATAGTTTACACACAATATACTCCTTGTTATACTTTTAGGTCAACTTTTATGGCTTTTGCTTAAGTCCACCCTATGCCTATATAGAGAGTCTACCGACTGTCTCCCGCAGGGCTTTTGGGCATGCATCTACATAAGTTTTGCTGACCATTTAAAGAGAAAGGCTGGGTGCTTATATGAGCTTTTTGTGGTCAACTTTAATGGTTTTTGTCTAAGTATTGCGTAATATGAAGTAAGACGTCTTAGGCGGCGCGAAAAACACATACGACGGTCAAAGCTTGCCGAAGCCATGAGCTCTAAGGATGTTAATAGTTTTTGGTCTCAAGTAAGGAGAATAAACTCAAGCAAGTCTTCCTCTTCATCATCTGTTGTTGATTCTGTGAGTGGTGCACCGCACATTGCCAATGTTTTCTCTGCCAAACTTGAATCCCTTTTGAACTCCCGTTCAACTAGGGCCCGTGAGGAACTTCTGTCCTCTTTAGATGTTTGTGATGATGATCTTCAGTCTTTTCAGTTTTCACGAGACTGTGTTGTCTCTGCACTCTCTCATCTTAAGCCAGGCAAGCATGACGGAAGTCCTCTATCCTCCGATCATGTTATTAAGGCTTCCCCAGTGTTAGTCACAATTTTACCTCCTCTTTTTACAGCTTTTGTTCGCCATTCATACCTCCCACCCAACCTCAGGAACTGTATCCTTAAACCGATTCCCAAGCCACATAAAGATCCTACCTTATCTGATAGTTATCGACCCATTGCCCTTGCCCCAACATTGAGTAAAATCCTGGAATGGTGTATCCTTTTACAATATTCTGAATATTTTGCGACTTCCCCACTTCAGTTTGGGTTTAAGAAGCATATGTCTACCGCACTCTGTACTGGCTTAGTTAAGAACATATCAGCACACTACATGTCTCACGGCTCCTCTGTCTTTGCTTGTCTGTTAGATGCCAGCAAAGCATTTGATCTTGTTGATCATTCGTTGCTGTTTCAGCAGCTACTACAACGAAGGACTCCCAGTTTTTTAGTTCGCTTCCTCATCAGCTGGTATAGCTCTCAATCTTGTAGTGTTTCTTGGGATGGTGCCAGCTCTGATTCTTTTAATGTTTCTAACGGCGTTCGTCAGGGAGGAGTTCTGTCCCCTGTGTTGTTTACTATATACATGGATATCTTATTGAATAAGCTTAAAGAGTGTGGAGTTGGCTGTTACTGGGATGGTTTGTTTGTTGGCGCTCTTTGTTATGCTGATGATTTGATCTTGTTGGCTCCGTGTCCTTCTGCTTTACGCACTATGCTCAGTCTATGTGAGTCCTTTTCCAATTCCTATGGTCTCAAATTTAATGCTGGTAAAACTCAACTCATTCGTTTTGGTTTATCTCCTTCTGACAAGTGTACAACTGCTATCTATTTTTGTGGTGAACTTTTAGCGTTCCTCAATTCTGTCTGTCATCTAGGTCACATTCTGTCTTACAATCTCTCAGACAACGATGACATTGTTTTTAAGTCCCGGGACTTGCTTAAAAAGGCTAATCTTTTGTTCTGCAACTTTAAGTTCTGCAATCCTCACACCTTAACGTTTCTGTTTCGCTCATATTGTCTCTCCTTGTATGGATGCTCTCTGTGGCGGCTAGACTCCCCATCTATGAACCTGATTGAAGTTGCCTTCAATAAAATTTTGAGGCGTATCTGGAAACTCCCGTCTAATTCTCATACTAGAATAGTTCATAGTACTGCCCGTCTGTTGAGTCTCTTCAATGTTGTCTTTGCTCGTTCTTTATCCTTGTTATCTTCTGCTCTGTCCTGTCCTTCGTTCCCTGTTTCTTTTATCTATCGTGTTTCTTCCAACCTTGTGTATACTCCGTGTGGGTTCAACCGTCTCCGTGGACATAACTATAAGAAGACTTATTATCCTGAAGACCTTTTTTGTGCTAACATAATTAGAGATATTAGAATTAGTTGTGTGTCTAGCAGTGACTTTGAATATGTAATTTCTGTTATCTCTTCACACTAACTTAATTTACATTTTAATTTAGTTGTTTGTCTCTTACACCTATGTTGGTGTGTTTTCTCAATTATAATAATAATAATAATAATAATAATGCGTGCCCACCCCATGCATATATAGAGAGTCTACCAGCTGTCTCTCGCAAGGCTTCTGGGCAACTTCATGAATTTTGCTCTCCATAAAATCTCTCAAAGAGGAAGGCTGGGTGATTACATAAGCTTTTAGCATATTTGTGGTAAACTTCAAACTTTTATGGCTTTTGCTTAAGTAATGCACGTCCACGCCATCCCAATATTAAGAGTCAACATTATTATCGGAGAAGTCGCATTGTGTAGTAAGCCTGCTTTTGTCTCTCCTAATTGCATTAGTGTTTACAGTGGTCATAGCCAACGTCCTCTTATAGTCACTACCGTCGGTGTAATTTATACTGACCCTGTAGTAAGAGCACTTTATTCGAAGCAGCAATTTGTCTACAAAACTACGCTGGGCTTACGGTGGCGCCACTACATGCATACCATAAAATCGAGATGATAGGCACCCATAGAACATAAGCACCCCGTGAATGTGTGTAGGCACCCATTTTGATTACAACGACTAAGTCGCATATGTAAGCACCCATACAAAAATAGGCCCTCGTTACCGCTCAGTGAATTTGCTGATTTGGCTTTTCAAATATAGTGGCTAATTTTCTATCTCCCATTGTAAGCAATTAAGCTATCAACGTGAGTTACAAACAAAATTCATACCACATTATGTACACTTTCTAAGTAATTCATTGGATGAACAGCGGAGTATACTGGGTCATATACTGTTAATGTATAAATACACAAAACTTGCATGATGTATCAGAATAGTTATAACAGAATAGTTTACACAAAATTGAGTATGGCTATACTACCTACACAATATACTTGTATAGATATATCCAATACTTAGGCAAGGCCTCTTCAAAAACGTAATTATCCAGGGATTGTGAAAACCTCTCACATCATATTCGTTAGGTCATACGCTACCAGGCGTTTACGATATCAATTTCACCATTTCCTTTTGTCCTCGTTTCAGGCCAGTTCAAAAGGCATTATTAAATATACGTGTTGTTAAATATACGTAGCTGACGTCACAGCAGGAAATGGTGGTAATATTCATGGAATGTCAGGAAATTGAGGGCATGCACAAACAAAAAAAAAAAAAAAAAAAAACTGTAGGATACTATTTTATGCAAGCTTTGCATGATGTGAGAATACCGGTAGTTACACCAAACTGAGTTTTAGTTTAATAAACTGTTTACTGTAAATCTTGAAAATTTTTGTGTTTAAAATATTTTTGATGGTCTAAATAATTTCATCCAACCAAAATGAAACGCATTAAAAATTTTTTGCCGTCAGTTACGTATTGCCCTTTGAAAAAATTTTAACACAAAATTTTATCTTACAATTTTTTTTTAACTCAAATATTTTGATTTACGATATACGTACAATTATCACAATAGCACAAAGCTATACTGGAACTTTGTTGCTGTCTCGTTCCCAAACCCTCAGGACGGTACACACGCTGCAATTGAGGGTCTGGGAATTTCCATCTGTCCAAGAGTATAACAATGCCAACAGCAACAAACAAGTGCTAGTGTAGCTATATATGTGGTGACAATGAATTTATCATGCAAACTTCTGATTTCATTGCACGTTCAGATGTAGCGTCCGTGACTCGTAGCACCTGATACACAGTGTCATGTGACTCGTAGTTAAACGTACACTCTTGTAACATTACAAATTTTAACATAATTATAGTAACTCGAGTGATCGCAACAAATTACCCTTTCAGGAAAGACACATGATACTGTTTGACAAGAGCGCATAAGAACGGGCAGTTTGAGTAAGAGCGTGTAACTCAGTAAAATTTGAAACCGGTCACAATTTACCGCCAGTACTAAAAATAATAACATGTACTGCACAGCTGCACATAGACATAAGCCATTGTTGCTAAGCACGTTCTATTTTTAGTACGGTTCATGACCGGACTACGGGCTTCTATTGGAATTACACGCTCTTAGTCGAGCCGGCCGTTCTTATGCACTCTTGGTTTGATAATAGTTAAGAGTTTTACATCATGAAGCTGAAGGTTAATTGTTCATTTAAGAGGAAAACGAAAACCTAGTTTCCTTATAGCTATCTCAAGGAAAGGAGGAGGGTGGAATACATACGTACTGGTATGAAGGTGGATTGGTGGGCGTATAACAACATGTGGTTAACTACAAGTGCTGTTGTGTACAAGTGTAGGGTTTTAATTTGTTTAAGCGGTTTCTGTTTATCTGAATCCCGTGTTATTAATTTGCACACATGTAACTTCTGATATCATAATACTTATTAAGCTCAAAGATACAAAATAAAGGATTTGCATAATATAATAATTATGTACACAGGAAACAGTAGGCCTCCCATTGACGATATTGGTTAGTAGCTTGGCGCACCGACCCTGGGAATGAAACTCATGTTCACCAACAAGCTTGGGACAATGGTACTAACAGAGTCCGTATTAGTTTTTGTTTTAATTTATCTAGTGTAAATCTGTGCCTTTTATGGTGTGTGTACAATGCGGGACGAGACGCCCTATGGTGCTGACACGACCTGAGATGTTGACAATAACAGTTTACCTAATATTATTAGAGATACAAACAGCATTCAGGGCTTTACTAGCTTCGTTCCCAGGCCTTCCCCAGCTCCAGTTTTTGGTCGCTTGCAGTATACACTAAAAACTGGAGGCGGGGAAGGTATACTGCAAGCGATCAAAAACTGGAGCTGGGGAAGGCCTGGGAACGAGCCTAGGCTTTACTGCCTACATAGTTCCACACACCCACGCTTGTCGGTACGTGAACAAGCGTGTCATCCCCAGGGTAGATGCACCATAGCACTAACCAACACACAGATTAGTTGTTTCCTGTGTATGACTTCATTGACTCTAAACAGCCGTATGAGTTGAAGGTAGCGCTTCCATTAATACATATAATACTGTAACATATGTGGCAGTCCCGGGTAGAAATCAAACATTATTCTGTTACATATTTCGATTGCATTACCGTGTTTGAAGTGCTGCAACGCAGAACTTACATTAAGGGCGGGGCTCATATGCGCTTCATAGATGCATGAATACCTGACAAGTCTACACAGAGCAAATGAGCTCCGCCCTTAACGGAAGTTCTGTGCTACAGCGCTTCGAACATGGTAACACATCCCGGGACTGCCACATATTAATACTTTTAATATTCTTATAAGCCATGTTTCTACTTGACTCAAGCCATAGAGAATATATATCAATTACAACTCCAATGAGGTTTCTCAATGAGTAATTGTAAAGCTTCAGGATTAAGGGGCAGTGTCGTATTGCATCTGCAACCTGGATCAAAAGTGTAATCGAAAAAATGTGCATAATTACTGGATTACTATATTTCCTCAATCAGACACCATCTTCGAATAGTAGCTGCCGCTAGTGTACGATAACAGTCACCACACTAGCGTACGTACGTACCTCAGCCAGCTATCATTGATCTTTCTAATGGAATTGTATTCTGGAAGCTCAAGCCAGGGTGTCCTGGGTTCGATTCCTGGCGACTGCTGGCCTTTTCACTTCTCTTATACTTTCACCTCAAAACAGCTAGCTAACTAATTGATTCCTTGGTCTTAGTCAGAGTTCATCCTGATCTCTTGATCAGCTCCTAATTGATTCCTTGGTCTTAGTCAGAGTTCATCCTGATCTCTTGATCAGCTCCTTGTTTCGATCCAAGTTGTAACCAATAGTCAGACAGAACAGCACAAGCCCAAAGGGCGAATGCTGTTCCATTTGAGGTATCTAACTTATTTATTGGATGTTACCCATTATCACCTCCACCCACTCCACTGTGTGCTACATATTCCAGTTCAAAGATTTGGTTGCTAAGCAACAAATACTTGTACAGGCAATACTAAGTGGTTACTAATTAGTACTTTGGTGCCCTACAGTTGTGTGTGCACCTACAAGTACGGTTTAAAATTCCTATAACAGCCGTTTCTACTTGACTCAAGCCATAGAGAACAATTGGTGATCTTAAAAGCAACCTAAAGACAGTTTTCAATAGGTAGGCTTCCCCATGCAAAGCTTCTCACACGGTACTTGGCAGGCTTTAACCTGTTCTGTGGGCAGGTTGTCTCATGGTGCATACATGTTTTTTCTTGAGTTTATAGTCCTGAGACAGAGGAAATGCGTTTTCTTGAGTTTATAGACCTGAGACAGAGGAGGTACATGTTTTTTCTTGAGTTTATAGTCCCGAGACAGAGGAGGCGCATGTTTTTTCTTGAGTTTATAGACCTGAGACAGAGGAGGCGCATGTTTTTTCTTGAGCTTATGGACCTGAGACAGAGGAAGTGCATGTTTTTTCTTGAGCTTATGGACCTGAGACAGAGGAGGTACGACAGCATCACGTGATACTAGAGCGGCCCTCCCCCTTCAATACAAACTGCAATAGTAAAATCATCAATCTGAGCACTGTTAAAGCGGGCTATCGTTTTGATATTTTGAGGAATGAAAGTGCATTGACCGACAAGTCAAGTGAACACCATGCCCCCTGGTCGGCCCCTCACTTAGTGAGTGTACTTGTCCTCTGCTTACTTTTGTATTCGAGTTTGAACTTTGCACTTTGAGAGCACCCCAGGGACCAGCGCCTGTGCAGGACACAAAGAAGAGTGGAAGTAAAACGCATCTACGACTACAAAAAGCTATGCTTGTCCGCAGTAATTACATTCCACACATTTAACCCCTGTGGTGACGTCTAACCCACAAAGCTTCTGTACTTGGCAGGCTTTAACCTGTTCTGTGGG
This sequence comes from Agelas oroides, assembly GCA_949130485.1. Lineage (NCBI taxonomy): Eukaryota > Metazoa > Porifera > Demospongiae > Agelasida > Agelasidae > Agelas > Agelas oroides. The sequence goes on from OX422185.1 coordinate 18,059,241, forward strand.
CAGATGGTGTTTTTACTTGAGTGTGTGTGTGTGTACACAGCCACTTTAAGATCACTCATGCATGCATGACATCCACGTGGAAAAATTGCTCAGAGCGTAGAGTTAGGGTGGGGGGGCTGCATTGTATTCATGGCTTGGACATGCTATCTTGGACTCTGTGGGTTGGTACAAGTATGCACGGCTAGCTGCCATGATATTCACAACACCACTCACTATCTGCCAAGACATTCGTTATGTTAATTTCATGCAGTAGCTGTGATATACTGGCACTTCTTGCTATCTGTGGGTTGTAGCTAGCTGCATGTGAGTCTGTGGGCTGTAGAAGCCTCTAGCTGGATATACTGGCACTTCTTGCTATCTGTGGGTTGTAGCTAGCTGCATGTGAGTCTGTGGGCTGTAGAAGCCTCTAGCTGGATATACTGGCACTTCTTGCTATCTGTGGGTTGTAGCTAGCTGCATGTGAGTCTGTGGGCTGTAGAAGCCTCTAGCTGGATATACTGGCACTTCTTGCTATCTGTGGGTTTGTAGCTATCTGTGGGTATGTCTGTGGGCTGTAGAAGCTGTAGCTGTGATATAAAACTTCTCACTATCTTAGAAGCTGTAGCTGTGATATATCACTATCTGTAAGTTGTAGAAGCTATGCAAGCAATCTTGTTCATGAATCTGATCCACACCTTTGTATTCTTTGCTCTATCTATTACACTGCTCCCCAATGGTCCAAACCTTCCACACACACACACACACACACACACACATGTTTATGTGATCCATCCATCTATTAAGCTGCCCATTTCATTCAAGTGGGAAGAAATTAACCTGGAGCTTCAACTTCAATAACTTCAAAAAATGACGTTGAGGTGGAGCACAACTTGAGTTATTTGTACTACCAGTTCCTTTTACTATCAAATGTCAAAACTGTTTATCACTGCCCAATGACAATTTATCACTGCCCGTTTGGGCAGTGATACCCCCATATTTTAGGCACTGGGCTGATGTGACATTCCTACTAAAAATTAAAATTGAAATTTAATATTGCTTGACTAGATCACTGTCTGTAGTATTGAGCAATGATTGCAAGTGTATTCATGGTTTGGACGTGCCATGTGGTTGGTTTAGTATGAGCTGTGGTCTTACACTTCATACTTCAAGGAAGCCTGCGCTTTCATAAACACTTATCGTGGCTTATACTGTTGTGGGTTGAAAATGTCTGAGATGGCTAATAAGTGCAAGCCTTCGAGTGTAGTATGAGTCCAAAGTGCAAAAATGCTGTTCTGTCTGGGGAATGTAACTTATTCAATGGATGTCACCTTACCAACACTTTAGCAATCAAGTTCAAAACATTGGTTGCTAAGTAACATCCAATGAACCGTAATACATCTTAATTGTAATTAACAGCTGCGTAACAAACCATCATAACACCATAATTGTGTGTCCATTAGGGCACTCAAGCCGAAACAGCAATATCTGTCCCAATATTCATTAGCAGATTACAATATTCACTCTCCCAATATCTTATCAATTGCCCTGTGTAGTATTGATATATCATAACAATCTATCAAAATATTATGATTTATTATACGTACGGTACGTCTAACTCATGCAAATGTATGAGTCAATGGGGAAGCCTTGCAGCTGCATACAGTTTATAAAAAGCTGTATTTTTCTACTACAAGTTGCGTGAGAATCCGTATCAGGTACTGCAAGTCACGTGCGCTGCGTCTGAACGTGTAAAGAAGGTTCGTATCATAAAATCATTATCACCATAGAACCAAGCTATACTGGAAAAAATATCACTTGTTTGTTGCTGTTAGCATTGTTACTCGTGCTGCACACTCGTAACAATACAGACAGCAACAAACTCGTGATATTTTCTGGTATAGCTTTGTACTATGGTGATACTTATATAATATTGACCATTGGGCAATAAGCAATAAAAGCTGGAGACATGAGAGTCTATGGCTTGTGGCCCAAAAGCTTAGCCTCAGAGGAATAACACTGCTGATATATATATAAGCAGATTTACCTGAATGTAGGAGAAGCCAAGAGCAGTGCTGACTTTAGACTGAGGTTAGTGAACACTACTAGATAGGGACATATAGATCTGTGTGCACCAAAAACTGCTTAATCTGAGCTAACAGTATTCAACAACATCCTAACTAAACAAGACATTAAAAATGAAGTGCCCCTGTAAACATACAAATTCTTTCATAGTCATCTACACTTATAGTTGTCAGATAATGTCCAGAAAATCCTCAACATATTGCATAAGATGCACATTGTCCAGTATATTTCAAAGATTTAGCCACTTATGACATAATTTAGGTAAATATTGTAACTGCTTCGATCAAAGGGATCCTCTTTCTTCATAACCTGCAAAATTAATAATGCACCCTTTGTCTTATTTAGTTGTTATTTGCAAAGCAGTAAGTTATCAGTAAGTGAAATGAATGTGATTCTGAATTTAGAGGTGAGGTAAATACGTACAATAACTGTTGTGTCTTGTGTCATCTGTGTGTACATTGTAAACCACTTAATCAAATATACCGTGACCATATCTCTAATGTGGGCATATATCTCTCTTCTGCAAAGATGGTAACACCTGATGCAATATGCATCACACAAATGTAATATGCATTAACCAATACACACAAACAATATTAGTGACAAACAACTGCATAACCTCCGTTGGAAATAAAAATCATTTGGAGAGGAGTTACCAACTTGAGCTCGGAAATAACTTGCTGACGTTTCGACTGAATGCTCCAGTCGTCATCAGGGCAAAAGTGAAGAAGTGTGAACAAACGTTGCTATTTATAGCCATGCACTACTGAGGATACACGTCATTGGAGGTCAAAGGTCGGTGAGGATTGCTCCTCCCTCCCTGCCTCCTTGTCACAGCTGTCCAGCAACCTGTGACTACCAGCTACTCCATTGTTGCCTTATATTTGCTAGTGACTGCTTGGTGATAATTTTATTTAATAACTTTCAATTAGTGAACACTGTGCAAGTATCACATAGTACAAAGAGAAAAAAAAACATTTTGGTTGTGGGGTGAAAATAGAGGAAAGCAACGAACCAACAGTCACCAGGAATCGCTGCCAGGTGTGCAACTGAGGCATTCAGTACCACCTGTGTAGTAAAGATTTTGAGGGCTGGTGGTTATCCGATTATCGTAGCTCAGTGGTAGCTAGACCACTGCATGGCAGCTTAAGCCAGAAGCTTTTGGCTCATTTCCTAGCGACTACCAGCTGTGGTCTCATAACGTCAAAATGTCTTCATATTTACTAGTGACTGCTTAGTGGTAATTTTATTCAATTAGTGAACAAGTATCACCACAGTACACAGTTATAGCACAAGTTTGTTGCCATCTGTATTGTTACGAGTGTGCAGATTGTTTTCAGTATACGTACTTAGCTTGGTGGTATGGTAATAATTATTTTATCATACAAACCTTCGATTTCAATACCTAGTATTTTAACATTTTATTAGTGATTCTCACCAGACTTCTTGTTCTTACAGATAACCTGCAAGTACCTCCATAGCTTACAGAAGCTAAGTTGAACTTTGGTAGAGTGTGGTAGAATGAAGTGCAGTCAAGTAGAGCCGAGTAGAGTCATGGTACAATGTAGTAGAGTGTAGTAGAGTCAAGTAGAGCCAAGTTGAGCCACGGTAGAGTGTAATAGAGTCAAGTAGAGCCAAGTTGAGCCACGGTAGAGTGTAGTAGAGTCAAGTAGAGCCAAGTTGAGCCACGGTAGAGTGTAATAGAGTCAAGTAGAGCCAAGTTGAGCCACGGTAGAGTGTAGTAGAGTATAGTAGAGCCAAGTTGAGCCACGGTAGAGTGTAGTAGAGTATAGTAGAAATGTTATGAGAGGAAGATACAAAGCAGTTGCCAGGAATTAAACAGGATGGCAGGATGTTTAAAAGCAATATCATTTGTTGCCGTCTGTATTGCTATAAGTATGTGACATAAGTAACTAACAGCACTGGACAAGAAACCCAGTTCTACTCAAATACTTATCTCATTCGCACCTCTATAATGACACACATACAGAAACTGTATATATTTCGTATGATTGCAAACATCGAAGCCTGTGCATAATTATGAGCTGATTCAGAAGATAAAATGTATAATGAGCTCCTTTTTGAGCTAATGGTTTCCATGGTATTATGTCATATTAGAGGTCAAGCGTTAAGCACCAAGGTCAGTACTGATCTGCTAGTTTATCGACATGCAATCAATGAACCACATGTAAAATATTATTAGTGAGAAGTTTGGTGAGAAAAGCCGCTGACTAGAGAAAGGCAGGCCAAGATGTTATGCAAAATCGCATTTCGGACAATACCAGGCCTCATCAGCTGTGCTGGGGTGACTGGAAGATGGGGACTGCTATCTCATGCACAAAATGCAGTCAGGTGGCTGGCCTTATCCATGTAATGTCTCTGTGCAGCCGTACTTCGAAAGTTTACAAAAGCGATCATATTGTCATGTGTTTCAATTCTGTTGAAAGATGCCAGACAGGAAACAATAAATCAGTGGCCTTTCTCACCAAACTTCTCACTAAAAATGTTTTACATAATCACTATATACGTATGACTGTGCAATGTTCCCTGACCTCCAATATGGCATGTTACCATGGAAACTAGTTGCTCAGAAAAGGGTCTATCCTACTTACATAAGTGTCACAGCTACCAGAAAAATATCACACTTGTTGCCTTCTGTCTGTTACAGGTATGTAGTGCAAGTAAAATTGCCAAGGGCAGCAAACAAGCATTATTTTTTCTAGTGTATGGCTTGGTACCATACAAACCCACAATTTTGTGGTACAACCCAATGTAGCACACACAATACAGATTCTCACATGACTTGTAGTACAAGTACCACTGTAAGTACACACACCTTCAAGGCTTCCCCATTGAGTTAGGGAAGCCTGTTTGTAAGGATTGTGGCAATTATATGCACCCAGTCAACACATGCCTACACAACAATATATACAAGTTGGATGGTAGCTCTTAAGCTTCCCGCAGAGGTCTAAAACTCATAGGAACTGTATCACAGGAACTTTCATCAATTTTACCAATTATTCTAGTTTGAACCATTTCATTTGAAAACAGGATACTTTTTGCTGGTTAAAATTTAATTGTAAATTGAAATAACTCTCCAGCCACTAGTAGGCAGTTTGCATGCGATAAATCTCAGCTTGTACCTAAAACCTTTAGCAAAACATATCCAAGAATCAGCAAAACCATCCCTCGTGTTACAGCTCCATAATTGGAGGACAGAGTTTCGGTAACGATTGATTGATGGAAACAATATGAGTAAAATTTTCACACAATACTACACTACCATATTTCAAAGATTTTAGTAAGGATTTGTGGGGAAACCGTTTTGATTACAATTTCAATAAACAACAATACGAAAGTGTGGTGTTAATGTTATGTAGCTCTAAACTTCTAGCAGAATTGTAAAACTCAAGTACAGAGCCTGCTCATGTAATATCCCTCCCTGGGGATGGTCATTTTTCATGTTGGCATCATATGCAGCTGATATCGGTGCCTCTAAAATTCTTAAGTAGGTACAAAGTGCACATGAACACAGACACTGTTACAACACTATTGATCCAAAGATTGACCTTCCGAAAGAAACCGTTCACGCTTTTAGCTGACTTCTAGCAACAAGTCACACTACAGTCTTTCCCACAGGATGGTCTTCACACAGATACATTTATCGTAGGAATTACTTGGAATAAGCAGAGCACTTTGGCATTTCTGAATTTTGTATAAAGTTTAAATTCCAGGTTTGTCAACCTTGAAAGTACAGGGTTCTCTGCCACCTTAAAAGCAGATCTGTAACTTCCGCATATTTTTGACTCACGGTGGGTAAATGGGGTAACACTCAATTGTGTTTGGTGAAAGCTTCCAATCAAGTTTGGTGATGACTGCTAGATGCAGTACTTTCTAAAAGAAGCATGAAATGAAGAAGGTTATTCCAAACGACCTTTACTCTCATAAACCAGAGCCACCTGTCTATAGCATTCACAGCCTTTACAGGTGCAACTATTACATTCATTTGGACAGCTGTTCTGTAACCATGGCAACAACTGTTGACTAGATAAGATAGCTTTATGAGAGTGGCACACAAAGAGAGATGCAACCTTCAAGATGACCACTACACAGACAAGGCCACCACACTGCTTGCTCGAGATAACAGTCCCATCTCCCAGGTGTAGTTATCCCACCACTAGTCTATTGAGCTAGACCAACCTTCTCTCACTCGCCGGAAGTTGGGGGTGGGGTTAAGCCCTTTCCGTAACCCCACCCCCAACTTCCGTCAAGCGAGAGAAGGTTGGTCTGGCTCGATAGACTATCCCACCGCATATGATGAGGCCTGGTATTTGGGTGAAACACATCCTGCACAGTGTGTTACATGTAGGCCTGTCTTCAGGGAGATGTGGTTCATTGATTGTTCATTGGCCACCTCACATTGTGTGTATAGTGTAATATGTAGTCTCATACCAAGACACCAGGAGGGATTCTGGGAATGAGACTATGAGACTATGTCCTATATGCAGATTAGTCTCGTTCCCAGGCTCTTGCGCTCCGGAACGTGAAATTGAAGTTGTGCAGGCCGAGAGAGCCTGGTATTTTTTCTCATGTGAGCAGCGTCTAGGGTATACCGGTAGAGAGGGGGTAGTAGAGAGACCTTAATTGTGCGTGGGCATACCCGAAGACTCAGAACAGGATAAAAAGCGATGGTATTGGGCAACTTACTACGCGTATCTAGCTATCAGGGAGCGAATATCATACACACCGAGCGTTGAATGCAAAGTTTGTTGAATAACACGCAAAATTTCGCCTTTCTGTTCTAAAAACTCTGGTCCTATTTCGATTACATCATGATCACGTGAGAAAAGATACCAGGCTCTCCACGCGTTACAATTCGCGTTCCGGGGAGCCTGGGAACGAGGCTATATGCAGATAGTCTCTGACATTTCGTCCTCTATAAATAGGGTTCAACTTGGTGAGTGGTGTACAATATGCAGACTATCTACTAGGAATACGCATGCGCAGAGTATGCCTCGCGCAGAAGAATATCCGGAAATATGCAAGTAGATATCTGTTGTAACCACGTGTAACGTGTAGGTGTTAGGTGCTGGGGATCTGGGACGAGGTAAAGATAGCAAAGTGGTCGTCTGAAGAGTTTCAGGAAGTGAGCGAAGTGTCAGTTTCCTGTCTCCACTAGACTCTCCCTGTATACATTGCCTCTTCCTCAATCTGTCAGACTCTTTCTCCTTTGCCTTACTCTCTTCTGATCCCTTTGTTTCCGTTTTCGCTCTCTAGCACGATCACGCTTGGACTGCTCCTGCTCCATTTCGGCTCTCACACGATCTTTTTCACATGTCGATCGTCTCCTGGTCGGACCAGTACCACGTGGCTAGTAGTCTGGGGATGAGACCACAGAAACCGTGCCCACGCAATTAAAGTGTGACGGATATATATATATATATACATACATACATACAAACGCGAACTGACTACACTGCACGATTAGTAGCCTCTCGCTAAGACGCTCGGCAATTAAAACCACATAAAAAGCATGCTCCATACAGCTGTCTCATACTATTGTGCAACACTAAATTACCTGTAGTTATGACAACCTGTACACTTGACACTAGATGTTGCTTAGCAACCAAATCTTTAAACTTGAATAACACAAAGTGGAATGGGTGGAGGTATATGTTATGGTGTATGGCAGTGGGTTACTAGGGGTAGCATCCAGATAGGACAGCATTCTTTTTTTTGAGCTCATGTTGCTCTGTCTGGGAATGTAACTATTATGTATAGACTTGGGGTGTGTGTGTGCATGCAGCATGCGAGTGTGTGTCTGTGTGTGTGCGTGCATGTGTTTGCATTTGTGTGAGTGTGTGTACAATTCTCCTCGTCACAACACGAATAACAGTTTAGGCTGTTTGCAAGCGTAGAGCAACTACAATGCCCTAGGGGCATCATGGGAGGCTTCAGAAATTTAGTCTGCAATTCAGGAATGCCAATTACCTGTTCTCCAGTGAAGGTGGGTTGGGAGAATGTGGTCTCTTGCGTAGTTAAGTAGAACTATGCGGTTTGCGAGGAGGGAGAACAGAACAGACTCAACAATACTCAACTTTCTATACAAATCATAACTGAGAGATTCTAAGCATTTGCATTACTGCATTCTAAACGGTAATCGCAAACACTCGTAGTCTCAATAAATGGTATTGCTTTGCATTCTTGGAGTTGCAGATGTGTCTGTGTGGCTCTTTAGAAATCCGTTAGCTTTGTAAACACTGTCTGTTTTCATTTGTTTTTTGGAGCAAAAGTTTTGCATAGTGGGATGATGAGTGATCAAAACAGCTCTAACTGTTGCAGCTCTGTCTGTTTTCATGTTTTTTGGAGCAAAAAGTTTTGCATAGTTTTGTGTTTTGTGACACTTGAGTGATACAGAAATGTAGAATATTTGCATGTGTAGAAGCTTTTAAAAAATTATTACTGCTTAATCTCTGAGTAATGCTACATTAATACTCTACTTATGGATGTGGAAATGCTGAGTGAACTGCATTGTGTAAAATTGTGCAAAAGCTAAGATTTTAATAACTCTAGGTTGTGACCAAGCTCACGAGTTTTGGATTTGCCACTCATAATTTATATCACACAGCAAAGTCCAGACATAGGTTTGCACACAGACAATTAACATGCGGTTTCATTTGTGAGCAAAGGGTTTTGCATAGCAGGCTAATGGCTTGTTTGTCTTGTCGTACTTTGTGGGTGAGTATCAAAATAGCACTAATGGCTGCAGATATGCAGAGCATGTGCGTGTTTAGCAGTTTTATTTCAAAATCATTGCTTTATCTCAGGTTTGTTCTACATTAATTTCTACTCAGAAATGTGCTGTGTAAAAATGCTGTAGCAAAATTTCTGATTCTGAGTTATGACCCAAGCCTAATGGTAGCCTCGCCCCTCCCAGCTTTTTGGCCGTATGATAAGCAAAGTAGAGCCTATGAATAAGGCTAATATGAAGGTGGCCACTTTTCAACTTCCTGTGAGTTGATGGCAAATGCTACCCACCTGTTACTATAGAAACAAGGATATAATTTACAACAGGGCATACAGCATGTAGAAGACCCACATTGCCATTAGCAACTGTTATTGATCTGTAGGGTATCTATTACCAGCCACAATCTGGTTGCTACGACGACTAACTGCATGTGCACTTGTGTATATAAGCCAAGCTTGACAGTTTTCATGGCCTCTGGTACACACAGCTATGTCTACCTTTTGTTTATCTGACATCACCACACATAACAAGATCACCCAGTCTTTTCCCTCCATATTTGCATACTGGAAGCAAATACTGAAGGCAATGAAGGGCTGGGAACAAGGCAATGCAGAACTAAGAAAAGGTTTAACTCTCCTACACTCAAAACTGCTGGAAAAAACCCCTTTCCATCGTAGGTATCTAAAAGGTATGATTACTAGCATGTGTAGAGAGGCCAGGGGGGGGACCAGGGAAGGGTTCTAAGGAATTTAGAGAGGGCCCAGAGATAAGAGAAGACCAAAGAAAGTGCCAGAGAGACTGAGAGAGAGAGAATGCCAAGAGGCCATGCAGAGAAGGCCTGAAGAAGTTAGAGAATGCAACAAAGGGTGCTACTGTTGTAGCCCAGAATGGGGTGGAGGATGGAGGAAGCCAGGAGAGACCCCAAAAAGGCCAGAGGAAACCAGTGGAAACCACAGGGTAAGCCAGAGAATTCCAGGTCAGAGAATGTCAGATATGTGAACATGATACTGGTATACATGCAAGTGCATGGCCAAATTAAGATCGACTGTTATTTTGTATATCATCCAACAATGTATACATGTAAGTGATGTTACTGTTGACTTTAGTTTTGTTTGACCATTGTGTACATGTCCACACTGGTGACTGTTCACGGTAAGATTAGTGGTGACAGTTAATATTTTCGGTTGATGGACTTTTACCCTATCTCTGCATGTCTGCTTTTGAGATTCAAGAGACTTCACAAAACACAGTTTCTGTAAAAATCAACTAAATGTGTAACATTTAAATGGGGCTTAAATCAATGAAGGAATAACTTACAACCAACACACAAATTCTTTTCCTGAGTTCCCTTTGTTGGTTTCAAGATCAAAGAGCATGTGTAAATGGCTGCCTTAGAAATGTTGTTGAGAAATGGATACATAGCATAGCATTGTAATTACTTTCAAGTTGGTATATAGATTGACAATAAAGATATAATTTCAGACCCTTTTGTGACATACATAAACATACAAACGATTTCAAATCCATTGACACATGTATGCGCTGGTATGATATAATTTTTATTTCAAAGCACAATGATTGCACGTATATAGAATATGGCACAAAGTTGATACAGTGGCACCTTGAAGCAGACATTTACAACGTGACATGGTGGCTTCATTGATATATATATAGAGTTAAAGTAAATGGTTAAAAAAATCTCTATGCAGTTCGAAGTGAATTCGTGGTGGTTGGGGAGTGGAGTTATTATATTGTACTGTTAAACAGCATCTTTCCTCATAGATCACAACACTACGATGTTTTAAACACCTCCAAACAGGCACAATCAGTGATCTGTAAATTGTTTCGGATAATAATCTCGAAAGCCCCATCATTTTTTTGATGCACAAGGAATTCAACTGCTCTATGTCGAACTGGCGAGCAAGTTTGTTGGTACTTACTGTAATTCAACCCAGTGAAGGCACGCGTGTGTAGCAGTAAATGAACTAGTTCAGCGTGTGCTGAGCTTTTTTGTGGAAACCGGTTGCTACACACACCTCCACAGATCCCAGCATTGAAAGATTCGGGGAGGATAATGTCACCCGTTTTAATAAACGGGATATTATTTAAATGGTCTTTTGTTATTTCTAGTCGTTTGACTCGGCAGCGAGTTGGTTGATTCACAACACTTCTCTTGCCTTCTGTGTTGGTTGGTGATTCGGTCCCTTCATCCACTGTGGGAGTTGGTGTAGTGTTAGTGTTCAACTCATTTAGTATAGACTCCAAGTTGACTTGTTCAATAGCTGGATCATATGAGTAAATCACAAGTAACGGCTCATGTTCTGCGTTATCCTCTGATGAGTAAACAAACTGTAATTGAGCATCTTTACAATCTTGAGGAGATTTTCTTTGAACTGCATCAAAGTCAGTGTACACACTCAATCTGAATCCTATTTTTCGACTGTGGTGTGAATCTTTGTTATTCACCCATGCTTGGATGATGTGTTGTATTTGGAACACTTGCCACCCTTCGCCTCGAGTCGATGGAATTATACGAGATGTTACAAATTCTGGATCATGATGACCTCTGTATTTTTCAAGGACAACAACGGGTCCTTGATGCGATGCAAGGGGGACGGGCTTCCTCATGTATACATGTAGCTCAGCCTTAATAATGAATTCACCAGAATTGAGTGCAGCCAGGCTGAAATTGTATTGTCCACATTGTGGCACTGTAGAATAAAAAGAAACGTGTAAGCACTTGAACAAAGCTGCATAGTTTTAACATAGTATTGATACAAGTCATGTATTTTACAAGCTAATGTTTACATTACCCCTGCAAGATTTATTGTAACCAATCTGGGTGTGGAAACACATTGCCCTTCACCAAATAACTGCCAAACATCAGAGTATATAATCTGAAAACTGGATATGCCCTAGCAATACGTGTTAAATGAAATCATATGATTGTTTTCAATAATGCATTGTGCAGCCTGAGAGGCAATTAAGCCCCACTTCAGTGCATTATTGATTGTACAGTGGAACCCCTCTGTTCCAAACTCTTGAAGGAAAAGGGACACCTGTATTCTAGGACGCGCTTCCAATCAAGATGCCCATTTTTATTTTGTCCCAAGGTGTCCAGAAGAGTAGGGATAAAATTTGTAGTGAGTCGGAGTGTCCTGAATGATGTGTCATCATTTTGTGGTCAGGAATAGAGGGTTTCATTACATGCATTGTGCATGCTTGTTAGGCAATGCTTCACACAACTTGCATAGTGGTACATACTTTCTTGTAAAGGGATCGACACTTACAGTATAGCTCCATTAGAGTGAATTAGCAACTTGTTACTATAGTAGTGACGAAGTAGACTGCTACTACAAAGGGTGTAGAAAGGCTGCTAATGTATCAAAGCTTCTGTTAATAGTTTTATAGGTCCAGGTATGGTGAAAAAATGCCAGTTTGTGTAATTATCAATTCCTGCAAGCACTTGTGTGTTTTGTAATCAAACACCAGTAGCATACTGCAAAAGGGGGTGGTATGCTTATCGTGACTGACTTGTATATATGGAGATACCCGTTTTAGATAACCTAACCCCAGAAATTCCTTGAGAGCCAGTGGTAGTCGGATATCTACCCAACACAAACAAGTCTAAGATTAGTGTCTACCTTTCTGACATCAAAACAAGTCTACAATGTATTCTTGTTCCTAAAAACACAAAAGTGCTTTATGCACTGTTTTGTAGCGTATCAACAAGCAAGCAACTGTATTTGTTTGTTTGTTGCTATTTGTAGCATATGAATAATTTGGACAATACCAATGAATTTTATGTGATGGTGTAATTGTGGAAACACTCTCAGGGCAACAGATAGACTAAATCTTTACACACCCAGAGACTGCAATGGCTAACTGGCAGACACATAATACCTTTAGCAAGCTACAAGATGATTCTCTGGCAGCTAAACACGATTTTGCTTTTGTTGGCCATCTTGTTAGGAACTGAGGCAGTATCGCCACGCCAATGTGTAATTGTAGAACGGCGGCATAAATTTTTTTTTTTTACGTAACTGACCATTGTTTGCTAACTTGCTGGATACCAATATTGCCTACTTTAAATACATAGTTTATTATGAGCGATGCAAACGCACGCTTACCTTTTGAAATTGTCTGTAGAGATCTTATGGTGTTGGCTTGCGTCGTTTCCAGCACTTCTGGTTTGTTTGACAGGTTGCGGTACAGTTCCAAAATATACTTGGGCGCCGTGACGTTCGGGCTTCTCGCCCGTTCGGAGGACGTGGACTGATCTGTTGGCTGTTGGGCGTGGGACGAATCGCTGTTATCATCGTTCACGTTATTTCCTTCGGTGCTTCTTCGTCTGAGCTTTCTGTGCAGCTTCTTCGCATCGCTCCATAACTTTCGCGCCATTTCGACTGCATTGACGTCGTCGTCCAGTGAAGCGGCTTGAGCGTCGTTCATCGCCACGGGGACTTGGAAAGACGGTGCCGTGTAAATGCAAAGCAGCAGAAGTACAGTGGCTACCATCGCTTCTTGCATTATACGTGCCATAGCTCTGGGTTATGCAGCAAGCAGTCAACAGAAGACAGTGCTCTTTTCTTTTTTTTTTTTGCACTTTGCAACTCATGCTCTGAAGCGTCTTCGCTTTTCTTTTATACCAGCAGCTGCCGCACTACTACTTCCGCCCGCCAACATTCCTGGGAAACCCCCCCCCAATTGCATCATCCTTGCTGAATCAGATCAAACTGCGATTCGACTGGAACTGTCGATGCTGTACGTACGTGAGTGAGTTACCAGCTATTAGTCATGTATTAGTCTATTAGGGCCTACCGTAGCCATCTTCGTACACTCCCTGCCTTTTCCACAGGCTTACAGGTCACAATAGAGCCTTGAGAACTAAAGGTGTGTCGGCCACTAGCAAGCAGTCCTCATCCGAGAACGAAACAATGGTTAATGCTTGTTCATAATGAATGAACCTCAAGCTGAGAGAATAAGGGCCATACCAATTTAATTTTGCGTTCCTCTGGCCAGAAGACTTGAGAAGCTAGGTAGGCCTAATAATTTAATGTAATCTTGGGCTCTTGCACGATCTTCAAGCCCTGTTTTTATGAGGACACTTATCTAATAGAAAATAAAGCGTGGATGTGCACATTCCAGCATGCAAAGTAGCGGATAATCAGTAGCACTAGCGTTGTTTTAAGTATCTACCCTTTTAGTGTGGCATTGCAACTTTTATGTAACTCACTGAAGTGTAAAGTATATGGACTAAAAGGTCATAAATGTTTGACTAATCTGAACCCAGGGACTGATCCAGGATTCTTCTTTGTTGTGAGAGAGGTGGCTGATAGGAGTTAGTTACTGCAACAAACATTTTCCACTAGATTGTGTGTGTGTTAATTGTTGCTGTTGAAAGTTACATAATCAGTAGCATTAGTGTTGTTTTAAGTATCTACCCTTTTAGTGTGGCCTTGCAACTTTTAGTTAAACTGTAACTAAATTATTCACTGAAGTGCAAAGTGTATGGACTAAAAGGTCATAAACGAATACAGAAGTATATACTACAAATATATATCTTTTCTGAAACAAATGTTTGACTGTTTGTAGAAAGCAACCATTATTATTGATTTTTACTGTTTGAAACTGCAAATTAAAACTAATCTAAACCCAGGGACTGATCCAGGATTTCTTTTTTTTTTGTGAGAGAGGTGGCTGATTAGTTACTGCAACAAACATTTTCCACTAGATTGTGTGTGTGTTAATTGTTGCTGTTGAAAGTTACATAATCAGTAGCATTAGTGTTGTTTTAAGTATCTACCCTTTTAGTGTGGCCTTGCAACTTTTAGTTAAACTGTAACTAAATTATTCACTGAAGTGCAAAGTGTATGGACTAAAAGGTCATAAACGAATACAGAAGTATATACTACAAATATATATCTTTTCTGAAACAAATGTTTGACTGTTTGTAGAAAGCAACCATTATTATTGATTTTTACTGTTTGAAACTGCAAATTAAAACTAATCTAAACCCAGGGACTGATCCAGGATTTCTTTTTTTTTTGTGAGAGAGGTGGCTGATTAGTTACTGCAACAAACATTTTCCACTAGATTGTGTGTGTGTTAATTGTTGCCGTTGAAAGCTTCTTACACTCAAAATATGTGAACTTTGACCTTATTTTCAAATAATTAGTGCATACTGTGAAGCAACAATTGCGCAATGTGAGTACACAAACATTTTTGACAGTGGGAAAAGTGGGGGTGGCTAGTCACCCCTTCCCCCCTAGATCAGCCCCTGAAACTATTTTTGGATCCAAAAACTATGTATAAGTTTTTGTTAGAAAACTTTATTTATGAGCAGCATCAATCAGCTTTTTTTGTTTGTTTATTGTTTTGTTTTGTTTTCCAATTAACATCAAGTTTGTGAATTTTAACAGTTGAACACTACCCTCCATCTGTTTGCCTTCAGGCTACCTGACGTCACCACATGGGATTAAATCTTCCCCCTCCATTTTTGTATACTGCTGGCCTTTCGCTTTCCCCTAATATGGAAATATTTGAGTGGTCCTGTTAAATGGAGAAGAATACTAGGAGGGTCAAACCCAAAACATGTTCAATGTTATGAGACTTGATACGAAAAGTGGGGGGACAGAGCTCCTGGCTTGAGCCTCCAGTGCTCTACCTCTGAGCTACGACCACCAGTCAACCACCAGCCCTCACAATCCTCAGTATGTACTGCACAGGTGGTGCTGAATGTTTAATATATGGAGTGGCTGCCTGTAATCATCAGTAATTGAACCCAGGGTCCCTGGCTTGAGCCGCTGGTGCTCAACCACTGAGCTGCGACCACCAAAAAGCAACCACCCCTCAAAATCCTCTATCTGTACATTCTGAGCAACTGCCGGCTTTTCATTCCCCTCTATTATTTTACCTGATACCATAAACCTTCCCCCTGGCCCAGCGGCAACACTGATTGGATTCAGTGTTGCCTCGGGTGTGAAAGTGTGGCGATATCGTAATTGAGGAGTGTGTGTGTGTGTTGGCAACAGAACCCAAATGTAGGTGAGGAGAGAAATCGGATTAACTGCAGTTTCGAGTCACATACATCGTGTCGGCTAGCCCATTTCAGCATCGGTGTTTCCCAAGATCCTATCAGAGTTAATGTTATGAGCTTGTTGAACCAACATTATGTAATGTGTAGTTGATTGCTACAAAGCTACAAATGACCTTTGACCTTTCAATGGCTGTGCAGCTGGGGCTTTGTACATAACACACACACATGTACACTATAACCACCACGCAACCACCAGCCCTCACAATCCTCCATACGTACTGCACAGGTGGTACCAAACGCTTCACGGCAGCCACTCGGTACATAATCACGTTACACTGGACAGGACCATCACATAGAACCATCCACACTCAGTACATAATTACATGCCCAGCACACATAGATTGTAGCCTCGTTCCCAGGCTTCCCCGCTCCAGAACGCGAATATGTATATGCCTGCACAACTTCAATGTTTGCGTTCCGGAGCAGGGAAGCCTGGGAACGAGGCTACATACGTATATAAAGGCCTGTCATACTGGCAGCTCAAGCCAGTTCGATACCCGGTATTCATGTTTATGCTAAAAGCAGCTCTTTAGCCACGATTAATGATTAATGAAGAAGAAAAGTCATCCAAATATTAATAGCCAGTATGCAAAACAAAAAAAAACAAACAAACAAACAAACAAACAAACAAAAAAAAAATCCTCATTCCCACTGCCTTCAGTTTTCACACAGTATACTAAAACTCGATCCTTCTCCAGTTTATGATGGCTTGCAGTATCCGAACCTCTTTGCCTCACTATTCCAGCCCTTTCTCCATTTATGGACTATTATATAGTGTAGCATGCGAGCATATGGTGCTGTGGTCCCGTTTCCAGATTGGCCTGGGAACGAGACTAATGCTATGTCTACGTACAGAAGGGGTGTGTGTTTAGGCGTGAGGCCATTAGTAGGAAATGTTTGCAATCATCAAGCATTTTCATGGCTTGCGTAGAGAATGATATATGAGGTAGAAGTTAAACCCGTCCAGTGAACGTAGACACCCACTGAACAAAAACTGATTAGTAAAGCGTCTGTATGTAAACATTGCTATGGAAACAGTGTACATACCTCATCATGCATAGCATGTGGAAATAGTTTAGTTGGTGTCTTGTAATCACGCAAGTACAAAGACACATTGAAGAAGTTAGCAAGGTACTTAGTGAGCTGTTTGCTTTTACTTTCAATTTTCCACAAAGAGCTACACGTAGGTATAAATAAACTAAGATAAATTTGTCTGTTTGTTAGTTGTGTCTTTTAGCCTGATAGTCATAGCGTGTGCAACATCAATGTGTCAATTACGTATAGTTTTTCGTACTGCAATTAAACGGGAGGTGGGAAGGCTTGGGAATGAGGTCCCACAAGAATCTGTATCAGGTACTACAAGTCACATGCACTGCATCTGAATGTGCAATGAAATCAAAGGTTCATATGATAAAATCATTATCACCATAGTACCAAACTATACCGGAAAAAAATATCACTCATTTGTTGCCATTGGCATTGTTACTTGTGCTGCGCACTCCTAACAATACAATCGTATATAACAAACTCACGATATGTTCCGGTACAGCTTTGTGATACTTACATATTTATTTATTGATTGGTTTTGTGCTCCATAGCCTGAGAGGTGTATCTAATTGCTTTTCCATACTGTGAACTGGACTGGGAATGAGGCTACTGTACATAGTGTACTGTAATCAAAAACTAGAGACTGAAAACGAAAATACATATTTAGCATACTGCACGAAATCCAACACTAGGTGCAGGAAAGGGATGAAGATTTAGTCAGCATTACTGGTATAAGTAATCGCCGGTAACCCCCTAATCATAATAAACATAAATAACTTACACAATAATACTCCACCCCCAATATAAAGTTCCGTGTTGTTTTTTTTGTGGCTTTGTTTATACTGGAAAGTCCCCACATAAGGCACTGAACAAACACGCAAACAGCCAATTTCAGGGCTTCGTGGGATGTGAAGTGTTGTATTTCCTCCTACGACACTTGTAAGTAAGCATAGCTAGTTTGTGTATGGTGGGAGGTAGGTGATAGTGAGGGCAAAGAGAGGGAGGCGAAGGAAGGGGGGAGAGAGAGAGGGAGGGAGGGGGGAAGGATGTGCATAAGTGTTATTTCTGCCTTTCCCTCAAGGACATTCCTAAATGAACATGTAAAGGTAAACATAGCTAGGTTGGGAGGGGATGAGGGAGGAGGGAGGGAGAAGGAGGGAAGGTGGGGGGGGGGGGGGGGGGGGGGGGGGGAAGGAAAGGAGAGAAGGAGGGGGGTTTGTATCTGTGGCAGAGCCCAGGCTATTGGTGTACAGATCATTTGTATGGGACTTTGGCACCAGGTTCTCTTTCCTTCCTTCTCCCTTCTCTCTCTCTCTCTCTCTCTCTCTTTCCTAACCTCCTCCTTTCTCTCTCTCTCTTTTTCCTACCCTCCTCTCCTACCCCCCCCCCCCCCCCCCCCTCTCCCCCACTCTCTCATTATGAAACTCTTCATACATTTACAACACAATGGGGGTTAAAGCGAAGGAAGGAGAGGGAAGGAGAGAGGAAAGAGGGAAAGGTTGGGAGAGGGAAGGAGAGAAGGAAGAGAGTAGTGTGTTCTAATAACATGTCTTTTGCATGGTGTCGTGATGGTCTTTAAATGTCCAGTGAAATAAGTAAGGAAGGGAATGCACTTGTCACAAACACTGCGCTCTGACGTCATACATACATATCGAGTAGTTCCTGTTTTTGCTGAAATGATTGTTTCGCAGGCACTACTGTTGTTATGGTTATCTCCCCAAGGTCAAAGGTCAAGTAAAAGGTCAGTAATTCTCCAGGATGTGCTATGTTGTATGAGGTCATCATGCATGATGTGGTGTCCTGCGCGGACTGGCTTTTCTCTTTCCTCCGTTTTCACTGCATAACATCAGAACATGCATGTCTTCATTTCCAGGTGAGGCAAGTTGTTTAAAGAAGCCACGAACAGCCATAGCTGCATTGGTTATACATGCTCAACAAAAATATTTGAGGGGGAATTCCCCTCCTTTTCTGTGTACACAATACTGTTGTGCAGCCATAGAGTTATCTAATTATAGGTAATTACCAGTTCCTGTGGTCACCTGACCCCAGGCTTTCTATATATGTACCACAGGTGGTCCAAATGATGTCATAATGAGTCATCAATACTATTAATAACTACCTATTAATAACTTTACTTTCTATTTATTAAGCTTGTTATGAGGTTGGCTACAAACTAAAAGTCCCAGCTTCAGATGTTAAAATTGTAATTACTGTTTCCTGACTATCTCCCCCTTTCCCGCTCATGAATAAAAACATGTTTATTACAGACCACTATCTAACAATTTGCTGGTGGCCTATTGGTTGAAGCACTGGACTGCGGATCGAAAGGTCGAGCTAAAAATTTGTGCAGTATTTGGAGTGATATATATCAGTGTCCAAAATTGCTGCAAGAGTGGAAACTGTATTGGTATATCGCCACACCTCTTCTCTATTATGTGGTAAAATGTTGGCCATGCCCACCTGCTTATTGCCGGAATATGGCTTCCTCACCGATCCACGTCGGGAAGTATCAAAGGTTCGAGTCCCACTAGCAGAGCAGAGGTTTGTTTATTTCTCTTTAAGTGCCACTCAACCCTGCCTCAAAAAATTGAGTAGGTCTTCCTTCGGAGAGTGGGTATTGAGCTGTTAGTCCTGGGGAATCCCTTAATATATATCCCACCTAATGTAGTTTTGCCTATACTACTTACTGTGATAATTTCCCTCCCTGAGGGCTACAAGGGAAATTATGGCTCATAATTCCCTCTCCATGTATTTTTAGTTTACAGTCTACTACATTGTCAGACTATAGTACAGATTTTACATAATTTTTCTGTGACAGTAAATAATATTGAAGTTACTGTAAACACTTGCACATGTACAGATGTGTTTACAGTAATAACAACAAAGGACCAATCAGGTGGGATATATAATAATTATAGCACAGGTGGCCAGGGATTTATGGCTGTAGTAAACCAACCTCATCCTCTTGGGTGCTATTGGGATTTCCTCGTTAACTGGGTCATGTCAGGTAAACCAAAAACAAAAAACTATGCCTAGCGTGTTTCCTCCTCTCCCTCATTTTTGATTGATAAGTAAATTGATTGACTTACGTACATATAATAGTTACATTCCCCAGAGGGCAAATGCTGTTCTGTCTGGAGAATGTAACTCATTTGTTGGATGTTACCCCTAGCAACCCCCTGCCACACCCATTATCACCTCCACCCCTTCCACTTTGTGTTATTCAAGTTCAAAGATTTGGTTACTAAGCAACATCCAACAAATATAAATACATAGATGCCAAAAATTTGAAATACAGTCTTTAATAAAGCATACAAACTAAAATTAATGTTAATTTTTGAATATGTACAAATTAACTGGAACCACCAGATGTCCAATTAAACACATGTTATCGTAATTAGACTAATCATTTGCTAACAAAATGTGATTGCAAGTTTACATCCAAATAATTATCTCTACTAATTAGTCATTCATTCTTTAAATGCTCGATCAAGAGAAATTCTCATTGGTCGGAGTATAACTGGAGGCCTGCAGAAGAAAATGTGTTGTCATGGAAACACATCTAGGGCAACAGATAGTCTCGTGAAGGACTAAAAATATATATTTTTTCGTACATCATACTGTTTCACTTATAGATAGTTTTCATGGGGCGTGGCTTCACTTCCAGAGGGCAAGAGTCGGGGTCTGTGTTTAGTGTAGCTGTGTGCAAAATACAAGCTAGTAAGTGCTGCATCGAGTCCTTACCATTAGTGTTGAAAGATAAAAGAAGCTGCTTCTCTCAAGGTGAAAGGTCCGCCGTACAGCTGCCTCTTGATCGTGTGATTGCCCTCCTGAAGTAGAACACTTAATTGACATTTGGAAACCATCTACAAGTGTATGTTGCTACTAAGTGTGGTCACCACATATAATTCTAAATAAAGCACACACTGAATGTACGTTGCTATTAGGCACCTGTTTCTTTCCTGTGAAGGTATTAGCGTCTGCACTCAACAACGCATAAGTACGATAGCCTACAAGAAGCAGTGAAGCTGCGAGTAGTATGTGTGAAAATAAAGATGTAACCTAGCTACTTAGTAGCCATCGTCACTGCTTGCTAACTGACTAATGACTATCTGCAAGCTGGCCATCTCCAAGATGACGTAACACATAATTTACTTCCCTGAGCAATCTGATTGGTGCAGCAACATGCCATACACTTTAAAATTAGGTTCCAGTTTTCTCAGTGAACGTGTCCAGACCGTATTTTTTGACAAGGCCGCAGGGCGCACACATAAAATTGGTTCTCTAGACGAGAATAGGGCAACAGGTGGCACAATATCATCACCTGATTGCCAGACAGTCCAGCATGTAGATTTAATAACTGCCTCCCTCTCCCACTAATGCCAGACATGCTAATTAAAAATGGCAGGTGGGAGGGAGGGCTACAACACCATTCCAACATACATGTGTACCCACCCACACTACTGGCCCGGTGCCTTTATGTTGCTATGGCAACAACAATTTTTTATAGCAATCTTGATAGCTCAAATAATTCAAATCTGAATGATACAAGTGTTCAGCCTTACGAGTGATTAGTTAAAAATTGTTAAAAGTTTATAAAGCTGCTCATCACAAAACATTTCACTTAAGAGTTAATTTCGACAATTACTAATTTTTAAATCAATCATATATATATATATATAATCTATTAATTTTGGGTTATTTGGAGTATCAAAATTGCCATACAAATCATGATCACCATGGCAACATAAACACACTTGTATTGGAGATTTATCAACGGTAAAGCTCAAAAGGTGCATAATTTTAGGGGTTTTTTCGGTATTTTTGTATCTTGTAAGCCTCAACTTCAGGGCCTCGCCATGGTTCCCGTTGTGCGCCAGAAAGGGGCCTGAGGACAAGGCCAGACTATTTGGGTATCGAAATGATAACCAGCCTCCCACCATTGCTAATTAAGGATTGGAAGTAGGAGGAATGTTAAAGGGACCACACCCAACGTACATAAGTGCGTAACCACCCATGTGGACCTTCTTTACACATATACAATAACCACCCACACTAAATTTACTGAGGTGAACGCAACAGGCTGTCTCTTCCCAAGCCTCCTACCACTTCTAGTTAAATTCACAGCAGCCTATCTATTCTAAAATTAGAAATTGCATGAACATAATAAAGTAAATTCACAGCAGCCATTACATACTGTCTAGCCTAAAATTATAAGTTAGAAACTACATAAACATTATAAAGTGTTAAATTCACAGCAGCCTGTACGTACTGTCTAGCCTTAAATTAGAAATTGCATGAACGTTACAAAAACCACACCAAAGTGCGTAACCACCCACACTAAATTTACTGGGCTGAACACGACGGGCGGCCTCGTTCCCAGGCCTCCTACCCCTTCTAGTTAAATTCACAGCAGTCATTACGTGCTATCTAGCCTAATATTATAAATTAGAAATTACATGAATGGATTAATTAGCAAATAATGTAATAATGAAAAAACATGCCCATCCTACGTTCAAATGTTTGGTCAAAAATGTGGAATACTTACTTTTTAAGCAGTGCGGAATTACATCCCATATGTACAGCAAGCGACAAATGCCAAGCTTATAAGGAATGGGAACAGGCTATTTGATTGGTACGTAGGCATCACCAGATAACAGATTTTTTTTTCTCGTTATTGAGACACTTGGAGAGCCTAGAAACTCATTAATAAACAGCGACAGTGGCTACCAAGTAGATTCAATTTGTTTGTTTGTTTTTATGACGCTTAATAGTTATACAAGAAAAAGTCTAACTTAAGTGTTCACGTACGCTCAATACAGCCCTCGGATTATGGGGGAAATGTCCAATTAAGAAGATCTTGAAATTTACTCTTAAAAGAGTACAGTTAATTTCTTGTTTGCATATTATTCGTTTCAAATTTATGTTTTGTTTATATGTTTATACTCGAAAGTGTAATCACAAATATTAGCTAAAATTAATTAGGAAGTCTGATCCTGATTATTGTTTACAGTAAACTTGAACGCAATCTTCAGTTGCTAGCCTGGGAGACTGTTTTGTGATTTCAGACCCAAACACAGCTTCCTGTAATTGGATTGGTACAAACATTTGTGATACGAGTTCTCCTCTTAGTGCCTGGAGGCTATGGTGAACAGAGTTACGTAATGATGACATAATATTGTTATGCGTAACCCAAATGTGTTGTCTGAGTCGAGGCCTCTCGCTAATCAGAACACCATTTTAGTCCCACGGGATTACCCATGAGAGGAGTTACACTGTTTACGTATTCGAGTTTACGTGCGCCAGCTTAAAATGATTTCCTGTTTTACGTATACATTTGGAAGTTTAGCTACAAATATATTTTCTGTGTGTACAAATTGAACGTAATTAAATATTGTAAGTTGGGACTCAAATTGTTTGCCCAACACATTACATTTTACCATGTGACCTGTAAAACAGGTTGTTGCATGTATTCACAAGCATGCAATGGGTTAAATTAATCACACAAGGGCAGTTGTTAGAATTCAACATTTTAATGTTTTCTAATAAGATGAGTTTGTAGGACCAACGGATACCATGGTGATACGTAGTGAAACCTTAATTGGACACCTGCTAGGACTGAATTAACGACATATCTTAGATAGTTAGTTAATCTGGACAATTAACCAATTAAATTTCTTTATAAATAAACAATGGCATAAGGTGAAATGAAGAAACGTGAAAAGCCGGTATGGCGGGAGTTAGAACTAAAGACCCCTCCCCTGGCTATACTGTATAGTAGAATGGACATTTTTTCACCAAATATGGTAGTGTAGCTATGACAACCGCACAACAACCAGCCCATACAATCTTCTAATTTACGCTCCAAAAAAGTGCTGTGTCATCATGCTGAAGTAGCCAAGGATTTCTGGTGTTGCACTACAGATTGTGTTTTCTGCAATGTGATTGGCGGAGGGAAATTTCTCTCCAGACAGTAATCAATGTTAATGAAGCTTGAGGGATCAGCCGAACGTCACCAGACGCTCTCCTCTCATGGGTGGGGTGTGGACATGCATGAGACTATGTTGTGTGTCCTGGGTTCGATTGCCAACCTTTGCACTTTCACTTTCCTCTATTCCTCAAATCTCTTCACACCAGAGGAAAGCCCAAGTTTGCCACATCCAGGTGGATGTTGATATTTCTGTTTCCGCTAAGAGCCTCTAGGGTCACATTGCTGCAATGATGTCATTAGTTTCCAAATCCTGTCTGTATTCCCCAGGTACGTATCCTCAACAATAAATAAATAAAAAACTGTATTTAACCTGTGTCACCATGACGACAATGAAAATACACCTGGGGGAATACACACAGGATCTGGAAACTGCTGTTCAAGATTATGAGATAGCAATCGAAACATGGTCCCCGTTTAAAATTTATCTGGTGAAAGTCCAATAAATGCATGAACTAGTTTACACCAAACTGTGCCTATATTCCCCAAGTACACAGAGCAGGCCGGTGCCAGTGGTATTATCAGTGTTGTATTTGTAGTTTACAGTATACATGAAACAAGACTACTTTCAGTGCCAGTCTAGTAAGGGGCATTAACTATTATTTGATATGCAATGCCTAATAATTGCATTACAAGGTCAGCCACCCGACTGCCTCTCCTACATGAGACAGCAGTCCTCGTCTCCCAGTCACCCCAGTGCAGCTGACGAGGCCTGGTATATTGGCCGAAACATGTCCTGCACAGTGGGTGACCTTGCATAACATCTAGGCTTGCTTTTTTTAGGGAGCTGTGGTTCACATAATATATGGGATAGTTTACACCAAACTGTGCCTCTATTCCTCTAGTATATACATTGTGAAGGTGCCAGTGATATTATCAGTGTTGTAACTATCTGTGTACTGTATACAAGAAATAGCTTATACCAAAATTATCAGTGTTGTAGTTGTCTAGTGTACCATATACAAGAAATAGCTTATACCAAAATTATCAGTGTTGTAGTTGTCTAGTGAATTATTCCCTCAGCACTCCGGCACCAGGAGCAATAGTATGATATTATAGGGACCTCCCATTTCATTGCACGTTCAGATCTGGCATGCGTGACTTGTAGTACCTGACATGAATACGACATAGCCTCCACCCAGGCCGTGCGGAGATGGCATGCATGCGTGACTTGTAGTACCTGATATGAATACGACATAGCCTCCACCCAGGCCGTTCGTAGGATGAGTACAAAGAAAGTACCCATAAATTAGTTTGCCATCTGTATCAAATTGTCTTGAGACAGTGTGCATAGCTTGGTATTATAATATTACAAACCTCCAATTTCATTGCATGTTCAGATCTGGCATGCGTGACTTGTAGTACCTGATATATATGAATTCTCATGTGATTTGCAAGTACATATATACCACGCATACCTACAAGTCTTTCGCATTGACTCCCGTACAGCTGTGACAATACGTGATTTACCTAATAATCACTATTGTGCATTAATTGAGTGGCTTTATATATCCAAAACAAGAGCGCATAAGAACAGGCAGCTAGAGTAAGAGCGTGTACCTCCAATAGAAGCCTGTAGTCCGGGCAAAATTATTGAACCGTACTAAAAATAGAACACCCAGTCACGTCATGTGCTTAGCAACAATATTGCTTATGTCTACGCACAGCTACGTGCAGTACATGTTAATATTTTTAGTACTCGTGGTAAATTCCGCCCGGTTTTGAATTTTATGTAGTTACACGCTCTTACTCTAGCCGCCTGTTCTTATGCACTCTTGTCCAAAAACTCACTAAATTGCAGTTTGCTTGCATTAAAGTATGCGTATGTGTCTAGTGTATACAGTTATGTGGTTGTACTCCCCTGCACTGTATCACTAGGAAATTTTAACTTTGAAATATGCATAATTAGATCAAGTGCATCCTTTATGTGTAGGAAGTCGTTATAATTAGCTAACCCACACTTCTGTCCCAAAGCTATATTTGGAACTATAAAAGTAGCTGTTTTCATAGCATTTGAAACCACTTACTATCATACTGCATTGTCATAGTTCTACTGCCCACACATCCATCAGTAAGTCCACAT
Organism: Agelas oroides; assembly: GCA_949130485.1. Lineage (NCBI taxonomy): Eukaryota > Metazoa > Porifera > Demospongiae > Agelasida > Agelasidae > Agelas > Agelas oroides. The sequence continues at coordinate 18,085,267 of OX422185.1, forward strand.
CCACACACGATAGGAAACAAGTCTATATTTCCTGTTCCCATGATTGTTCCATGGGAGGGGGGGAGGGAGGGAGGGAGGGAGGGAGGGAGGGAGGGAGGGAGGGAGGGAGGGAGGGAGGGAGGGAGGGAGGGAGGGAGGGAGGGAGGGAGGGAGGGAGGGAGGGAGGGGAGGAGGGAGGGAAATTAAGAAAGAGCGAATGGATGTGTTCTGTGCTCTCCTGTATCCTACAATCAAAAGAATTTACCATAGATAGAATGTAATAGCAAAGAATTAAGATAGCACAAATTAAAATATCGGAACACAATTGACTCAATAATTCTGAAATAGAATAGCACAAGATTATAGGAACTCGACCTCACATTGAAACAAGAACACCAAGTCATTTCCTAACAACTAGCAGCTAGCTATACTGAAACAGGAAGTGTCAAATCATTTCCTGTCCAGCTTGGAGGTGAAGCGGCTGTATTGTGTGGGTAGCAGGGGGAACATGCTAATGAAACGATGTATGTAATTATCTTTGAGATATAATGAGATGTTCTTCTTCTTGGGCTTCTCCCTTCACTCACCCACCCACCCACACACTCACTAAAGTGCAGAGTTCAAGTTCCTTCCCTACACTATCACCCCTTGAAGCCACGAATGGTATGTGCCCCTTCTCAATATAATGAAAACAGCAGCCATACCTGTGCACAAGGAGGTGGGAGATTCCTTCCTCAGCATAGGAGCAACTGAGGAGTCAAAGGTCTAGCAGGTGACTGAACATTTCTTCCTTGTGATATCACCTGTTGATGGGTTTTTCCAGCTTTCTCTAGAGCTTCCTCTTAATGCTAATTTTAACAGCTGCTGGTTTACAAGTAGTCTCGTCCCAGGACCCCACCCTCTCACGAGGAGAAACGGTCTGGTGAACCATGCAAGTTGAATTTCTTGGGCTAGCGCACACTCTTGCGATAGTGTAACTTAGCAACATTCAAACATTTTACGCCAAACCCGCTCAAAAAAGGTACAAATACTCGAGTATATTGACTGTTGTAAGGGAAGTGCTATGTAATAATTACCGATCTCGCAATCTTGTTGGTCCTTACCACTTTTGGAGAATAAGCCCAAGAAATTCGACTTTGTTCACCAGACCGTTTCTCGCCGGGAGGCGTGTGCGGGCTGGGCACGAAACTAGCTTGGTAGGGACATACACAATCACAGTGCACTCTCATATCCTCATGTACACTATAGAATTTAGGCATTCCTTTTCCTCCTCTCTTATCCTCCCCTCCTCCCCTCCTCCCCTCCTCCCCTCCTCCCCTCCTCCCCTCCTCCCCTCCTCTCTTATCCTCCCCTCCTCCCCTCCTCCCCTCCTCCCCTCCTCCCCTCCTCCCCTCCTCCCCTCCTCCCCTCCTCCCCTCCTCCCCTCCTCCACTCACCTTGGCTCACTATTCATGGTGCCTGAAGTGTCAAGTGTTTCTTTGTTGTACACTGACCTTATGAAGCCAAGGGTTTTTCCAACTCTCTAGAGCTTCCTCATAATGATATACAATATTGTTTTCACACATGGGTTTAGACTTCCTTCAGTTCGTACAAAGAACACTGTTTACAGTACACAATATTAACAAGTACACACTTACATCCTAAATTACACAGAAACTGGTATAAGGAAAATCGTGATAGAATCGTCGTACCAGCAGATGAGCAGTGTTTACAGTACACAATGTATAACAACTACATAATTATGTAGAACCTATATACTACGTGAGCTGGTGTTAATGACATTTTCAACAATCAACACAATTAGTACAATATCCTAAACTACCCCAAATTTCTGTATTTACAGTATATCTGTGCAATATGGAAGGATATGTAACTCAATGTATATGTTGATCTTTTCCGCAAAAACTACGAAGCGGTGAAGCCATGAGTAGTAACGTTTGAATAAAGGTCTGCGAAATACTTAGTCACCATCGTCCCTGTCCTTTGCATGCATGCGGTCACAACATTTCAGTAATGTTGTTGCAAGAGTTTGCCCAATTAAAGTACACACAAAACGTACCAACCATTATGACATTACATAACGAGTCCAGAACTGACTCCATATGCTAATTAAATTCACACCGTTCTTCAGCCAATGAGAAGTGACACTTCCTTTCGGACGCTTTGTGACTAGATCTTTGTGGTCAGATAATGGGGAGTCCCTACAGTGCAGACTGCGGGTAGCCAGAAATATGAATTCTAAATTACAGACCTTGAATATCAGTTGAAGAGGAAGTAAGTATAGTGCACATTTCTAACTTGCAGAGTCCCAAGTCAATGTCCCTTCCCCAACAGTTTAGCATGCATTTGCCATCTCGTGTTTTTTTCCGGGCCTTTAGGGGGGAAATATCCCCCCTAAGTTTTAAATCCTCCCCAAACAATAGCAAATTTAACCCTGTAGACACTAGAATGTTTTGCCTCTCCGAATGTATACCATGATCATGAAAAGTATTTTATTGCTTTTGGCTCTATAGTTACAATGGGTCTGAGAAGCCACCAAATGTGATCCCAGACACCCAGCTTTTGGCTCTATAGTTATCTTCAAACAGTGTGTCCTCCTTATCCTGTCTGTTACTGTACATTAGCACACTCGGTACATACCCATAACCCTGGGCCGGAGTCCAAGAGCAGTCTATAAACTATAAATCCCAGACTACCATGCAATGAGTGTTATGTTCTGTAACCTGATTGGTCCAATTGCTGTTATTAGTAAACATACAAGGTAGTTTACACTGTAAACAATTAAGGTAGTAGCGATATGAACACTTCTCTCCCAAAGCTATATTTGGAACTAAAAGTAGCTACCTTTCACTGTTGTCATAGCGATATGAAACCCCTTACTATCATACTGCATTGTCATAGTTCTACTGCCCACACATCCATCAGTAAGTCCACATCCACACACGATAGGAAACAAGTCTGTTCCCATGAAAATGTTGCTGTATCATCTTGTGGTACAGAAGGGAGGGAGGGAGGGAGGGAGGGAGGGCTGTATGGCTGTTGGTGCCAGCCAGGCACTGGCATGGCTTGCTGTGCCCCATCTGGGAGCCCACCCAATGGCCGCCTGATGAGATTCATCTTAGATATATATTATAAAATGCAAGCACCTGTAAGGCTTCCCTGTTGACTCTTGTAAACCATCGCAGAATTGTCTCACCGACAAATGAGCAGTTCATGTTTACAGCACACAATGTATAACAACTACTAGCTTATTTACAGTATACACTACCAAGCAATATGGAACACTAACCCTGTGCACACTTAGAGTTTCAGAATAATAATAGTTGTCTCCATTTAAGCCGAGTTTCCTAAATAATACGCAGTCGTACAAAACATCCTATTTACAGTATACTAGCATGCAATATGGAACATTACATCCCACCTCACCCTTGTATCCCAGGTAACAGGGGTGGTTTAACCATGATATTTCCCTCCCCTTGGCACTTATTTTCCCCTTGTCATATCCCATGGCTACCGTGCTGTAACTATTTTATATCCTACCTGATTGGTCGGATACACGCAAGGCGCATAGCGCTGGCCGGCCAGACCAACCTAGCAACTTGAAAAGCATAGCAACGTAAACATTTCGCGGTGAAAGAGAAATGGCGCTTTGCGTGTATCCGACCAATCAGGTAGGATACAAAATAGTTATAGCACGGTAGCCATGGGATTTATCGTTGAAAACAACCGCTCGCCCTCAGGCTGCGCCCTCGGCCTCGGGATTGTTTTCAACGATAAATCCCTGGCTACCGTGCTATAACTATTACTTAGCCCTGTGCACACTTAGAGTTTCAGAATAATAATAGTTATCTCCATTTAAGCCGAGTTTCCTAAATAATACGCAGTCGTACAAAACATTCTATTTACGTACAGTATACCATTTTTACACTACAGTAACCATGCAGTATGCAATAAAACTGTGCACACTTAAGAGTTTCAGACTAATAATAGTTGTCTCCATTTAAGCCGAGTTTCATAAATAGTACACGATTTCGTCTTTGACAGTTGGACGCAGGAAATTGAAGTGCGCTAATTAAGTTGAATGCAGTAACAGAATAAAAACATTCCTTTTCCATACATAATGGCATTTCAAAAGTGCTGTAATTGCTCCCTGGACGAGGTTTCTGAATCACCTGTAAGTTGGGCGCAGGAAATCATGTGACCTTATGAGTGCGCTAACCACACCATACATTTCCGAAATGTATGGTGTGGTTAGATACAGAAGCACCTAAATATAGCAGTATGGTTAATTAGCAATAAATAAATACCTGTTACCTAGGCAACATATAAGAATATTGCTCATATCTCTCTTCTACAGTGATGTTGCCTTGGTAAAAGGTTATACCCCACCCTGCGGTCTTGCACACTGGTGTCAGGCTACACCTGTCACCAGTGTAAACAACCCCCAGGGAGGGATAGAACCATTACATGTTCAATAGTCTACATATTTAATTTAAAAAGTGTGCCAAAATTGCTTCAAAGATTTTGTAATATATTGTTTACATGTATGTAACACTGATACGAATTCTCACATGCCTTGTAGTACAACACTTGTACTATAGTGCATTACATCACTTTTTAAGTATTTCAAACAGCAAGAGTATACACACTCCTATCATGTAGAAATTGTGAAACAATAGTTTACACAAAACGTGCATGATGCTGAATAGTTTACACAAAACGTGCATGATGCTGAATAGTTTACACAAAACTTGCGTGATGCTGAATAGTTCACACAAAACGTGCATGAGTTTACACAAAACTTTCAGAACAAACCGGCTGCGTTTCGCGTATGCTGAATAGTTCACAAAAAATTTTTATGCTTCACTGTCTCAATGTAGGTGGTATATCCAATGTTTATACCACATTACATCACTTTCTTCATTGGACGAACAGCGGAGTATAATGGGTCATATACTCCTAAAATTGTGGTTTGCACAAAACTTGCATGTTGTACCAGAATAGAATACGTAGTTTACACAAAATTGAGTTATAGTTTACTGTCTCATGTGGGATAAATTGGATATACTACCTATACTTGGAGGATAAACACGATATACTCCGCTAGATTGTTTACCCTCGGTTGCGCCTCGGATAAACTGTCTAGCAGAGTTTATCTGTGTTTATATTCCTTGTGTAAGTGGTATATCCAATACATATACCACAGTGAGACAGTAAACAAAAAAATTCATACATAAATCATGCAAAGCTTGCAGTTTGTTTTTTTACATGAAAGGAGCATTTAAATGACTTCTTATAGTCTCGTTCTCTTGAGTCAATATAGATTGATTCAAGCTGGATTGCTTTCTAAACCTCATATGATCGCAAGTAGTTGGAAACTGGATCTAACACAGACTCATGAAATTGAATGTATTGGTCATGTTTAATTTTGGACATGATACACTGATGTTGTTGTTTACCAACTCATACAAGAATAACCCCCTTTATCTGTTGAGGGGGTGAAAGGTACTCGCTTGCACACAGGAAAACAAGGCAGCTCTTGTAACTACCTAGGGAAGACACAATTGTTTTCATGTCAACAATGTCCATAATGTTCAGTGGTTACAAGTGTGCGTGTGATCAAGCGTCCAGCTACAGGCAGCGGATAAAGTCATGTGGGAAACGGTGTAATCTTCGGTGATGTAATATTGACATCATCTGCTGTATTTGTGTAATGACATCAATTGAATCGCGATAGCACACATTTGTGCAGCGACATCAAATAAATTTGTGCAATGGCATCAAGTGAATTGTATGATATTTGCATGGTGGATGTACATCCAATGCTATGAAGCAAATAAGTCAAAAGTCAGCAGTTGCTGGGAATCGAACTCAGGGTCCCTGGCCTGAGCCTCCAGTCCTCTACCTCTGAGCTACGACCACCAAACAACCACCAGCCCTCACAATCCTCTATACATACTGCACAGGTGGTAGTGAATGTTTAACATACTGAGTGGCTGCCTGTAATCATCAGTAATCGAACCCAGAGTCCCTGGCTTGAGTCTCCAGTGGTCTACCACTGAGCAAGGACCCACCAGAGAACCACCAGCCCTTGCAATCCTCTATACATATTGCCAAGAGCACATGATGACGTCATCATGCGCTCTTGATACTGCACAGGTGGTACAGTTGAATGCTCCAGTTGCAACACCAAGCAGCCACTCTGGATGTAGCGAGACTCCCACCGGCCAAGAGTCTGGCTACGTGAGACTACTTGTGTGTATGTGCCTAAAAGCATCTGTGGTATCACATGATGTCACCACACGCTTATGGAATGAAATCATGTGACATCACCAGTAGCACACTTCCTGTGACTGCGTGACCTTTTGCACTCTGTGGTCAGACAATCGGCAAGGATCTTTCTTAACAATTAATAGTGTGAGACATAAATACACTAGAAGGGGAAGTTATAGTTGCCTACGAAATTCCGTTTTCTAAAATCAACCTTAAGGCTTGCTTTGGGATGACATCATGTTATGTTGCCAATAGCACACTCTCTGTGACCCTTACTATCAGGGGTCAAATAATAGGAAATGACCTTAACAATGGTTTAAGTGTGACAAGATGAACTAATCTCCACAAAATCCACTGGAAGGGGAAGTTATGGTGCCTACCAACTTCTGAACCAAACATTAATTTCTCTAAAAATCAACCTTTTAAGGTTTTTTGAGATTCAGCTTTGAGCTATCAAAATCACCTTCAAAAATTGGCATTGCCATGGCAACATAAGGGCTGATTCTAATTACACCACACTTTGTTTGCAAAGGTGTCTATAATACATGTTGCCTTAATGTCAGTGCACCGTGATAAATAAATCACCTTCAGCTAAAACACAAGGGGCTAAAAAATTGACAGTATGCAACTTTAAATGATGCTGTCATTTGGAACGTTTTTCTATGTATGCATTTGCAATGTAGCTTTGCCACAAATGCTTGGTTTCTGAATCACAGCAATGAGTTTTAAAGATGCGTACCATATGTCCAACATTCGACAAACTTGCAAACCAGGTTTTTCTACAAATCAGTCATAGGCTCAAGACTTCATTTCATTGGTCACTCAGTCACTAGATAAACATTACTTGGAATATTAACATTCACTTTCATTTTTACTGTTGTAAACAAGATTGTGTACATTCACAAGAAAGTATATATTTGGAGTCCTAACCTTCTTGTAGTCTAAACACAATTTTTCCAGGAAACAATCCAATTGGTCGATTTGCATACACAATTTACGTAGCCTAGCAATGGTAGACCCCCTGGAGGGAAATCTATGCGGCTGCTGCATGCGTATATGCCTTAAGGCAAGATATATTAGACGAGGAACTATAAGTGCCTTGATAAACCACAAGCTACGTACATTGACGTCTTCAGGGGTACAGCTAAAAATTCAATTTAATTGGGCTGCCCACAAAACAACAGTGAGTGAAGAAGTCCAACTATCTTATAGTGCCACAAGAGGCACTAACATATGGAGCGAATCCCACAAAAAACATATCCTGCAAAAACAACTCAATCAGGCTACCCACAATACAACAGTGAAGTGGCATGGTAAGCAACAATTCCAGTGTAGAGAGGCTGAAAGGAGAAAGCGGCAGAGACCCTCCTTCGATCCATGGCTGATGGATGGCAAACCCAGTGATGTCTTCAGAAGAATTGGATGTTTCATGGGCAGCTCCAGCTAGAGTTGATTCCCAGTGACTTTTCACGTTCTTTTATTCGCTTCGAAACATCAAACATCTAGCTGTCAATTTTTGATGAAAAGGAGATTAATTGGTCAATTGTCCAATTAATTATGTATAGGATGTCGTTAATTCAGTCCTAGCAGGTGTCCAATTAAGGTTTCACTACGTATCACCATGGTATCAGTTGGTCCTACAAACTCATCTTATTAGAAAACATTAAAATGTTGAATTCTAACAACTGCCCATGTGTGATTAATTTAACCCATTGCATGCTTGTGAATACATGCAACAACCTGTTTTACAGGTCACATGGTAAAATGTAATGTGTTGGGCAAACAATTTGAGTCCCAGCTTACAATATGGGTAGTGATTTACGTTCAATTTGTACACACAGAAAATATATTCGTAGCTAAACTTCCACATGTATACGTAAACCAGGAAATCATTTTAAGCTGGCGCACGTAAACTCGAATACGTAAACAGTGGAACTCCTCTCGTGGGTAAACCCGTGGGACTAAAATGGTGTTCTGATCAGCGAGAGGCCTCGACTCAGACAACACATTTGGGTTACGCATAACAATATTATGTCATCATTACGTAACTCTGTTGACCATAGGCACTAAGAGGAGAACTCGGATCACAAATGTTTGCACCAATCTAATTACAGGAAGCTGTGTTTGGCTCTGAAATCACAAAACAGTCCCCCAGGCTAGCGACTGAAGATTGCGTTCAAGTTTACTGTAAACAATAATCAGGATCAGACTTCCTAATTACTAATATTTGTGACAAAACTTCCAACAAACAGATAATACTAATTGTTATAAATGGGAAATTTAAAGATTTTTATGATCAGCCCCCCCCCCCCCCCCCCCGCAGGCGTATGCAATCTATATGTACCCAAAACATACGTATAGACACAACATGTAAACTATGTATAACACAAATTTTGTTTTAATTGTGTTGGTGTGTGTGCATACACACACACAATTGTTTCCATACATGTGATGTAATTTTATATACTAATAACTTGGGGACATCCCCTTGCACACACCTGCACACAGGCACACATGCACACAGGCACAATGGGGGGGGAATGGTCACATTTCGCACAATAAGTTCTGTGTGTGTTGGGGGGAGGGGGAGAGGGATGATGTGTGTGTGTGTGTGTGTGTGATTGAGTGTTTATCAATACATAGACACACACACACACATGCACACACATACTCACATTTCCCCAGGCCAAGGTGTGTCATTATGTGGTATATGGTACAACACTTGTAAGTATACAGTTTACATACATACATACTATAGTAAACAATATAGTACATGATATAATGTGTACTGGAAACAATACTTGGTTTATCCCCACTCCACTCTGTGGCAATACAAACAGCCCATACTTAGCATACAATATATGTGTGACAGTCCCATGTAGAAATCGAAGATTATTCCGATCCGTCGCGTATTTCGATTGCATCGCTGTGTTTGAAGCGCCGTATCCCAGAACTTCTGTTAAGGGCGGGGCTCATACACGTTTCGTAGATGCATGAATATCTCATGAATCTACCAAGTGCATATGAGCCCCGCCCTTAACGGAAGTTCAGTGATACGGCGCTTTGAATGCAGCGATGCAATCGAAATACGCAATGGAATAATCTTCGATTTCTACACAGGACTGCCACATATATATTATTGAGATACACATTTACGTACGTATGTTTGCATAATACGTAATACGATTTTATGTATCCACACATGCACACATGCACACATGCACACATCCACACATGCACACATCCACACATGCACACATGCACACATGCACAATAGCAAACAGTGTGTAATGGTTTTGAACAATTAGTATGCAAACAAGAAATTAGTTTTACTTTAAAGGTGTATTAATTAATGACAAGACTTCCTACATTTCTGTCTGAGTCGAGGCCTCTCGCTAATCATGTACAAATGTTTTCATACATACATGTGATGTAATTTTATGTACTAATAACTTAGGGTGGGGGGGCATATTCCATTAGGGAGCTCCTTACGTCCTTTGTGTGTGTATGGTGTGGTGTGTGCATTTAAATAATAGTTACATTCCCCAGCACAAAGGGCGAATGCTGTTCTTCTGTCTGGGGAATGTAACTAATTTGTTGGATGTTACCCCTAGCTATCCACTGCCACACCCATTATCACCTCCACCCCTTCCACTTCGTGTTATTCAAGTTCAAAGATTTGGTTGCTAAGCAACATCCAACAAATGTGCATGCGTTCATGAGTGCATGGATTTCATTATTAATATATTATGCATACATAATACACACACATGCTACATACACATACAGCAATGATGTATACACAATTATCCATATACAAGCATGTATGTGAAAGGTGTTGTTTCACATCCCCCCAGGCTATGCTATGTCTACATACAATCATTGCAGCTATATATAGAGCGATTGCACGTGACGTCATTACGTTCGAGATTACGAAGGAAAACAGAAAACAGCCGCCATTTTGGTGTACAATGAGATAGGAGCTTCTATGGCGATCTTCACGAAATGAGTGATATACTTATAATGCTTCTAATATGTGTTGAATCGGACAAAATACCATTGCTACATAAGTTAAAACAGCTATATAAACGCTTACCTGTAGGTGTTTTAATCGATATCACATATACTGCTAATAACATACTGTACAAGTTGTACACCAAGATGGCGGTTTATTTCTAGTATACGGAATTGTGATCACGTGATGAAACGCTCTATGGGTGCTATGGTACAACACTTGTAAGTGTACAGTTTACATGTACTACATATTATGTGGGTTACTGTAAACAATATGGTACATGATATATACATGATATACTGTGTACTGGAAACTGTGTGGCAATGCAGCCATACTGTTCCTGTACTTGTCGAACAACCAGTAAATGACACCCCCCTGAAAAAAGGATGCCATACAACGTCACTCACAGTGCAGGCCACGTTTTGGCCTCATCAGGTGACCAGTAGATGGGGATATGTTGAGATAGCCGTCTCCATCTCCTGGTTCCCATCTCCTGGTCACCCCAGCACAGCTGATGAGGCCTGGTATTGGCCGAAACACGTCATGCACAATGGGTGACTGTTTCATAACATCTAGGCCATTTTTAGGGAGATGTGGTTTGTTGATTGTTCATGCAAGAAAGGAAGTCTCTAGATGGCTAGGCTTGACCACATAGTCAATATAGGTAGTCATGGTAGCCTGGGGTTTATGGTAAATAACCTTCCAACTCGGAGGGCGGAGCCAAGGACAAGGTTGGTTATTGTAAATCATGAATGACTACCATGCATTATGTGTTATAGTCTCCAACCCGATTGGTCTTGTTGTTATTAGTAAACATACAAGGTAGTTTACACTGTAAACAAGGTAGCTTATAGGAAACATCATTTTACAACTTCTTGTGTTATATGAACTATAACTTCCTGACAGTAATTAAAATAAATACCCACCTGTTACTAGAGACACAAGGGTGTAGTGGAGAATATAATAATAAAATTTAAAGGCACGGTATGCTATGTGGGTCCTAATGACTGTTGACATCATCAACAGGGACTGCTTTCGTGACCAGACATCCGCATTATCTCAAAACTGCAAATTAAATTTCCAATCAACGTCTGGGATATGCATTGTTGGCATGTTATATCATTGCCATCACATGTTTTAACGAGTTCTGGATGTTACATTATTCTTACATAAGTAACACGTTCTGAATTCTAAATTAAGGAAATTTTATCAATTTCAAAATAATTCTTGCAATTTGTAAAGACGTTGACATTGCAATAAGATTTCAGCATGCCCCCCAGCCCCCAAGTCCCCCTAGCCCCCTAGGTATCAGCATGCCCCCCAGCCCCCAAGTCCCCCTAGCCCCCCCTAGATATCAGCATGCCCCCCAGCCCCCAAGTCCCCCTAGCCCCCCCTAGATATCAGTGTTTCTACAAAGTACCATCACATGCTATTGACATTAACACCTTCCCAAGTTGACAGTACACTATGAGCATGTATGAATATGATATTCAGTACACAAGTTTACAGTACACTGTATAGTGTACAGCAATTTGTTGCTACTTACAGATTATATTATGAACTGACCAATCAGTGAGCTGTTACACAGTACACAAGTTTACAGTACACTGTATAGTGTACAGCAATTTGTTGCTACTTACAGATTATATTATGAACTGACCAATCAGTGAGCTGTTACACAGTACACAAGTTTACAGTACACTGCATAGTGTACAGCAATTTGTTGCTACTTACAGATTATATTATGAACTGACCAATCAGTGAGCTGTTACACAGTACACAAGTTTACAGTACACTGTATAGTGTACAGCAAATTGTTGTTACTTACAGATTATATTATGAACTGACCAATCAGTGAGCTGTTACACTTTTTGCAAGGTCGCTCAACCAGCGAGCTATTACACTTTTTGCATGGCTGCTCAGCCCCTCCATTACACTTTCTTGCACTGTTGCTTTTCCGTACTGCAAGCAACGGAAAGCTGGGCGGGGCCTGGGAACGAGGCTACTGATTAGTTTACAAAGTTGCAGCACTATATTTTCACTCCTCTCAATGAAGCTTAACTTCACTGAAACTAACAATAAAGTTGATTACATAACAATGCAACTAACTAGTGTTGGCTATTATCATAATAAAATTAAAAGGCACGAGTATGCCACGTGGGTCCTATGATCAATGACATCATCAACACGGGACTGCTTTCGTGACCAGACTTCCGCATTATCTCACAACTGCAAATTAAATTTCCAATCAGTGTGTGAGATACGCATTGTTACTTCTTCACATCATTATGTCATCATTATGTAATGTGTTTTTAAAGATTTGAGATTAGTAAAATCTGATCACAAGCTGTCAACATCTTTTCAGTTATAAGATGCAATATTTTGAGTTGAAATTAAATTTCAAAATAAAACCCTACATCGTGTTACATAGCATGTTTTTATAGAGTGAAGCAGGGAAATCCTACTGTTTACACCAATCAAATTACAGGAATTAAATTATGGTGGTTAGGTGGAGTTTTAACCTAATTACAATTGTACGACTGCTTCAATCAACTCACAGCTGCACTTTGTTGAGAAGAATTCGACACTAAGATTGAGTGCGTGTCCTTACAGTGAAGTGTCCTAATTTCAAAGGGAAAATCGATCAACCTATAACTCGGATTACCCCATATGGTCACTCGTGAACAGCTGTTTAATTTCATCTGGTTGCCTTAGCAACTGAACTACCAGAAGAACTATGTAACAAGCGCATTCAATGCCGGCATGATGTCAGATGGTGCAAGTACACGTCCAGTGAGATGGGCACTCCGGTGCATTTCCAGTCCAGTCCGGTCCAGTCCACTCCAGTCCAGGTTTTAATGAGGGCCGTGAGATGGTGTTTCTCACTTTCTCTTCTTAATGATCGTTACGTCCTCATTTCAAACGAAAAATTACAAACTAAATTCGAGACTCGTATGGCTAACATGAACAGCTGCTCAACCCATTTATCTAATATAATTTGTTTGGTTGCCTTGGCAACTGAACCAGCAGAAAACCAGAATGAGTACACAGAGTCCTGTTGTCATCAAGCGTCTACAAGAGGTCCAGGCTATGGACAAACACATGGTATGTCTCTTTACAAAAATGATGCTTTGATCATTTCTGAACAACTGCACTGCAAACACAGCTCGGGAAGGCATAATTGAAGCTTTGGCAAGCTTAAACAAAGCAACCAGTGATATGGCATAGGTATGTACCTCATCATGGCTAACTTTTGACCACACCCACTTAGCAACCACTGCCAGCTGGGGTCACGTAGCCAGGATTATGTGTTTGTGTGTTGTTTGTTGTTTACCTTTGTGCTTACTATCACACCCCATATATCACTTCACTTCAAAGTTTTGGCTGCTATGGCAACTGTTGTAGGTATCACTAGATCATGTAGCTGAACAAGACCAATTTGAAACCCAAAGCGGTTTCCCTTTGGCAAAAGAGACCTGTTAAAATGCTGGAAATTGAGTAGCAGTTTTCAGATTTGACGAGTGTTGACATACAACTATGTGTGAACCAATAGGATGGAATGCTTTTACAGCACACACACAGAACCCCTCTAACCACAGTACCCTCAAGCCATATTGCTAAGAGAAAGACTTCGTACCCAGGCCTCTTCCATTTTTTCTCAGCAGTTTGTATTCATAATAGTACACAGAAGAGTAGCAACAGACGGAAGAAGGCCTGGGGTTATTTATCATGTGAGCGGATATGAGGTGGACATAGGGGGGAGGGGCCTAACTTTAAAAAGTGCACATGATCATCTGTTTTAGTACTTTTTCTCAGCAGTTTGTATTCATAATAGTACACAGAAGAGTAGCAACAGACGGAAGAAGGCCTGGGGTTATTTATCATGTGAGCGGATATGAGGTGGACATAGGGGGGAGGGGCCTAACTTTAAAAAGTGCACATGATCATCTGTTTTAGTACTTTTTCTCAGCAGTTTGTATTCATAATAGTACACAGAAGAGTAGCAACAGACGGAAGAAGGCCTGGGGTTATTTATCATGTGAGCGGATATGAGGTGGACATAGGGGGGAGGGGCCTAACTTTAAAAAGTGCACATGATCATCTGTTTTAGTACTTTTTCTCAGCAGTTTGTATTCATAATAGTACACAGAAGAGTAGCAACAGACGGAAGAAGGCCTGGGGTTATTTATCATGTGAGCGGATATGAGGTGGACATAGGGGGGAGGGGCCTAACTTTAAAAAGTGCACATGATCATCTGTTTTAGTACTTTCAGTGGCCCGGTTAGCAGGCTGTCAGACATTTTCACATCTCACGTGGTTCAAACTACATTTCTGTTCATCTTATTATTTGTGAATTATATGCAATGCAAGGAAATTCATTTCAGTGGCTTCTCAGTTAGCTTCTGCATAAATGAAGAGGAAGGTTATCTGTTACCAATTTGAGCTCCGAAATAACTTGCCAGCGTTTCGACTTGAGCACTCAGTCTAAACATCAGCACAGTTTTTGCAAACTGAAGTTGGTAACAGATAACGTTGAGCACTTGGAGTGAATAGAATTATCAGCTCACCCTGATGACAATCGGAGCATTCAGTCTAAACATTGGCAGGTTATTTTCCGAGCTGGTAACAGATAGCTTTCCTCTTCATCTGTTTTAGCACTCTTTCACTTGTCAGAACTGGTGTCAGTGAATTGTATGTGAGGAACTCACTTATTGAATCTCCACTAACCTGAACCCCGAAGAAATTATATTCATAGAGGCTTGTATAAGTATTCTTTTGCATTGTAATCATATACTTATTTAGTGTCAATACCTATAGAAAACTGTGCAATTATTTTTGTAATTGCACAGGTAGAAAAGCTTCTGATTGGACAGAGAGTACAAAAGCTACAAAATCACACAAGGTATAATAGCTCACTGATTGGTCAGTGACTTGTAACGATAATTTGCTGTAAACTATATTAACATAACGTAAACTTGTAACTTGTATGTGACAACAATTTGCTGTAAACTATATAGTGTACTGTAAACTTGTATACTATAAACCACCACATCACATACATATTCATACTTATTATAGCATACTGTAAACTAGGCAAAGTTTATGATTGACAAGGAACAGCATGTTTTCTCGTATGGCATAATGAATGGCATAATTGCACTCCGCTTCGCCTCATGCAATTAACAGCCATTCACTTGTGCTATTAATCCCAAATTGCACTCAAAACCATGCTGTTAATTATACTAATAGTATAATTGTTTCATTTCACTTATCCCAACATCCTCCGTGTTCTAATAAGTGACTATCGTAGATCGGAAAATTTTTGCCGTTAAAATATTTTCGCCAGTGTGTGGAGCGATGAAAATTAAACGCACAAAAAATTAAAATACATATATGCACTACATTGCAGAACCATTGAGCGGCGAAATATTTGTAATGCAAAAAATTTTAAAACACGAATTTTTTTTACCATGAAAATTTCCCAATCTACAGTACTTACTGGTCGAGCATTGCCCATGACCTTTACCACCTGTTACACAACACCACTGCATGACACGAGATCTCCCAGGTCTTCCTCCTCCGTAATTGCATACTGATAGCAATCAAAGACAGCTGGCGACAAACGTCTGGGAACTAGAAAACACAATACCAAGCTACCTTGACATTCACAATACCAGTGAGAAGAATGCTTTTGTGGTTGTGCACCCACTGGAACTCTTCTGACTTCGGGTCTTCGTACAAATGGTGCATGGGATGGGAATTCCAATTTAGGAATATGGCCTAATTACTACAAAAAAATAAGCCATATACAAGATACGGGAAATAAAATAAAAAAGACAGCTGGCGACAAAAGTCTGGGAACAAAGCCATCTAGAAAACACAATACCAAGCTACCTTGACATTCACGATACCAGTGAGAAGAATGCTTTTGTGGTGTGCCCAATGAAACTCTTCTGACTTCGGGTCTTCGTACAAATGGTGAATGGGATGGGAATTCCAATTTAGGAACTGTAGCCTAATTACTACAAAAAATAGGCCATATACGTACGAGATTCGGGGAAAAGTATTGCAATGGCTGCTGTGTTGTTGCTCAGCATTTAGCCCACAGTAACGTCAGCTGCACATGAAGAGTTTCCAACTGTCTACGAAATGGCATTTGCACATGGCCGAGTCATCAGATCTCTCAAGGTCTTCTACGTATGTCAAAATATCCAGAGGAAATTTTCAGAGCAAATATCAAGATATATAAGTAAATACCATGATATATAGCTAAATATCATGATATATATTAATGTCAGAAGATAATGATATTTATGAATATCACGTTATATGCAAATATCAAGATATGTAGCATGATATATAGCTAAATATCATGATATATAATAAGTTCCAGTTGGAATATATATATGGCACCGGAAATCTTGTTCACCTGCCCAACCCAAACCCTTACCCTACCGTGTATTCCAATTGAATGTTTAGATATATGGCACGCCATAGTCTTCAGCGTGAAATTTGCCCAAGTTGAACAAGACCACACTAACACACTCATCTCCTGCCATTGGTCAAGGTACGTATGTACAAGGACCTACATTTTGCAAAACCTTTGCACTTGGTTTTTAAAAAAATGATGTTTTGAGGAGAAGTAGAGGAAAGTGAAAATGCCGGCAGTTGCCGGGAATCGAATCCAGTACACCTGGCTTGTCACCCACCCCTTGCCCGACTTCCTTCGCTCACTGACAGTAAAATCGGTGCCCTTCCCTAATGCAGGCACGTCTTTGAGCAATTAAGTTGCATAAATCCATTCATATAGATCCAAACAAACCCATCGCCATGGTAACATCTGGTAGTACCGCCCAGTACTAATGTATCACTGTATTCCACCTGCAAGGTAAACAAACCACTTCCTCATGAATAAGAAGGCCATAATTAGAACAATGAATATCCACTGAGGGTTGGTGGGGGGCTCTGCCTTCCCTATGTTTCTAATTAATGTACAGTTCCATTTCTAATACTGTAGGATTTCGTACCAACTTATGTTGTAAACCACACTCCAAAATCAAATGTGTTGATACATGGAATGTCGCATAACAGCTAGGTACCATGCATGCCATCCAGTATGTCAAAGTGAAGTAGTCTTGTTCCCACCAAGATGTGCCCAGGGGCCTAAGAGTTCAGTGCTCTAGTTTATAACCATGGAATAGTATAGTGAAGCCTTTGTGGTGGTATCCAAGGTTACCGTGTACACCAACAGAAACATTACTATTTCCAGCAAGAGAGGCAATATCCCTTGGTCACCGTCCAGTTTTTGATTACTTGCTGTATGCAAAAACTGAGGGGGAAGGCCTGGTCCATTTTATCATGTGAATGATGTCAGTGTCTACCTAGGTAGAGATGGGGGGGGGGGGAGGGGTCCCCGATTGAAAGAACGAGCTTGAGTGTGGCCTTGTCTCGTAGTTTCTGCCCGAAACACTGGAGTATGTTAGCAGATTTCTAGGATATCTCTAGGACATTTCCAGGTACGTTTCTACACATGTTAACCAACAAACAGAATAAACGAAGGGGGAAGGCCTGGTCCATTTTATCATGTGAGTGACCTCAATAAAGCCTCCAACCGAAAGAGCGATCTTGAGTCCTGAATGTTTACAAAGCAAAAAAATCGCTAGCCACTCATTTTTGAGGGACAAGGAACACATGCATGGAACACACTTTTTACTAGAGGCAGTAAAAACAAACAAAATGGCTGTGTCCAATTGGCACTTGTAACTAAGCAACAATCGTGTCGTTACACAGAAACAGATATCACGCAGGAGGTTGAAAGCCTGCAATTAGTGGTGCGTGTGGTGGTAATTAGTGCTACACAATTTCCCTCCCTGGGGGTTACAAGGGAAATTATGGCTCATAATTCCCTCTCCATGTATTTTTAGTTTACAGTCCACTCCACTGCTATACTATAGTACAGATTTTATATACAGTTGTGTGTAAATAATATTGAAGTTACTATAAACCTGGCACATGTACAGATGTGGTTACAGTAATAACAAGAAAGGACCAATCAGGTGGGATATATAAATAGCTATTAGTATGGCCTTTTTAAAATTTTTTGTTAATTTTATAACAAACTAAAATTTTGGAAACTAGAACTGAACTAACCCAGGAAGAAACCATAACTATACTAAAACAGAAAACAACTTTTTTCATTGATAATTATAACTAAATACCTTTTATTAAGGAATTCTGGAGTTTTAGTAATTAGTAAGTTTAATTTCCTTGATTAAATTCTCACCGTTTAAAATAAGTGGTAAAATTGGCAAAAACATACCCTGGCTAAATTTCCTTGTTATGTGGTATTTTTCGTACTAATACTACTGCTTGTTATATAGTTTACATTGTGCTAACTTGTTGTCGTGTATATTCATGCACAAGTATGTAAGGCATGCTATGACGCAGCTTGAAAGTATTTTTAACCTTTTATACAATGTGTCATACTGCTTACACTGGTACACTTTTTTCATTTATAACTATAACTAAATACCTTTTATTAAGGAATTCTGGAGTTTTAGTAATTGAAACTGAAACTAACAAAAATAATTGTAAAAGTAGGAAGATATAACTAAACTAAACCAAAATTATTCTTCAAATCTAAAAACTAACCATAACTAAACAAAAAAGCATAAACCCTTTACTAAAACAAGACCTTTTAAATATTTCACAGCCTTTTAAAATATGTTCTGGTAGGTGTAATAGTTATGGTCGAACACTTGCACCCTGACCTTCTATTTACCACCTGTCACACGACACCACTGCATGACACGAGATCTCCCAGGTCTTCCTCCTCCATAATTGCATACTGATAGCAATCAAAGGCGGGTGGCGACAAACGTCTGGGAACTAGAAAACACAATACCAAGCTACCTTGACATTCACGATACCAGTGAGAAGAATGCTTTTGTGGTTGTGCACCCACTGGAACTCTTCTGACTTCGGGTCTTCGTACAAATGGTGGATGGGATGAGAATTCCAATTTAGGAATTGTGGCCTAATTACTACAAAAAAATAAGCCGTATACAAGATAAGGTAAAAGTATTGCAATGGCTGCTGTGTTGTTGCTCAGTCGTCCTTCCTCGGTCTCCGACAGGCTTTGCTCCACATCCAGCAGGATCTGATTGAGGGCAAAGGGATTCCGGCCTGTCACTACCTGACAGGCCCGTTGCAGGGCTGCCTCTGTCTTGTAGTGGCCCACAGCAATGTCAGCGCACATGAAGAGTTTCCAGGTTTTGGAAACTAGAACTGAACTAACCCAGGAAGAAACCGTAACTATACTAAAACAGAAAACAACTTTTTTCACTGATAATTATAACTAAATACCTTTTAGTAAGGAATTCTGGAGTTTTAGTAACTAAAATAATGTTAAAAGTGGGAAACTATAACTAAACTAAACCAAAATTATTTCATATAACTAAACTAAAAAGCATAAACCCTTTACTAAAATCTTTCACAGCCTTTTAAAATTTTAGTTAACCAAACTAAAATTTGGGGGAAAACTGGAAACTAAAACATCTAAAGACAAAAAAAACAAAAACAGAGTTTTAGTAATTGAAACTACAACTAACTATAACTAAAACTTTTGCCTGTAGCTGCTGTGACAAACAAGAAGTAAGGTGCCATGCGTGCTTCAACTTGAGCCGTCTCTGCTATGCAGCATTGCCCTTCACCTATTGAGGCTACCTACTAAGTGCATGAGGACGTTCAATTTTTGGCAAATATTTAAATGCGCAAAGATAGCTAAACAAACTAACACACACTACATTACATTATGTCACTGTGGTTGCAGCACTGTGCTGTACTTGTTGCAAAGGTACAGTGGAACCTCGCTTATCCGAACCTCAAATATCCGGTTGCTCGGATTATCCGGCTTCCATCTCTGCACATTCTATTTAACGCCCATGCTGCGCACGGAGCAACGTAGTTGTTCTAGATTGTTGGAACACCTGAAGATGCTGGAATTTCGAATGTTCAAAGCCTGAAGAGGCCGAAATACGATGATTGTTTCCACCGACGATGGATAACATGACAGGAAAAGAAACGACAGTGCTAATAATGATACAGTATATAGACCCTATTTGCATGATGATTCACATATCCAGCTATTTCGCTTATCTGGCCATGGTCTGGTCCCGTTCCAGCCGGATAAGCGAGGGTCCACTGTAGGTATGTAAATCAGCTGTAACTAAGCAACAGCCAAGTTAAATGTTTACACAGCAACAGATGTCACAGATGTTGAAAGCTAGTGTGCGTGGTAGCAATTAGTGCTACACGATAATGTAATTATGTCCTAGAGGCCCCGCAGTGAAACATGAGAACACAAATAAACCTTTTTCGTTAGTTTCAACAAAACGGACAGTTATACGTCTTCAAAGTTCACAAAGCATTTGAATGGCTCCTTGAAATTTTGGTGAATTCTATACCCCAGAGATAGCCTTAGTTGTCCATCTCAAGCAAAAATGCATCTCTAATTGGGATTTATTACTAGGCAACCATTGAGTGCTTCCAAGAAAGAGCTGTTATGCAAGAGGAGGCTGTCTTTGGTCATGTTCTCAAATTGATGTACGTAACTGGATATTAATTGGCTGTAATTGGTCCACAGAGTGCAAGATGCAACACGTGTGTACTGTGACAGCTGTTTGGACAGCTGATGGTTAATGATATTCATGACCACCCTAATTTGTGCACACTCCTTACTAATTCCCACACACAGCTGAACACACACCTTCACTCCCCCCACCTTTTCTACTAGAAAATGTAGAACATTGTGGGGGCGAGCCTGAGCAAGCAGCTACTATGGCTACATGCACATGAACAGACTAAGCTTCACGCTGAAATGATGAGCTGAATTGCTAGCGTTTATGAGTGCCGTTTATGCACGACCCTTACCTGAAGCAATCTCATCCCGGCGTGCATAATTTGTATGGTCTGCGAGCAGCCTGCCGTTGATGGTTGGTCCGTAGCTGCTGTGACAAACGCGAGAAGTAAGGTGCCATGCGTGCTTAAACTTGAGCCGTCTCCACTACGGTTGCCAACGCTGCACTCTGGCAGTAGCCCAGCATTGCCCTTCACCTATTGAGGCTACCTACTAAGTGCACGAGGACGTTCAATTTTCGGCAAATATTTAAGTGTGCATTTAAAAATTACGGTATATGACCGCAAGCAAGCATAGATAGATACACACACTTCTACAATGCAGTCCCGCTAGTGTGGGGCTCGCTCAGGCTTGCCCCAACAACATTTGTCCACATACCTAATCACACACCTCGCCTCTTAGCCTTGTCCCCAGACCCCACCGTCCCCAGATTCCACAGTCCCCAGATCCCACCGTCCCCAGACCCCACCGTCCCCAGACTCCACAGTCCCCAGACCCCACAGTCCCCAGACCCCACAGTCCCCAGACCCCACAGTCCCCAGACCCCACCGTCCCCAGACTCCACAGTCCCCAGACCCCACAGTCCCCAGACCCCACAGTCCCCAGACTCCACAGTCCCCAGACCCCACCGTCCCCAGACCCCACCGTCCCCAGATCCCACCGTCCCCAGACCCCACCGTCCCCAGATCCCACCGTCCCCAGACCCCACCGTCCCCAGACCCCACCGTCCCCAGATCCCACCGTCCCCAGATCCCACCGTCCCCAGATCCCACCGTCCCCAGATCCCACCGTCCCCAGATCCCACCGTCCCCACACCCCACCATCCCCAGACCCCACCCTCTCACAAGGAAAAATGGTCTGGTCAAATTTCTTGAGCTAGCATGCAGCTCAGCAACTATGTGTATTAGCAACATTCCAAACATTTTGAGCCACACCCACTCAAAAGAATTTGCGGATACATGTGCTTTAATTATAATAATCACCAATCTCACAATCTCATTGGCCCTATCACCTTCTGGGAACAGGCCCAAGAAATTCAACTTTGTTCACCAAATCTTTTTTCACCGAGTGGCACGCGTGGACTGGATACAAGACTTGTGAAAAATGAAACCGTGGATGACCAGTAGTGATTTAACACACCACCGACTCTTGTTATGTAATCATATCTATGTATGTGGGCAAGACCACTGCAGGAAAGAGATATGAACGGCATTTTTATGTGTTGCCATGGGTTACATACCCTGGTACTTCACTTAAAAGCATGCTATTATTATTTAATCCTCCCAATTAATGCATTAGCAAATTGTTCACTCTCAAATATGCCCTGAAGGCATTAGTAAGCTAGGATAAGTGGCTGCTTGCTAATCAGAGCTAGCATCTCTTGTGCTAAGGATGTCCACTTTAGAAAGGGTCAATTGCAAACTGTTCTATAAAGTTCACTCTCGGACATGCCTTAAACCACAGTAGTAAGCTAGGATAAGTGGCTGCCTTGCATAGTCAGAGCTGTGCTAAGGATGTCCACTTTAGACGGAGGGGGGGAGGGGGGGGGGGGGGGGGGGGGGGGAGTAATTGTTCTATTAAGATCATAATCAAATATACCCTTGGGGCATGTGTTGTGGTAAAATGTGTTTGTAGTTGAAACACAAGAAGCGGGGTACAGTATTTCCGTCTCAGAAAAGGAGCCATATTTAACGACATCAAAGAATACGTAGTTACTGCTCTCTTTCTTCACAGCTGTTTGGTGCAATAGAATAGTTTCTGTGACCATCACCATGGTGACGAAAAATTATGGTTCTACTGTGTAAATTCATTTAGATAAGACATATGGTCTAATCTTGCTCAAATAATAAACAATTTATGTTGTGCGAAGGTCAAGCTAAAAAGGTCGTCTCGAACCCAGGCTCTCCTTCAACCTCCTGAAGAGTAAGGGGGAGAATTTAAAGAGGAGTCTGGGGTTCAAGACTAGCTAAAGGTCAAAAGGTCACTTGTGCACATGTGCACATCACATCAAAAATATGTGACATTTACGATCATTCATAGCAATGCTTTTCAAAAATGAGAAGAACAACTCTCAATGCTATACCTTCGAGATGGTTCTACTTCTACCCCACTAGTCTCGGAACCAGACCCTCATAAATTGAATTTTCATTAGCATTCTGATGTGCATTTATTGGAAACACCAACCACACGAGAGCCGTCTTCACGTTTTGATTTTTAGAAAGCCATGAACACCAAGCGGGAAAGATTAGAACGCTTCTGCAAGTGTCTGGTTTCGCAGAAAGCTCTTTCAAGAAAATTACCGCCTAGCAACGTTCCCAAGCCTCCTCCGCTGGTTTAATCATTGTTGCAGATTATTTGTTGCCATTAGCAACAAAAGGTAGAGAACAGCTGCTGAGCAATAGATTCTTTGTTGGTCACCATGGCGATAAACGTGTTGGAATGCACAGATGGTGAGCATTGAATACATAACAAAGATATTCCCAATCCTGTATGTATCAAGACAAGATTCTTTGTATGTGTCGCCATGGTGATAAAGGTCATATCACCATGGCGATAAGGTGATGGAACGTACAGGGTAAACTTGTTTGGATAGCACAGATGGTTAGACTTTGATCAATGAATATCATATTTTTTCATCAGCCGCCACGGCTACTATTTTTTTCCACTGCCCATTATTGTGTGGCTACTATTTGAGGGCTGCATTTCTTTCTTTGGAAAACCCGCATACATCAATGACTGGATAAGGTGTGTATGAGCGATACAGTGACGACTGTTAGACGCTGTCAGTAGTAAGTACAGCCTCTCAGTCCTGCTGTCAGCCATAGAAACGAGTCGTACAACACAAACAGTCCTACCTCTTGTCCGTTGACTGTTCACATTTGATGCATGTGCGTGTGTCGCATACACTAGCCACTTAGAGCTTCCGATCGTGCGGCTACTATTCGAGAGCAGCTACTATTTGAGGGCAGCGACTATGCACGGGCGGCAGTCTATTTGAAGAAATACAGTGGTATGATAATAAAGGTCATGTCACCATGGCGATAAGGTGATGGAACGTACAGGGTAAACTTGTTTGGATAGCACAGATGGTTAGACTTTGATCAATGATTTTTTTATCAGCCGCCACGGCTACTATTTTTTTTCACTGCCATTTTTGTGTGGCTACTATTCGAGAGCTACGTTTCTGTCTTTGGAAAGCCCGCAGACATCAGCGAGGGCTGGATAAGGTGTGTATGAGCGATACAGTGACGACTGTTAGACGCTGTCAGTAGTAAGTACAGCCTCTCAGTCCTGCTGTCAGCCATGGAAATGAGTCGTACAACACAAACAGTCCTTGCTCTTGTCCGTTGACTGTTTGCGTGTGTGTGTGTCGCATACACTAGCCGCTTAGAGCTTCCGATTGAGCGGCTACTATTCGAGAGCGGCGACTATTTGAGGGCAGCTACTATCCGAGGGCGGCAGTCTATTTGAAGAAATACAGTGGTATGATAATAAAGGTCATGTCACTATGGCGATAAGGTGATGGAACGTACAGGGTAAACTTGTTTGGATAGCACAGATGGTTAGACTTTGATCAATGATTTCTTTTTTTTTTTCATCAGCCACCACGGCTACTATTTTTTTTCACTGCCATTTTTGTGCGGCTACTATTCGAGAGCTACGTTTCTTTCTTTGGAAAGCCCACAGACATCAGCGAGGGCTGGATAAGGTGTGTATGAGCGATACAGTGACGACTGTGTTAGACGCTGTCAGTAGTAAGTACAGCCTCTCAGTCCTGCTGTCAGCCGTAGAAACGAGTCGTACAACACAAACAGTCCTACCTCTAGTCCATTGACCTTTGTCTGCATGCTCACATGTGATATGTGTGCGTGTACCACATACACTAGCTGCTCAGAGCTTCCGATTGTGTGGCTATACTATTCGAGGGTAGCAACTACTTGAGGGTGGTGACTATTTGAAGAAATGTGGTAGTAGTTTAATATGTACACTGCCAACTACCGTAGATCTGGAAATTTTCACTGTAAAAAATATCTTCGTGGTTGTGCAAACCACGAAAATAAAGAACAAGAAATATATTTTACAACAGATAATCATTACGGTCAGCACATTTCGTACACACGGTTTTACAGCACAGCTATACATGTAGCTCCTTTTCGATACCCACAGGTGACTTATGGCGTCCGATAAATCGTTCATCTTTACTGCCACAGTGTCGAAATACAGTGGTATGATAATAAAGGTCATATCACCATGGCGATAAGGTGATGGAATGTACAGGGTAAACTTGTTTGGATAGCACAGATGGTTAGACTTTGATCAATGAATATCTTCTCACTGTGTATCACATTAGCCATCTCAAAATTGCTTGTCTCAGATGGCTATTACAAAAATAATAGGTGAAAGAGAAATGGCAGTTTTAGACTAAACTAAATATACCGTAGAGCGGGAAAATTTCGCTGTTAATAATTTCACAGTTGAGACCAACCGCGAAAATTTCACACGCGAATAAAAACATTTACGTGGTGATGATCAACGAATAAGCGTGCGCGCACGTCCACACCTCCCGAGGTAAATGTCCAATCGACGACTACTCCTGACAGCCACAGCGTTACAGCCAGCGACACCTGGCTCTCCTGATACCTGGTAGCAGACTAAACACTAGGAATGCTCCGGGCGCTCGTCCGTATTGTAACTGCCAATCGTTAAAAAATTTCGCGGATCGAACGAACCATGAAAATTTAACACCACAAAAATTTTTTATGCAAATTACTGTTAACATAAAATTTCCCAATCTACAGTATGTGATTATAAGCCATATATGTGGCAGGCTCATATAAAAACTGAATATTATTCAATCGTATATTTTGTTTGCATCATCACATTTCAAGTAAACTGTATCACAGAGACTTTGTTAAGGGCAGGGTTTATAGCAGTATGTAGACACAGCCTCGTTCCCAGGCCACTCCCAGATTTTATCTTGAAGCTGTGGTGGAGAAAAGTCGGGAGTTTTCTCAACATCTGGGAGTGACCTGGGAATGAGGCTAATGTAGACATACAAAATTAAATTTAATTACATATTAAATTTGTACCACCTGTGAGCAGACTGCTGTTGATGGCTGGTAGAAGCACAAATGAAGTGTGTAGAAGCCCAAGTTAATTTAGAGATACAGTGCTTCAGATGTGAGATGATGCAACTGAAATATATGATAAAAACCTTTCTGCCCAGGACAGCCACACACACGTTCTTTGTACTTAACAACCGACAGTGACGTCCTGCTTCGCAAACATTTAGAACTCCAGCACTTGGAATGACACTGTGAGCTCAAAATTGTCCTTCGCTTGGAGCCTTCCATCCCCAGCCTCTGTCTACCTAGGCAGCCATTGCCATCACTCATATGATGAATCTCCCAGTCCTTCCCCCTGCCTAGGTAGTATATCCAATTTATACAACATTGAGACAGTATACTATAACTCAATTTTGTGTAAACTATTCTGTACATCATGCAAGTTTTGTGCAAACTATTATTTTTTTGTACACTACAATATGTAAACTCAGTTTTGTGTAAACTATTCTGGTACAACATGTAAACTATGTACAACATGCAAGTTTTGTGCAAACTATTATTTACAGGATTTCTACATAATAGGAGTATATGACCCATTATACTCTGCTGTTCATCCAATGAAATACTTAGAAAGTGATGTAATGTGGTATAAGTGATCAAAAACTGTACGGTGGGAAGATCTGGGAATGAGACCGTCACATACGTAATACACACGTTTTGTTATCACACAACAAACTTTTGTATTTGACGTTATATGCATAATACACAGTTCCATGACCTTTCAGAATCCGCACAAAGTTTCTAAATATAGACATTATATACACTGTGGTTTGATAATTGAGTTTGAAAATAAGTTTTCTTCCCCATAGTTCCATATATAGGTAGTCTTGTAGGAATTCGCACTTCCTAAGCCACTTCCTGTCAATTAACCTCCCAACACCCACATGACTGACAACATTGTTTTAGCAACATAAACAATGACATCATATGTTACTATATATAGGCAATGCTACTAGATGGAATGTAGGATATTGTGGGACAGGCCTGGGTGAATGTTGACTCTCAAAACACCACTTCCTATGGTACTTCCTAATAAACACCCACATGACCAGCAGTGCATCACATGAAGATGTTGACAATGTTGTTTCAGTAACATAAAAACATGTTACTATATATAGGCATACTACCAGATGAATGTAGGATATTGTGGGCACGAGTCTGAGTGCGTGTATACACTCAACTACCTGTGTATACACTCAACTACCAGTTTCAACTAAGGAAAATATTTGTCCTCCTTCCTGGGCCAGCCTTGTTCCCACGCATCCCTGGAAACAGTAAACTAAACTAAAGTTTTGTGTAAACTATTATTGTACAATTTGTACACAAAAAGACTCATAATGACTCATTATACACTTGCCTTACAAACTGATGCTATACAAGTGTCACTGTATTGTTACAAGTTGAAAAAATATCACCCGTTTGGTGCCATTGGCATTGTTACTCAGGTGATATTTTTTCCGGTATACGTAGCTTGGTACTATGGTTATTTATCATACGAACTTCCAATTTCATTGCATGTTCAGACATAGCATGTATGACTTGCAGTACCTGAAACAGATTCTCGCATTATTTGTAGTACTCATACGAATTCTCACGTGAGTTGTAGTAAAAAATGCAGCTATTTTTATAAACTACACACAGCTGTAAGGCTTCCCCATTGACTCCCATACGTTCACGTGAGTTAGATGCATGATAATGTCACACATGGATGCACAGGGTATTCAAGCATCTACGCAGCACATATGAGCCCCGCCCTGCTCTTAATGCAAGTTTTGTCGACAGCAACAAAAGAGTGATTTTTTTCCGGCATAGATGGTTTTCATGGGGCGTGGCTTCACTTCCGGAGGGCAAGAGTCGGGGTCTGTGTTTAGTGCAGTTATGTGCAAAATACAGGCTAGTAAGTGCTACATCGAGTCCTTACCATTAGTGCCGAAAGATAAAAGAAGCTGTTTCTCTCAAGGTGAAAGGTCTGCTTACAGCTGCCTCTTGATCGCGCGTTTGCCCTCCGGAAGTAGGACGCTTAATTGACATTTGGAAACCATCTAAAGCTTGGTACTATGGTGACAATGATTTTATCATACGAACTTCCAATTTCATTGCACGTTCAGACATAGCATGCGTGACTTGACGTATTGATAAGACTTCTCGCGTGACTTGCAGTACAAAGTGCATGTACCTGCAAGGCTTCCCCATTAACTCCTGTACATTTGCAAGAATTTAGACGCACGAGCGTAGTGTAATGTTGGCACGGTCAAGGTTTGGTATGTAAAATATCACTCGACTGTTTGCTGCTCCAGGCCAGGTGGTTTGTTTACGATAATCACTTGTTTGCCCACCGTCCAATTCCACTCGTTAGTTAATCACCTTGTTACCATGGCAACAGCATGTTTGCAAGTGGACCATGAATACAACTTTTAATTGATCCACATTCCCGTTCGTACTCCACCCTCGTAACGAGTTGGCTTGTAACGAGCTAACTGCTTGTTTTAATGCAAAATGTATCATTCAAATTCCAGGCGTTCGTACCTTGAAATGTGATGCTTACCAACGAATTGTTATTAGCTGGGATGTAGTCACTTATACACAACATTTCCTCGTCTCCCTGGCTCCCTCCATCTCTTGTACATACAACGTTTCCTTCCTCCTAATATCTTCATCCACCCCTTCTCCTTTTCCTCTTCCACTTCTTAGGAGGGTAGAAAAGAGGGAGAGAGGGAGAAGAGAGGGAGGGAGGGAGAAAGGGGAAAATATAGGGAGGAAGGGGGAGAAGACAAGAAGGGAGGGGGGGAGGGGGATGAAAGGGAAGGAAAAATTTGAAGAAAGAAATGAGATTCCTCCCTTTACCCTTTCTCCTTCCCTCCCTCCCTCTCTTCTTCTTCTCTCACCCCCCTCTTTTTCCTCTCTCCTTCCCTCCCTCCCTCTCTTCTCTCTCGCTCTCATCCCCTGTTCTTTTTCCTCTCTCCCTCCCTCCCTTCCACCCTCTCCCACACACAAGGTAGACTCTTCTATTCAGGACCCTTTGTCTAATGTAGAAATACGCCTCGTCCAAGTGTACGCTGTCATTACTCTAACACATACATACATACATACATACATACATACATACATACATACTACATACAAACATACATACATACATACATACATACATACATAGTACATACATACATACATACATAGTACATACATACATACACGTATACATACACACATAATAAAAAATGACGTAGGTGTTCTTCCCACAAGTCTCTTAGCAAATTTTACTGTTTTCACATAGTTCAGCCAGACCTGTACATAATTCCAGGAAAAACCCAGCTGTACATGCTGGTTTAGTAGGTAGTTATTTTTTCCTGGAATTGTGTACAGGAAGTCCCTGAAAGAAGCCAGCGGCAGATCTGTTTCAAGACACCCAGATGAAGAAGACAACGACCCTTTTGACAGCATGGATGATGACTATGAGGTTGAAAAATGACTCTCTTTAGCGAGTCGTCTGTTCGCTGTATTGCTGTTTCGTAGCTGAAGATAGTTGACTCAATTTACAAGCATGTTTGGCTGCAGTTTCTATCCTATGCTAATTTGATTAGCTTTACGTAGATTCATCATAAATTCCTGAAATTGAGTTTCTAAGTCAGACTAGTCTATCAAGCCAGACCATCTCTCACCCTCCAGAAAAGTGAGAGAGGGTCTATCATATGATATAACCTGTTACCTAGGCAACATATAAGTATCTCTCTTCTACAGTGATGTTGCCTAGGTAACAGGTCATATATCCCTCCCTGGGGTGTGGTCTTGCACATTGGTGTCAGGCTACGCCCGACACCAATGTATAAAACGACCACCCCCCAGGGAGGGATATAACTATTACTTATTAGTACGCATGAGATGCTGACCAATCAGATCCATTTTGAGACAGTAGCAACACCTTGGCTTCAGTATGTAAGACTAATACTGGTGCAGTTTTAGGGTTGCAGATTAAACAAGCTGTGAACTAATAACATCTGCTAAAACCCTCTCTCACTTTTCTGGAGGGTGAGAGATGGGCTAGCTTGATAGACTAGGTCAGATTTGGAAGCATTAGAGTAATGATGGTCAGTCATTACTGCATAAGGTTCGCTCTTGTGCGCAAAATGCTACCATGGAGAGGGAAGGGTGAAATCTTTGTCAAACAACCAATACCAATACCGATTCCAATACCAATTCCAATACCAATTCCAATACCGATTGTGATACCGAAACTTGCAGTATCGATACTTGGTTCCTCATGATTTTGGTACGATACTTAGCTCATGTGGGCGACATGGTACATTTGGAAGCCATGAGGTAAAAAAATAGCAACACAAGTAAGGATTGACTCACAAAGAGCTTTGCTTGGTACTAGCCAAGAATGCACCTTAGAACTGGGATGGGGAAGGGGGGAGTTAGCGTCAGGTGGTACACTGTAGCGATATATCACACTAAATACTCAGCACCATAGTTGAACCATCTCCGGCTGGTATCACCCACCTAGATTCCCCAATACATTCATTGGATGTTGCTTAGCAACCAAATCTTTGAGCTTCAATACGTGGAATGTGTCCGAGTACATGTTTCTGCATGGCTGGCATCATCCCATTGTAGCGATATATCAGCATTGTAATCGAACCATCTCCGTCTGGTACCGCCCACTCAGTTTCCCCAATACATTCACTGGATGTTGCTTAGCAACCAAATCTTTGAGCTTCAATATGTGGAGTGTCTCTGCGTGGCTGGCATCAACCCACCTCCATAAACATCAAACGTTTGTTTAGAATAATGAGCTATACCAATTTTAAAATTGACGTAATTATAAATGTTTACTTTTCATGAATGGTAATATTCAAAGCCAGTTGCATCATTGTTTACAGTAATCAAAATTTATCACATGTACCAATTACCTTCACACTTTATCAATTAATTAATGCAATGATTAACTTCAATATTTAAATAGATCCGATTACAATAAATAGCCTTATAGGCTTGTTTTGAATGTCTGATAGGTAACCTTGACAACAATGACTATAATAGTACCTTTTCTAAAATTTGGAGCTAAATTGCTTTCTTCTTTCTCCATTTGTTGGGTACTTTCTCCCTCCAAACCATCCATTGTGTCCAGCTGTCCTTCTGTATCTGTTTCCACCTTTGTGTGGTTGGGAAGGAGGTGGGAGGTGGGAGGAAGGAGGAGGGAGGAGGGAGGAGGGAGGAGGGAGGAGGGAGGAGGGAGGAGGGAGGAGGGAGGAGGGAGGGAAGGAGGAGAGAGGAGGGAGGAGGGAGGGAAGGAGGAGGGAGGAGGGAGGAGGGAGGAGGGAGGAGGGAGGGAAGGAGGAGGGAGGAGAGAGAGAGAGGGATGGTAGAGAGAGAGGCGAGAGGAGGGAGTAGAGAGGGAGGAGCGATTGTAGAGTGGGAACATGACAGAGGAGGGAGTACAGAGGGAGGAGGAAGGGAGGAGGGATGGTAGAGTGGGAAGATGAGAGAGGAGGGAGTAGAGAGGGAGAGATGGGAAAGAGAGGAATGAAGAGGGAAGGGGGGCAGAGAGAGGAGGGAGAGAGGAGGGAGGGAGGAGGAAGGAGGGAGGAGGGAGGAGGGAGATGGGAGGAGGGAGTAGAGAGGGAGGGAGGGAGGAGGGAGATGGGAGGAGGGAGGAGGGAGTAGAGAGGGAGGAAGGAGGAGGAGAGAGAGAGGGAGGAGAGAGAGGGAGGAGGGATGGTAGAGTGGGAAGATGAGAGAGGAGGGAGTAGAGAGGGAGAGATGGGAAAGAGAGGATTGAAGAGGGAAGGGAGGCAGAGAGAGGAGGGAGGAGGGAGGAGGGAGGAGGGAGATGGGAGGAGGGGGATGGGAGGAGGGAGATGGGAGGAGGGAGGAGGGAAATGGGAGGAGGGAAATGGGAGGAGGGAGGAGGGAGTAGAGAGGGAGGAGGGATGGTAGAGTGGAAGATGAGAGAGGAGGGAGTAGAGAGGGAGAGATGGGAAAGAGAGGATTGAAGAAGAGGGAAGGGAGGCAGAGCAGGGAGAAAGGGCGGAAGTAGAAAGAAAGCAAGGAAGAGATGGAGAGTGAGATATTCAAGGAAATGAAGGAGGGTGAGGGTGAGGATGAGTGGGAAGGTAAGGGAGGGGAAGGAGGAGAGGAGGGAGAGTGTAAGGGAGTCATCACCGGAGGGGAAAGCGGGTATGTGGGTAGGGCAAGAGGGCCGTATAGAGGGGTGTGAAAGGAAAGAGAAAGGGAGGGAAAGAAGAGGAGGGAGGGAAGAGAAAGGAAGGGTGCAGCCAAGGGAGAGTGCATGGCCAATTAATCAAAGGAGATGACATAGCTAGTGGAAAATATAATATAATACACTTTTATGGTCTCCATGGCAACTGTTTACCTCTGCTGTTGTACTTCATTCTCTCGTAGAAGTCTGGCGGTCTCTCCTTGAGCTCCGGGAGAGTTGTGGCTACCTGCAGCTTCACATAGCCGTCCTTCCAGTGCTCCTGTGCATGTGATAGTCATGTGACAACCTTCCCCAACCCATACATGCACACCCTCTCCTGTCCTCTCTCCCCACCCACACCCACCCCTCCCTTTCATATAATTATATTACCCTCTCCCCCTACCCACACACTCACACCCCTCTATACGGCCCTCTTCTCCCACCCACATACCCTTCTCCCTCCTCCGGTAATGACTCCCTTACACTCTCCCACCTACCATACACTGCCCCACCCCCCACACACACACTCACAGGCACACATGCCTTGACAATGGTTACTGAACCCAATTGAGAGGTCCCCACCCTCCCCCCCCCCCCACGCACACACACACACACTCACAGGCACACATGCCTTGACAATGGTACTGAACCCAATTGAGAGGTCCTCCCTCCCTCCCTCCCTCCCCCCACCCCCTGCCCCCACCCTCCCACCCCCACCCACACACACACTCACAGACACACATGCCTTGACAATGGTGCTGAACTCATTTGGGAGGTCAAAAACAACTCCCTTACTGTCCTTGCTCATTCGCATCCCCCTCACCCCCTCCTTAACTTCAGGGGGGAAATTCTGCTCTAGAATCTTCCAGAAATAACCAACATGGCGAATCTCTTGGTCACCATGGAGATGACATGTAGTGTAGCCCTGTGTGTGTGTGTGTGGGGGGGGGATGGACAAGAGAGGGGATGGGAGGAGGGAGGGAGGGAGGAAGGGAGGGAGGGAGGAAGGGAGGGAGGGAGGGAGGGAGGGAGGAGGGAGGGAGGGAGGGAGGGAGGGGGGAGGGAGGGAGGGAGGGAGGGAGGGAGGGAGGGAGGGAGGGAGGGAGGAGGGAGGGAGGGAGGGAGGAGGGAGGGAGGGAGGGAGGGAGGGAGGGAGGGAGGGAGGAGGGAGGGAGGGATTGAAGGAGAGAGGGAGGGAAAGAGGGAGGAAGGAGGGAAGGGAGGGAGGGAGGGAGGGAGGGGAGGGAGGGAGGAAGGGAGGGGAGGGAGGAAGGGAGGGGAGGGAGGAAGGGAGGGGAGGGAGGAAGGGAGGGGAGGGAGGGGGAAGGGAGGGAGGGATTGAAGGAGAGAGGGAGGGATTGAAGGAGAGAGGGAGGGAGGGAAGGAGGGAGGGAAGGCGGGAGGGAAAGAGGGAGGAGGGAGGGAGGGAGGGATTGAAGGAGAGAGGGAGGGAGGGAGGGAAGGAGGGAGGGAGGGAGGGATTGAAGGAGAGAGGGAGGGAAAGAGGGAGGAGGGAGGGAGGGAGGGAAGGAGGTAGTGAGCATGCGTTTACTGAGGAAACGTAACTTTATGGGGTTACCCACAGATTTTGGTAAGTCAATTGCTACCACTGTCTACCAGACGTTCCCCTTTGTATCCAGCAAACTAGGCAGAGCTTATAAGACCTTTTAAATTATGACTACCGTATTTCTTTGAATAGTCGCCGCCTTCAAATAGTAGCCACACAATCAGGAGCTCTGAGTGAAATAAACGCTGCCCTCAAATAGTAGCCGCGGATACTATACGCGGCACACGCACATTAATGCGAATGATTTCTGATGATGGTCACCGGGCTAGCGCTAGGGCTGTTTGTGTTGTACAACTCGTTTCCATGGCTTACAAGCAGGACTGAGAGGCCGTGCTTACTACTGTCAGCGTCTAACAGTCGTCCCTGTATCGCTCATACGTAGCCGTCGTTAATGTCAGCAGGCTTTCCAAAGAAATAATCACCGTCCTCAAATAGTAGCCACACAGAAACGTGTAGCGAAAAATAGTAGCCACGGCATCTGATCCAAGAAATATGGTAGTTGCATGGGGGGGGGGAGGGAGAAAGGTGAAAGGTTGTGCTTACCTGCTGAGCTGAAAGTAGTGATCGTGTGGATATTTCTCTCGCTCCTGATAAACAGGCGAGGGCAGCTGCCAGTGCATTGGCTGCTCCTCTCTCCTCAATGAGCTGATCAGCTGCCTTCTTGAAGTGAGGGAGGATTGAGGAAGGAATGGCATCTAGGGATCTGTATGAGTGTGTGTGTTGGTATGTATAGTGTGTGGGGGGGAGGGACAAGAAATTTGAAGGGTGTGCATGTGTGTGTGTATGTGTGGGGGGGGGAGGGGGGAAGGGGGAGGGGGAGGGAAGGGGGAGGGGGAGGGGAGGGGGAGGAGCTACATGGATATGTACCTAGCAACCTTCCTAAGTACATTGTAGGCTCACTCACATGTGAGCCTTCCAAAAATTCCCACTATGGAGTAGAGTGAGATTCTTTGTTCTCAGCCAACCATACTAACATCGAGCCTTGCTTATAAGCAGCCCCAGGAACGAACCGCTTATGGGTTAGGAAATTGGTTATGAATATTTTCAAAAAGCAATGAATATTGATACACAAGTAGGCAGTTTCTATCTGGTCTCATGCCCAGACCCTTCCGCTCGAACGACGATTTGGGTTGCAGTTCAGAAAGTCAGTTATGAATAGTTAGTTAACAGAGCCATGAATATTGTTATAAGAATTCATCAAAGTGGGGGGCTTACTTAATTTTGCAAGGAACAGCTACACAGCAGTTTCTATGTAATCTAGTTCCCAGACTCAGTTCCGGCCCAAACATGGGAACCGGGTGTTGTGTTCTGAAGAACATTTCATGTCACATGGGGTGGGACCATTCTTGAACATTGCTACGTAAGTTACAACTAGTCACAAAAGCCCAAGAAATCCGACTTGGTTCACCAGACCATTTTTCCTCATGAGAGGGTGGGTCTGGGGACGAGACTTAGCCTCGTTCCCAGGCCCTGCACGTTCGTCGCTTGCAGTACGAAATTCGCGCAGAGGGCCTGGACTCGTTCATCACGTGATGTGTGCCGCAGCCGTAATTTTACGTCACACCAGATATGGCCGCGCCGTGTTGCAGCATTGGTTGTAGAGATAACCACAAATGGAGTTGGAAGAACCTGAAACAGGTCACGCGAGTACGATAGACTACAATAGTAAACTCGAGCTGAAGAAGATGAGGAGTCGAAATCCAGGGTTGACCTAGTAACACGATGTGGCAAGGTATCTGAATATAGACGTCTACTATCCAGCTAAACATGGCAGTTTGTGCTCTTTCGCTGCCGAGACTTTTAACATTTAGGTAAGTTCGCACACGAACCATTACTGTGATCTCTGTGGGCCTCTTTCAACGCTAAACTGGGCGCTAGCTCATCTATGACATCATTGATTCCAGTAGAATGGACGTGACGTAAGCTGCGGCACACATCACGTGATGAATGAGCCCAGGCCCTCTGTGCGAATTTCGTACTGCAAGCGACGAACGTGCAGGGCCTGGGAACGAGGCTAGACGAGACTAGCATGGGAACTAGGCTAATGCAATAAGACTCCATATCTAGCCTCGTTCCCAGGCCGTTCCTGGCTCCAGTTTTGATCGCTTGCAGTATAAAAACGGAGGGGAAGGCCTGGGAGAAAGAGTCACGTGCGTGACGTCAGGTAGACGTGAGGGTAGACGTGAGGGGGGCGGTGCCCAACGAAGAATCTCGAGGTCCTTCTTGTAATATCTTGTCCAAGAACTTGAGACTGTAACATTCGAAAGACAGCGTCAATACAGCTCGTTGTATGGTAGACTCGAGGCTAATCAACGCAAAGTTTGTGAATTACAACGATCGGGTACCGCCCCCCTCACGTCTACCTGACGTCACGCACGTGACTCTTTCTCCCAGGCCTTCCCCTCCGTTTTTATACTGCAAGCGATCAAAACTGGAGGCGGGAACGGCCTGGGAACGAGGCTACTCCATATCCACTACTAGAAATTATCAGCTCGATATTTCACATTGTGATGTAGAATTAGAGAAGCGCAACTATAGCATATACAGTAAACTGCGATGGCTGTTCCATCAACAAGCATCAGCTGCTCAAAAAGAGCATCCAGAAACAAGACTGTCTACAAATTGGGATGCTGTTTAAGGAGAGGGCAAAAATGACAGTCAATGTTGGCAAGCAGGCCAGGACAGTGAGTTGTCGTACATACAAACAAATGCAAGCTAAAGCAACAACAGCCTGCAGTCAGCAACTGGCTAGGAGCACTGAGGCACACTGAAGGCAGGCTTGCAGTCATGCAGACAGAGATTCTAGGACAAGGTTAGCCTCGTTCCCAGGCCTTCCCACCGTCCAGTTTTTGATTTCTTGCAGTATGCAAAAATGGAGGGGGGAGGCCTGGTCCATTTTATCACATGAATGACGTCAGTGTCTACCTAGGTAGACAGAGGGGGGGAGGGGTCTCTGATCGAAAGAACACATTTCTCGCACACATTCTTTGTTTCGAACCAGGAGAGCGGTACGTTTTTCTTTTCACGAACATTCGAAACTCCAGCACTTGGGGCAGGAACTACAAGATAAGGCCTCAAGCTCGTTCTTTCGATGGGGGCCCCCTCCTCCCCTCTGTCGATGAGCGGGTTTGGCGTAAAGTGTTTCGAACGTTGCTAGGTGACACTATCACAAAAGTGCACGCTAGCCCAAGAAATTCAACTTGGTTCACCAGACCGTTTCTCCTCGTAAGAGGGTACGTGGGGTCTGGGGACGAGACTAGCTATTTCTGAGCTACAAATGAGCTAGTTTGTGCACTATAAATTGCTTTCTTTTGAGCTATAAATGATGGCATAGCTACATTCAGATCACAGGGCTGTAGCAAGTTGTTTAGTGGCTGATGTCACATGCAAGGACGTAGCACATAGGGGGGTCTGTGGGCATGCCCCCCTAGGAAATGTTTTTCAAATTACATGCTCAGAAATCATTTCTGAAGCCATTTTTGAGCTGAAAATGTACCTTCTTCAATTCTCAGTGAGCAGGATTTTGAGAGGTAATTACTACACGTCCATACTGAGGTAGCTAGTGATTGCAGAGTGTGCGTAACTTAGCGCACGCAGCAGCCTTTATTAAGCTCAAGATTCACGGTCAAAAAAACTGCAGCAGCCAAAACTGCTATAAGCTACTGCATGTGCTATGGCCCTTCACCCAGGCTCGCCAATCTGTATCACAGCAGGTGACCCAAGCGTTACAGCTGGTTTGATTATTCAATGGTCGAAAGGTGACCTGTTGCATTTGAGTCAAACTGTGCTCCACAGCATGAAACAGTGCAAGTGTTCCGGGTAGATAATACATATATAAACAGTCAGTGAACTACATCTCCCTGAAAAGAAGGCAGGCCTAGATGTTACTGCAAAGTTATTCCCTGTGCAGGAAGTTTTCTACACACGGGCTGTGTCTGCTGCCGTCTGTACTGTCACAAGCACAGACTCATCTCTGGTTTCATTACACATTCAGACAATTAATCTGTAGTTTGGGACATGGCGTGAACACCCATGCTGCTAAAGCTATGTGCATGGTCTGCGCTCTTAGTGTGACAAGCTGACAGCGAGGAAAATAGAAGAAGTCACGCTTCACATAACATTATTCACACTACCAAAACATATTCACAATGCAAGCATCCTAAAACCCACAAGTGTTAGGTTAGCTCAGCTGTATTTAAGCCAGCCTCATTGAGCAACTACGAAGCCAGCAATTTCAATTCAACTGAGGTGAAACTCACAATTTTTGGAGGCTCACTCAAGTTGAGTCTATTAACCCTCTAATACCCAATGTTGGAGGCTCACTCAAGTTTAGTCTATTAACCCTCTAATACCCAATGTTGGAGGCTCACTCAAGTTTAGTCTATTAACCCTCTAATACCCAATGTTGGGGCCAGCTCACTCAAGTCTAGTCTATTAACCCTCTAATACCCAATGTTGGAGGCTCACTCAAGTTTAGTCTATTAACCCTCTAATACCAAATGTTGGAGGCTCACTCAAGTTGAGCCTATTAACCCTCTAATACCCAATGTTGGGGCCGGCTCACTCAAGTTTAGTCTATTAACCCTGCAATAGCTAATGCTAGGGACTCACTCAAGTTTAGTCTATTAACCTTCTAATAGCTAATGCTAGGGACTCACTCAAGTTGAGCCTATTAACCCTCTAATACTCAATGTTGAGGCTCACTCAAAGAGTCAAATTGAGTCTATTAATTAACCCTCTAATACCCAATGTTGGGGGCCGGCTCACTCAAATTGAATCTATATTACCCCTCTAATACTTAATGCTAGGGACTCACTCGAGTTCACCCTATTAACCCTCTAAAATTCGTACCAGGTTCTCCTTGTTTTGCCATACCGCAAAAAGCGCTATAGATGGTAGGCTGGGAACCAGGTGCTAGATGTGAAGGCTACGTTCACCCAGTCCTCATACACACTCCCATCACTCACATCCTCACACCCTCACACCTTCGCACCCTCACACCCTCACAACTCCTTACTTAATAGCATCTCTTGCTCCAGCTCCAATGACATCACCGGGTTGCGGTGCTCCGATCCGGTGGAAGCGGATACCTGCCACTCGCTCTACCTCTGGGATCATGTATTCTTGTTGAGGCTTATAGAAGAGAATGCTGAGTCCCGTACGACCAGCCCGTCCTGTCCGTCCACTACGATGTATATAGGCATCTATGTCCTGTATACAGGATGTATGTAGAGTGGGAGAAAGTGGGCACTAGTTAGAGTACAAGCCCAACAACTGTCATTGCAGTATCTATGCGTTGCTATGCATACCGAAGATGCTTTCATCCCCTCGCTTCATAAAACCTCAAAACAGTTGAGTTCCTTGATTACCCATCTCCCCTCTTTCTACAGATCCCATTCTGCTCAATTAATTTTTGACTGATCAGTTTTGACATATACCATATTTCCTTGATTTCTTCCCACCCTTGAATTAACCCCGCACGTGAGCGCTCGCAGTCTAAGCCGCCACACAGTGCAGCAGTCTAAGTCACCACACAGTGCAACAGTCTAAGCCAGCACACAGTGCAGCAGTCTAAGCCACCACACAGTGCAGCAGTCTAAGCCAGCACACAGTGCAGCAGTCTAAGCCAGCACACAGTACAGCAGTCTAAGCCACCACACACTGCAGCAGTCTAAGTCACCACACAGTGCAACAGTCTAAGCCGCCACACAGTGCAGCAGTCTAAGCCAGCACACAGTGCAACAGTCTAAGCCAGCACACAGTGCAACAGTCTAAGCCAGCACACAGTGCAGCAGTCTAAGTCGCCACACAGTGCAGCAGTCTAAGCCAGCGCACAGTGCAGCAGTCTAAGCCACCACACAGTGCAGCAGTCTAAGCCACCACACAGTGCAGCAGTCTAAGCCACCACACAGTACAGCAGTCTAAGCCAGCACACAGTGCAGCAGTCTAAGCCAGCACACACTGCAGCAGTCTAAGCCAGCACACAGTGCAGCAGTCTAAGCCGCCACACAGTGCAGCAGTCTAAGCCGCCACACAGTGCAACAGTCTAAGCCAGCGCACAGTGCAGCAGTCTAAGCCAGCACACAGTGCAGCAGTCTAAGCCAGCACACAGTGCAACAGTCTAAGCCACCACACAGTGCAGCAGTCTAAGCCACCACACACTGCAGCAGTCTAAGTCACCACACAGTGCAACAGTCTAAGCCGCCACACAGTGCAGCAGTCTAAGCCAGCGCACAGTGCAGCAGTCTAAGCCAGCACACAGTGCAGCAGTCTAAGCCAGCACACACTGCAGCAGTCTAAGCCACCACACAGTGCAGCAGTCTAAGCCACCACACACTGCAGCAGTTTAAGTCACCACACAGTGCAACAGTCTAAGCCACCACACAGTGCAGCAGTCTAAGCCAGCACACAGTGCAGCAGTCTAAGCCAGCACACAGTGCAACAGTCTAAGCCAGCACACAGTGCAACAGTCTAAGCCAGCACACAGTGCAGCAGTCTAAGCCAGCACACAGTGCAGCAGTCTAAGCCAGCACACAGTACAGCAGTCTAAGCCACCACACACTGCAGCAGTCTAAGTCACCACACAGTGCAACAGTCTAAGCCGCCACACAGTGCAGCAGTCTAAGCCAGCGCACAGTGCAGCAGTCTAAGCCAGCACACAGTGCAGCAGTCTAAGCCAGCACACAGTGCAGCAGTCTAAGCCAGCACACAGTGCAGCAGTCTAAGCCAGCACACAGTGCAACAGTCTAAGCCACCACACAGTGCAGCAGTCTAAGCCACCACACACTGCAGCAGTCTAAGTCACCACACAGTGCAACAGTCTAAGCCGCCACACAGTGCAGCAGTCTAAGCCAGCGCACAGTGCAGCAGTCTAAGCCAGCACACAGTGCAGCAGTCTAAGCCAGCACACACTGTAGCAGTCTAAGCCACCACACAGTGCAGCAGTCTAAGCCACCACACACTGCAGCAGTTTAAGTCACCACACAGTGCAACAGTCTAAGCCACCACACAGTGCAGCAGTCTAAGCCAGCACACAGTGCAGCAGTCTAAGCCAGCACACAGTGCAACAGTCTAAGCCAGCACACAGTGCAACAGTCTAAGCCAGCGCACAGTGCAGCAGTCTAAGCCAGCGCACAGTGCAGCAGTCTAAGCCGCCACACAGTGCAGCAGTCTAAGCCACCACACAGTGCAGCAGTCTAAGCCACCACACAGTACAGCAGTCTAAGCCAGCACACAGTGCAGCAGTCTAAGCCAGCACACACTGCAGCAGTCTAAGCCAGCACACAGTGCAGCAGTCTAAGCCGCCACACAGTGCAGCAGTCTAAGCCGCCACACAGTGCAGCAGTCTAAGCCGCCACACAGTGCAGCAGTCTAAGCCACCACACAGTGCAACAGTCTAAGCCAGCACACAGTGCAGCAGTCTAAGCCAGCACACAGTGCAGCAGTCTAAGCCAGCACAGTGCAGCAGTCTAAGCCGCCACACAGTGCAGCAGTCTAAGCCGCCACACAGTGCAGCAGTCTAAGCCGCCACACAGTGCAGCAGTCTAAGCCGCCACACAGTGCAGCAGTCTAAGCCAGCACACAGTGCAGCAGTCTAAGCCAGCACACAGTGCAGCAGTCTAAGCCGCCACACAGTGCAGCAGTCTAAGCCGCCACACAGTGCAGCAGTCTAAGCCAGCACACAGTGCAGCAGTCTAAGCCAGCACACAGTGCAGCAGTCTAAGCCGCCACACAGTGCAGCAGTCTAAGCCACCACACAGTGCAACAGTCTAAGCCAGCACACAGTGCAGCAGTCTAAGCCAGCACACAGTGCAGCAGTCTAAGCCGCCACACAGTGCAGCAGTCTAAGCCGCCACACAGTGCAGCAGTCTAAGCCGCCACACAGTGCAGCAGTCTAAGCCGCCACACAGTGCAGCAGTCTAAGCCAGCACACAGTGCAGCAGTCTAAGCCAGCACACAGTGCAGCAGTCTAAGCCGCCACACAGTGCAGCAGTCTAAGCC
The DNA here is from genome assembly GCA_949130485.1 of Agelas oroides. Classification (NCBI taxonomy): domain Eukaryota; kingdom Metazoa; phylum Porifera; class Demospongiae; order Agelasida; family Agelasidae; genus Agelas; species Agelas oroides. The sequence goes on from OX422185.1 coordinate 18,127,348, forward strand.
GCCACACAGTGCAGCAGTCTAAGCCAGCACACAGTGCAGCAGTCTAAGCCAGCACACAGTGCAGCAGTCTAAGCAGTCAGAAAGTTCACGTTCAAGCTGTCAAATGCAATCATGACATTCTTTACACAATAGGCACAGCCCCATAAGAAATTGCTGACACAGCCACAGTGTTCCCAGACTCCGTCATGAATTCCCTACAAAAGTAGCAATGTAGGGAATTTAATTTCACCACATCCATCAGTTAATGCAGTATCACCCCAAGAATGATCCATATGAGTGTACTTGCTGTAATTCCAATTTTATCCCTAATGCCTCTGTGCAATTCCCTATAGAGACGGGTGATATGATACCAGAATTATCGATACCACCGATACCGATACTGATACTTATAGTATCGATACTTGGTTCCTGGCAAGTTCGATACGATAGTTAATTAAGCTCACGTGACACATTTAGGCAGCACGAGGTAGCCATCAGACAATTGTTTTTCCAAGGCTGGTGAAGTTGTGGCAGCTAGAAGAAGTAACATCAAACCCAAGAATGTGGACATGATTCTCTTTTTAAACAAGTACCTGGAGTAACTGTAGCCTCGTTCCCAGGCCCGCGCCCAGCTTCCCGTCACTTGCAGTACGGTTAAGCGGGAGAGGGCCTGGTACATTTTCTCACGCGAGTGACGTCACGGGTAGAAAGGCGGTAGAAAGACTTTAATTGAACGTGGGCGAGCACGACTAAATTGCTCACTGATTGCTAGTGTGTGTCTTCACTGTTTTGGCTTGGTAAAACTCTCTGTCCTCCCGACTGTCTCGTGAATAGCGACATAAAAGCACCTTCGTGCGCTGCTATCTTTCGACTCGGAATAGTCGCGCTCCAGTGCGTGCGTGCGAGCAAAGTTTTTTGTGGTTTACATGACGCCCACGTTCGCACAATTTGCCCTGTCCGTGACGTCACTCACGTGAGAAAATGTACCAGACCCTCTCCCGCTTAACCGTACTGCAAGCGACGGGAAGCTGGGCGTGGGCCTGGGAACGAGGCTAGAGTAACTGCTGTATTATCAATTCTTTTGCACTGTGCACTGATTTCAATTTTCCTTGGGAAGGGGAAGGGAAGAGCTACTGTCATTTGGTATCGTATCGATATACCATGCAAATACTTAGTATCGTATCGAATCATCTTACTGGTATCGCCCACCTCCACTGCCTAGACTACTATCAAATCCCTCTCTATAATGCTTATAACGTCAGTGTCTACCTAGGTAGACAGAGGGGGGGAGGGGTCCCCCATCAAAAGAACGAGCTTGAGGCATTATCGAAAAACGTACCACTTCTGGTTCAAAATGAAAACCACATGCGCAAAATGCGTTCTTTCGATCAGGGACCCCTCCCCCCTCCGTCTACCTAGGTAGACACTGACGTCATTCACGTGATAAAATATACCAGGTCTCCCCCCTCTGTTTTTGCATAGTGCAAGCAATCAAAAACTGGACGGTGGGAAGGCCTGGGAATGAGGCTAGGAGAAAGCCTGGTATCATATTTTACGTGAGTGACGTCAGGATAGAAAGGATAGTAGAAGGAAGAGCTCAATTGTTCATGGCCGGATGCAGTAGAACAGTCAGGAAGGGTGAAGACACCGGGTAGGGTATCTAGGTAGCGGGGGCAACTGTCACACACAAAGTAATGAATGTGTGACAGTCCCGTGTAGAAATCGAAGGTTATTCCATTGCGTATTTTGATCGCAACGCTGCGTTCAAAGCGCCGTATCGCTGAACTTCCGTTAAGGGCGGGGCTCATACGCGCTTCGTAGACTCGTAAATAGCTAACGAGTCTACGAAGCGCGTATGAGCCCCGCCCTTAACGGAAGTTCAGCGATACGGCGCTTTGAACGCAGCGTTGCGATCGAAATACGCAACGGAATAACCTTCGATTTCTACACGGGACTGCCACATATGTAGTTGGTTGAACAATGCACAAAATGCTACATTTTTGTGATGAAAAATGTTACTATTTACAGGGAGCTTCCCCCACAAACACTCCGGCTTCCCCCCAAAAAATGTTTAAGACTACCTAAAAAAATTGTAAGAAATACAGTTCTAGGTACTATTTTACCTCTCAGACTGCATCAGAAACAATCTCGGAGGACCTAATATCTCTTTAGGGGCATGCCCCCGGACCTTCCCTAGACAACCTTTTATACAGCTTCCCCCCCCAAAAATCTTAGATAGAACTCTAATTTGACAATTATGCCATGCTCACATGAGAAAACATACTGCAAGCAACATAATTAAAAACTGGGCAGTTACTATAGGAACAAAGTTTGATGAGAAAGATTGTTTACTAAAGAACATTTCACCTTTGGGGGTTCACACTGTATCACAAGATCCACCTCTGGGACGTCCAATCCTCTTGCAGCAACATCTGTTGCCACGAGAACAGGGAATTTCCCTTCCCGGAAACCCTAGTGCGTGTATACAAAAGAAGAAAGGACGGAAGAGGGAGTAGGCAGGAGGGGAGAGAGAGGAGGGAGAAGGCAGAAGGGGAGAGAGAGAAGGGAGAAGGCAGGAGGGGGAGAAGGCAGAAGGGGAGAGAGAGAAGGGAGAAGGCAGGAGGGGAGAGAGAGAAGGGAAGAAAGAAGAGAGGGAAGGAAGGAGGTGAGGGAGAGGAAGGAGGTGAGGGAGAGAAAAAAGGAGGGGAGAGAGAAGGGAGGAAAGGAGAGAGAGAAGGAAGGAGGTGAGGGAGAGAAGGGAGGAAAGGAGAGAAAGAAAGGAGGAGGGAGGGGGGAGAGAAGGAAGGAAAGGAGAGAGAGAAGGAAGGAGGTGAGGGAGAGAAGGGAGGAGGGGAAAGAGAAGGGAGATTGGGGGTGGGGTCACCACTGGGGTGGGGGGGGGGGGGGGGGGGGGGAGAAAGGAGACTACGATTTATGGTACACTACCTACCTCAGACTAGTTACTAAAACAAAACTCGCCTTACCAAATGCTAACTGAAGAGTTCAAAAAAATGAAGAACTCTAGGAACAAGACTAAACCTCACCTTGAGTGTAATCTCCCTCTGTCGTTGAGGTATGTCGCCATGAAGCATCTGGCAATCCTGCTTGAGGGCTGAGCTCAGAGCTAGCTCGTTCACCTCCAGCTTCTTCTGACAGAATATCATCGTTCTCCCTTGTACACCACTGTATACCTGTGTGTGAGAGGGAGGGAGGGACAGAGGAAGGAAGGGAGGGTTGAGGGAGGGAGGGAGGGAGGGAGGGAGGGAGGGAGGGAGGGAGGGAGGGAGGGAGGGAGGGAGGGAGGGAGGGAGGGAGGGAGGGAGGGAGGGAGGGAGGGAGGGAGGAAGAATAGACAGTGGGGGAAGAGAGGAGGAAGGATGAGGGAGAAAGAGGGAGAGAATAAGGAAGGAGAAAGGCAGAAGAGGAAGAGAGGGAGGGAAAAGAGGAAGGAAAAAGAGGAAGGGAAAAGAGGAAGGAAAAAGAGGAAGGAAAGAGAGGAAAGGTAGGAGAAAAGTGAAAGGAGGAATCATTGTAACATATGAACTTTGATCTCACACTTGTGGTATACTATAGAGTACTGCAATATACTATAGATTACTGTGGCATACTACAGATTACTGCAATATAGTACACTTCACTGTGGTATTCTATAGTTTACTACTATAGTTTACTATACCTGAATGACATCAGCAATGGTAGCTGGGCGTTCAGCATAAGGGCAGCAAATAGCATTGTGCTCGACTGTCACTGCTGTACGAACAGTTGCCTGACCAATCAGATCAATGACAACTCTGTCCTTTGTCATGTAGCGCTCGGCAGTTTCCAGTACCCAATCAGGAACTGTCGCTGAGAAGAGTAGCATTTGTGGTTTGGAGTTCTCAGCTGTGTGTGAGTTGTGTGTGAGTGTGAGTATAGTGGCTACATATGTTGGGCGAGCCTGAGCAAGCGCAGCAAACGGGTTTGGCATAGGATTTGTCACAAACAAGTAGATATCTTGATAAGTCTTTCACCAGAGATAGCTAGGTATCACAAACGCCAACAGCCAGGACAGCTACACACACACACACACACACACACACACACACACACACACACACACACACACACACACACACACACACACACACACACACACACACACACACACACACACACACACACACACACACACACACACACACACACACACACACACACACACACACACACACGTAGAAGAGAAAGGAGAGAGATCAACTAAAGAGAAGAATCTAGCAGCATCCATTGCCTTCCTAAGAGATAAGTCATAGAAGTATACTTCTGGCATTGCTAATACTTTCATTTTGCTGGTCTGTAAACAGTTCAAGTACTCATTTGATTTTCAGGGATCCCAAGTTAAAGGTCAAATAGCTGTGACAGTCTACAGTCATTTAGCTACCAAGACACTGGTGATTGTAAGCATGTGTAAGATCACATGCAGTGGGCCTACATGTTCCAAGCCTACATGCAACATGTCTCAACTACCAGACTATGCTGGACTCTATGTGGGAGTGGCTCCACCCTTTCTGTAGCCATTCACAGGTCGGGAGTTTAAAAGAGCCAAAACAATGATCAGACTGGGAACTCTCCTGATGACCAGCAACTAAACCGTAAATTTTAAAATGAAATAGCAAAACAATGTTAAATGTATACTCAAACAATACTCATATAGCTAAGTACTATGTTGTATAGTATACCACACACAAATTAGCGCCTCCAAAGAAGAATAAGCAATGATCTTGTTTTCACTGACTCAAAGTGCAATGGACACATTCACTGCCACCCTCCTTAACCCTTGAACTGCGGATGTCGCATTTTTGCAATGCGCGCACGGGTGTCCGCTGAGTGCGGCTGTCGCAATTTTGCGACAAACTAACCTTAGTCACGCTTACTGCGCAAAGCTAAGAAGCTTAGCGTGACTTTGGGGTAAACCCTGACTGTTTGGTACTAATATGTCTAGGCCACACCTTTCCACTTACATCACTATTCAGGAAAGCCAGGAAGGGGCGGTACTAGTTCGTGAGTGATCGTGGGTTTTGACAATGGCTGCCAAACATGAAGCTTTCTCTCGAACAGAGGAAGCAAACCGCCTCCAGTTTTCACTTACGATGGAAGTGTTACCTTCGAATAACTTAAAAATGGGCTCAATTTGTCAAGGCAGTAGGTACCAAGTGGGATAATCGGTACTGTTTCCAGTCGCTAGAAGCTACGATGTATGGCGGCAGAAAATGGCTTCAAACACGTAGAATATCGCTTAGTTAGCTGTGGTCAGGTACTTAGAGAAACTATTCCAGCCTAGTTACACACTATTTACACAAATCACCCACTGTTACTGCCCAAGGCTAGCTAGCAACGCTTGCCACTTTGGTCTTCAGATTAATAACGCTAATATTGAATAACTTCCGCATTAATAAACCGTAATGAATAACTACTTCTGCATATCAAGGGTTAATAGGAAGACTGCATCCACAAACAAACACACTCACAGTGATTGAAGGCAGCTGCCAGAATCTCTTCCACAGTGTCTGCAAACCCCCTCTCTAACATCTGGTCCGCCTCATCCAAAACAACATGCCTGGACAGGAAAACAAAGCAAGTGTTTTCTCAATGTCTCTTCTTCCTAATCTCCTTCCCCCATCTCCTCCCTCCCACTCTATCCACGTGCACTATCACCCTCATCTAAAAGGGAGGCTTGCTACTTCTTTATATCATACGTCTAACTCACGCTAATGTATGGGAGTCAATGGGGTAGCCTTACAGCTGCACGCAGTTTATAAAAAGCCGTATTTTTTTTACTACAAGTCACGCGACAATCCGTATCAGGTACTACAAGTCACGTGCATGCGTCTGAACGTGCAATGAATCAAAGGTTTGTATGATAACATCATTATGACCATAGTACTAAGCTATACCGGGAAAAAAATATCACTCGTTTGTTGCCATTGGGATTGTTACAATACAGACGGCAACAAACGAGTGATATTTTCCTGTATAGCTTCATACTATGGTGATACTAATATAATTGCTGAGCGCATTAGCACGAGGCTCTGAATGAGGGATCTATTCTCGCAATGTATGTGCGTACGTACGTACGTACGTGTCGGTCACGCTTAGGAATGTCAATTTGCGGTATCGCTTAGGAATGTCAATTTGAGGTCACACTCGGAATGTCAATTTGCGCTCACGCCCAGACAGGATATCGGATACGTACATTACACGACGAAGCCGGGACGACATTTCTTGCCGACGGAGGACGGGGAGAACAGCGCGACTGGCCCTTCGCAACGTACGTATTTGCGGAGCGAAGTGCATAAACGAGTGCTGAACGCAGCCGACTCCGGCTGAGAAAAAACAAAAAAGCAAAGAAGTCAGGGCCACCGTAGAAAGCCAAGAGAGCGACAGAAGAACAAGAAAGAGTTCAAAAGTAGAAAGCACATACTGGAGATTCTTCACAAGCCAGGTATTTAGGCTCACTCTTCACGTTACCGTTGTTCTTTGGACTCCCACTATACTAAACGAGCAACGCCTGATACCTGCGCTGCGTGCCCCATGGAGCAGCGCGAGGCATCATGCGCATGCGTAGTCCTAGTATCATATGTCTAAGTTGTCTTCAATTCTTGGCACTGACCAAGAACATACCTTACATTGTATATTGGGAAGGGGGAGGGAGCCACCAGCTTGTTTGGTATTCCATATCAATATATCACTCAAATACATTTGCATGTATATATCAAGAACTTTTAGGTTCAATTATTATGCGTCTATCAATATTATGCCCCACCACCCCCCAACAGGACAGATGATGGGAATTGTATTGTGGGTTGATTGAAGAGGGTGCCCCTATAGTCAGGCATTTGATTACCTCTGAGGACACCTAGAATATGGCAGTGTTATTCTGGTTATACTGCATAGTTACACTGTATGTGTCAAATCCACACCCACTGTGAGGGAATTTGATTACATGGTCTGCCCCATATAAAGGGGCAATTGACATCTTAATTAGTCAAATCCCAATTTTGCCCCACTATAGCCCTAATGGGAGACAGTGTGGCATAACAATAATCTCTTTGAAGTGTTCAGGGATCTGGCTGCGTACTCACCTGTTAGTCTTGTCCCCAGACCCCGCCCTCTCACGAGGAGAAATGGTCTGGTGAACCAAGTAGCGCACAATTTTGTAACAGTGTCACCTAGCAACATTCAATGCCAAACCCACTCAAAAAAGGTATGGATACTCAAGTAGAGATTAAAAAAAATTACTGTTGCAAGGGAAGCGCTACGTAATAATTATCGATCTCACAATCTCATTGGTCCTTACCACTCTTGGAGAATAAGCCCAAGAAATTTGACTTTGTTCACCAGACCGTTACTCGCTGGGAGGCGCATGTGGGCGGGGCACAAGACTAGGGACCTGTCTGCATACTCACTGGATAAAACTGTGCATGCTCCATGTCAGATAAGCACACACACACACACACACACACACACACACACACACACACACACACACACAATAAACTAAAACTGAAACTGAAACAACAGATTAGAGTGTTTCTGCTGAACCTTCTAAAAATAGCCTCTGCCAATGAGCAGGGTGGCAACTGGCAAGCTGGCTCTCAGCGAACCTAACACTTGTGGGTTTTAGGATGCAAGCTATGAATACTGATATGATCCATGAATATACTGATCTGAGCCATGAATATACTGAGTTGAGCCATGAATATACTGAGTTGAGCCACAAATATACTGAGTTGAGCCAGAATATACTGAGTTGAGCCACAAATATACTGAGTTGAGCCAGAATATACTGAGTTGAGCCAGAAATATACTGATCTCAGCCACGAATATACTGATCTGAGCCATGAATACTGGTAAGGCATGAGGTCAGGCTAGCAGGCGTATCTTCGTGCACATACAGGTGTGGCTTACACCAAGCTCTGCCAAGCTCTGCCACCCTCTGTTGTCTGCGAGAGCACATTACCGGATCATTTTCAGTTGAGGCATTATGGACCACATGTTGGCGAGGAACATGCCATCATGAAGATGGAAACAGTCGATCCTTTCATTGTGGCCATATCAGATGGGGGTAGGATATAATTGAAACAACTGAGGTCATCATTACTTGATCTCAGATAGTGCAAGGTTGAAAGTTTTTTTCAGTTTTTTCTATGACTGGACCCAGCCTTGAATCTTGATTTGAAAACTGGGGCCCCCTTCAGTAAAATTAGAGAGCTAGTCTGTTGATGACCTCAGCCATTTCAATTAGTAAAGTTCAACCATGTTCAACCATGTCCTACCTCCTCTGAGTGTGGTCATATCAGACGGGACACCATTGTAGGTCACATTCTGAAAATTTTGTTCACCTTACATACACCAAGGTAGCATCTCAAATATTTGGAAGGGATGTACATGTTGCAGTTAGCACATACCGTACTCTACGTATTATCCGCCCATGGGCGGGCCACTTAAATGCTAGCTGAAAGAGGGGGTGGGCGGATAATACGTAGTTTTGATAAACGCGATGTAGTATCCGCCCACCCAGGAAGTTCAGCTACAATTATGATTATGTTTTGTTGACTAAACAAATGATTGAAAAACCAAGCAGATAACGTAGATCGGGAAAATTTCGCTGTTAAAATAATTTTGCGGTTGAGACCAACCGCGAAAATTTAATACGCGAATAAAAACATTTACGTGGTGATGATCAACGAATAAGCTTGCACGCGCACGTCCACACCTCCCGAGGTAAATGTCCGATCGACGACTACTCCTGACAGCCACAGCAGTACAGGCAGCGATACCTGGTTCTCCCGATACCTGGTAGCAGACTAAATGCTAGGAACGCTCCAGGCGCTGTCGTTGTCGTTCCCAATACAGGGAGCAGTCCGCAGTAAAGGGTGGGCGGGTACTATAATTATATAAAATACCCTTGCACATAACTTTTGGCCAAAGAAGGGGGTGGGCGGATAATACGTAGAATACGGTAATTACGCAGTAAATCTTCACACGAAAAAAGGAAAATTTTGTAATATGAAAAATTTCCTGCTGTACAGTAACAGTATGCTTTACTTCCACTGACTGACCTCAGTCCTGATAGGTCAAGACTGCCTCGGGTCACATGATCCAGGATCCGGCCTGGAGTGCCCACCAGAATGTCGATACCCGATTGCAAGGCATTCTCCTGTGGTTCATACGCTGCACCTCCGTAGATACAGTAGGAGGAAAGTGACGCAGGGGCAAGAGTTTTGAACTCTTTATGAACCTGGAGAAATGACATTGCCATGGCGATATGTTAGTATTATATCACTGTGTTGTCATCGCAAAGAGGGTGTTCTTAATCTTGTGTCTACCCCGCGCATGCCTTCTGGTGAGAAACGGTCTGGTGAACAAAGTTGAATTTCTTGGGCTTATTCCCCAAAAGTGGTAAGGACCAATAAGATTGCGAGATCGGTAATTATTACGAAGCACTTCCCTTACAACAGTAATTTTTTTTTATCTCTACTCAAGTACCTCGTACCTTTTTTGAGCGGGTGAACGTTGCTAGGTGACACACTCTTACTTGAGCTAAACACTTGTTACAATACAGACAGCAACAAACTCACATTTTTCCAGTACAGCTTTGTACTATGGTGATATTTCAATATTACTTTCTAAATACCTGAATGGCCAGTTCTCTAGTGGGAGCCATTGTGAGCACCAGCGGTGGTCGTCCCTGGTAATATCTAGTGAACCCCTCAGCACTCAGCTTCTCCAGTAACGGTAGAACAAATGACAGTGTCTTTCCAGTTCCAGTTCCTATAATTAGAGAACAAAAAGGTCAGTTATAGTGCTTTTGGAGACATTTGTGCATTTACAGTATACAAGAATGTAGAATGGGAGAACTCGCAAATGAAATTCATGCTCTTATAGCAGTATTCACGACAAAAAAAAAACTTGCATATACAGTTTGTGTAATGCCATGTGAAACCCATAAGTGTTTTGCTCGAAGGACCGCTTATAAACAAGGTTCACTTCACTTTCAATACTTGTGATGGATAAACACCAAGAGATGCAAATTTTTGGGTCTTTTTTTTTTTTTTTTTAGTTTCGGTTTTCAAAACTTTTGGAAGGCTCATTAATGTGCCTAAACACCTCGTGAAACTGAAATTGTTCAGTCAACAAAACCACATGTCTTCAGCAACAAAGTCTAAATTAGTTCTCTAATAATTCAAACACTTAACTTCCCCTCACCATGCCTCCTCCCCCCACACACTTCACACCCTCTCCCTCTCCTCCCACTCAACTCACGGGCTTGTCCAATCAGATCCTTGCCATCAAATACTGAATCAAATGATAAGTACTGAATGGGAAACAACTGCTTAACTCCACGTTCTTTCAATGTTTTTCGTGTTAGTTTACTGATACGAAACTTTGACAGTTTTCCAAGCTTTTTAGCATCGTTATCTCCATCGGGGCTAGCTATGACATCACCATTATCACATGACAGCAATGGTTTGGACTTTTTAGCTCGCTTGGTGGGTGGAGTTTCTTCAGATGAGATTGTCTATGTATAGAAAGAGATAAACCACATTAGGTCATTTCCATCTGATGTCACTTCCTTTTTAGATTCTTGGGTCACCTTAGGTTCTTGGGTTAGCTTATGTTCAAAGATCTCTACACACACACAGTTACACTCCATTTTCCACAGAAAATGTACTAACGGAGCACTTTGGAAAAAAGCTGCACCTCCACAATACAAAAAAAGAAAGGCTGCAACTGACAAGCTGTCCCCAAGGAACATAATTATTATACAGTGCACTCAGAGGTAAGAACATGCTGATATCTGCTTAACCTGTTGCAACGTATTTGCTACTCTACAACAATGGTTACAATCTACAGAGACTACAAGACCTGATTGGTCAGGAAAGTATTCCACTGACAACTCAAAGATAGCAGTGTCCCCAGGCCCTTCTCCATGTGAAGGGATGTGGCATGCAAGACTACTTTTAGCCTTGTTCCAGAGGAGGTTAGAACGTACACTGTATCACGTCATCTTCTAGGTGGGCATGGTTACTACTCATAGGCATTACGATTGTCAAAACTGGCCAATATCTGAAAGTTCTAAACTAATGATTGCTCGAGTGAAAGCTATTTAAGACCCATACCTGACAGTCCACCCTTCAGTGTTGGAGAGACAGCACAACCGTACTCACAAAGCATGACAGAATTACCTCCCTGCATTCCACAAGTGTCATTTTCACTAGTACTTGCAGTATATGTCCACAAACCTAGCAGTGATTCACACTTGCTGTGCAGTGCTGACTTGCAAACTACAAAGGCCAAATTACCTATATATGCATGGTGGAGAGCCTCGTTCACCACACCCCTTTCCTCCCTTAGCCAAGCAAGCCATAGACACTCATAAAGCACAACTCATACAGCACTTCAGACCATGGACAGTTTTAATATGTACTCTTGCTTAGCAGTGTCTTTTGTCTCGCAATCTAGATCTACTATTCTCACCATCACCGAGTCTAGTCTCGCAAGCCCGACCCACTTCCGCTAGAGAAGGGAGAGGGTCTGGTGAACTGCGTATACAAGCCGTGTCCCAACGGAATGCAATTAGCTGGATGACGTAACCACATTTCAAATAATGCACTCTTGAATTACCTGTTGCGGAGTAAGCACGCTCCCTGAGAAGTATAGCCGAAGTGTTTTTACAGCTTCTGCAGTAGCGGAAAAGATGCCCTAGCTCATGTTCGCCGTTTTCAAGACTGCTATTGCTACTCAAACAGTGACGTAATGCGTCATGTGACAAAATACTGCAATCTGATTGTACCGCACTGTACAGTGCGGCGGGACACGGCTTGTATACGCTGTTCACCAGACCCTCTCCCTTCTCTAGCGGAAGTGGGTCGGGCTTGCGAGACTACACCGAGTCATGGGTGATCTGCACTGGGCAGGCTGTGGGACGAGGGTTAGTTTTGGGCCTGGTTTGTGAGACTAGACAGCTATAATTATACCCGACCCTTAGTTAAGATCTTCACCTTGTGCTTTCGTTTAATCCCGGGCATCGTCTTCAACTGGACTGCTGAGCTTGAGCTGACTCCACGTGGCTGTCTAATGTCTACGGAATTATACGGAAAATTCCTAGTCTCGCGGGCCAGACTGCTGGTCCCGGAAATTTGGGGCCCACTGCTCTCGGCCTAGTTTGGTTCCCATACAGGAAGGGTCTGGGAACCAAAATAGGTCCATCTTGTAGGCTGTAGGTATATTCAACCGATATCTATTGTGCAGCTAGGGCTTTCGTCTGTATCTACTTATCTTTCACTATTCTAGACTGTTCCACCAAACTACGGTAGAGGGATGATCAGGTCAGAAAGAGGCTGGTTATTGAAGATCTTCCATACAGAGGATCCCCATAATCTTGGAGAAATGCTCATGACATACAGGGGATCCCACATTCCAGTGATTATGGTCTGCCATACAGTAGTCTCGTTCCCAGACCGCATTTTTCATTGCTCCCGCTCGGCGAAAAGTAGTCTGGGCACGAGACAACAGTTAGCCATACAGGGGGTCCCCATTTTCACAAGGGGATCATATTCCTGGGAACCTCGGATCCCCATTTTAGGGGATCCTTATTTTCACATGACACTGGGAAATATGGATGGTCCATTTGATGCATTCTGGTGATCCACAATCAAATGGAACTTATTACTTGAGTAAGATCACGTGTTTGGTTCCCAAGCCTTTTGTATCCAGGAACTATATACTACACAAGAAATAATATGCTGAGTAAAGATGAAAGTAATGACTTAAAATTTACAAGACACAATCATGCATTACAATGACAACACTTCCACTTTGGATGTTTTTTTTTTTTTTCAAACTGTTTGGGGATCGACATACAGTACGTTCACAATGCTGATGAAACCACTCTATGCATGCTGCGTTCCCTTCAGGCAGCCTGCAGGTCTTGTCGAAGGTCTTGTTGGTGCAAGATTTCCCACTGTGGCAGTGACTGCTACAGCTTATACCCTTCCTTCGGCAGCAACACTTCCACTTTGGATGTTTTTTTTTTTTTTCAAACTGTTTGGGGATCGACATACAGTACGTTCACAATGCTGATGAAACCACTCTATGCATGCTGCGTTCCCTTCAGGCAGCCTGCAGTGGCAGTACACCTCCACAGTCTGGATGCCCCTTGGACGTTTCACACTGTGTTCAGGCAGCCTGCAGTGGCAGTACACCTCCACAGTCTGGATGCCCCTTGGACGTTTCACACTGTGTTTTGTTGCAGGGAAAGGCTCAGCAAATCCTTTCTCAAGGCATTTCATCAGGTGGCTTCTCATCTGGTTGTTGTTGACAGGATCTTCTCCAGAACAGAGGGTGGTGGCGAAGGCTAGACTGTAAAGCCACAGTCTTCTCCATTGAGCTGCACGTTGACATCCTTGTACACAAGGTCAAATGATGCACCTTTGTGCTTCAGAGTGGCCACAACATGCGCTGTATTGCTTTTTGAGGTAATGATGGATACAAACTGTCCATGACGCTCACTACACCCTTCACACAACCAATGGTGGATATGCAGGCCCAGTGACATTTTCCTACATGTATTACTTGCACCAGCTTTGTGACTGTTCCACCTTGCACCGGAGGTCTTCACAGTACAGGGTACTCTGTAGGCCAGTCACACCAGCGTAATGCTTCTTTAGCAGCTTCTGATAAGAATTGATAATCTTGCCATTGAGCCATCCAGAACTCTCAAGGCTATTTCTTCAAGCAAAAGGTCAGGGAGTATGAGACAGTATCTCCCTGCTCATCACTGGAAATGTCAATGGGACTACTGTAGTTCAGGGTTCTCGCTAGGCCTTTTCCAAAGGGCACTGTGCCCTTTGGGGGCTCTAATCTGCCCTTTGGGTCCACCCTGAAACTAACATATTTTTAACATCCACTTGAACTACTTGAACTTAAAAACTGAACTTGGTAAACACTTTGTTGACAATGGTACACATGCAACAAGTGTTTGGTACTGACAATTACTATATTCAAGATGAGGGGCATGGTCATGAGAGACTATTTGTGCCCTTTGGCCTGTAAATTCTGGTGAGAACACTGCTGCAGTTGCTATGTTCATAAAAGAAAAGTACAAAAGAATATTACACAGAGCAAGAGAGAAAGGAGATGAGAGGAAGTAATGACCGTGTGGATATTTCTCTCGCTCATGATATACAGGCGAGGGCAGCTGCCAGTGCATTGGTTGCTCCTCTCTCCTCAATGAGCTGATCAGCTGCCTTCTTGAAGTGAGGGAGGATTGAGGAGGGAATGGCATCTAGGGATCTAAGTGTGTGTGTGTGTTGGTGTGTATAGTGCGTGTGTGTAAGTGGGGGGTGGGGGGGAGGAAAGGAATTTGAAGGGGTATGGTAGGGAGGTGGGAAGGTGGAAAGGGTGTGTGTGAAAGGGAGGAACTACAATGGTTACCTATAGTAACACCCTTGTTAAGTAATGTAGGATCTCTACAGCCTTCCAAAAATTCCCACCACTTCCTTGCTTGCATTTTACACATAGCTGCACCAAATGCACAACCAACTTTCCCCCCCACTCCTCCCCCTCCCCGGAAGTGAAGCCACACCTCACAAACACCATCTAGAAGCAGTCCTTAGGAACCTAACTATAGTGTGGTTTCAATTCCAACATTTACAAGAATTGGGCCATGAAGAGGTCATGAATTTGTTATGAATTTCATTATATAATCTTGCCCTTCCACCCCAAAGTGAGGCCTATATAGTACATATTAACTGTTTGTGCATGAGCAAAATATTTTCAGCTTTGTGGACTTACCTTGTCCGTATGCAGAAGATTATACTAACCAAGAATACAGAACTTTCTTTGGACTCTAGTCACAATTCAACTTGCAGAATCCTGCTAGAATACACTTTTCAGATATGGCAATAGACAGAAACACTTACCTCCCTTTGTACACGGCACACGGCTTGTAGCTGCTCTGTCTTGAACACAATTGGCCTTTACAACAGAATGGCATACAACAAAGCCTCAATTACGAATCACTCATAGAAGCAGCCAACTCTCTCATTATTTTATGAAATGTGAAATGAAAATGTATGGTTCATATATGTGCCTAATGTGCGGTAAGTATTACGAATCCCCTAAAATCCTGGGATATTTTGCACATGCGCAAACAGTGAGTACCAGGCCACTGTTCGGGTGGGAGGGTCCTGGGGACAAGGTTAAACAACACTCCCACCCAACAACAGGGCTAAGGGGAAACTATGCTATCTTAAATTTGCCTATTCTTAACCTCAAATATTGAGTCTTCCAAAACTTCTAAATTAATATTGATACTCAAGCAACCAGATAGAATAGGTACCACTACACCTGTCACAATATATGCTTTAGTGCTGACCAAGGCATTGTATTTGGTGTCATATGACCCAGACAAACGACAAAGCCTAAACAAACTACCGTAAGCGCCAAAATATTGGTGGGCAAAAAATTTGGCGATTTTGTCTGAAAACCGTGATACTAAAATATTGGCGAATTTAAATTTGGCGGTTTGGTCATGGCCAATCGTGATGACGTCATGGTGTAATACGATTACAATTACGTAATACCTAAGCTAAGTGCTAGTGCTAGTGCTACACGTGTAGAGAGAAAATGAGCTACTTGGCTGAAGATGGAAGAGTTTGAAGTGTCAAGCGTAGTGAGGGGATACCATATTTACAAGGAAACTTGAACTCCTTTTCTGCTCGGAGATATATCTCGAACACATCGTGACGTAATTGTTAATGACATAATTATTAGATTGTGCGTGCACAAAAATGTTGGCGGTTTTAAATTTGGCGATTTATAGTTGCTCATCGCCAAACCGCCAAATTAAATGTATCGCCAATATTTTGGCGTTTACGGTATCATAATTACTTGGTTCCATGCTACCATATAAGGCAACAGTAGAATCTGCTGCCTGTTTGTGGGAAACATTAGTATTGGCAGTTTGAACTAGCACAAGGTCAGGACTGCAGGAGCAACCTTTATCAAAGAACTCACATGAAGTCAGTTCCTGAGAAGTGAATCGAGTCTGGGATATTCAGTCTACCATACACAAAGAAGGTAGGAAGTTCAATACATTTAGGCACAAGCAAAATTTTCTCATCCCCGTTTGTGCCTACTTTAACTGGCAGGTTTTCGGTAATAATCAATTTGCAAAAATAAAAAAATAACCCAACTACCGTCCCTAATGAGGATAGAGTTAATAGCATGAGGAACTAATAATTAAGTTTGATTGGTTAATATGCATAGCCACAGCATGTATATGTAAATTACTGCAGTTGTAACTTTTACTTACAGGTCTTGAAGAACAATGGCTCAGCAGTCCCAGCCACAGTATGAGCTTCGTTATCAAAAAGTTGAACTTCTCAAAACTGAACAGCTTGGCATTGGATCGTATGGTGCTGTCTGGAAGGCCATGTGTGACGACTTGCCCTGTGCTGCTAAAATGCTCCACCCTGCCCTCTTTCAATTCACTGCCCCAGGAACTACAAGTGTTATGCAAAAAGTTTGAGCAAGAGTGTCGTCTTTTGAGTGCCGTAAAACACCCACACATTGTCCAATACTTGGGTACATACCATGATCCTGGGTCGAAGCTGCCGGTGCTCCTAATGGAGTTAATGGATGCGAGTTTGACCCGATTCCTGGAGCGATCCCATGAACCACTCCCCTATCACACTGAGGTGAATCTCTGCCACGACATAGCCCTGGCCCTCTCCTACCTCCACTCCAATGGCATTGTCCATCATGACCTGTCAAGCAACAATGTGTTGCTGATTGCAGTCAGCAGGGCCAAAGTGACAGACTTTGGAATGGTGAAGCTTTATGATGTGAACCGCAGCACCGCCCACCTCACCCCCCTTCACTCTGTGCCCAGGTACAATGGTGTACATGTCTCCAGAAGCACTGAAAGATCGACCAGTCTACACTGACAAGCTGGACAGCTTCTCTCGGTGTTCTTTTTGTTCAGATTATGACCCGACAGTTTCCCAACCCTGGGGATTGCTTCCAAGCCATGGTGATCAGTGACCCAAGGATACCATCAGGTAGAGTTCAGGTTGAAGTTCCGCGTCGACAATCTCACATTGACCTGATCAACCCAGCCCATCCCCTGCTACTAGTTGCTCTCAACTGCCTAAAGGACACAGAGAGAGAAAGACCATCTTGTCATGAGCTTTGTGGTCGCATGTCCACACTGAAAGCATCCCCCAAGTACGCTGAGAGTGTGTAGCAGTCTAAAATCAATACCAAATTAACACAAAGTGCCAACAGAGAAATCAGAGAGAGACAATCACAGCAGATCACTTCAACAACAGCTGCACACTAAAGATGACCAACTGGAAGAGAAGGAACAAGAAAATCAACAACAACGGCAGCAGAATCTGGAACTACGTACACTTCTCACTGCCAAAGATGAGCAACTAGCTGGTAAAGACCACTAGCTACAACAGAAAGAAGCAGCCATAGCTGCACATCAGCAAGAGATTCAGCAGCTCAGACAACAGCTGCAATACAGTGAGCAGGTGGCCTCAGAGTTTAAGGAAAACATTCTGGAGAGAGAGAAGAGTATTCAAGATCTGCAGAGACAAGTTCTAGACCTGCAACAGCAGTTGAGGCAGAGAGAAGGTCAGAGACGAGAGGAGGGGGAGGCTAGTGGTGCAGCAGCAAGTGGGGGTAGCATCAAGCTGAGGTGGAGGGATGGTGGGAGGGAACCACGTACAATGCTTGGAGAAGTGTCTGCTGTGGATGGGAGTGTGGCGTATTTTCAACCAGCTGGGTATGAGTGTATTTGCCTACAATTCCACTAACAACAAATGGTTTGAACTTCCCAAGTGTCCTAATTCTTATGTCAGTCTGGTGATGGTCAGCAGTCTCCTCACTGCCATTGGTGGGGAGACACCAAACAATGAAGTTACCAACTCACTCCTCAGCCTCACTGATACTAAGTGGACAAAACGGTTTCCTCCCATGCCAACCAAGCACTGGTTGACTGTTGCAGTGTGCAGTGGCAGGTCTCTGGTTGTGGCAGGAGGATCAACGGGAAACATGAAACAGAAACTAAGTACTGTTGAAGTGATGGACACAGAGACCCTACAGTGGTCCACAGCCGGCAGCCTCCCACACTCACTCTCACAGGCATCAGCAACACTCTGTGGTGAGCAGGTTTACATGCTGGGAGGGTTTGGTGAGAGTGGACGATCAAAGTCGGTATTCACCTGTTCACCGTCTGCCCTCCTACAGTCTTCCCAGTCACAGTCCCTGGGAGCACGACTGAAGAATTTGTCATTAGCTAGCAGATCTAAAGTGTGGTACAAGCTAGCTGATACCCCAGTTATCTTATCCACATGTGCCTCATTACATGGACAACTGCTGACAGTGGGTGGGAAGGACTCATGTGATAAAATAACAACTGCCATTCACATGTACAACAAAGCAACCAACTCCTGGGAGGTAATCAGTGACATGACAACCCCTCGACGTCGATGTTCAGTGGCAGTCCTCCCTCACAACGAACTTATAGTAGTGGGTGGGGTTACAGCTGATGTTGAGACCAATTCTGTAGAAATTGCTAGCATCGTTAGATAAGGTGGTTTTACATCTGAGACTAATACTGTAGAAATTGTTTCATATAGTACACACACTTAGCAAATTGAATGTGAGACCACAGTTGGGTTATATTGTCGTAGTTATATTTACCGTAAGCTCCCGAAAATACACCCCCCCTTTTTGCACACTACTTTGAGGCAAAAGTGGGGAGGGGGCGTTTGCTCGAATTTTAATTTCGTCTCGTGCATACGCCCTTCCCGCTGTTCCTCACACAATCGTGACGACTGCCGCGGCTTTCTGGACGAATGGCAGCTTCGATGAACGTGTAGTCAGGAAATCAGTGGCACTTGTGTTGAAACTAAGCCAAGAGGCATTGAAGCAACTTGCATCGTCAGTGATAACAGGGGACGATCCCGCGTAAGTTCGTGTTTCCAGTGCGAGCAGCAAAAACCTTGGCGGTGGCCAGTGAATGAGATTATAGTATTTTTGTGTGTGCGTGTTTACAAACACAAAGCTAAACCAAGTTAAAAGCTCACTAAAGCATGCCAAGAATATGCCCGATACGGGGTGTTTACACGCAGGAAAAATACCAACGTAAGAACTTGGGGGTTAAAGAGAGGGGAGGGTGTTTGCTCGAAGGGGGCGTATTTTCGGGAACTTATGGTAGTAGATAATGTTTTATTGAGGTGAGCCTGAGTGAGCCCCACACTTGCGAGTTAAACATTGGATTTTTCCCTCTCTCTATATATATATGTATATATGACGAAAAGAAATCTGAAAAGAGATGTAGGGATGGCATGCCAAAAATAACATAAACAAGGAAGGGAGGATATAAAAGTCAAAGCCTTTCCCTTCCTACATCTTTTTACCAATAGGGTGAAGATGTAGGATGGATAGCAGTGCCTTACCTACTCAGTCTCAATAGCATTGAGTACAGATGTAACTATCATGTTTACTAGCACTAGGTAATAGCACTGCTTACAAGCAGTACGGGTTACACTTTTGAAATTATGTGGCAACAAAGCTGAAATTCATAGAGATGCTTATCATAACCACCTGATTCCACTGCTACCATATAAGGTAACAGTGGAATCTGCTGCATGTTTGGGGGCGTATCAGTTTGAACTAGCACAAAGTCAGAATTGCAGGAGCAACCTGTATCAAAAAACTTACGTGAAGTCAGTTCCTGAGAAGTGAATCAAGTCTGGGATATTCAGTCTATCATACACAAAGAAGGTAGGAGGTCCAATACATTTAGGCCAAGCAAAATGAAATTTTAGTTTATCATCTCCATCTGTACCCTCTTTAACTGTCTGTGCAGGCTTTTCTTAACCAATTTTTTTTTAAATTAAAATCCCAACTACCACTCCCATTGAGGATAGTTAATAGGATGAGATAAGGTAGCTTGGCTTTATATGCATAGCCATAGCATGTATAAATTACTGCAGTTGTAACTTTCACTTGCAGGTCTTGAAGAACAATGGCTGAGCAGCCCCACCCCCAGTTTGTGTTTCGCTATCAAAGAGTTGAACTCCTCAAAAATGAGTCTCTTGGCATTGGGTCATATGGTGCCGTCTGCAAGGCCATGTGTGATGACTTGCCCTGTGCTGCTAAAATCCTCCACCCTGCCCTCTTTCAGTTCACTGCCCCAGGAACTACAAGTGTTATGCAAAAGTTTGAGCAAGAGTGTCGTCTTTTGAGTGCCATAAAGCACCCACACATTGTCCAGTACTTGGGCATATACCAAGATCCTGAGTCGAGGCTGCCGGTGCTCTTAATGGAGTTAATGGATGAGAGTTTGACCAGATTTCTGGAGCGATCCTACAAACCACTCCCCTACCACACTGAGGTGAATCTCTGCCATGACATAGCCCTGGCCCTCTCCTACCTCCACTCCAATGGCATCGTCCATCGAGACCTATCAAGCAACAATGTGTTGCTGATTGCAGGCAGCAGGGCCAAAGTGACGGACTTTGGAATGGTGAAGCTTTACGATGTGAACCGCAGCACAGCCCACCTCACTCCCCTCACTCTGTGCCCAGGTACAATGGCGTACATGTCCCCAGAAGCACTAAAAGATCGACCAGTCTACACTGATAAGCTGGACAGCTTCTCTCTCGGTGTTCTTTGTGTTCAGATCATGACCCGACAGCTTCCTGATCCTGGAGACCGTGTGACCGAAGTTGAAGATTCGCGATACCCAACAGGTACAATTGAAGTGCGTGTTCCTGAAATCGAACGTCGACAATTTCACATTGACCTGATCGACCCAGCCCACCCCCTGCTACCGGTTGCTCTAGACTGCCTAAAAGACACAGAGAGAGAAAGGGCATCCTGTCATGAGCTTTGTGGTCACATGTCCACACTGAAAGCTTCCCCCAAGTACACTGAGAGTGTGGAGCAGTCTCAAGTACCAACACAAAGTGCCAACAGAGAAAGTAGAGAGAGAGAAATACAACCACCACAACAGATCCAAGACCTTCAGCAACAACTGCACACCAAAGATGACCAACTGCAAGAGAAGGAACAAGAAAATCAACAACAACGGCAGCAGATTCTGGGACTACAGACTCTTCTCACCGCCAAAGATGAGCAACTAGCTGGTAAAGATGAACAACTAGCTGGTAAAGATGAGCAACTAGCTGGTAAAGATCACCAGCTACAAGAGAAAGAAGTAGCCATCGCTGCTTGTCAGCAAGAGATTCAGCAGCTCAGACAACAGCTGCAATCCAGTGAGCAGGTGGCTGCTGAGTTCCAGGAAAACCTTCTGGAGAGAGAGGAGATGATTCAATACCAGCAGAGACAAGTCCAAGAACTGCAACAGTATTTGAGGCAGAGAGAAGATCAGAGAGGTCAGAGACAAGAGGAGGGGGAGACTAGTGGTGCAGTAGCAACTGGGGGTAGCATCAAGCTGAGGTGGAGAGATGCTGGGAGGGTACCAAGAAAGATGTGGGGACAAGTGTCTGCTGTGGATGGGAGTGTGGCATATTTTCGACCAGAGAGGTCCAACAGTGTATTGGCCTACAATTCCACTAATAACACATGGTCTGAACTTCCCAAGTGTCCTAACTGTGATTTCAGTCTAGCAATAGTCAACAGTCTCCTCACTGCCATTGGTGGAAAGACATCAAACGATGAAGTCACCAACTCACTCCTCAGCCTCACTGATAATAAGTGGACAAAACGGTTTCCTCCTATGCCAACCAAACGCTGGTTGACTGCTGTAGTGTGCAGTGGCAGGTCTCTGGTTGTGGCAGGAGGAGTGGGAGAAGGAAGAAAGAGATTGAGTGCTGTTGAAGTGTTGGACACAGAGAATCTACAGTGGTCCAAAGCTAACAGCCTCCCACACCCACTCTACCATGCGTCATCAACACTCTGTGGAGACCAGGTTGACATGCTGGGAGGTTTTGATCAGAGTGGCAAAAAATCAAAGTCAGTATTCACCTGCTCACTGGCTGCCCTCCTCCAGTCTCACCACCCACATTCTCTGGGATTACGACTGAAGACTTTGTCATTAGCTAGTGGACCTAAAGACCTGAACAGATCTGAAGTGTGGAACCAGCTAGCTAATACTCCAGTTACCTTCTCCACATGTGCCTCACTGCATGGACAACTGCTGGCAGTGGGTGGGTGTGATTCAGATGATAAAGAAACAACTGCCACTCACATGTACAACACAACAACAAACTCCTGGGAGGTCATCAGCCACATGACAGCTCCTCGATCTCAATGCTTAGTGGCAGTCCTCCCTCACAATGAGCTCGTGGTAGTGGGTGGGTTTACAACTTATGGTGGCAAGATCGACTCTGTAGAAATTGCTAGCATCCTTTGATCAGGTTATCTTACATCTGAGACTAATACTGTAGAAATTGTTTCATATAGTGCACACACTATGCAAGTTGAATTTGGGACCACAGTTGGGTTATATTTTCGTATTTATTGATGTCACTTTCTGTTACATTTAGTTGATCATATCTTATCGGGGCAAGCCTGAGTGAGCCCCACACTAGTGGAGTTTCTCTGTCTCTCTCTCTATATATACATATATAAGTATACATGGTGTATGTATTCCGTATGTTTTATAGACTGCAAACTAATGCAACCGTGTGCCACGCATGAACAATAAGTGACATTTTCACTCTGCAAGCTACTACTGACATCCTGATGCTGTCAGCATGAGTAGTGTGAGTGAAGAGGGCTATGAGAGATGCTTGGGAGGAGCGCAGCAAGTCATTGAAGTCGCAAAGCGCCTCCAGCACCCTCTTCCAGACTTTCATTGCCAATCAACACCATCTTCCCCGATCTTGACTTCATGTGACCAAATATATATATGTGGGAGTCCCGGATAGAGCTCGAATATTATTCCGCCACGTATTTCACGTAATTTCAATTACTTACTAGATGATGTAATTGCAGATAGTAGACAATTCGGTCCAAGTAAGGCAGTATAATAGAGTTCCTAAATTTCTTGGAAGCCTTATTATGACCACCAACTGCTTCAGTGGTCTTGGAACAACATGACACATGTTGCATGACCTTTGTCATGCAATTTCTGGTAATTATGCTAATTCGGAATTGCTTATAGCAAAAATTGCATATAACCCGTTACCCAGGCAACATCTAAGAATGTTGCCCATATCTCTCTTGTACAGTGATGTTGCCTAGGTAATAGGTTATATAATAGTTGGTGTCGGGCTACGCCCGACACCAATGTGTAAAACGACCACCCCCCAGGGAGGGATATAACTATTATTTCCTGGGAAAGCAGGTAATGATTACACATTTACTGTTGTGGAGTTAACAATTACTTGCAAATAAGTAATCAATTACAGCATAATTACAATTAACAAGTACCATTACTACAAAGTTATCAATACTTGATTTCTTGATACGACACATTTGACTTGGAGATATGACAACACAGAGAATGCACTGCTTCAGGATATTCATAAAATAACTCACTTTATTATCCAGTTGATATTCCTACAACAGTATTTTCCTATTCCCGTGCCGTGCAATATCACACGATATTGCACGGGTAGTTATTGCACGGGTAGTTATTGCATGGGCCCTGAGGCTATATATGCGCGATATCCTAGCAACCAGCGTGCGCTTTAATTAGAACCAGTGCGTTCAAACGCGAGTTACTCCGTACTTCGTGTAAGAAGAGACACGACGCTGTTGTGGTAATGGATAATAAATACTTTATTACACTCGTTAGCGTGCATATCGCGGTTATTGCACTCGTGGGCTGCATTTTCACTCACCTTCGGCTCGTGAAAATACCACGTCCACTCGTGCAATAACTCGCGATATTGCACGCTAACTCGTGTAATAAGGTATATGTATGCTATGATGTCATATTATTGGCATACCATCCAAATACTCGCTTGTCAATATTTTTGCTCTGCACGCTATAGTTAATACACAAACTGTTTTGCTCGTTTGAAGGTCACTTGTAATGCATTGCTGCAACTCACAAAGCAACTTTTTGGTAATTGCTGCATACCGTATGGCGAAAAATTTTCGCGGGACAAAATTTTCGCGGTTTTCGCGGATTTACCTCAGACCGTGAAAATTTTAACCGCGAAATCTTGTGATCGTCGTGCTTTGTGCTTTGTGATTGTCGAACCGCGAAAAAATTTTTCGCGAAATCTTTGCCAGCGGCTAATCCGCGAAAATTTTGTCCCACGAAAATTTCTTGCCATACGGTATTTCATGCATGCATGTTGCTCAGTTCAGCTATGAAATCTGACCAAATAGAGGTAGCTAGGCACCTTAAAGCTGGATTTTTTATAGCTCAGCTCTAGGGATGCGGCTAATATGCTGGCATAGTTTCCGGAATAATCGGTAGCTCTGCGAAGCGAGCATAATCGGGAATAATCGGGAAGGCAACATTGAGCGCGTAAGGTGCTTCCGCTGTGCGCTCAAGGGTATGAAACTGTTAGAGGTGTGCCTTTTATTCATAAGGGATGTTTCATGTCTGACTCCTCCTTTGTGGTGAAGCTTGTTTTGACAAAGATCATGATAAAAGCAGCTAAGTAGCACTACACTCTAAAGGGTGGATCAACAGCGCTAATTTTGTTGGTGTGAGCACCTTGGGGGTGCAGTTTTAACTAAATTCTATTAATTGATTAACTTGCTGCATGAGCATAATAGGGACACACCAAGAGCATAATCGGACATAGTTTGAAGCATTCTAGCATAGCATAAAGGGTGAATTTTTGAGCATAATAGCCTTATCCCTACTCAGCTCCCAGGCTCTCACGCCCCAGCTATTGCCATATACAAACTCACCCCTTGTTGGGATTCAAATACTGAAGACATGTCTGATGTTATGAAGTGAAAATAGAGGAAAGCGAAGAACAAATACGGCCCCCCACCCCCCCCCCCCCCCCCCCAACAATAGGGTTAAGGGAAAACTATGCTACCGAATTTACTCACTGTTGGGCTCAAATATTGAGCCTTCCAAATTAATATTGCTGAAGCAACCAGATACAGTCGATACCACAATGACCCAGACCAACTACAAAAAGCCTAATCAATTTATCACAATCACCTGATTCCACTGCTAAAATATAAGGCAACAGTGAAATCTTTTGCCTGTTCGCAATTAGTCTCGGGACCAGCCGGAGATAACCTATGTACATCAGTCGTATATATATTTGTACCATGGTGCGTGGGTGGATGAAAGATGCCGCCTAAGTGTACAACTGTCATGTACCCTAGGGTACATGGATGTACCCTAGCTTGTGGTTAATTTCACGAATTGATTTTTAAGTGAGTTTACTAGAAAAACAATTTCAGTACAAGAAAGGTTTCATACCATCAATATACACAATATACATGAGAGGTTTTAACACAAAAGAGTCAAAACTTGCTGAAGTCGGCTATATCTGTTTGGGAAAGTCCAAAAGATGTACTGGAGGTTTTGGTCATTCTCTCTCTGAAATTGCGAAAGCTTGAGTTCCCTATGTTCTTTCCCACCTCGCAGACAAAAATTTTTTCCATTAAGGAAAAAAAACAGCCCTCACTAGTGCTTTAGGTGAATGGCAACCTAGGATTTGCTGCTCCCAAAGAATGGCCTCTTCTTCTTCTGATATAATTGATGCATGCTTGATTTCAACTCCTATTCCCTCTTTGTGCAAATTCTGGTAAGTAGTTTCCATTGTCCCATGAAAACGCCTAAAACGCACGTGCTTTTTGTCGAAAATATCGAACGGATGCCTGTTGGTTCGCCGCATAATATACGTTGCAAAGCGCACAAAATGAGATGGATCGTAGCCGGAGGGTACTTACTGCCGTCCTTTTTCCTGAGTTCGATAGTGAATAAGGATAGCCACTTTGCAAGGCTTTCGGCGTCTTCTGTGTGCAAGATGTCCATAGGACATTTGTCGCTGCAACGTTTGTTGCGTTCAGTGATCCACTCAGTCAGAGCCCGCAGAGCCCACTGGTCGTTCTTTTGCGTATTCTTAGGAACGACACCCTTCGACGTCTCGAGGCTCCAGGGCTTCAGAAGTGGTCGGATCAGCAAACCGCTTAGGACTTTCACCGTTGCACTTTCGCTTCGTCCTAGCAAACTCTGCGCTACAACGTCAGCCATAGCTGCTAACAAAAAACTTAACGGCAGTATAGTAAAATGAATAACAAGCTAATTGGTGGGTTTGACGTCATTGTGGTCAATTAGTGTTACCATGGTACAAGTCGGCTGTACCATGGGCTTCTGCGGGTGTATGGGTTGTACCCTTCGTGCAGTTTTATGTATTCCCTCGGGCTTCGCCCTCGGGAATACATAAAACTGCACTCAGGGTACAAATCCCATACACCCTAGAAGCCCATGGTACAACTATTACATGTACAATTCCACAGAAATGTACCAGAAACTACTGTGCATGTGTGAACAGTAGAAACCGGGAGAAGCTCCAAGACCCGGGAGAAAGAAGAGTAAAGTAACCGGTTCTGTCCATCTGTTTGTTTTACTTGTATGTTATGAAAAAATGTTCAACAGGCAATTTAGAACTTGTGCACAACAGGCAAAATGTCCACTGCAGTCAGCTAGCACACAGAGCTATATTAGTTCAAACATGGCCAATTTAGAACTCACACAACTGGCACAATGTTCACTGCAGTCAGCTAGCACACAGAGCTATATTAGTTCAAACATGGCCAATTTAGAACTCACACAACAGGCACAATGTTCACTGCAGTCAGCTAGCACACAGAACTATGTATGTTAGTGATACTAGAAATACACATGCACATCATGCCTTGCACCATTGACTATAAGAATACTTATCAACATAAAAACAACATATGTCAGTGGTAGTGATATGCGAATGACGTAATCATATGCGCTGCCATAGTGGCCCATAGTAAAATGTGAAATCGATTTAAACAAACAGCCCTTGTTTGTTTGGAGCGAAACTCGCTGAGCTCTAAATCAACCGCTAATTGCAGTTGGCACCTAATCACACGGTATATCTTCATGCGAAAAAATTTCATACGTTAAATTTTACAAACCTTGAAGTCTCATGCAAAATATACAAATTTTGCACTATACAAGTCACTCTCCTGTGGTTCATACACTGCACCTCGATAGATGCAGTAGGAGGAAAGTGACACAGGGGCAAGAGCTTATGAACCTGGAGAAATGACATTGCCATGGCGATATGTCAGTATTACATCACGGTGTTGTCACTACACTCAACAATTGATAGTCTCACTGACACATGCAAGGAGGGTCTGGTGTTCTGAGTGAAATTGCTGTTACACATTATGATCAGAAAGGAAAGGGTTAACAAAATTATCTTATGTCACTAAGGCCATAGAATTAAAGTTACCAATTTCTCAGACAATTACTCAGACAATTACGAAACTTTCACTCATGTAACTAGGCATTTAGTACCTGCAGTAAAATATTATAAATTTATCACTCCTCATACATTTGACTGTTCTTCAATAAATGGTGCGAGTTATCTTTTGATTCACCTCTTAAATTTTTGAAACTGATACCAATACCACAGTATCGATACTTGGTTCCTCCTGATTTCAATACAAGTGCAAATGTACAACACTGTAGGGCGAGCCTGAGCGAGCAATAAAGGGCAGCATCATTTGGCTAGCAAGGCTTCACCAGTGCATTACCAGATCACAGTATACAGACAATGCATGTCAGTAGCTACCAGGCATTACTAGTCTGTAAGCAACTCATGCACAAGTTCTTGATAAAACAATACTACATGATGGAGCATTAGGCAGCTACACACAGTAAAGTCCGGTGTGTAAACAATATTGAAGCAACTGTAAACACTTACACATGTACAGATGTGCTTACAACAATAACAAATCAGGTGAGATACACAATAGCTACAGCACAGGTGGCCAGGGATTTATGGCAGTCAGTAAACAAGCCTAGTCCTCGGCCTATGCCCTTGTACTCGGTCTGTTTACTGCCATAAATCTCTGGCACTGTACTATAACTATCACGCTCGCCCGTAATATCCACACCCTTTTCTTACGAATTACTATAGTAACAAAGCTGAAATACATGCTGGTTATCACAATCACCTAATTCCACTACTACCATATAAGGCAACTGTGGAATCTGCTGCCTGGTTGTGGGGCGTATTAGTATTGGTAGTTTGAACTAGCACAAAGTCAGGACTGCAGGAGAAACCTGTGTCAAAGAACTCATGTGAAGTAAGTTCCTGAGAAGTGAATCAATTAAGTCTGGGATATTCAGTCTATCATACACAAAGAAGGTAGGAAATTCAATACATTTATGCCAATAAAATTAATTGTTAGTCTCTCATCCCAGTCCATGCCCATTTTAACTGTCTGTGCGGGCTTAAACGTTTGTGGGCAGGGTTTTGGCAATGATTGATTGGCATAAATACAACTATACTACCAGGTTTGGCTAAAGCTTTTTTTCTGAAAATTACTACTAATTTAAATTAAAATCCCAACTGCTATCCCTAGTCTGAGTGTGGATATTTAATAGGATGAGAAACTAATAATTAATTTTACCTGGTTTTATGCATAGCCATAGCATGTATAAATTACTGCAGTTGTAACTTTCACTTTCAGGTCTTGAAGAACAATGGCTCGGCGGTCCCAGCAACAGTATGAGTTTCACTATCAAAGAGTTGAACTCCTCAAAACTGAAGAGCTCGGTGTTGGATCATATGGTGCCGTCTGCAAGGCCATGTGTGACGACTTGCCCTGTGCCGCTAAAATTCTCCACCGCACCCTGTTTCAGTTCACTGCCCCGGGAAATACAAGTGTTATGCGAAAGTTTGAGCAAGAGTGTCGTCTTTTGAGTGCCATAAAGCACCCACTCATTGTCCAGTACTTGGGCACATACCTTCATCCTGAGTCGAGGCTGCCGGTGCTTCTAATTGAGTTAATGGATGATCTCGAGAGTTTGACCCGATTCCTGGAGCGATCTTGTGAACCAATCCCCTATCACACTGAGGTGAATCTCTGCCATGACATAGCCCTGGCCCTCTCCTACCTCCACTCTAATGGTATCGTCCATCATGATCTATCAAGCAACAATGTGTTACTGAACGCAGGCAGCAGGGCCAAAGTGACAGACTTTGGAATGGTGAAGCTTTATGATGTAAACCGCAGCAACGCCCACCTCACCCCTCTCACGCTGTGCCCAGGTACAATAGTGTACATGTCCCCAGAAGCACTAGGGGAGCCTCCCATGTACAATTGACAAGCTGGACAGCTTCTCTCTCGGAGTTCTGTGTGTTCAGATCATGACCCGACAGTTTCCTGACCCTGGCAAACGCTTCCAGATCATAGAAATCAATGATCCAAGGATACCCTCTGGTAGAGTTCAGGTCAGTGTTCCTGAAATTGAACGTCGACGATATCACATTGACCTGATCGACCAAGCCCACCCCCTGCTACCGGTTGCTCTTGACTGCCTAAAGGACAGAGACAGAGAAAGGCCATCTTGTCATGAGCTTTGTGGTCACATGTCCACACTGAAAGCATCCCCCAAGTACACTGAGAGTGTGCAGCAGTCTCAAGTGAATACCAAACAAACACAAAGTGCCAACAGAGAAAGTAGAGAGAGAGAAATACAACAATCACAGCAGGTCTGAGACCTTCAACAACAACTGCATGCACTATGTGACCAGCTGCACACACATCGTGACCAGCTGCAAGGGATGGAGCAAGAAAATCATCAACAACGGCAGCAGATTCTGGCACTACAGACTCTTCTTACCGCCAAAGGTGAGCAACTAGCTGGTAAAGAACACCAGCTACAACAGAAAGAAGCAGCCATTGCTGCACATCAGCAAGAGATTCAGCAGTTCAGGCAACAGCTGCAATCCAGTGAGCAAGAGGCTGCAGAGTTCCAGCGAAACCTGGAGAGAGAGAAGATGATTCAAGATTTGCAGAGACAAGTCCTAGAACTGCAACAGCAGTTGAGGCAGAGAGGAGGTCAGAGACAAGAGGATGGGGAGGCGAGTACTGCAGCAGCAAGTGGGGGTAGCATCAAGCTGAGGTGGAGAGATGGTGGGAGGGCACCAAGAAAGATGTGGGGAGAAGTGTCTGCTGTGGATGGGAGTGTGGCGTATTTTCAAACAGCGGAGTACAAGAGTGTATTTGCCTACAATTCCACTAATAAAAAATGGTCCGAACTTCCTGAGTTTCCTAACTACGGTTTCAGTCTAGCAGTTGTCAACAGTCTCCTCACTGCCATTGGTGGGAAGACACCAAACCGTGAATTTACCAACTCACTCCTCAGCTTTGCTGATAATAAGTGGACAAAACGGTTTCCTCCCATGCCAACCAAGCGCTGGTTGACTGCTACAGTGTGCAGTGCCAAGTCTCTGGTTGTGGCAGGAGGAACTGGAGAAAGAGACAAGGACCTTAGTACTGTTGAAGTGATGAACACAGAGACCCTACAGTGGTCCACAGCCAGCAGTCTCCCACACACACTCTCTGAAGCATCAGCAACAATCAGTGGAGACCAGGTTTACATGATGGGAGGTTTTTATCAGAGGGGCAAAAAATCAAAGTCGATACTCACCTGCTCACTGGCTGCCCTCCTCCAGTCTTACCAGCCACAGTCCCTGGGAGCACAACTGAAGACTTTGTCATTAGCTAGCAGACCTGAAGTGTGGCACCAGCTAGCTGATACCCCAGTTACCTTATCCACATGTGCCTCACTGCAGGGACGACTGCTGGCAGTGGGTGGGTGTGATTCAGATCATAAAGTAACAACTGCCATTCACATGTACAACACAACAACCAACTCCTGGGAGGTGATCAGCCACATGACAACTCCTCGATGTCAATGTCTACTGGCAGTACTCCCT
Source organism: Agelas oroides (assembly GCA_949130485.1). Taxonomy (NCBI): domain Eukaryota; kingdom Metazoa; phylum Porifera; class Demospongiae; order Agelasida; family Agelasidae; genus Agelas; species Agelas oroides. Next base: position 18,158,274 of record OX422185.1, read on the forward strand.
CACAATGAAGTCATGGTAGTGGGTGGGCTTACAGCTGCTGGCGTGACCGACACTGTAGAAATTGCTAGCATAGTTTGACAAGGTGGCTTTACATCTGAGACTAACACTGTACCAATTGTTTCATATAGTACACGCAGTACAGGGTCATAGGAAGCGGGGCATTTGGGGCGGCCTTGGCCGCCCCACTTTTTCTTAAGCTTTTGAAATTTGAACTTTGAACCTTGAGTAATTTCGACTGCTGTTTCTTTTATTTCTCTCTGAACATCGTTATCGTGAGCGTGCTTGACCGACTCCACTATGCTTTCCATGTACATGGATGCACAATCATGTTTTCAGGGGGTATCCGCACAAAGCGTGGATAAATTTTTCAACTGCTTCGCGGCCAAAAGTATGCTCTTTTACTCTTAGCCGCCCCACCTCTAAAAAGTCTTCCAACGGCCCTGCAGTATGCACATTGAATGTGAGATCACAGTTGTGTTATATTGTCGTATTGATGCCACCTTCTGTTACATTTAGTTGATAATATTTTATTGGGGCAAGCCTGAGCGAGCCCTACACTAGCATTGTATTTCTCTCTCTCTCTCTGTATGTATGTTATATATGAACCATGGTAAGGAAGTACCTGCGGTGAGGGGTATATCTAACTGCAAACTTCCTCTGACCTCAGTTGAGGGTAGTATATTCGCAATATACACCACCTTACCATGGTTCATATAATATATACTATACTGTGCGGGCGGATTACGTAAGCAGTTCCGTTTCCGGTTTTGCATTTTTGAATTTTGAATCGACGAGGCTAGTGCCGTTGTGTGTTGCTGCTGCTTTTTGACTGGAAAATGATGAGTTTAAGTACGCTTAGGCCACCAAAGGACCCCCGAAACATCTCTGCAGTCAAGGCAGAGTCTGAGTCATGACAAAGGGGCTTTCGCTCATGTCGACTTGAAACCAAGATGCTGCTGGCGCTCGGCCATGATGCTGATGGGCAGCTAGCTTGCTACCTAGCCGCTCTCAGAAGCTGGTGATCATGAAACAATGATTCGAGCTGATACTGGCAGTAGAACACCCAACCTCACAGTTCAGCTGGCAGTGGTGGCAACGACTCGTCGAATACAAACTGGTCCTAGCGCTATCCCTGGATCAACTGCCTGGCGAGTAAAATAATCGTCGGCAACCGTCAGGGTAGTGGCTAGCTGCCAGGAAGCAGTAGCGTCTGTCCAGCCGTGCGTGGTTCAACACACCAAGTAAGTGCTGTGTCGCTGCATGAAAACCGCTTTTGGCTTTCACTGTGCTAGTACTTACTGAGTACAGTGCAAGGGCTCTATAGTGCTGGCAGTGACTCTCCTATAGTGAGGTCTGGGGAGAATTGCCCCTTCCATTGCAAAAAAACCCAAAAATTTTCCATTTCTCTGTGCTCAACTGCTTATTGCCAAATATACACCCCTGACTCAACAATATACTACCCCTGACTCAGCAATATACGTTGAAATATACACCCCTGACTCAGCAATATACTCCCTGCGGTCGCTGCTGCACGGTGTATATGCCATATATGACCGCATGCGGCACCTTTGATCTGCCCACGCACTATAGTATATGTAATATGTAGCATATATATTCTGTACGTTTTTTAAACTACAAGCACACACCACGCACAAACAATAACACACATGACCTAACAACACTTGTCAAATTCTTACAAATTCTTGAGACAGTTTAGCTGCAAGCATTCAGTTCAGGATTGTTTTGTCAGTCAGTGTATAGTTGTTTTGCTACTCATTGTGAACATGGATAGTCTGAATACTTCCAGAAGAGCTCCGAAACCATCACAAAATAAGGAAGACAGGCTACAGTGCAGGAAAGAATGGAGAGAGCTCAACGTGCAGCAGAGACAGCCAAGCAAAGGCAGGAAAGATTAAAAGAAGCGAAAGGGAGAGAGATAGGGCTAGGCACTCTACCCATATATACTTGTGTACACATACAAAATGTACATCCATGTAGCAATGAGTTGAAATGTGAACATGTATCTGTGTGGACTCTCCCTTGCACACCACAATTATTGACACAGATATCAATACTTTCAGTATCAATAGCTTCCTCACGATTTGGATATGACACTTTGATCATGCTGGTGACATGGTGCACTTGGCAGCCGTGGGCATGAAATAGCGATGCAGGCGAGGACGAAAAGTCTCATTATTTTGTTGGCTCTGTAACTTAGATTTGGGGGAGGGGCCAGTATAGTTTGTCATTGTACCAACATGCCAGGCAACCACCGGCCCACTATTAATCAAATTCTCTGTAGCTGATATCACCAACTTTTAAAAAGCATCATCTCTACTGGCTGTTGTCTTCTAGCCCCCTAACACTCAGCCACTCAATTTTGCTTGCAAATTGTTGAGCCTTCCAAAAATTCTCCTCATGGGAAGAATATACCACAATACAAACAATGACAAGTCTAACAGCTTTGCTTATGAGCAGTCCAGCAAACCTAACTAGTACGGGTTTCACCTATGACTGTACAAAATTTGGGCCATGAAGTCTCTTAAGAGGTCGTGAATATGTTATGAGAGAGTATGAATACCATTATGAAATATTGAAGTGCAGGAAGCTACAGACACCTTGTGCCATACATACAAAGGATTTTTTGTTCTGAGTGACATTTGATGTTAACAAAAAACATTCTTGTTATGTGCTATCATCAGCAGAGAGTTGAGCAGGGTAACTATGTTACTATTGATTTTGCTGATTATAGTACATCCAAATATACAGGAGCCTTGCAGCAGTTGCAGTTTACAAAAAGTCGTATTTCCTACTACAAGTCGCACAAGGATCAGTATCATGGCGTACGGTAGTACGCCATATGTAGGGATGACCCCGAAAAAAAATGGCGGCCACATTCAAAGTGCACAAATGACACGCTCAAAATGTCCGCGTTAGATAAGTCAACGGCCTCCATGAGCCATATCAGACATTATCGAGTGCTTCCATGGGCAACAGGATCGTTAAATTTGCTGGAAAGCATCGCTAAGTACCTGACAGTCAAGTCGCTAAAAAAGGCAAATCGTCTATCTTCTGACTTCTTCTTCTTCTTTTGCTCACCACGATAGCACGACAACGGCTGAAGCTATTACAACGATTCAAACGCGAAAGATCAGCATAAATTACTGGGTATTGTACCCACCACTCATCGTTCTCAAAGAAAGAAGTCGAATTAATCGGCGATTCTCAGGTAACCCCACGCTTATGCTTGCTGCTATACGCCATTTTGTTAGAATAGAATATTCATAGCGATTACGTCAACAGAAGTTCAACAGCTACAGCACGTGAAGTTGGCATGCAGCTGCGGTTATTCTACTTCCGTAGAGAACTTGACGATCGATTGATTCCCAAACGATTGCATATGTTGCTACTTTCATACAGCAGTTGACGTACTTGTGCTGGATTTGACAAGGAACGCAGTATGCGTAACGTCCACAAGAAACGGGCGCGGGATAAGCAGAACTATCTGCGAAACAAAGAAAGCAAAAGGCAAGCGTCCCGTAACAAGTACTGGAAGAACCCGGAAAAACACTCTTACTCTCCAAGGGTTCCTTTACCACAGTTATGCCTTACCTCTTTATGACCTATGTACCTGCCACCCACCATACACAACCTACACACACCTGCCCACAATGTATAACCAGCTATAGAAACTGTTCCTTGGACAACACACAACATACAGTGTTACAACCCTGTCATACAACAGAACAGGTAGACAGTCATGTATATACCACAGTGCCTTAGAACAACCACTCACACACACATGCACATACCCAATTAGACAACAGTTACACCCATGATTCCATTGTCAAGTGGATAAGTGCAAACAGCTAACATCCTCCAGAAATCCATCAACATCAACAATAAACTACATAACAAGTCATTTCACTTGGGGTGTGGTTACACAACAACAAAAAAAAAAAAAACAGAAACAAGTCACAAAAAAGTTTGCCAAACGCAAACAAGCACATGTAGGGATGAAATCCTCAAAAACCAACCAAACAAGACGGGAACGACACCACAATACTTTTACACCATCCCTACATCTTGTGCCATTTTGCCACCTGTACACAACACAAAACCCTCTACATTTGTACTTATTAGCCCACACCAACCACAAACAAACATAGTACTTCACTCCATTCAACTATCTCACAAAATAACCCATCCTTCACAAAGCATTACAAAATTACCACTACTCACTTCACAGCCACCTGTATACAAGACAACCCATATCTATCATGCTAAACAGGCATAAAACTTAACAACATAATGCACATTCCAACATAACACACACACTCACCACTCCTCACTCACTCCACACCTTCTACACACAACTTGGACCATACCTGCTACACTCAGTAGCAACCACCAACAACACAACATACTCACTATGCACAACACACCCACGCCACACCCTTCCATCTACAAGACAACCCTCTTCTACACACAACTAAAAAACAAATACAAACACACAGTTTTGGCAAAATGGCACAAGATGTAGGGATGGTGTAAAAGTATTGTGGTGTCGTTCCCGTCTTGTTTGGTTGGTTTTTGAGGATTTCATCCCTACATGTGCTTGTTTGCGTTTGGCAAACTTTTTTGTGACTTTCATTACTACAAGTCATGTGAAAACCCATACAAGTCACATAAGAATCACATGCACACACATTTTAGTATAGCTTTGTACTATGGTGATATTTATTTTTAGGCTCAAGTAATTGAGCCTTCCAAAACGTCTCTGAATCACTCCCTTCATGCAGTGCAGTCCTTCTCACAAGTATATATTGCTAACAGCTCTGCTTGAGTCATGATACCATACAAGTTCAAAGTGTCAATTCTTGCAACAACTGGCATTGTGTGATGCCACAGGTCAATCTAGTGCCAAGGACACATCAAGCTGCCGAACGTGGTGAGTGGGCATGCAACTTCCCATAATCTATGTAGTGCTGAGTGTTACTAAAAATAGCATTTCTGGTTAAGCACGTGAAAAATCGTGTACGTTAAAGATTACTGACGTTCAATGGAAAACTTTCCTACACACCAAGTTAAATTTTCACATGAAAAACTTTAAAATTTTACAGCTTGAAGTTTCATGCAAAGTATGTGAAATTTTGTACCAAAATTTCCTGCTACACAGTATATGCGTCACTGACCTTAGTTCTGATAGGTAAAGACTGCCTCGGGTCACATGATCGGCCTGGAGTACCCACCAGAATGTTGATACCCGATTGCAAGGCATTTTCCTGTGGTACATACACTGCACCTCTGTAGATACAGTAGGAGGAAAGTGACACAGGGGCAAGAACTTTGAACTCTTTATGAACCTGGAGAAATGACATTGCCATGGCGATATGTCAATATTACATCACAGTGTTGGCACTACACTCAAACCCTGGCATTAAGGTAAATGATATACTTACTGACTCTTCCACACGTGCAAAGTGCACGTCTGGTGTTCTGAGTGACATTGCTATTACATTTTATGATCAGGAAAGGGTTAACGAAATTACTTATTAGTTGCAGGTATATATGAGTGTAGGAAGTCTGTGACTCGCTGTTTGACATCAGCCGGAGGTATTAGTGCAAGAAGTTTGCTACTCACTGTTTGACATCAGCTGCAGGTATTAGTGAAACTGACTCCTTGGGTAAGTGGTAAATCGTGTAACTTGTGATGCCTCAGAAACTTGTGGCTCACTCCGCATACCAATACGTATGGAGGTACAGTGGAACCCCTCTACAGCGGACACCATTGGGAACCAACATTTTGTCCTTTATAACAAGGTGTCCCTAACTCAGGGGCTTCCTGTACATTTACGGTAGGCATAGTACTGCGTAATTGGGCCATTGAGCACAATAAGGCTATGTTTTCAGAGCTTTCCCTTGCTGTATGCTGGCGGGGAAGGCTAAGCAGAGGCTAGTACTATGAATAATAGTGCAAATCAATTGTCATGTTGTTAACTCCAGCAGCAATAGTGGACAATCTTGCTGAAAAGGTCAACGTGTGTCCACTAAATTGGGGTCATTAAATATGGGTTGCGTATGGTTGGGAGCACGAAAAGTGTCCATTATACAGAAGTAGAGGGGGGGCCCGCTATTCAGGGGCTGTTTTGAAGTGAACGGAGGGACATGTACACTATGATAGTTATCTGAGTGTGAATGGGTACCTGTACAATGCTACTTGATACTAGCTGTTGTACATGTACACTACAGTAGCTACCTGAGGGTGAATGGGTACCTGTACAATGCTACTTGGCACTAGCTGTTGTAGGGTGAATGGGTACCTGTACAATGCTACTTGATACTAGCTGTTGTACATGTACACTGTGGTAGCTACCTGAGGGTGATGGGTACCTGTACAATGCTACTTGATACTAGCTGTTGTACATGTACACACTATGGTAGCTACCTGAGGGTGAATGGGTACCCGTACAATGCTTTCTTGATACTAGCTGTTGTACATGTATGTACACTATGGTAGCTACCTGAGGGTGAATGGGTACCTGTACAATGCTACTTGATACTAGTACATGTACACTGTGGTAGCTACCTGAGGGTGAATGGGTACCCGTACAATGCTACTTGATACTAGCTGTTGTACATGTACACTACGGTAGCTACCTGAGGGAGAATGGGTACCTGTATAATGCTATATATACTTGATACTAGCTGTTGTACATGTACACTATGGTAGCTACCTGAGGGTGAATGGGTACCTGTACAATGCTACTTGATACTAGCTGTTGTACATGTACACTACAGTAGCTACCTGAGGGTGAATGGGTACCTGTACAAAGTTGTTTCCTTAGCCTGCTGACTTATACACGTTACTACTTCATACAAATACTTTATTTATTCGCACACCCCGTTTCTTGTAATATTTGGTAATTTATAACTTATCAATTCACAAAGCTAAATATGAAACTTTCATTTTGTACAAATCATAAGCAGTAACAAAGCTCAAGAGATGGTTATCATAATCAGCTGATTCCATTGCTACCATATAAGGCAACTGTGGAATCTGTTGCCTGTTGTGCAGGTGTATTAGTATTGGCAGTTTTAACTACATAGCACAAAGTCAGGACTGCAGGAGAAACCTGTGTCAAAGAACTCATGTGAAGTCAGTTCCTGAGAAGTGAATCAAGTCTGGATTATTCAGTGTATCATACACAAAGAAGGTAGGAAGTTTGATACATTTAGGCCAAGGAAAATTAATCTCCTCAGGCAAACTAAGGCATGGGACATGTAATTTTTTACACTAGATGCACAGGTATTCAATAATGTGTATCGAAATATAAAAGACCAGATGAAACTTGATTTGTGTATATATGAAGCACTAAAATATCTATGTAACAACATGGAAACTGTATTCATGGGTGTGGCTATCAAAGATCCAGCAGACGACGGTTGCTTGCTACCAAACTTGCTTCAACTGAAGGTAGTGTATCTGGAAGAACCAGCAGCCTCCTACAGTATTCCTGCATGATGCCAAAAATCGGAAAGTGGCGAGACACTACGCACGCTACACAAGCAACACCAACAACAAGCTTGCTTTCTTCCAAAAAGTTTTGGTATTCTCTGATGGTAAGCAATATCCTTCGAGCCATGTTCGATTGTTTTGTTTGGCGTTCTTCTGTTCCGCCTTGACACAAACAGTTCTCATGCACACAGTCGGCAGTATGACCCCCACCAATTGCATACTAAAGGTGGAGGGAGGGGGGTGATTTGGGGGCACAAGCTCTCATCCACACCCACTTTAACTGTCCGTGTAGGCTTTATTTTAACATAACCCTTGGTGGGTGGGACTTTAGTAACGATTGTTGGCAAATTACAACTATACTACCAGGTTTGGCAAACATTTTTTCTGTTAATTTATTAATAAAATTAAATCCTAACTACTGTTCCAAATAATAGACACCGAGACCGAGGGATCTACGACATTTAGAAACCCAAGGGCCTGAGACTGTAGTGCCCAAGCTCAACGAGGGCACTACTTAGGGCCCAACAGTTTCTAAATCATGTAGATCTCGTCAGTGGAAGCGTCTAACTTATTTAGAGTATGCCACAAATACAGCCACTACAACGCAAATTTTCAAACCAGGACGAAGATGGAACACCTTAGCAATGAGCTACAGTGGAACCCCTCTATAACGGACACCATTGAGAACCAACATTTAGTCCCCTATAGCAAGGTGTCCCTAACTCAGGGACTTGCAGTATATTTCCGGTAGGCTTGGTCTGCACAATCGGGCTGTTGAGCACAATGTGGCTACGTTTAAGAGCCTTCCCTTGGTGTACGCTGGCAGGGGAAGTTAAGCAGAGGCTAGTACTATGAGTAACAGTGCTAATCTAATGTCAAGTTGTTAACTCCAGCAGCAATGGTGAACAATCTTGCAGAAAAGGCCGACGACTGTCCACTAAATCGGGATGTTTAAGTATTGTTTGCATACAATTGGGACTGTTATAACTGTCCGTTATACAGAGTAGCGGGGTGTCGCTGTTCAGGTTTCTTAAGTGAATGGAAGGACAGTCGGGACTTTCGGAATTATCCATGATGGGATGTGTTTACGTTTGTCCATGTCAGTAACAACTAATTATTCATGTTTTGTATCAACATAATGTGTTTTTATCAACACCTTTTTTAATGTATCCATAAACAATATTGTTGTTGCAAACGTAGCTCCAACCCTGAGGGGTGAACTCTACACTAAAGAGTCCAGTGATAGTTAACACTTGATGAAGTATAACATGAAGTTCAATACATCAGTATGCATAACATTTGAGGCTGTGCTATTCAAACTCCACGAGTGCACTCACGAAGCTCACTCCAGGGTGGCACTCATTCAAGTAAACTTTGACCCAATACAGAATAATGAGCCAAAAGTAGGGGGTGGGTACCCTTTCGAGAGTGGGTGCTCTTTTCCGGGACTACCATAATTAAATTAATAAATAAATGCCTGAATTACTGCAGCTGTAATTTTCACTTTCAGGTCTTGAAGAACAATGGCTCAGCAGTCCCAGCAACAGTATGAGTTTCACTATCAAAGAGTAGAACTCCTCAAAACTGAAGAGCTCGGCGTTGGATCGTATGGGGCCGTCTGCAAGGCCATGTGTGATGACTTGCCCTGTGCCGCTAAAATTCTCCACCGCACCCTCTTTCAGTTCACTGCCCCGGGAAATACAAGTGTTATGCGAAAGTTTGAGCAAGAGTGTCGTCTTTTGAGTGCCATAAAGCACCCACACATTGTCCAATACTTGGGAACATACCATGATCCTGAGTCGAGGCTGCCTGTGCTCTTAATGGAGTTAATGGATGAGAGTTTGACCCGATTCCTGGAGCGATCCCACGAACCAATCCCCTATCACACTGAGGTGAATCTCTGCCATGACATAGCCCTGGCCATCTCCTACCTCCACTCTAATGGCATCGTCCATCGTGATCTATCAAGCAACAATGTGTTGCTGATCGCAGGTAGCAGGGCCAAAGTGACTGACTTCGGAATGGTGAAGCTTTACGATGTAAACCGCAGCACAGCCCACCTCACCCCCCTCACTCTGTGCCCAGGTACAACAGCGTACATGTCCCCAGAAGCACAAGGGGAACCTCCCACGTACACTGACAAGCTGGACAGCTTCTCTCTCGGCGTTCTCAGTGTTCAGATCATGACTCGGCTGTTTCCTGACCCTAGGAACCGCTTCAAGATCATCGAAATCAATGACCCCAGAGCTCCCTCCGGTAGAGTTCAGGTTGAAGTTCCTGAAATGGAGCGTCGACAATCTCATATTGACTTAATTGACCCAGCCCACCCCCTGCTACCAGTTGCTCTAGACTGCCTAAAGGACAGAGACAGAGAAAGGCCATCTTGTCATGAGCTTTGCGGTCACATGTCCACACTAAAAGCATCCCCCAAGTACACTGAGAGTGTGCAGCAGTCTCAAGTGAATACCAAACAAATACAAAGTGCCAACAGAGAAAGTAGAGAGAAACAACAGATCCGAGACTTTCAACAACAACTGCACATCAAAGATGACCAGCTGGTCACACTGGGAGACCAGCTGCACACACTGGGAGACGAGTTGAGGGAGAAGGAACAAGAAAATCAGCAAAAGCAACAGCAGATTGTGGGACTACGAACTCTTCTCACTGCCAAAGATGAGCAACTAATTGGTAAAGACCACCAGCTACAACAGAAAGAAGCAGCCTTTGCTGCACATCAGCAAGAAATTCAGCAGCTCAGACAACAGCTGCAATCCAGTGAACAGGTGGCTGCAGAGTTCCAGCAAAACCTTCTGGAGAGAGAGAAGATGAATCAAGGTCTGCAGAGACAAGTTCTAGAACTGCAGAAACAAATCCAAGAACAGCAACAGCAGTTGAGGCAGAGAGGAGGACAGAGACGAGAGGAGGGGGAGGTTAGTGGTGCAGCAGCAAGTGGAGGTAGCATCAAGCTGAGGTGGAGGAATGGTGGGAGGGCACCATACAGGATGTGTGGCGAAGTGTCTGCTGTGGATGGGAATGTGGCATATTTTCAACCAGAACTGTCCAAGAGTGTATTTGCCTACAATTCCACTAACAACAAATGGTCTGAAGTTCCTGAGTGTCTTAACTCTGGTTTCAGTCTAGCAGTAGTCAACAGTCTCCTCACTGCCATTGGTGGGAACACACCAAACTATGAAGTTACCAACTCACTCCTCAGTCTCACTGATAATAAGTGGACAAAACAGTTTCCTCCCATGCCAACCAAGCGCTGGTTGACTGCTGCAGTGTGCAGTGGCAGGTCTCTGGTTGTGGGAGGAGGAGAGGGAGAAGGAGACAAGTACCTGAGAAATGTTGAAGTGATGGACACAGAGACCCTACAGTGGTCCACAGCCGGCAGCCTCCCACACCCACTCTACCAAGCAACAGTAACACTCTGTGGAGAACAGGTTTACATGTTGGGAGGGTATGATCAGAGTGACAAAATATCAAAGTCGGTATTCACCTGCTCACTGGCTGCCCTCCTCCAGTCTTGCCAGCCACATTCCCTGGGAGCACGACTGAAGACTTTGTCATTAGCTAGCAGACCTAAAGACCTGAACCGACCTAAAGTGTGGCACCAGCTAGCTGATACTCCAGTAACCTTATCCACATGTGCCTCACTACAGGGGCAACTGCTGGCAGTGGGTGGGTGTGATTCAGATTATAAAGTAACAACTGCCATTCACATGTACAACACAATAAGCAACTCCTGGGAAGTCATCACCCACATGGGAACTCCTCGATGGCGATGTTTAGTGGAAGTCCTCCCTCACAATGAACTCATGGTAGTGGGTGGAGGTACACCTGAAATGACCAACTCTGTAGAAATTGCTAGCATCATTTGATAAGGTGGTTTTACATCTGAGACTAATACTGTAGAAATTGTTTCATACAGTACACACACTATGTAAATTGAATGTGAGACCACAGTTAGGTTATACTGTCGTATTTATTGATGCCACTTTGTTACATTTAGTTGATAACATTTTATCATAGTAGGGCAAGCCTGAGTGAGCCCCACACTATTAGATTTTCTCTGTCTCTCTCTCTATATACATATATATGTATACATGGTGTAGGTATTCTGTATGTTTATTAGACTGCAAACTAACGCAACCATGTGCCATGTATGAACAATAAGTAACATTTTCACTCTGCAAGCTACTACTGATGCTGTCAGCATGAGTAGTGTGAGTGAAGAGCTAGGGCTATGAGAGACGCTTGGGAGGAGCGCAGCAAGTCATTCAAGCTGCAAAGCGCCTCCAGCACCCTCTTACAGACTTTCATTGCCAATCAACACCCTCTTCCCTGCTCTCGACCTCATGTGACCAAATATATATAGATGACTGCTCCAAACTAATTGCATTCCAGGAGGGCCTGGGAATGAGGCTACCAAAATGCTACTTTTTGGGGCAAGTAGTTGGCAGTGTACATAAACTACTAGCTACTAACAATGTACATAGAAACGTTATCATACGTCTAACTTACACAAATGCAGAAGAGAACTTTTGCAGTTTATGTAGTAGATACTGCATGGATTGATGGTTGATAACCACCTGAGTTCAAAAATATATGTATTGGGAATTATGGTTAGTAGCCACCTGACTCCGAGGGTGGAGCCTGAGACAAGGGTGGTTATTGTAAACCATAAATCCCAGACTAACATGCATTATGTGTTATATTCTCCAACCTGATTGGTCCTTGTTGTTATTAGTAAACACACAAGATACTTTCCACTGTAAACAAGGTAGCTTATAGGAAATATCATTTTACTATAGAAACAAGGGTGAAGTGCAGAATATAGAAGCCCATATCTCTTACTATACGTCACAAGAATTGGTACAAGTTACACAATGTGCAATGAAATTGGAGGTTAAATCATTATCAACCTGCTATACCTGAAAAATATCACTCACTTATTGCCTTTGACATTGTTACTTGTGCACTCGTAACAGTACAGACAGCTAAGTATTCACCACACACAATGTCTTAATCACAATTAATTTTCATACATTATCATGATAGTACCAACCTGTATCAGACAATTTCATGATACGTATCTTCCCTACAGCTTGGTACTATGGTGGTAATTGAATATTACTATCTAAATACCTGAATATTTATAGCACTGTGAATGCCCATAGCACTATGTGCTAACCAAAAGCTGGGCTCCTCAAAGCAAACCTTAGGCGGGGAGTGGTCCCGCCCTTTCTGCAGTAGGCCACGGGTCGGGAGTTCAAAGGGACCGAAACCCGTGGTCATGCGAGGACCAGAAAGGGTACTCCCCTGAAGACCAGTATTTTTATTATTTTTTTTGAGCATATCCCAAAAAACAGTAACTAACCGCCCCATCCATTTGAGCCATAAATGCCCCACCCATTTAAGTCATAAATGCCACACCCATTTAAGCCATAAATGCCCCACCCATTTAAGCCCTAAAATGCCCCATCCATTTAAGCCATAAATGCCCCATCCCCATCTCCCTTTATGTTTTAACTTCACACTTTATGTATGTGTGAAATTTTGAACATCGATGTGCCAGCGGTGTTGGTGCTCCCCCACTCGACACACAACTTCTGAACATGCAGGTACAGATAAAGTCTGTCGGCCTTGCCAAATGGGGAACCCGCAGCATCCTTCAATGGATCCACCCGAAGACGCACGTGTTCTAACAACCATAATACCTCAGGCATGCCTTAGACCTAAACAGCATAACAGTGAGCACCAGGCTAGACTTCTCACTGTGCATGAAGGAATATCTCTCCAATAATAATTCCTTGTCCCAGCCCCATTCCCGTTAACCATAGGATACCCCCTTGGTGAAGAGATAATTGAGCCGGAGGCTGAGGTGGTGGATAGTGAGAGTATCCGCTCAGGCAATGTGCTTGTACAGTCAACCCACCCAGGCCCGCAACCCCGTCCGCAGGGGATCTCCACCTAGCTACCACAGTGTATTTAACTGCGAGAGGAAGGACAGCTGTAGTCAAAAAGACCCCGTCTTTATCAATCTCCACATATATACATGTGTATAAAGTATAAAGCCCTTATCCTAACACAGCCCCTGACCCAGCCCGTAGAGAAACCTACAGCATGCACACAGAGAGGTTTTAGTATCTGAGCTTACTGTTGTAACTAGGTCACAAGCAAGCCTTCCACAGCTTAGTCGAATACATCTTTACAACCCCCAGCCTCATTCCCATTTTCCAAAGTTAACCATAGGATACCCCCTTGGTGAAGAGATAATTGAGCCGGAGGCTGAGGTGGTGGATAGTGAGAGTATCTGCTCAGGCAATGTGCTTGTACAGTCAACCCACCCAGGCCCGCAACCCCGTCCACAGGGGATCTCCACTTAGCTACCCCAGTGTATTTAACTGCGAGAGGAAGGACAGCTGTAGTCAAAAAGACCCCGTCTTTATCCATCTCCACATAGATACACATGTATAAAGTATAAAGCCCTTATCCTAACACACTCGTAATTTAAAATGCGAATGAGCTTCACACCCATAACGTAACAGTAGTAACTCAAGTGTGAATGAGCTTCACACTCGTAACGTAACTGTGAGTGAACCTCACAGTAGTAACTCAAGTGTGAATGAGCTTCACACTCGTAACGTAACTGTGAGTGAACCTCACAGTAGTAACTCAAGTGTGAATGAGCTTCACACTCGTAACATAACGATGAGTGAGCCTCACAGTAGTAACTCAAGTGTGAATGAGCCTCACACTTGTAATTTTTAATGTGAATGAGCTTCACACTGTGAGGAGCCTTGCAGATAACACAGAGCAGCCCCAACCCAGCCCTAGCCCTAGCTCAGCCTTATGGAACCGACTACACCCCTAGGCGTACCGTTACTATAGTAAAGCACACGCCATAACTAGCGTAACAATGCCGTTACTAGGATAGGTACGCCGTTACTAAGAGAAGCACGCTCCCATTTAAAGCCCGTCGACCGAGTATTACACACAAACAACTAATAATACTCACCGTGAGATAGCCGCCGCAGTACAGACCCGAATAATCTTCGGTACAGGAGCGCCTACCAGCGAAGAACAAGCCTCCCAGACGTTCCACCAAAGACGACACGATAGCGAGCCGGAATCCCGTACGTTAACCGTTCGCCCATCCCCCTAGTTAATATGATAACTCCACCCATTGAGCCCCACCCCCAATTTGTTTAGTAATTTGAATATTTATAGCACTGTGAATGCCCATAGCACTATGTGCCAACCAAAAGCTGGTCTCCTCAAAGCAAACCTTAGGCGGGGAGTGGTCCCGCCCTTTCTGCAGTAGGCCATGGGTCGGGAGTTCAAAGGGACCGAAACCCGTGGTCATGCGAGGACCGGAAAGGGTACTCCTCCCCTGAAGACCAGTATTTTTATTTTTATTTTTTTGAGCATATCCCAAAAAACAGTAACTAACCGCCCCATCCATTTGAGCCATAAATGCCCCACCCATTTAAGTCATAAATGCCACACCCATTCAAACCATAAATGCCCCACCCATTTAAGCCATAAAATGCCCCATCCATTTAAGACATAAATGCCCCATCCCCATCTCCCTTTATGTTTTAACTTCACACTTTATGTATGTGTGAAATTTCGAACATCAATGTGCCAGCGGTGTTGGTGCTCCCCCACTCGACACACAACGTCAGTAACGTATGGTTGGTAATTTTCGCGGGGTACAAATTTTTGCAAAACAGGCCAAACTTCGGGTTTCAGAACTTTTCGCGGGTGTAATTTTCGCGGTCGGTGAATCTTGGGCCCTCGTGTTAGCTAGCTGTACGGCTAAAAGCTGAGATGGCAATCTCAGCTTTTCGTTCCAGTATGGCAAGAAAAGTAGCCTCGTACCCAGGACGTTTGTAGAAATGATTGCTTCCGCTCTCGCCATGCGCCGCTGTCTGGTTCATGCTTCTGTTCTTATGTAGCACTTAGATTTCCTGGATCATGAGCAGGCTTCTCGCTAGGTCATTAGCAGATGGTTTTGCACATTTGGATGTCCACTCATTGATAGCAGCTGATGCTGACCTGGCTTCCCACTTTGGTTAAGTGGGAAGCCAGGTCAGCAGCTGCTAGGGGTGGGATTCACCGATTGAGGAGTTTTCCACGTATGTAAACAAAGATCATACATCAGTACATAACTAGGGAATGTAGAACATTGCAAGGGAGTGTGAGCAAGCAGCATTGAACTGTATAGCTAAGACTTTACCAGTGAAGTATCAGATCACAGACCACAGGCCGTGGCATGTAGCTAAACAAGGTTTGTCACTCTACTGTCTGCAAAAGTGCTTAACAGCTTAGAGGAAACTGTCACAATTGCAGAGGGTAGCTTGTTATGGGGTGGTACCATACAATGGGCTATTCCATTTAACAACGGTACCCCCAATGGATGACAGTGCTATTTGCCTACCCTGGGACAAAAAATTTTGGCTAGGACAGAGAGTAGTTTACGGAGGGATGCAGGGGGTTTACTAAATTTACAAGAGAGTACGGAGGTAGCCTAGTAAGTCATTACCCCCTGGGACAGACACTTCAAAACCATGGGGTACCCTTATTAAATGGGATAGCACAATGGAGGCAATCGTTCTACCTGGGCAGCTCCTCTAGCCACCTGTAGGTAAAGTCTGAACACAGCCTGGCTTGTGGTGCATAGTCCTTACTTCAGGCATCTTAGAGAAAGGCAGGCAGATGGGGTCGCCACGCATCAGCCATGAGGCAGAATCTCTGCCGCCTTATGTGTTTAGCCATCTACACAACTGTTAGCACTTGTATACATAATACATATGGTAGGTACTCACACTCCAGCTGCCTAGTCCGATGTCACTGCCAAAACAACTGCTGTCCCTTGTACAATAAGTGTGTATACTCCGACTGTCCTTCCTAGCTGTCTTCTATAAGCATCATCTTTCAAGCTCACCTTACAGCTGGCTGCCTAAGGCTATGCTGGCTGCCAAGTTGTCTTACTTATGGTCGCGTTAAATTACAGCATTGAAGAACATACGGAATGATGTACGTCAGATATATAAATTATATGAAAAATTACAATTCAACTCACTAATGTGGGGCTCGCTCATACTCGCCCCAATTATGATAATACTCAGTCGGTAGATGTGTTAGAGGTTGATGTAGATGAGGTCTGCAACAGCTTAAGACCCCTCTTTCCAGTTGACTCCCACTTCAGTGCTGCTGGCAATGGGTCCCATAATGGTGTATTAGGGCCATCCATTGTTACCCTAACAACAGAGTCAAGAATCCTGGTGCACAGTCAATTGCTCATTGGAGTTTAATGTGGTTTTTACAGCAGAAAAAACTTGCTTATACAGTGTGGCTCTCCTTGTGCTTTGCAAAAAGCTTGATGGTGGCTAGATCTGAAGGCTACACATTCCCATCTCTCACATCTTTATACACCCTATGGTCACTTGGACTGTAGTGACAATTAAACCTGCAGAATCTTGCTAGAATACTGTAAGCTCCCGAAAATACACCCCCCTTTCTGCACACTACTTTAAGACAAAAGTGGGCAGGGGGCGTTTGTTCAAATATTCAGTTCGTCTCGTGCATACGCCCCCTCCCTCTGTTCCTCATAGTCTTGAATATGCGTGAAGTCGACAATCACAATGACTGCCTGAAAGAACGGCAGCTTCGCTGAACGTGTTATACGGGAAATCAGCGGCGCTTGCATTGATACTAAGCCAAGAGGCACCGAAGCAACTTGCATCGGGGGATGGGGGACGACTCCGCGTAAGCTCGTGTTCCCAGTGTGACTAACAAAAACCTTAGCGGTGGCCAGGAAACGAGGCAACAGTAATTTAGTGTGTACGTGTTTACGAACTCAATCAACAACAGAACAAAACCAAAACCTCACTAAGCATTCCCAGAAGACACTGTTTACACGGGGGAAAAATACCTATGTGAGAACTTGGGGGAGGGCACTTGTTCGAAGGGGGCGTATTTTCAGGAACTTACGGTACTACTTTTCAGACATAGCAACAGACACCTTTTGTACATGGCTGGTAGCTGCCCCTTCTTGAACATAATCGGCCTTTACAACAGAAACAGCACACGATAAAGCTTTAGCAAACACCCGGAGAAGCAGCCAATTCTCTTGTTCATGAAATGTGAAACGAACATGCACAGTTTGTTTACGTACATAATGTACAGTAAATACTCATTATTTTACCAATTCCCTAAAAACCTGGGATATTTCGTGCATGCATCAAGAGTGAGTACCAGGCCTCTCTTTGGGGCGGGGGGGGAGGGGGGTGGGTGGGTGGTGACGAGGCTAAACAACATACAGACTCCCCCAACAATAAGGCTATGGGGGCAACTATGCTACCTTAAGCTTTAATTTGCTCACTGTTAGGCTCAAACAATTGAGGATTCCAAAAATTATAAATTATTATTGCTGAAGCAACCAGATAGAGTAGATACCACTAAACCTGTCACAATATATGCTCTAGTGCTGACCAAGGCATTATTGATTGCGTCATAGGCATTTTGTGTCATATGACCCAGACCAACTACAATATTCAACCACAATGTTCACAAAGCCTAAACAAACTATCATAATTACTTTGTTCCATGCTACCATATAAGGCAACAGTAGAATCTGCTGCCTGTTTGTGGGGCATATCAGTATTGGCAGTTTGAACTAGCACAAAGTCAGGACAGCAGGAGCAATCAAAGAACTTGCGTGAAGTCAGTTCTTGAGAAGTGAATCAAGTCTGGGATATTCAGTCTATCACACACAAAGAAGGTAGGGAATTCAAACATTTATGCCAAGCAAAATGAATGATTAGTTTTTCATCCCTGTCCACACCCACTTTAACTGTCTGTGCAGGCTTTTTTTAACTTAAACTTTGGTGGGCAGGGCTTCAGTAACGATTGATTGGTAAAATACAACTACACTACCAGGTTTGGCAAATACTATTTTTAGAAATAAAATTTAAATCCCAACTACCGTCCCTAGTGTGGACAGTTAATAGGATGAGAAACTAATTGCTGTACTTCGAGCATATTAACCGCACCCCAAGATGCTCACGGGAGGTTAGTGCTGCAGGTTTACCTTGGCTCAAACACTTTAGAATTCAGTGGTACGTAGGTAAGAACTTTGGAAGTAGGCTTTAGCAAAATGTAGTTCATTGCTACTTATGAACAGTACAAAACACATGTGGAGGAAGCACCATGTTACATATTTGACAAGATGTGAGGTAAGCACTACTTATCTAAAAACTTGATCAAAAGGTTTATAATACAGTTCACTGGTATTAAGCTTTATGTTAGCATAAGGCTTTACGTTAGCATAAGGTAGCCTCGTTCCCAGGCTCTCCCCTCGCCCTGAGGGGAGAGCCTGGGAACGAGGCTAAACATAAGGCTTCTAAAAGTTTTACCCTCAAGGGAGGAGCCAGACATAAGTTTATCAATCGTGAATAGCAAGGCACGCCTTCACCTGCTTATGCCCGTGCGCGTTACACATGTATTGTTAGCCTGAACATAGATAGTATATACCTTCGTATCTATAAGGTATATACTATCTATGGCCTGAAGCACAGTAGCGCGCTCAATACACATAGCAATGATTCTATAGCCTTGTTCCCAGGCCTTTGCGCATTCATCACTTACAGTACGAAATAATTTGCTCAGAAGGCTAGTCTCGTGCCCAGACCCCACCTAACTCACGCGAGGAGAAGGGGTCTGGTGTCACAAATCCAAATCCTTGGCTAGCTCCAGAAGCGTGGAGCGGCCAATCAAATCGCAGAGCGGCATTTATTGGAATAATGCGGAAGCGAGAACAAGTACTTCAATCGTACCGCTCAAAGTGATGTTATGAAATTCATTATCCAACACTGAAACACTGATCAATTTGATTCTACACTAACAATTACAAGGCTTCAACACATCTGCAAGCCCAAGGATTTAGGCTTGTGACACCAGACCCTTTCCTTGAGAGAGGGTTGGGTCTGGGCACAAGACTACAGAAGGCCGGGTCCATTTTATCACGTAATGCGTGCCGCAGTTACATCACGACCATTCTACTGGAATCAATGATGTCATAGATGAGCTAGAGCCCAGTTTAGCGTTGAAAGAGGCCCCCAGAGATCACAGTAATGGTTTGTGTACGAACTTACCTAAGTGCTAAAAGTCTCGGCAGCGAAAGAGCACAAGCTGCAATGTTTAGCTGGATAGTAGACGTCTATATTCAGATACCTTGGCCACATTGTGTTACTAGGTCCAAACTGGATTTCGGCTTCTCGTCTTCTTCAGCTCAAGTTTACTATTGTAGTCTATCGTACGCGCGTGACCTGTTTCAGGTTCTTCCAACTCCATTTGTGGTTATCTCTGTAACACAGCGATATCTGCCATATCTGGTGTGACGTAAAATTACGTCTGCAGCACGCATCACGTGATAAAAAGGACCAGGCCTTCTGAGTGAATTATTTCGTACTACAAGCGATGAACGCGAAGGCCTGGGAACAAGGCTAATGATTTTATACGTATATAGGCATATTGAACGTGTGACGTCACGTAAGCGGGGAAATCGCTTCGGGAGTCACTGTGAGGGGTGATTGTGGTGTAGCTGGTGAAGGGAGACTTATTGGTGTACCAAAGTTTCATTCCTGGGGTAAATGCACCATGCCATTAACAAATATCAACTCAGATTGGATGTCCAACACTTCCTCTGGCCTGTGTATTATATTATTTACGCGGATCCTTTAATTCGCATCTTGGGGTGTAATATATGCATAGCCATAGCAATAAATTATTGCAGTTGTAACTTTCACTTGCAGGTCTTGAAGAAACAATGGCTCAGCAGCCCCACCCACAGTATGAGTTTCGTTATCAAAGAGTTGAACTCCTCAAAACTGAGTCTCTTGGCATTGGATCGTATGGTGCCGTCTGCAAGGCCATGTGTGATGACTTGCCCTGTGCTGCTAAAATCCTCCACCCTGCCCTCTTTCAGTTTACTGCCCCAGGAGCTACAAGTGTTATGCGAAAGTTTGAGCAAGAGTGTCGTCTTTTGAGTGCCATAAAGCACCCACACATTGTCCAGTACTTGGGCACATACCATGATCCTGAGTCGAGGCTGCCAGTGCTCTTAATGGAGTTAATGGATGAGAGTTTGACCCGATTCTTGGAGCGATCTCGCGAACCAATCCCCTATCACACTGAGGTGAATCTCTGCCACAACATAGCCCTGGCTCTTTCCTACCTCCACTCCAATGGCATCATTCATCGTGATCTATCAAGCAACAATGTGTTACTGATTGCAGGTAGCAGGGCTAAAGTGACGGACTTTGGAATGGTGAAGCTTTACGATGTAAACCGGAGCACCGCCCACCTCACCTCCCTCACGCTGTGCCCAGGTACAATGGCATACATGTCCCCAGAAGCACTAGGGGAGCCTCCCATGTACACTGACAAGCTGGACAGCTTCTCTCTCGGTGTTCTGTGTGTTCAGATCATGACCTGCCAGTTTCCTGACCCTGGGGATCGTTTCCAGATCATGGAAATTAACGATCCAAGGATACCCTCTGGAAGAGTTAAAGTGGACATTCCAGAAATCGAACGTCGACAATCCCACATTGACCTGATCGATGCAGCCCACCCCTTGCTAACAGTTGCTCTAGACTGCCTAAAGGACAGAGACAGAGAAAGGCCATCTTGTCATGAGCTTTGTGGTCACATGTCCACACTGAAAGCATCCCCCAAGTACAGTGAGAGTGTGCAGCAGTCTCAAGTGAATACCAAACCAACACAAAGTGCCAACACAGAAAGTAGAGAGAGAGAAATACAACAATCACAGCAGATACGAGACCTTCAACAACAGCTGCACACACACCGTGACCAGCTGCACACACAGAGTGACCAGCTGCAAGAGAAGGAACAAGAAAATCAGCAACAACGGCAGCAGATTCTGGGACTACGGACTCTTCTCACTGCCAAAGATGACCAACTAGCTGGTAAAGACCACCAGCTACAACAGAAAGAAGCAGCCATGGCTGCACACCAGCAAGAGATTCAGCAGCTCAGAAAACAGCTGCAATCCAGTGAGCAGGTAGCTGCAGAGTTCCAGCGAAACCTTCTGGACAGAGAGAAGATGAATCGAGATCTGCAGAGACAAGTCCTAGAACTGCAACAGCAGTTGAGGCAGAGAGGAGGTCAGAGACGAGAGAAGGGGGAGGCTAGTGGTGCAGCAGTAAGTGGAGGTAGCATCAAGCTGAGGTGGAGGGATGGTGGGAGGGCACCATGTAAGATGTGTGGAGAAGTGGCTGCTGTGGATGGGAGTATGGCATATTTCCTACCAGAACTGTCCAAGAGTGTATTTGCCTACAATTCCACTAACAACAAATGGTCTGAAATTCCCAAGTGTCCTAACTCTAGTTTCAGTCTAGCAATGGTCAACAGTGTCCTCACTGCCATTGGTGGGAAGACATCAAACTATGAAGTTACCAACTCACTCCTCAGTCTCACTGATAATAAGTGGACAAAACAGTTTCCTCCCATGCCAACCAAGCGCTGGTTGACTGTTGTAGTGTGCAGTGGTAAGTCTCTGGTTGTGGCAGGAGGAGTGGGAGAGGGAAACAAGTACCTGAGTACTGTTGAAGTGATGGACACAGAGACTCTACAATGGTCCACAGCCACCAGCCTCCCACACCCACTCTCCCGTGCATCAGCAACACTCTGTGGAGATCAGGTTTACATGCTGGGAGGTTTTTATCATATTGCCCAACAATCAAAGTCAGTATTCACCTGTTCACTGGCTGCCCTCCTCCAGTCTTGCCAGCCACAGTCCCTGGTAGCACGACTGAAGACTTTGTCATTAGCTAGCAGACCTAAAGTGTGGCACCAGCTAGCTGACACCCCAGTTACCTTATCCACATGTGCCTCACTACATGGACGACTGCTGGCAGTGGGTGGAGAAGATTCAGATGGTAAATATACAACTGCCATTCACATGTACAACACAACAACCAACTCCTGGGAGGTCATCAGCCACATGGCAACTCCTCGATGCCGATGTTCAGTGGCAGTCCTCCCTCACAATGAACTCATGGTAGTGGGTGGGTTTACAGCTGATGGCCATACTGACTCTGTAGAAATTGCTAGTATCGTTTGATAAGGTGGTTTTACATATGAGACTAATACTGTAGAAATTGTTTCATACAGTACACACACTATGAAAATTGAATGTGGAACCACAGTTGGGCCATATTGTCATATTGATGGTACTTTCTGTTACATTTAGACTTCATGTGATCAAATATATACATGACTAATTGCATTCCAGGATGGTCTGGGAATGAGGCTATCAAAACGCCACTTTTTGGGCCATGTAGTTGGCAGTGTACATGAACTACTAGCTACTAACAATGTAGAAATATTATCATACATCTAACGTCCCCTCGTTCCCAGGCCTCCCCCGCTTTTTGTTCTTTGGTTTACATTCAGTATAATACATGGAAGCAGAAGAGCGGCAAAAAACAGGGAAGGCCTGGGAACACTTATCATGTAAATGACATTAGGTGGACACGGGGTGGACGTACGGGGGGCGGCACACTACTACAAATACGTGTGCAATAAACCTGAGAGCGAGTTTCTTACTGGTCAAGCGGATACTCACGATCCTATGAACGTCTGGGGTCTTGCAGCAACAGAGCACTCAATGACAAAGTCTAGTACATTATTATGTGTATTTGAATGCGGACCCCTCACCCCCTACGTCCACCTCACGTGCACCTGACGTCATTCACGTGGTAAGTGTTCCCAGGCCTTCCCTGTTTTCGCCGCTCTTCCACTTCCGTGTATTATACTGAATGCAAACTGGGGGAGCCTGGAAACGAGGCTACATCTAACTTACACAAAAGTACGGGAGTCAATGGGGAAGCATTACAGCTGTGTGCAGTTTATGTAATAGAAAATACATGGTAGCCTGGGCAATAGCCACCAGACCACCAGGACAAGGTGGTTATTGTAAATCATAAATCCCAGACTAACATGCATTATGTGTTATATTCTCCAACTTGATTGGTCTTGATTTTAGTAAACATGCAAGATACTTTCCACTGTAAACAAGGTAGCTTATAGGAAACATCATTTTACTATAGAAACAAGGGTGAAGTGGAGAATATAGAAGACCATATCTCTTACTATACGTCACAAGAATTGGTACAAGTTACACAATGAATGTGCAATGGTTAAATCATTATCAACCTGCTATACCTGAAAAATATCACTCATTTATTGCCTTTGACATTGTTACTTGTGCACTCGTAACAATACAGACAGCTAAGTCTTCATCATATTTTCCACACACAATGTCTGAATCACAATTAATTTTCATACATTATCATGATAGTACCAACCTGTATCAGACAATTTCATGATACGTATCTTCCCTACAGCTTGGTACTATGGTGGTAATTGAATATTACTATCTAAATACCTGAATGGTCAGTACCGTATGGTTGGTAATTTTCGCGGTTACAAATGTTTGCAAAACAGGCCGAAATTCGGGTTTCAGAAATTTTCGCGGGTGTAATTTTCGCAGTCGGTGAATCTTGGACCCGCGTGTTAGCTAGCTGTACGGCTAAAAGCTGAGATGGCAATCTCAGTTTTTCGTTCCAGTATGGCAAGAAAAGTAGCCTCGTACCCAGGATGTTCATAGAAATGATTGCTTCCGCTCTCGGCCATGCGCTGCTGTCTGGTTCGTGGTTCAGTTCTTATGTAGCACTTAGATTTCCTGGATCATGAGCAGGCTTCTCAGCTAGGCCATTAGCAGATGGTTTTGCACATTTGGATGTCCACTCATTGATAGCAGCTGATGCTGACCTGGCTTCCCACTTTGGTTAAGTGGGAAGCCAGGTCAGCAGCTGCTAGGGGTGGGATTCACCGATTGAGGAGTTTTCCACGTATGTAAACAAAGATCATACATCAGTACATAACTAGGGAATTAGAACATTGCGAGGGAGTGTGAGCAAGCAGCACTGAACTGTTATATAGCTAAGACTTTACCAGTGAAGTATCAGATCACAGCACACAAGCCGTGGCATGTAGCTAAACAAGGTTTGTCACTCTACTGTCTGCAAAAGTGCTTAACAGCTTAGAGGAAACTGTCACAATTGCAGAGGGTAGCTTGTTATGGGGTGGTACCATAAAATGGGCTACTCCATTTAACAACGGTACCCCCAATGGATGACAGTGCTATTTGCCTACCCTGGGACAAAAATTTTTGGCTAGGACAGAGAGTAGTTTACGGAGGGATACAAGGGGTTTACTAAATGTACAAGGGAGTACGGAGGTAGCCTAGTAAGTCATTACCCCCTGGGACAGACACTGAAAAACCATGGGGTACCCTTATTAAATGGGACAGCACAATGGAGGCAATCGTTCTACCTGGGCAGCTCCTCTTACTACTTGTAGGCAATGTCTGAACACAACCTGCCTTGTGGTGCATAGTTCTTACTTGAGGCATCTTAGAGAAAGGCCGACAGATGGGGTCACCACGCATCAGCCGTGAAGCAGAATCTCTGCAGCCTTCTGTGTTTAGCCATCGACACAACCGTTAGCACTTGTATACATAATACATACGGTAGGTACTCACACTCCAGCTGCCTAGTCCGATGTCACTGCCAAAACAACTGCTGTCCCTTGTACAATAAGTGTGCATGCTCCGACTGTCCTTCCTAGCTGTCTTCTATAAGCATCATCTTTCAAGCTCACCTTACAGCTAGCTGCCCAAGGCTATGCTGGCTGCCAAGTTGTACGAAAATCTTACTTATGGTCGCGTTAAATTACAGCATTGAAGAACATACAGAACGATGTACGCCAGATATATATATGGAAAATCACAATTCACGTTAATGTGTTTTACAGCAGAAAAAACTTGCTTATACAGTGTGGCTCTCCTTGTGCTTTGCAAAAAGCTTGATGGTGGCTAGATCTGAAGGCTACACATTCCCATCTCTCACATCTTTATACACCCTATGGTCCCTTGGACTGTAGTGACAATTAAACCTGCAGAATCTTGCTAGAATACCGTAAGCACCCGAAAATACACCCCCCCTTTTTGCACACTACTTTTAGACAAAAGTGGGCAGGGGTCGTTTGTTCAAATATTCAGTTCGTCTCATGCATACGCCCCCTCCCTCTGTTCCTCATAGTCTTGAATACGCGTGAAGTCGACAATCACAATGACTGCCTGAATGAACGGCAGCTTCGCTGAACGTGTTATACGGGAAATCAGCGGCGGTTGCATTGATACTAAGCCAAGAGGCACCGAAGCAACTTGCATCGGGGGATGGGGGACAACTCCGCGTAAGCTCGTGTTCCCAGTGTGACCAACAAAAACCTTAGCGGTGGCCAGGAAACGAGGCAACAGTAATTTTGTGTGTACGTGTTTACGAACTCAATCGACGACAGAGCAAAACCAAAACCTCACTAAGCATTCCCAGAAGACACTCAATACGGGGTGTTTACACGGGGGAAAAATACCTATGTGAGAACTTGGGGGTTAAAGAGGGGGGAGGGCGCTTGCTCGAAGGGGGCGTATTTTCAGGAACTTACGATACTACTTTTCAGACATAGCAGCAGACACCTTTTGTACATGGCTGGTAGCTGCCACTTCTTGAACATAATCGGCCTTTACAACAGAAACAGCACACGATAAAGCTTTAGCAAACACCCGGAGAAGCAGCCAATTCTCTTGTTCATGAAATGTGAAACGAACATGCACAGTTTGTTTACGTACCTAACGTACAGTAAGTACTCCTTATTTTACAAATTCCCTAAAAACCTGGGATATTTCGTACATACATCAAGAGAGAGTACCAGGCCTCTCTTTGGGGGGGAGGGGGGTGGGTGGGTGGGGACGAGGCTAAACAACATACAGACTCCCCCAACAATAAGGCTATGGGGGCAACTATGCTACCTTAAGCTTTAATTGCTCACTGTTAGGCTCAAACAATTGAGGCTTCCAAAAATTATAAATTATTATTGCTGAAGCAACCAGATAGAGTAGATACCACTAAACCTGTCACAATATATGCTCTAGTGCTGACCAAGGCATTATTGATTGCGTCATAGGCATTTTGTGTCATATGACCCAGACCAACTACAATATTCAACCACAATGTTCACAAAGCCTAAACAAACTATCATAATTACTTTGTTCCATGCTACCATATAAGGCAACAGTAGAATCTGCTGCCTGTTTGTGGGACATATCAGTACTGGCAGTTTGAACTAGCACAAAGTCAGGACAGCAGGAGCAATCAAAGAACTTGCGTGAAGTCAGTTCTTGAGAAGTGAATCAAGTCTGGGATATTCAGTCTATCACACACAAAGAAGGTAGGGAATTCAAACATTTATGCCAAGCAAAATTAATGATTAGTTTCTCATCTCCATCCACACCCACTTTAACTATCTGTGCAGGCTTTTTTTAACTTAAACTTTGGTGGGCAGGGCTTCAGTAACGATTGATTGGTAAAAATACAACTACACTACCAGGTCTGGCAAATATTATTAAAATTTTTACTATTTTTTAAAAATAAAATTTAAATCCCAACTACCATCCCTAGTGTGGACAGTTAATAGGATGAGAAACTAATAATTAAGTTTGCTGTACTTCGAGCATATTAACCGCACCCCAAGATGCTCACGGGAGGTTAGTGCTGCAGGTTTACCTTGGCTCAAACACTCTAGAGTTCAGTGGTACGTAGGTAAAAACTTTGTTAGTAGGCTTTAGCAAAACACAGTTCATTACTACTTATGAACAGCACAAGACACATGTGGAGGAAGCACCATGTTACATATTTGACAAGATGTGAGGTAAGCACTACTTATCTAAAAACTTTATCAAAAGGTTTATAATACAGTTCACTGGTATTAAGCTTTACGTTAGCATAAGGCTTTACGTTAGCATAAGGTAGCCTCGTTCCCAGGCTCTCCCCTCGCCCCGAGCGGAGAGCCTGGCAACGAGGCTAAGCATAAGGCTTATAAAAGCTTTACCCTCAAGGGAGGAGCCAGACATAAGTTTATCAATCGTGAATAGCAAGGCATGCCTTCACCTGCTTATGCCCGTGCACGTTACGCACATATTGTTAGCCTGAACATAGATAGTATATACCTTCGTATCTATAAGGTATATACTATCTATGGCCTGAAGCACAGTAGCGCACTCAATACACATAGCAATGATTCTATAGCCTTGTTCCCAGGCCTTTGCGCATTCATCACTTACAGTACGAAATAATTTGCTCAGAAGGCTAGTCTCGTGCCCAGACCCCACCTAACTCACGCGAGGAGAAGGGGTCTGGTGTCACAAGTCCAAATCCTTGGCTAGCTCCAGAAGCGTGGAGCGGCCAATCAAATCGCAGAGCGGCATTTATTGGAATAATGCGGAAGCGAGAACAAGTACTTCAATCGTACCACTCAAAGTGATGTTATGAAATTCATTATCCAACACTGAAACACTGATCAATTTGATTCTACACTAACAATTACAAGGCTTCAACACTTCTGCAAGCCCAAGGATTTAGGCTTGTGACACCGGACCCTTTCCTTGAGAGAGGAGGCACAAGACTACAGAAGGCCGGGTCCATTTTATCACGTGATGTGTGCCGCAGTTACATCACGACCATTCTACTGGAATTAATGATGTCATAGATGAGCTAGAGCCCAGTTTAGCGTTGAAAGAGGCCCCCAGAGATCACAGTAATGGTTCGTGTACAAACTTACCTAAGTGCTAAAAGTCTCGGCAGCGAAAGAGCACAAGCTGCCATGATTAGCTGGATAGTAGACGTCTATATTCAGATACCGTGGCCACATTGTGTTACTAGGTCGAACCTGGATTTCGGCTCCTCGTCTTCTTCAGCTCAAGTTTACTATTGTAGTCTATCGTACGCGCGTGACCTGTTTCAGGTTCTTCCAACTCCATTTGTGGTTATCTCTGTAACACAGCGATATCTGCCATATCTGGTGTGACGTAATATTACGTCTGCAGCACGCATCACGTGATAAAAAGGACCAGGCCTTCTGAGTGAATTATTTCGTACTACAAGCGACAAACGCGAAGGCCTGGGAACGAGGCTAATGATTTTATACGTATATAGGCATATTGAACGTGTGACGTCACGTAAGCGGGGAAATCGCTTCGGGAGTCACTGTGAGGGGTGATTGTGGTGTAGCTGGTGAAGGGAGACTTATTGGTGTACCAAAGGTTCATTCCTGGGGTAAATGCACCATGCCATTAATGAATATCAACTCAGATTGGATGTCCAACACTTCCTCTGGCCTGTGTATTATATTATTTATGCGGATCCTTTAATTCGCATCTTGGGGTGTAATATATGCATAGCCATAGCAATAAATTATTGCAGTTGTAACTTTTACTTTCAGGTCTTGAAGAGCAATGGCTCAGCAGTCCCAGCCCCAGTATGAGTTTCACTATCAAAGAGTTGAACTCCTCAAAACTGAAGAGCTCGGCATTGGATCGTATGGGGCCGTCTGCAAGGCCATGTGTGACGACTTGCCCTGTGCGGCTAAAATTCTCCACCGCACCCTCTTTCAGTTCACTGCCCCGGGAAATACAAGTGTTATGCAAAAGTTTGAGCAAGAGTGTCGTCTTTTGAGCGCCATAAAGCACCCACACATTGTTCAGTACTTGGGCACATACCATGATCCTGAGTCGAGGCTCCCGGTACTCCTAATGGAGTTAATGGATGAGAGCTTGACCCAATTCCTGGAACAATCCCACGAACCACTCCCCTACCACACTGAGGTGAATCTCTGTCACGACATAGCCCTGGCCCTCTCCTACCTCCACTCTAATGGTATCGTCCATCGTGATCTATCAAGCAACAATGTGTTACTGATTGCAGGCAGCAGGGCCAAAGTGACAGACTTTGGAATGGTGAAGCTTTACGATGTGAACCGCAGCACTGCCCACCTCACCCCCCTCACTCTGTGCCCAGGTACAACTGTGTACATGTCCCCAGAAGCACTGAAAGATCGACCAGTCTACACTGACAAGCTGGACAGCTTCTCCCTCGGTGTTCTGAGTGTTCAGATCATGACCCGGCAGTTTCCTGACCCTGGGGACCGTTTCAAGATCATGGAAATCAATGACCCAAGAATACCCTCTGGTACAGTTCAGGTCAGTGTTCCTGAGATTGAACGTCGACGATCTCACATTGACCTGGTTGACCCAGCCCACCCCCTGATGCAAGTTGCTCTAGACTGCCTAAAGGACAGAGACAGAGAAAGGCCATCTTGTCATGAGCTTTGTGGTCGCATGTCCACACTGAAAGCATCCCCCAAGTGCACTGAGAGTGTGCAGCAGTGTCAAGTGAATACCAAACCAACACAAAGTGCTGACAGAGAAAGTAGAGAGAGAGAAATACACCAATCACAACAGATCCGAGACCTTCAACAACAACTGCACACCAAAGATGACCAGCTGCGCACACTAGGAGACCAGCAGGGAGACGAGCTGAGAGAGAAGGAACAAGAAAATCAGCAACAACGGCAGCAGATTCTGGGACTACGGACTCTTCTCACCGCCAAAGATGAGCAACTAGCTGGTAAAGACCACCAGCTACAACAGAAAGAAGCAGCCATAGCTGCACATCAGCAAGAGATTCAGCAGCTCAGACAACAGCTGCAATCCAGTGAGCAGGTGGCTGCAGAGTTCCAGCGAAACCTTCTGGAGAGGGAGAAGATGATTCAAGATCTTCAGAGACAAGTCCTAGAACTACAACAGCAGTTGAGGCAGAGAGGAGGTCAGAGACAAGAGGAGGGGGAGGCTAGTGGTGGTACAGCAAGTGGGGGTACCATCAAGCTGAGGTGGAGAGATGGTGGGAGGGCACCATGTAAGATGTATGGAGAAGTGTCTGTTGTGGATGGGAGTGTGGCATATTTCAAACAACAATGGTCCAAGAGTGTATTTGGCTACAATTCCACTAATAACAAATGGTCTGAGCTTCCCAAGTGTCCTAACTCTTATGCCAGTCTAGCAGTGGTCAACAGCCTCCTCACTGCCATTGGTGGAAAGACATCAAACGATGAAGTCACCAACTCACTCCTCAGCCTCACTGATAGTAAGTGGAGAATACGGTTTCCTCCCATGCCAACCAAGCGCTGGTTGACTGCTGCAGTGTGCAGTGGTAGGTCTCTGGTTGTGGCAGGAGGAAATGGAGAAAGAGACAAAGACCTTAGTACTGTTGAAGTGATGGACACAGAGACCCTACAGTGGTCCACAGCCAGCAGCCTCCCACACCCACTCTACCAAGCATCGACAACACTCTGTGGAGACCAGGTTTACATGCTGGGAGGTTTTGATCAGACTAACAAACAATCAAAGTCAGTATTCACTTGCTCACTGGCTGCCCTCCTCCAGTCTTGCCAGCAACAGTCCCTGGGAGCACGACTGAGAACTTTGTCATTAGCTAGCAGACCTAAAGTGTGGCACCAGCTAGCTGATACACCAGTTACCTTATCCACATGTGCCTCACTGCAGGGACGACTACTGGCAGTGGGCGGGTGTGATTCAGATGATAAACTAACAACTGTCATTCACATGTACAACACAACAACCAACTCCTGGGAGGTCATCAGCCACATGGCAAGTCCTCGATGTCGATGTTTAGTGGCAGTCCTCCCTCACAATGAACTCATGGTAGTGGGTGGGCTTATGACTTATGTCGAGACTGACTCTGTAGAAATTGCTAGCATCGTTAGATAAGGTGGTTTTACATCTGAGACTAATACTGTAGAAATTGTTTCATATAGTACACACACTATGTAAATTAAATGTGAGACCACAGTTGGGCTATATTGTTGTATTGATGCCATTTTCTGTTTCATTTAGTAGATAGCACATTATTGTGACAGTTGAACTCCAGTTAAAAGTTGAGATTAAAAGTTTATTTAAGCCATTCGGCTGTCTACTGTTAATGTGTCTACCACAAACGCAGACCACCCGCGATGGACACGTCAGTTACTTTGCGAAAGTGCCCTGCTTCCTTGCCCTCGTTGCTAGCGTCGGAGCGTGGGGTTGGGGGGAACCCCAGTGATGACATGCTTTTAAACAGTCTCTTAACCTAATGCTGGTGGGTTTACATCATGTGAAGAGTACATGCATGCATATATATGTATTTATAGCCCATTGCTAGGTGGTTGCTAAGATTATAGAAGACTTATAAATGGTCAACATGCCCACGGAAGAGCTGATTCAGCTATATCAGGTGTGAACTGTGACTATATCAGGTGTGAAGAGTGGCTATATCAGGTGTGAACTGTGACTATATCTGAGTCTGTCAAAGGTACATGTACAACACAACAAACATGCAGTTTAGTCATCCCCCAAAAAGTACAGTAGGCCTACATGTACAACACAACAAACATAGGTCTCTGTTTATTTGCCCAAAAACTCTCCGAGCAATGCGATTTCGCCGACACACTCGACCACATGCTTCGTGATCGACTCGTTTGCAGCATCCGGGATGTGCGCGTACAACGACGCCTCTTGGTAGAGCGTTTAAGAAAGCCTATGACTTGGACCAAGCATCGGAGACAGCCGAGAAAAGCTCTAAACATTTGCATCAGCAACAATCGTCTCACCCTGTTCACGCCGTCTCCGGCGCACCCTAAGAACCCGACCAGACAACAAACAACAGTGTCCTGCTATCGCTGCGGTGGAAAGCACGCAACCAAGGACTGTCAGCAACGAATATTTGCCAAAAGTGAGGGCGATAGATAGATAGATAAAATTTTATTTTGTTAACGCAGGAATGCAGTATCCACAGAACACAGATCAATTCTGCTCCCCGTTTTGCCATAACACACTTTACTAGCAGCTACCGTGACTCGATATAGCGAGCAGCCAGTTCAAATTCGAAAATACGGCAATGCGAATGGAATATACGGACAGTAATGACGTCATTTCCGTGTTGCCAAAACAACCACCTAGCAACGAACTATAAATCTGTTAAATCACCCTCCCACTCGGGATGTTGCGGTTTATAAGCCCTCCCCCTCGGGCGCTACGCGCCCTTGGGTGTCGGGCTTATAAACCAGCAGCATCCCTCGTGAGGGTGATTTAACTAATACATATACATTACAGTATCTTATTATTGCTATGCACGCACAAACAGAACAGTATCCCACCACTTTAGAATGCAAAGTTCACCCCTTTTCGCAAATTTTTCTAAATGAGGGCAGTGTTCACTTCCACTGAAACTCAGAGATACATACAACATGATTTTAATCAAACTTTCAGTTTCACTTTTTATGTGTGGGTTAGCTAAGGGGGAACCTTCCAAAAAATTTTTCCTCACCAGAGGAAAGATTTACCATGAAGCCATCTACAGGGAAAACTCCTGTGACATGCTTACACATACTTGTGGGTTTACATCCTGTAGTAGATTGGGCTATGAACATTGACATGGGGCATGTAGTCTATTATAAACGTTTGTTTGTTTGGCTATGAATATTGATATTAGGGCCTGGTACAAGAGTGCATGATGACATCATTTATTTATACACGTCATCATGCTAGGTAACATAGTGGGGGGATGTAATGCATTGTGGGGTGAGCGTGAGTGACCTAGCCACGTTTGTAACCTGAACTGAAGCGTAAACACGGGGGCACAATAAAACAACCACAGGCACATGTCCAGACTCTCCAGCATGTGCACAGAGGATGTGGTATTTTTGAGTGATATTTCTTACCACATGGGGTGGGGTTACTCTCAAAATGAGGAAGAAAGCATCAGCTTTGTAACCCTAGAAACAGCCTCCGGTTAGGCTTTTCACTAGCGTACACATCACACTAGTCTCGTTCCCAGGCATAGAGGAGAAAGGGAGCCTGGTATATACTGTTTGCGCAAGCGCTTATTCGCACGAACAGGCACTTTTTCTCATCCAGACCTGGGTACGAGGCTAACATCATACAAGGGAGAGGCCTGGAAACATGGAGACCATGTATTGTGATGGGCAAGAGCACATAAGAATGGGCAGCTAGAGGAAGAGCAATGATCAACGAATAAGCTTGCGCGCGCACGTCCACACCTCCCGAGGTAAATGTACGATCGACGACTACTCCTGACAGCCACAGCGTTACAGCCAGTGATACCTGGTTCTCGTCCATATTGTAACCATAAACCGTTACAAAAATTTCGCGGATGGAACGAACCGCGAAAATTTAACACCACGAATTTTTTTTTATGCGAAAATTTCCCGATCTATGGTATGATCGACAAATGTAACTGACGGTCTAAGCTGGAATGCCAAAATCGGCTATTCTCAAATCATGTACATGTGAAAAATTTGTCACCTACTTGCCTGCTGTCTAGCCTCGTTCCCAGGCCCTGTCCGAAAAATCGGGAAAGGGGCCTGGTAGCACTTCCGTGTATTTTCTGTCAACCATTACTTCTCAAAATTTTGAGGAGCCAACACTACCAGGCCCTTTTCCCGATTTTTCGGACGGGACCTGGGAACGAGGCTACCTGCTGTCATTGTCGTTCCCGGTACAGAGAGCAGTCCCGCGGTAAAGGGTGGGTGGATACTATATATATAAAAATACCCTTCCACATAACTTTTGGCCGAAGAAGGGGGTGGATGGATAATACATAGATACGGTAATATTGAAATGCCATACAATTACTCGCTTGAGTTGTCCCCCAACTGGCATCACCCACATCTGCTACATATATTGGCAAATTTAATTAAGTTGCCCATGCAGTGACAGACCCCATAAGCTGCCTTCCAAAAAACAAAATTAGGACAAACCTGGGTAGAGACTCTGACGGACAGATGGGCTTAAAGTCACAAAAAAGTTTGCCAAACGCAAACAAGCACATGTAGGGATGAAATCCTCAAAAACCAACCAAACAAGACGGGAACGACACCACAATACTTTTACACCATCCCTACATCTTGTGCCATTTTGCCAAAACTGTGTGTTTGTATTTGTTTTTTAGCTGTGTGTAGAAGAGGGTTGTCTTGTAGATGGAAGGGTGTGGCGTGGGTGTGTTGTGCATAGTGAGTATGTGGGTGGGGCCACTGTGGGAACTTCTTATGGGATTTTCCCACAGGTATGGGAATTGAGTTGAGAATTTTCCCACGGTCTAAATTATCCATCCCTGAGTCACATGATATGGTAGGATGACATAAAAACACATTGCTTAACCCTTTAATACCGAAAATATAATTCTTATTCAACATTTCTCACACCTTCTTAGTATATGGTGATACACTGCGATAATTAAGCGCTTTCCGTGATCAACTGAACTTGGGGGACTTCCCTCACAGTTATCAGCAATCCCGAACGTGCAGTTATCTAAACAGGAAAGGGTGGGGATGAACGAGGCGGGGCCAATTACGGACCTAGCCGCGTGCAAGGATGCCATTCGAACAGCTGTTACAGTACAAAAGCACTCATTCTCTCAAAAGATACAAAAGTTCGTTGATTTTTACTTGGCTGACGGAGAGAGGGGACCAACAGGGACTCATAACTGAAGCACTATTTCAGGTAAGCTTACAACGAAAGTAGCATAAGCCTTTTAGTCATACCGTGGCGTTCGAATGGCCAGCAATGGCGGGCTCGTTGTTGCCCGAAGAGCTACCCGCCGTGCTACTTAGCAACATAGCCCGCCTTTACAACTGTAGTTATAGGATACTTACTTACCACCTAGAATAGCATCAATCTCTCTCACCTCACATCCAGGGCGAAAAAAGCAGTAGAAATTATCACTTGTTACCAAAAGTGCACTATCGGTGTTAAAGGGTTAAAAGCTTGAGCTTGAACACCACCTTTATTTTTGCAGAAATTATGGATTACCAACTTTGTTACCGGTGTGGTGAATCTTGTGGTGTAGAAGAGAAGGTTTGCCCCTATTGCTATACGGAAGGTCAAGGTGAAGGCTCCGATGATGAGTGGGATGCTTGTACTTTGATTGGCCCGGAATCGCCGGTTAATGAGAAGCAAGAGAAGATTGGTGAATTGGTAGAGAAGTTTGAAGCTGAGCTTTTGGCTAAACGCGAACGCGAGTTTAAGATCCCCTCATGTTCGAAGTGCCAACCACTACAGCATTGGAATCCGTTGTTCGGTACATGTCCTAATTGTTCGAATATCAAACTTTACTGTCCCCATTGTGCGGGGGAGGACCGCGGATACACACTCAGGGTCGTTAATGGGCCTGTTTGTGGGCGATGTCATGGACCATCCTATTGTCCCTGTTGCGACTGGTCGGGGGAAACCGTCGATATCGAGTGGGATGGTATTCTTGAGAAGATCCGAGAAGAAGCCTACTATATGGCTGCAACAATAGTGGAACAAGACAATGACCAGTTTGAATAGTTTGCATTATCTAGTTTGATAGACTTGTAAGAGTTCTTATTGAAAGACTTTGTTTTTCATTTCTATTTTTAGTGATGATTATCATGATAGTATCAGCCTGTATAGACAAATTCATGATATCTTCCTGTATAGCATCATATTATGGTGATACTTCAATATTACTTTCTAAATACCTGAATGGCCAGTTCTCTAGCAGGAGTCATGGTGAGCACCAGCAGTGGTCGTCCCTGGTCATTTCTAGTGAACCTCTCAGCACTCAGCTTCTCCAATAAACGGTAGAACAAACGACGTCTTTCCCATTCCGGTTCTTATAATTAGAGAACAAAAACTAGCTATTGTCTATACATGTCCAGGTTTGCCAACAATGCATTGTTAAGGGGTGGGGTTAGGGTTAGGGTTAGGGTTGGGATTAGAGAACAAAGAAAGAACAAAAGGAGATCAAAGTCACTACCAAGCCTTTGATGGCAATCCTGAAGATCTCACCTATTGTGGGTGTAATACTTTAACTTGCATTGTCACCCTGCCACACACAGGCATTCAAACTGATCTTAGAAGCCTGCTCAATGAGTAATTTAGCCTACACACAATAACTCCTCAAGCCAGGTGTTCTGGCTTCGATCCCCAGTAGATGCTGGCCTTTCACTTTCCTCTATTTTCATCTCATAACATCTCTTGCATGAGCCAAAATGTTTTAAAAACAACCAAGTCACTTGTTGCACACACACACACACACACACACACACACAAGCCCTTATTCACTTTGTGCATTGTATCAATTAACTGCGTACTTCAAATAGTGGGTTCAAACAGCCTTCCAAAAATTTTTCTCTAGTACACAAGAGAGCATGAACAGTCAACTACTACTGGGCAGCTGTTCTTATAAACAACTGCCTGAACCTAACACTTGTGGGTTTAGTGATGACTGACTTCCGCTATGAATAAACTTAACTGAGTCAGGAATATTGTTATTAGAGCTTCAGCTGTGCTGGTCTTGTGAACAGACCCTCATGAATGCACAGAAAGTGGGGTCACGCTCCAATTTGAGAGCTCCAATCAGATTCCAGAGTTGTAATTGGTGTTGAATGATGCAAACAAGTGTATCTGAGGGGCACATTTCACATTTGGTAGCCACAGCTTGGTAAGAAACAGTAACACGATTAAATGAGGAAGAAGTGGCTGTCAAGAGCATCGTTTGTATTTTGATATTGTTTCTTAGATTTGGAGAGGGCCAGCATATTGCCATGCAATTATGTACTCACTTTCTACACAATCGTCTGCAGCTGGTCTCCCCCCTCCCCCTCCTTCCATATCACACCCTAAGTATTACACAATGTAAGCATCTTACATGACATACATTACTGCAAGTGCAAAGACAATGGAAGTGTACATAATATTATAGTACAAAGTTACATTTGGAGTTATTTCAGTTTCAAGAATATATGGAATCCCACTGTCCGAGAACAACTAAACTGCAGCAGTAATTCCAATGATCTTAAACGGCTGACATGTGGTGTTCATGTCCTCAAGAGTACACTTTACTACGTACTTCATTGTAAGTGTGAGCGGCTTAAGTAAAATAACAATTTCTACTTAAATTGAGATTTTCTTCATCTACAAATGTGCAGGTATATTACTAACTAGTATACACACCACACAATGGGTGACACACATAGTCTCCCTCCGTTTTTGTAAACTGCAAGTGATTGGAAACTGGAGCTGGAGAAGGCCTGGGAACAAGGGTAGCTTCAAACGGCCACGCACTCGATATACACAACAGAATAATGTTTGATTTCTACCAGGGACTGCCACATACATATTACCATGGAAACAAGATGCTCACAAATGGGGTCTACAATATATACATAAACATTGCATGATACCACTCAACTAATTTTCACCTTCACTAGGCCCAATATTAGACCTTCCAAAAATGTTTCCCTGAGCCACTTTTGGCCAGGAAACTGTCTTCGAATGTCTCATGATTGGGCTGCTTGTAAACAGTTAATAACGCTTGTGGGTTTCAAACGTGATGTCACTGTACAAAGAGACTGACAGCAAAGACAGCTGAAATTGAAGCGCACATGGCTACCTGTAAGCCGAAATATACTATGACAGACTGTGAAGGCAGGCTGCTCAGTCACAGACATGCACGAATGATGTTGGTATATGGCAGATCTTCAGTTCATGATTTTCAGTGTGAAGCTTAGCCCAAGCCTGTGCAGCTGCCTGCTGAGAAACCTTGCTGCTATTAAATGCTACATGTGTGCCATGACAAAATATGAAACCAGCAGCTCACTCAGGCTCACCCCTCGATGAACAAGCACCTCCTGAGTACCGAATGCTATGTGATAAGCTGCCATTTATAGACACTTGTGCTAAATTAAATGTGCGTTTAACAGTTGAATAGGCTCAGCTGTTCACAGAAGACCCTTCCAAAAATTAGAAGGTAAGTGAAAAAGCACAAACCTCAGTGAGGTCCACGATTGCAACACAGAAAGCGGGCTTATAAGCAGCTGCACGAACCTAACGCTTGTGGGTTTATATCCGCTTGCAAGAGTGACTATGAATACACTATGAGCAGCATGAATCAGGTTATGACAACCATGAATATCAATAAAATCCAACCGGTGTGCCATATCAGCCAATTGGGTGACCACACACGTGACCAGAAGTGCCAAGCTTCACACTCAAACCGAGCTTAACAAGAACAGTGTGAGGTGGTGGGAAAGGAAAAGGGATGGGCACCATAATAATTGACACCACAATAATCGACACCACAATGATCGATACCAAAATAATCCATACCATGATACCGGTACCTATACCTACAATGTTGATACTGGGTTCCTCACGATTTCAATACAATACTTAGCTCACATGGGTGACATGGCACATTTGGCAGCCATGGGTAGGAAATAGCAACATTGTGAGGACAAAGACTCTCACGAAGAAGCACGGTGGCTGCTTCCGTGGGCGGTGGGGAGGCTTGTTGCCTATTTTCTTTATAGCTGGTTCCGTCCCTTTGAAGGAGCGTGTGTTTCGATCAGCCACCTCCCATTGTTTGAAAGTATTTTGGCACTGGACCTTAATACATTTGGGCAGGGGCTGTTTGGGACCGTATTGTATCAAAATGCCACGCAATTACTCAGTAACAAAGCTTGAGAAAACAACCACCTCCTATCTTCCGTGCAAGTTACGCTCAGTTTGTAAACAACAAAGTGTAGCTGCCTTGGTTATAAGCAACTCCACAAACCTAACGCTTGTGGGTTTCATATCCGCTATGAATACTGATTTGATCCATGAATATTGGTAGCTATTCATGCGCAATAAGATGGTCTAGCCAAACAGTTCTTGCCAGAAAGATCGCCAACCCCTATCTGGGTAGCATCAGCTAGTAAGTAGCCTTGCATTTTGCTGCAGCCAACTTCTCTCAGTCTGTATGTTTAACCTCAAGTATAAGTGTCGCTCAGACAATTTATATTAGCCCTCAGCAGTGTTGAACTAACTTCAATACTACTTTCACATAGGCTAAGGATCACGGCGGCTATAAGGCAACGTTTGAGGGTCTGCCCAATGTTCAGAGTTCCTCTACAACACATAACAGTGACAGAGCTACCTCGCTGGATGGCAATTGCACATGTATTGTCGGCAAAGTTCAAAGCATCTGCATTTCCAGTCAATTAAAAGTTATCCATTATTCCGTACTCCACATTTTACCGACTCCCCAAAGATGGTCCAGCCAAACACAGTTCTTACCAGACGTATCACACAAAGTACTATTGTCCTACCCAAGTACCTCCTACTGTATAGCGGAAAATTTTCGCTGGTCCAAATTTTCGCGGTTTTAAGTTTAGCGCAATCTATTGACCACGCCCTTTTATCATCGCCCGGCTAACAGAGGACGAAAGATCTCCTGTGGGAGAGGGTAGGAAGTCGTCTGCCGGTTTGAAATAGCGATACAGTGCTACAGTCAGATCAAGCGAGACTAGCGCACAAAACGCATGTGTGAAAATTTCCACGAGTTCAAAAGCTCATGTGTTGAAATTTACGGGTTTGGTCGTGGGTCGCAAAAAACGTGAAATTTGGACCTCGCAAAATTTCCCGCTATACGATACTACTGGCGTAGCAATTCTGGAAAATTGGTCTTTCAGTTTGTTCTCAGGACTGGCTTGCATTATGAGTGATCTACATACCAATAGCTCCTCTTTGTAAAGAGTCATGAGTCATATAAAACTAATACCTGATTTCAATCCAAACTCATCTACATTCCATATATAGCATCATGTACATTCCATATATAGTATCATGTACATTCCATATATAGCATCATGTACATGCCATATATAGCATCATGTACATTCCATATATAGCATCATGTACATTCCATATATAGCATCATGTACATTCCATATATAGCATCATGTACATGCCATATATAGCATCAAAGTTTGCAACGACCAACAAAGATCAGCTATAGCCTCGTTCCCAGAATCCCCCGCTCGGAACACAAACACTGAAGTTGTGCAGGCAGGGAGAGCCTGGTATTTTTTCTCATGTGAACAGCGTCAAAGGTAGAAAGGGGTAGAAAGACCTTAATTGTGCGTGGGCATACCCGAAGACTCAAAACAGTAGAAAGAGTGAAGGTAGTGGGTGACTTACTTCACATATATAGCTAGCGAGAGACAAACATCCTACATACAGAGTGTTGAACATATAGTTGGATGAACAGCACTTAAAACATTGCCTTTCTGTTCTGAAAATTCCAATTACATCATTATCACGTGAGAAAAGATACCACACTCTCCCCGTGTATTCACGTTTCAGTGCGCGGGAGCCTGGGAACGAGGCTAGATCAGCTAGAGACCAGCTATTAGATACCAGCTACAGATGATTCGATACATACCTAGTGATTGCATGGGTGACAGTCACATGTAGAACTACTTTCTCCCACTCTATGTATACAGGACATAGATGCGTATATACATCATAGTGGACAGATAGGGCATGCCAGTCGGGGCTCATATGCGCTTTGTAGATGTGTGAATATCTGGTAAGTTCATGAAGCGTGTATGAGCCCCATCCTTAAAGGAAGTTCAGTAGCAATGTGAGTGAAATGCGCGATGGAATAATCTTCGATGGCATTAATTAGAGTATAAGCCCAACAACTGTCAGTGCACCATAGTCTCACGAAAGAGCGCCCATGGGCAGAGCACCTTACAAGTCTGCTAAACTCAGGGGTGGGTGTTCTTTCAAGTGTTTCCACATTTAACCACCAAAGTGCACCCATATGTCATGTTCATAGTGACTCAATGCCCTTGAAGCAAACAATTGGAGAAACATATCGTACCATGAACTAAGCTGCCAGCCTTTGAAGTCAAGTCCTGATGGCACACAACACTCTGAATAGACAACACTCCGGATAGCAATATGTCACCATGAGCATGGCAAACTTTGCTAGAGGAGCAAAACTGTATTATCCGTCTACACAAAGCAACCTTGGAACACCCTTCAGTAAAGTATGACACAAAGTTTCCTACCTCAGATATGCTTAGTGCTTGAAGCTGTGCTTCGTAAAACCCCACGAATGCACTCTCTATTAGTCACACAAGCTCACTCCAGGGTGGGTGCTCGCCCCATACAGGAAGTTGGGTAGGGGGTGGGCATGCTA
This sequence comes from Agelas oroides, assembly GCA_949130485.1. Classification (NCBI taxonomy): domain Eukaryota; kingdom Metazoa; phylum Porifera; class Demospongiae; order Agelasida; family Agelasidae; genus Agelas; species Agelas oroides. The sequence goes on from OX422185.1 coordinate 18,199,854, forward strand.
GTCGAGGAGCACAACTGCATTAGCAACATCCGTCTACACAAAGCAACCTTGGAACACCCTTCAGTAAAGTATGACACAAAGTTTCCTACCTCAGATATGCTTAGTGCTTGAAGCTGTGCTTCGTAAAACCCAACGAATGCACTCTCTATTAGTCACACAAAGCTCACTCCAGGGTGGGTGCTCGCCCCATACAGGAAGTTGGGTAGGGGGTGGGCATGCTAGTCGAGGAGCACAACTGCATTAGCAACATCCGTCTACACAAAGCAACCTTGGAACACCCTTCAGTAAAGTATAACACAAAGTTTCCTACCTCAGATATGCTTAGCACTTGAGGCTGTGCTTCATAAAACCCAACGAATGCGCTCTATTAGTCACACAAAGCTCACTCCAGGGTGGGTGCTCACCCCATACAGGAAGTTGGGTAGGGGTAGTCTATCAAGCCAGACCATCTCTCACCCTCCAGAAAAGTGAGAGAGGATCTAGCAGATGTTATTAGTATTCATAGTTCACAGCTTGTTTAATCTGCAACCCTAAAACTGCTCCAGTATTAGTCTTACATACTGAAACCAACGTGTTGCTACTGTCTCAAAACTGAACAGTAAGATCTGATTGGTCGGCATCTCATGCATACTAATAACATCTGCTAGACCCTCTCTCACTTACCTGAAGGGTGAGAGAGGGTCTGGCTTGATAGACTAGGTAGGGGGTGGGTGCCCTTTCGAGGGTGGGCGCTCTTTTGTGACACTACGGTATCAATACAATATGCATTGCTATTGTATAACAAAAAAGCATTGGACAACACTAATTCTTTCATCCTCTCACTTCATGTCAGAACAAGTGTCTGCACTCGGTCTATTATCATCAATTACTAGGTGGCAAAAAGCCAGAAAAAAAGGCACCGTTTTGAATATTGTTTAACCAACCATACATTCAACACTCAGGGCCATAGCCATCAGATTTGAAGTGGTCAGGTTACTGGTGCGTGTGTATTCACCAGACGACCAAGTTTGACATGGATGAATGTCTACCTTTTCTGCCCATTGCGCTGTACAGCACTGGTTTTGACTTCCCGATCATTCACTAATCTTGCAAGCCACACCCTTAGAAGATGAGGCTTGCGAGACTAATCGTTCGCTTGGAAGAACGACAAATTGTTGGGAGGAAGACTAGAAAAAAGACCCTTTCGCACTGTTTTCAGCCATCTTGCAAGTTTCAATATGTCACCTCCCAACACGCGCCATGTGCGTGTGGGCCTTGCGTGGGCGTCTGCCAAGCAATGGTGCTAGTTGGCGACGCCAAGCAAGCCATGAGTGAGTAACAACCATATTTCTTGAGCCCGAGCGAGCAATACAGGGCAGTATCACATGCAAGGCTTCACCAGTGCATTACCAGATCACAGCATACAGACCATGTCAGTAGCTACCAGGCATATTGTACTCGGTCTGTTTACTGCCATAAATCTCTGGCACTGTGCTATAACTATAATATAAACCCTTTCTCGCTCACGCTCGCCCCAAATATACACTCCTTTTCTTGGAATATTTCTTTATTTTGTACGAATTACTATAGTAACAAAGCCGAAATTCATAGAGATGCTTATCACAATCACCTGATCCCAATGCTACCATATAAGGTAACAGTGGAATCTGCTGCCTGTTTGGGGGGCGTATTAGTATCGGCAGTTGAACTAGCACAAAGTCAGGACTGCAGGAGCAACCTGTATCAAAGAACTCACATGAAGTCAGTTACTGAGAAGTGAATCAAGTCAATCTATCATACACAAAGAAGGTAGGAAGTTTGATACATTATGCCAAGCAAAATTAATTGTTACTTTATCATTCCTGTCTGTGCCCATTTTAACTGTCTGTACAGGGGGTTTTAACGTCACGGTTGGTGGGCAGGGTTTCAGCACTGTCTGATTGGCTAAATTACAGCTTTACTACTGGGTTTGCTAGAAGTTTTTCTGAAAATTATTACGAATTTAACAATGAAATTAAAATCCCAACTACTGTTTCCAGTATGGATGATGAGAAACTAACTAGGGGTACATACATGCAGAAAGCCTCGCAAGCAAGCTGAGCCTGGCTACTATTGTCGAGACACTAAGCATAAATAGTAGAGTAGCAGGAAAGGGATTGGGAACTTGGTGGTGGTAGAGATACCATCTGTACATGATGATAGGCATATACCTGTCTTTATGTAGGCAGGAGAAAGTTCATTAAGCCAGAGTTGACCAGTAGTTTCACCCTATTTGACACCTATGAGGGCACTAAAAGCCTAACCCCAATGGTTAAACATAGGCACACTATAGAATAGTAGCCTCGTTCCCAGGCCTCCCCCGTTTTCGTTCTTCGGTTTGCGTTCAGTATAATACACGGAGGCGGAAGAGCGTGAAGGGGGTGGGCCTGGGAACAAGGCTAATAGAATAGCACAAATACAAAGAGGGTGTTGATTGAGTTTCCAATCCCTGTCCTACTGCTCTGCTATCTATGCACTAAATGATAGACTATGATAGCTACCTGAGCCTCGTACCTATGCTATTTATTGGCCTGGGTACGAGGCTAGACAGTCCTTGATCAGTAGCTGTTGAAAGTGGAAAGCCAGTCTTTTCTTCAGTCACTCCAGAACTGCTGAGCAAGGGAGTTCTGTTAGGGTAGACAAACGGCAATACACAGCCCATAAGAGGAGTGTAGAAACTGCTAAGCGATGTAGATAGAGATGGGTGCTACGCCAAATTCGCTCCCTGTTTGGATGAAAGTCGACCTGGAAACTCACGCTGAGCTCGCTCGCTTGCTCAGTAGTACTATCCACAATCGAGATCAGCTACAGAGGCAGAGATTCACGCTGAACTCCTTGCAGCGCCATATTGAACAATGAACTGGAGCTAGTTCAACAGCTTACTCAGTAGCGATGGGGATCACGTGTGCTTGAAGCTTGTGGGGGGCCCCCTGGGGGCCAAAAGCGTGACATACAGTTGACATTGCAGGGCCGAGACTGCAACGCGACTGCACAGCCTCCTATATGTACGTCACGCCTTTACGCCTATGTCACGATTACTAAGCCCTGCTCCGCTTCGCTGCACTCGGCTTAGCTCTATATGCATAGCATGTATAAATTACTGCAGTTGTAACTTTCACTTGCAGGTCTTGAAGAAACAATGGCTCAGCAGCCCCAGCCACAGTATGAGTTTCGTTATCAAAGAGTTGAACTTCTCAAAACTGAGTCTCTTGGCATTGGGTCATACGGTGCCGTCTGCAAGGCCATGTGTGATGACCTGCCCTGTGCTGCTAAAATTCTCCACCCCGCCCTCTTTCAGTTCACTGCCCCAGGAGCTACAAGTGTTATGCGAAAGTTTGAGCAAGAATGTCGTCTTTTGAGTGCCATAAAGCATCCACACATTGTCCAATACTTGGGCACATACCATGATCCTGAGTCGAGGCTGCCAGTGCTCTTAATGGAGTTAATGGATGAGAGTTTGACCCGATTCTTGGAGCGATCTCGTGAACCAATCCCCTATCACACTGAGGTGAATCTCTGCCACAACATAGCCCTGGCTCTTTCCTACCTCCACTCTAATGGCATCGTCCATCGAGACCTATCAAGTAACAATGTGTTACTGATCGCTGGCAGTAAGGCCAAAGTGACCGACTTTGGAATGGTGAAACTTTACGATGTGAACCGCAGCACAGCCCACCTGACCCCCCTCACTCTCTGCCCAGGTACAATGGCATACATGTCCCCAGAAGCACTAGGGGAGCCTCCCATGTACACTGACAAGCTGGACAGCTTCTCTCTCGGTGTTCTGTGTGTTCAGATCATGACCCGCCAGTTTCCTGACCCTGGGGATCGTTTCCAGATCATGGAAATTAATGATCCAAGGATACCCTCTGGAAGAGTTAAAGTGGACATTCCAGAAATCAAACGTCGACAATCCCACATTGACCTGATCGACCCAGCTCACCCCCTGATGTAAGTTGGTCTAGACTGCCTAAAGGACAGAGACAGAGAAAGGCCATCTTGTCACGAGCTTTGTGGTCACATGTCCGCACTAAAAGCATCCCCCAAGTACACTGAGAGTGTGCAGCAGTCTCAAGTGAACACCAAACCAACACAAAGTGCCAACAGAGAAAGTAGAGAGAGAGAAATACAACAATCACAACAGATCCGAGACCTTCAACAACAGCTGGACACACAGAGTGACCAGCTAAGAGAGAAAGAACAAGAAAATCAGCAACAACGGCAGCAGAATCTGGGACTACGGACTCTTCTCACTGCCAAAGATGAGCAACTAGCTGGTAAAGACCACCAGCTACAACAGAAAGAAGCAGCCATAGCTGCACATCAGCAGGAGATTCAGCAGCTCAGACAACAGCTGCAATCCAGTGAGCAGGTGGCTGCAGAGTTCCAGCGAAACCTTCTGGAGAGGGAGCGGACAATCCAAGACCAGCGAGAAACTAGAGAGAGAGAAATACAAAACCTTCTGGAGAGAGAGAAGATGATTCAAGATCTTCAGAGACAAGTCCAAGTACTGCAACAGCAGTTGAGGCAGAGAGGAGGTCAGAGACGAGAGGAGGGGGAGGCTAGTGGTGCAGTAGCAAGTGGGGGTACCATCAAGCTGAGGTGGAGAGATGGTGGGAGGGCACCAAGAAAGATGTGGGGAGAAGTGTCTGCTGTGGATGGGAGTGTGGCATATTTTCAACCAGAACTGTCCAAGAGTGTGTTTGCCTACAATTCCACTAATAACAAATGGTCTGAACTTCCCAAGTGTCCTAACTATGGTTTCAGTCTAGCAATGGTCAACAGTCTCCTCACTGCCATTGGTGGGAAAACATCAAACTATGAAGTTACCAACTCACTCCTCAGCCTCACTGATAATAAGTGGACAAAACAGTTTCCTCCCATGCCCACCAAGCGCAGGTTCACTGGTGTAGTGTGCAGTGGCAGGTCTCTGGTTGTGGCAGGAGGAGTGGGAGAAGGAGACATGAACCTGAGTACTGTTGAAGTGATGGACACAGAGACCCTACAGTGGTCCACAGCCAGCAGCCTCCCACACCCACTCTATGCAGCATCAGCAACACTCTGTGGAGACCAGGTTTACATGCTGGGAGGTTTTGATCAGAATGACAAAAAATCAAAGTCAGTATTCACCTGCTCACTGGCTGCCCTCCTCCAGTCTTGCCAGCCACAGTCCCTGGTAGCACAACTGAAGACTTTGTTATTAGCTGGTGGACATGAAGTGTGGCACCAGCTAGCTGATACCCCAGTTACCTTATCCGCGTGCGCCTCACTGCATGGACAACTGATGGCAGTGGGTGGGTATGATTCAGATGGTAAAGAAACAACTGCCATTCACATGTACAACACAACAACCAATTCTTGGGAGGTCATCAGCCACATGGCAACTCCTCGATCTCAATGTTTAGTGGCAGTCCTCCCTCACAATGAACTGATGGTAGTGGGTGGGCTTACAACTTATGGTGGCAAGATCGACTCTGTAGAAATTGCTAGGATCATTTGATAAGGTGATCTTACATCTGAGACTAATACTGTAGAAATTGTTTCATATAGTACACACACTACGCAAATTGAATTTGGGACAACAGTTGGGTTATATTTTCGTATTTATTGATGTCACTTTCTGTTTCATTTAGACTTCATGTGATCAAATATATACATGACTAATTGCATTCCAGGATGGTCTGGGAATGAGGCTATCAAAACGCCACTTTTTGGGCCATGTAGTTGGCAGTGTACATGAACTACTAGCTACTAACAATGTAGAAATATTATCATACATCTAACGTCCCCTCGTTCCCAGGCCTCCCCCGTTTTTTGTTCTTTGGTTTACATTCAGTATAATACATGGAAGCAGAAGAGCGGCAAAAAACAGGGAAGGCCTGGGAACACTTATCATGTAAATGACATTAGGTGGACATGGGGTGGATGTACGGGGGGCGGCACACTACTACAAATACGTGTGCAATAAACCTGAGAGCGAGTTTCTTACTGGTCAAGCGGAATACTCACGATCCTATGAACGTCTGGGGTCTTGCAGCAACAGAGCACTCAATGACAAAGTCTAGTACATTATTATGTGTATTTGAATGCGGACCCCTCACCCCCTACATCCACCTCACGTGCACCTGACGTCATTCACGTGGTAAGTGTTCCCAGGCCTTCCCTGTTTTCGCCGCTCTTCCACTTCCGTGTATTATACTGAATGCAAACTGGGGGAGCCTGGAAACGAGGCTACATCTAACTTACACAAAAGTACGGGAGTCAATGGGGAAGCATTACAGCTGTGTGCAGTTTATGTAATAGAAAATACATGGTAGCCTGGGCAATAGCCACCAGACCACCAGGACAAGGTGGTTATTGTAAATCATAAATCCCAGACTAACATGCATTATGTGTTATATTCTCCAACTTGATTGGTCTTGATTTTAGTAAACATGCAAGATACTTTCCACTGTAAACAAGGTAGCTTATAGGAAACATCATTTTACTATAGAAACAAGGGTGAAGTGGAGAATATAGAAGACCATATCTCTTACTATATGTCACAAGAATTGGTACTACAAGTTACACAATGAATGTGCAATGGTTAAATCATTATCAACCTGCTATACCTGAAAAATATCACTCATTTATTGTCTTTGACATTGTTACTTGTGCACTCGTAACAATACAGATAGCTAAATGTTCGTCATATTTTGCACACACAATGTCTGAACCACAATTAATTTTCATACATTATCATGATAGTACCAACCTGTATCAGACAATTTCATGATACGTATCTTCCCTATAGCTTGGTACTATGGTGGTAATTGAATATTACTATCTAAATACCTGAATGGTCAGTACCGTATGGTTGGTAATTTTCGCGGGTACAAATTTTTGCAAAACAGGCCAAAATTCGGGTTTCAGAAATTTTCGCGGGTGTAATTTTCGCGGTCGGTGAATCTTGGGCCCTCGTGTTAGCTAGCTGTATGGCTAAAAGCTGAGATGGCAATCTCAGCTTTTCGTTCCAGTAAGGCGAGAAAAGTAGCCTCGTACCCAGGACGTTTGTAGAAATGATTGCTCCCGCTCTCGGCCATGCGCCGCTGTCTGGTTCGTGCTTCTGTTCTTATGTAGCACTTAGATTTCCTGGATCATGAGCAGGCTTCTCGCTAGGTCATTAGCAGATGGTTTTGCACATTTGGATGTCCACTCATTGATAGCAGCTGATGCTGACCTGGCTTCCCACTTTGGTTAAGTGGGAAGCCAGGTCAGCAGCTGCTAGAGGTGGGATTCACCGATTGAGGAGTTTTCCACGTATGTAAACAAAGATCATACATCAGTACATAACTATAGGGAATTAGAACATTGCGAGGGAGTGTGAACAAGCAGCATTGAACTGTTACGTATATAGCTAAGACTTTACCAGTGAAGTATCAGATCACAGGCCGTGGCATGTAGCTAAACAAGGTTTGTCACTCTACTGTCTACAAAAGTGCTTAACAGCTTAGAGGAAACTGTCACAATTGCAGAGGGTAGCTTGTTATGGGGTGGTAACATACAATGGGCTATTCCATTTAACAACGGTACCCCCAATGGATGACAGTGCTATTTGCCTACCCTGGGACAAAACTTTTTGGCTAGGACAGAGAGTAGTTTACGGAGGGATACAGGGGGTTTACTAAATTTACAAGAGAGTACGGAGGTAGCCTAGTAAGTCATTACCCCCTGGGACAGACACTGAAAAACCATGGGGTACCCTTATTAAATGGGATAGCACAATGGAGGCAATCGTTCTACCTGGGCAGCTCCTCTAGCCACCTGTAGGTAAAGTCTGAACACAGCCTGGCTTGTGGTGCATAGTCCTTACTTCAGGCATCTTAGAGAAAGGCAGACAGATGGGGTCGCCACGCATCAGCCATGAGGCAGAATCTCTGCCGCCTTATGTGTTTGGCCATCTACACAACTGTTAGCACTTGTATACATAATACATACGGTAGGTACTCACGCTCCAGCTGCCTAGTCCGATGTCACTGCCAAAACAACTGCTGTCCCTTGTACAATAAGTGTGCATACTCCAACTGTCCTTCCTAGCTGTCTTCTATAAGCATCATCTTTCAAGCTCACCTTACAGCTAGCTGCCTAAGGCTATGCTGGCTGCCAAGTTGTACGAAAATCTTACTTACAGTCGCGTTAAATTACAGCATTGAAGAACATACGGAATGATGTACGTCAGATATATATATGAAAAATCACAATTCAACTCACTAATGTGGGGCTCGCTCACACTCCCCCCAATTATGATAATACTCAGTCGGTAGATGTGTTAGAGGTTGATGTAGATGAGGTCTGCAACAGCTTAAGACCCCTCTTTCCAGTTGACTCCCACTTCAGTGCTGCAGGCAATGGGTCCCATAATGGTGTATTAGGGCCATCCATTGTTACCCTAACAACAGAGTCAAGAATCCTGGTGCACAGTCAATTGCTCATTGGAGTTAATTTAATGTGTTTTACAGCAGAAAAAACTTGTTTATACAGTGTGGCTCTCCTTGTGCTTTGCAAAAAGCTTGATGGTCGCTAGATCTGAAGGCTACACATTCCCATCTCTCACATCTTTATACACCCTATGGTCCCTTGGACTGTAGTGACAATTAAACCTGCAGAATCTTGCTAGAATACTGTAAGCTCCCGAAAATACACCCCCCCTTTTTGCACACTACTTTTAGACAAAAGTGGGCAGGGGGCGTTTGTTCAAATATTCAGTTCGTCTCCTCCCTCCGTTCCTCGTAGTCTTGAATACGCATGAAGTCGACAATCACGATGACTGCCTGAAAGAACGGCAGCTTCGCTGAACGTGTTATACAGGAAATCAGCGGCGCTTGCATTGATACTAAGCCAAGAGGCACCGAAGCAACTTGCATCAGGGGACGGGGGACGACTCCGCGTAAGCTCGTGTTCCCAGTGTGACCAACAAAAACCTTAGCGGTGGCCAGGAAACGAGGCAACAGTAATTTTGTGTGTACGTGTTTACGAACTCAATCAACGACAGAACAAAACCAAAACCTCACTAAGCATTCCCAGAAGACGCTCGATACGGGGTGTTTACATGGGGGGAAAATACCTATGTGAGAACTTGGGGGTTAAAGAGGGGGGAGGGCGCTTGCTCGAAGGGGGCGTATTTTCAGGAACTTACGGTACTACTTTTCAGACATAGCAGCAGACACCTTTTGTACATGGCTGGTAGCTGCCCCTTCTTGAACATAATCGGCCTTTACAACAGAAACAGCACACGATAAAGCTTTAGCAAACACCCGGAGAAGCAGCCAATTCTCTTGTTCATGAAATGTGAAATGAACATGCACAGTTTGTTTACGTACATAACGTACAGTAAGTACTCATTATTTTACAAATTCCCTAAAAACCTGGGATATTTCGTGCATGCATCAAGAGTGAGTACCAGGCCTCTCTTTGGGGGGGAGGGGGGTGGGTGGGTGGGGACAAGGCTAAACAACATACAGACTCCCCCAACAATAAGGCTATGGGGGCAACTATGCTACCTTAAGCTTTAATTTGCTCACTGTTAGGCTCAAACAATTGAGGCTTCCAAAAATTATGTATTATTTATTATTGCTGAAGCAACCAGATAGAGTAGATACCACTAAACCTGTCACAATATATGCTCTAGCGCTGACCAAGGCATTATTGATTGCGTCATGGGTATTTTGTGTCATATGACCCAGACAAACTACAATATTCAACTACAATGTTCACAAAGCCTAAACAAACTATCATAATTACTTTGTTCCATGCTACCATATAAGGCAACAGTAGAATCTGCTGCCTGTTTGTGGGGCATATCAGTATTGGCAGTTTGAACTAGCACAAAGTCAGGACAGCAGGAGCAATCAAAGAACTTGTGTGAAGTCAGTTCTTGAGAAGTGAATCAAGTCTGGGATATTCAGTCTATCACACACAAAGAAGGTAGGGAATTCAAACATTTATGCCAAGCAAAATTAATGATTAGTTTCTCATCTCCATCCATGCCCACTTTAACTATCTGTGCAGGCTTTTTTTAACTTAAACTTTGGTGGGCAGGGCTTCAGTAACGATTGATTGGTAAAATACAACTACACTACTAGGTCTGGCAAATATTATTCTTACTATTTTTAGAAATAAAATTTAAATCCCAACTACCGTCCCTAGTGTGGACAGTTAATAGGATGAGTAACTAATAATTAAGTTTGCTGTACTTCGAGCATATTAACCGCACCCCAAGATGCTCATAAGAGGTTAGTGCTGCAGGTTTACCTTGGTTCAAACACTTTAGAATTCAGTGGTACGTAGGTAAGAACTTTGTTAGTAGGCTTTAGCAAAACACAGTTCATTGCTACTTATGAACAGCACAAACACGTGTGGACCAAGCACCACGTTACATATTTGACAAGATGTGAGGTAAGCACTACTTATCTAAAAACTTTATCAAAAGGTTTATAATACAGTTCACTGGTATTAAGCTTTACGTTAGCATAAGGCTTTACGTTAGCATAAGGTAGCCTCGTTCCCAGGCTCTCCCCTCGCCCCGAGCGGAGAGCCTGGCAACGAGGCTAAGCATAAGGCTTATAAAAGCTTTACCCTCAAGGGAGGAGCCAGACATAAGTTTATCAATCGTGAATAGCAAGGCATGCCTTCACCTGCTTATGCCCGTGCGCGTTACGCACATATTGTTAGCCTGAACATAGATAGTATATATATAAGGTATATACTATCTATGGCCTGAAGCACAGTAGCGCGCTCAATACACATAGCAATGATTCTATAGCCTTGTTCCCAGGCCTTTGCGTATTCATCGCTTACAATACGAAATAATTTGCTCAGAAGGCTAGTCTCGTGCCCAGACCCCACCCAACTTACGCGAGGAGAAGGGGTCTGGTGTCACAAATCCAAATCCTTGGCTAGCTCCAGAAGCGTGGAGCGGCCAATCAAATCGCAGAGCAGCATTTATTGGAATAATGCGGAAGCGAGAACAAGTACTTCAATCGTACCGCTCAAAGTGATGTTATGAAATTCATTATCCAACACTGAAACACTGATCAATTTGATTCTACACTAACAATTACAAGGCTTCAACACTTCCGCAAGCCCAAGGATTTAGGCTTGTGACACCAGACCCTTTCCTTGAGAGAGGGTTGGGTCTGGCCACAAGACTACAGAAGGCCGGGTCCATTTTATCACGTGATGCGTGCCGCAGCTTACATCACGACCATTCTACTGGAATTAATGATGTCATAGATGAGCTAGAGCCCAGTTTAGCGTTGAAAGAGGCCCCCAGAGATCACAGTAATGGTTCGTGTGCGAACTTACGTAAGTGCTAAAAGTCTCGGCAGCGAAAGAGCACAAGCTGCCATGTTTAGCTGGATATCAATCAATCAATTTTATTATTTAAGTGACACGCATTGAAAATGCCCAGCCATGTTTTATGACTTATGAGTCACTGTGATTGTAAATGTGTGGTGGAAAAAAAAAAAAAAAATGACAAAAGGTGAGGTTAAGTGTGATATAAAAAACTACAACGTAATTTATACATTTTATAAATAAACTTAGCAATTATACAAGTATTAATTTCAGAGTTAAGAATATATAAAAACTTGTCAGTTATATTGAGGTGCATAAAAGTATGGTCTCGTTCGGTTATAATAAAGAACAGCTCATTTCGCAAGTTTTGTAGTTTACTACATTCCATCACAAAATGAAATTCAGTCTCAACTTTATCATTATTACATAACTTACACACCCTTTCCCCTAGTGGCACCTTAGGAATCCAATATCTACCAGTCTCCACTGCCAGCGGAAGGCACCCAGCACGCAGCGAAGCCACTGCCCATCTCTGGCCAGGGCCGAGTGGGGCCAACACAAAACCGGCAGTATCAGCACAGCTTTTAATTAGTTTGTAGTTATACAGTTTACCTCCACTTTCTGAGTTTCTAACTGGTCTATGCAGATCGTCTAACCAAACTCTTTCTGCTAGATCAATGAGTTTATTTTTTATGAAAGATAGAGTTGTGGTTACAGGGTTAGGGTTAGTAGACGTCTATATTCAGATACCTTGCCACATCGTGTTACTAGGTCCAAACTGGATTTCGGCTCCTCGTCTTCTTCAGCTCAAGTTTACTATTGTAGTCTATATCGTACGCGCGTGACCTGTTTCAGGTTCTTCCAACTCCATTTGTGGTTATCTCTGTAACACAGCGATATCTGCCATATCTGGTGTGACGTAAAATTACATCTGCAGCACGCATCACGTGATAAAAAGGACCAGGCCTTCTGAGTGAATTATTTCGTACTACAAGCGACGAACGCGAAGGCCTGGGAACGAGGCTAATGATTTTATACGTATATAGGCATATTGAACGTGTGTCGTCACGTAAGCGGGGAAATCGCTTCGGGAGTCACTGTGAGGGGTGATTGTGGTGTAGCTGGTGAAGGGAGACTTATTGGTGTACCAAAGGTTCATTCCTGGGGTAAATGCACCATGCCATTCATGAATATCAACTCAGATTGGATGTCCAACACTTCCTCTGGCCTGTGTATTATATTATTTACGCGGATCCTTTAATTCGCATCTTGGGGTGTAATATATGCATAGCCATAGCAATAAATTATTGCAGTTGTAACTTTTACTTTCAGGTCTTCAAGAGCAATGGCTCAGCAGTCCCACCCACAGTATGAGTTTCACTATCAAAGAGTTGAACTCCTCAAAACTGAAGAGCTCGGCGTTGGATCGTATGGTGCCGTCTGCAAGGCCATGTGTGATGACTTGCCCTGTGCTGCTAAAATTCTCCACTGCACCCTCTTTCAGTTCACTGCCCCGGGAAATACAAGTGTTATGCAAAAGTTTGAGCAAGAGTGTCGTCTTTTGAGCGCCATAAAGCACCCACACATTGTCCAGTACTTGGGCACATACCATGATCCTGAGTCGAGGTTGCCAGTGCTCCTAATGGAGTTAATGGATGAGAGCTTGACCCAATTCCTGGAACGATCCCACAAACCAATCCCCTATCACACTGAGGTGAATCTCTGCCATGACATAGCCCTGGCCCTTTCCTACCTCCACTCCAATGGCATTGTCCATCGAGACCTATCAAGCAACAATGTGTTGCTGATTGCAGGCAGCAGGGCCAAAGTGACAGACTTTGGAATGGTGAAGCTTTACGATGTGAACCGCAGCACTGCCCACCTCACCCCCCTCACTCTGTGCCCAGGTACAATGGTGTACATGTCCCCAGAAGCACTGAAAGATCGACCAGTCTACACAGACAAGCTGGACAGCTTCTCTCTCGGTGTTCTGAGTGTTCAGATCATGACCCGGCAGTTTCCTGACCCTGGGGATCGTTTCAAGATCATGGAAATCAATGACCCAAGGATAACCTCTGGTACAGTTCAGGTTGAAGTTCCTGAGATTGAACGTCGACGATCTCACATTGACCTGGTTGACCCAGCCCACCCCCTGATGCAGGTTGCTCTAGACTGCCTAAAGGACAGAGACAGAGAAAGGCCATCTTGTCACGAACTTTGTGGTCGCATGTCTGCACTGAAAGCATCCCCCAAATACACTGAGAGTGTGCAGCAGTCTCAAGTGAATATTAAACAAACACGAAGTGTCAACAGAGAAAGTAGAGAGAGAGAAATACAGCAATCACAGCAGATCCGAGACCTTCAACAACAACTGCACACCAAAGATGACCAGCTGCACACGCTAGGAGACCAGCAGGGAGACGAGCTGAGAGAGAAGGAACAAGAAAATCAGCAACAACGGCAGCAGATTTTGGGACTACGGAGTCTTCTCACCACCAAAGATGAGCAACTAGCTGGTAAAGACCACCAGCTACAACAGAAAGAAGCAGCCATAGCCACAGGCCAGCAAGAGATTCAGCAGCTCAGACAACAGCTGCAATCCAGTGAGCAGGTGGCTGCAGAGTTACAGCAAAACCTTCTGGAGAGAGAGAAGATGAATCAAGATCTGCAGAGACAAGTCCTAGAACTGCAACAGCTGCCAAGGCAGAGAGGAGGTCAGAGACAAGAGGAGGGAGAGGCTAGTGGTGCAGCAACAAGTGGCAGTAGCATCAAGCTGAGGTGGAGAGATGGTGGGAGGGCACCATGTAACATGTCTGGAGAAGTGTCTGCTGTGGATGGGAGTGTGGCATATTTTCAACCAGTGGGGTCCAAGAGTGCATTCGCCTACAATTCCACTAATAACAAATGGTCTGAACTTCCCGAGTGTCCTAACTCTTATGTCAGTCTAGCAATGGTCAACAGTCTCCTCACTGCCATTGGTGGGAAGACATCAAACCGTGAAGTTACAAACTCACTCTTCAGCCTCACTGATAATAAGTGGACAAAGTGGTTTCCTCCTATGCCCACCAAGCGCTGGTTGACTGCTGTAGTGTGCAGTGGCAGGTCTCTGGTTGTGGCAGGAGGATCAACAGGACACAAGAGACTGAGCACTGTTGAAGTGATGGACACAGAGACCCTACAGTGGTCCACAGTCAGTAGCCTCCCACACCCACTCTACCAAGCATCATTAACACTCTGTGGAGACCAGGTTTACATGCTGGGAGGTCGGGATCAGAATGATAAACAATCAAAGTCGGTATTCACCTGTTCGCTGGCTGCCCTCCTCCAGTCTTGCCAACCACAGTCCCTGGGGGCACGACTGAAGACTTTGTCATTGGCTAGTGGACCTAAAGTGTGGCACCAGCAAGCTGACACCCCAGTTACCGTATCCACATGGGCCTCACTACATGGACAACTGCTGGCAGTGGGTGGGAAGGATTCTGATAAAGAAACAACTGCCATTCACATGTACAACACAACAACCAACTCGTGGGAGGTCATCAGTCACATGACAACTCCTCGACGTCGATGTCTAGTGGCAGTCCTCCCTCACAAAGAACTCATGGTAGTCGGTGGGTTTACAGCAGGTGAAGAAGCTGGCTCAGTAGAAATTGCTAGCATCGTTAGATAAGGTGGTTTTACATATGAGACTAATACTGTGGAAATTGTCTCGTATAGTACACACACTACGTAAATTGAATGTGAGACCACAGTTGGGTTATATTGTCGTATTGACGCCACTTTCTGTTTCATTTAGTAGATAATATTGTATTGGGGCAAGCCTGAGTAAGCCCCACACTAGTGGATTTTCTCTGTCTCTCTCTATATATACATGTATATGTATACATGGTGTATGTATTCCATATGTTTGTATAGAATGCAAACTAACGCAACCACGTGCCATGCATGAACAATTTCACTCTGCAAGATACTACTCAGGGGCGTAGCTAGCAATGAGGCAGAGGAGGCAGTTGCCTCCTCATTTTTCTGCGTAAGAACGCGCGCACGCATTGGCGATGTCCTATAAATATCCAGCGCACGCGCAAAGTAAATTACATCAATATGACGGAACTCACTCGCACTATGAATAGAGACCTCCTGGTAACAATACAGGTAGCTAAATGTTCGTCCATATTTTCCACACACGATGTCAGAATCACAATTTTCATACATTATCATGATAGTATGTGTGTGTGTGCACATGCATGTGTGTGTGTGCGTGTGTGTGTGCATGCATGTGTGTGTGCATGCGTGTGTGTGTGTGAGTTTGTGTGGTGGGGTGGTGTGTGTGTATGTGTTGAGGGGGGGGAGGGAATTTGAAGGGGAGGTGAGAAGGTGGAAGGTGTGACTCACTCAGCATACAGATAGAAGCCAAGGCTGCTTGCTACCAGCTATTGTACACTATGCTGGCTACAGTCATTTCGCCAACGGAACCGGAAGTAACTAGAGCCCATACAAATTTATTTTTAACCCGTGGGTGCGGATTGAAGAATTGCGCCGCGCTCAGATTTTCGACAGCAACTTAGCACTGCTTTTACCGTGCAAGGTAGCAACAGAACAACGATCTGCTGTATACGCGTGAACACCGACCATTTTTCTTTCAAGCAATCGAAACAGGAATCTGAAATCTGCCTGGATACGCTGTTGACAAGGCCAAGAACATACCTATATCAACTCGAGGCCGTACGCTACCTGAGGGTGGATAGGTACTTGTACCTTGTCATCTGTGTCCTTAGCTTGCTGACTTGCACATGTTTACTCTTACAAATCCTCTATCGAAACATTTCAAAGTGATAGTTTACATACTTCAATCAACTCCCCAAATGAAATTATTTCATTTTGTACAAATTACTAAATTATATAGTGTAACAAAACTCGAATTCATAGGGATGCTTATTACTACCACTGGATTCCACTGCTACCATATAAGGTACGTTACAACTGTGGAATCTGTTGCCTGTTTGTGGGGCATATTAGTATTGGCAGTTTGAACTAGCACAAAGTCAGTTCCTGAGAAGTGAATCAAGTCTGGGATATTCAGTCTATCATACACAAAGAAGGTAGGAAGTTCATACATTTAGGCCAAGCAAAATTGATTGTTAGTCTCCTCAGGCAAACTAAGGCATGGGACATGTCATTTTTACAGGTATTTATTAAAATCAATAGTGTGTATGGAAACCTGCTGAAACTTGATTTGTGTATATATGAAGCCCTAAGCTATATGTAACAACATGGAAACTGTATTTGTGGGCGTGGCTACCAATTATCACTATGCTAATATTTGAAAATATATCGTCCAAGGCAGAGCAGAAGACAACGGTTGCTCGCTACCAAACTTGCTATACTAATTCAACTGAAGGTACTGTACATTGAAGAACACACAGTCTCCTACAGTATTCCTGCATGATGCCAAAAATCATAAATATTGGAAAGCGGCGAGACACTACGCACGCTACAGAAGCAACACCAACAACAAGCTTTCTTTTTAGAAAGTTTTGGAATTCTCTGATGGTAAGCAATCGTTCAAGCCATGTTCGATTGTTTTGTTTGTCATCCTTCTGTTCCGCCTTGACACAAACAGTTCTCATGCACAGTCAGCAGTATGTCCCCCACTAGCCTCGTTCCCAGGCTCTCCCCTCGCCCCGACGAAAAATAAAAACGGAGCTAACCCTAACCCTAACCCTAACTCCCCCTCCGTTTTTATTTTTCGTTGGGGCGAGGGGAGAGCCTGGGAACAAGGCTAGTCCCCCACCAATTGCATACTAAAGGTGGGGGGGGGGGGGGGTGATTGAGAGCAAAAGCTCTCGTCCACACCCACTTTAACTGTCGCTCCATGCTTTATTTTAACATAACCGTGGTGGGCGGGGCTTCAGTAAGATTGTAGGCAAAACTACGACTAAGTTTTTTCTGAAAATTACTACAAATTTAAAAATAAAACTAAAATCCCAACTACTGTTCCAAATGAGGATATACCTATAGCGCTAAATTTTTGTGGGTCTTTAATTTTGCGAATTTCGCAAATTTTCAACCGCTTGCAAAATTATTTCAATGAAAAATTTTGACACGCGACACAGTTTTCACGCTCTGACTGAGCAAATTTGTGAAAACAAAATCTTCAAAAATCACTATTCACGAAAATTTATACCCTTGAAAATTTAGCGCTATATGGTAGGTTATTTAATAATAGGATGAAAACCCAATACCATAGTCTCATGAAAGATCGCCCATGGGCGGAGCACCTTACAAGTCTGCCAAAGGGGGAGGGTGGGCACTCTTTCAAGTGTTTCCACATTTAACTATGAAAGAGCACCCAGGTCATGTTTACAGCAAATCGATACCCGAAGCAAATAATTTGACAAACATTAATGTACACTGTGAGCATGGAGTAGCTCACAGTGTGCGCCACATTAGCTTCATCGCTCTGAGCAAGCAACCTTCTAATAACCCTTGATGAAGTATAACGTGAAGTTTGTTACCTCAGTATGCATAGCATTTGAGGCTGTGCTTCTCAAACTCCACGAGTGCACTCGCAAAGCTCACTCCAGGTGGGTGCTCTTTTGCGAGACTACCATAATTAAGTTAATAAATAAATCCATAGCATGTATAAATTACTGCAGTTGCAACTTTTACTTTCAGGTCTTGAAGAACAATGGCTCAGCAGTCCCACCCACAGTATGAGTTTCACTATCAAAGAGTTGAACTCCTCAAAACTGAGCCTCTTGGCGTTGGATCGTATGGTGCCGTCTGCAAGGCCATGTGTGATGACCTGCCCTGTGCTGCTAAAATCCTCCACCCTGCTCTCTTTCAGTTCACTGCCCCAGGAGCTACAAGTGTTATGAGAAAGTTTGAGCAAGAGTGTCGTCTTTTGAGTGCCATAAAGCACCCACACATTGTCCAGTACTTGGGCACATACCATGATCCTGAGTCGAGGCTGCCAGTACTCTTAATGGAGTTAATGGATGAGAGTTTGACCCGATTCCTGGAGCGATCCCGCGAACCAATCCCCTATCACACTGAGGTGAATCTCTGCCACGACATAGCCCTGGCCCTCTCCTACCTCCACTCTAATGGCATCGTCCATCGTGATCTATCAAGCAACAATGTGTTGCTGATTGCAGGCAGCAGGGCCAAAGTGACAGACTTTGGAATGGTGAAGCTTTATGATGTGAACCGCAGCACCGCCCACCTCACCCCCCTCACTCTGTGCCCAGGTACAACTGTGTACATGTCCCCTGAAGCACTGAAAGATCGACCAGTCTATACCAACAAGCTGGACAGCTTCTCTCTCGGTGTTCTTTGTGTTCAGATCATGATCCGACAGTTTCCTGACCCTGGGGACCGTGTGATCGAAGTTGAAGATTCACGATACCCAACAGGTAAAATTGAAGTGCCTGTTCCTGAAATTGATCGTCGTCAATCCCACATTGACCTGATTGACCCAGCCCACCCCCTGCTACCAGTTGCTCTTGACTGCCTAAGGGACAGAGACAGAGAAAGGCCATCTTGTCATGAGCTTTGTGGTCGCATGTCCACACTGAAAGCATCCCCCACGTACACTGAGAGTGTGCAACTGTCTCAAGTGAGTACCAAACCAATACAAAGTGTCAACAGAGAAAGTAGAGAGAGAGAAATACAACAATCACAACAGACCCGAGACCTTCAACAACAGCTGCACAATAAAGATGACCAACTGGAAGAGAAGGAACAAGAAAATCAGCAACACCGGCAGCAGATTCTGGGACTACAGACTCTTCTCACTGCCAAAGATGAACAACTAGCTGGTAAAGACCACCAGCTACAACAGAAAGAAGTAGTCATGGCTGCACATCAGCAAGAGATTCAGCAGCTCAGACAACAGCTGCAATCCAGTGAGCAGGTGGCTGAAGAGATCCAACGAAACCTTCAGGAGAGAGAGAAGATGATTCAAGATCTGCAGAGACACGTCCTAGAACTACAACAGCAGTTGAGGCAGACAGGAGGTCAGAGACAAGAGGAAGGGGAGGCTAGTGGTGCAGCAGCAAGTGGGGGTAGCATCAAGCTGAGGTGGAGAGATGGTGGGAGGGCACCATGTGAGATGTATGGAGCAGTGTCTGCTGTGGATGGGAGTGTGGCATATTGTCAACAAGGTGGGTCCAAGAGGGTATTTGCCTACAATTCCACTAATAACAAATGGTCTGAACTTCCCGAGTGTCCTAACTATGGTTTCAGTCTAGCAGTTGTCAACAGTCTCCTCACTGCCATTGGTGGGAAGACATCAAACCGTGAAGTTACAAACTCACTCCTCAGCCTCACTGATAATAAGTGGACAAAGTGGTTTCCTCCTATGCCAACCAAGCGCCGGTGGACCGTTGTAGTGTGCAGTGGCAGGTCTCTGGTTGTGGCAGGAGGAGTGGGAGAAGGATACAAGTACCTGAGTACTGTTGAAGTGATGGACACAGAGACCCTACAGTGGTCCATAGCCAGCAGCCTCCCACACCCACTTTTCGCAACATCAGCAACACTTTGTGGAGACCAGGTTTATATGCTGGGAGGTTTTTATGAGAGTGAGGAAGAATCAGAGTCAGTATTCACCTGCTCACTGGCTGCCCTCCTCCAGTCTTGCCAGCCACAGTCCCTGGTAGCACAACTGAAGACTTTGTCATTAGCTGGCAAACCTAAAGTCTGGCACCAGCTAGCTGATACCCCAGTTACCTTATCCACATGTGCCTCACTGCAGGGACGACTGCTGGCAGTGGGTGGGTGTGGTTCAGATGATGAATACACAACTGCCATTCACATGTACAACACAGCAACCAACTCATGGGAGGTCATCAGCCACATGGCAAGTCCTCGATCTCAATGTCTAGTGGCAGTCCTCCCTCACAATGAACTCATGGTAGTGGGTGGTTGTACAGCTGGTGCCAAGACCAACTCTGTAGAAATTGCTTGGATAATTTGATGAGGTGGTAGAAATGGTTTCATACAGTACACACACTATGTAAATTAAATGGGAGACCACAGTTAGGTCAAAGACTTAAAAAACATTAAAAATGTAAAAGGATGTAGGGATGGCATGCCAAAAAGCATGCAAACAAGGTAGGGATGATACAATAGTGAAGGTAAATTTACAAAGCCTCATCCCTGCATCGTTTTCACATTAGTTTGAACTGTAATGTAAAAAGATGCAGGGATGAGGCTTTGTAAATTTACCCTCACTATTATATCATCCCTACCTTGTTTGCATGCTTTTTGGCATGCCATCCCTACATCCTTTTACATTTTTAATGTTTTTTAAGTCTTGTTTCTGTACTTTTTTGATGTTAATCTCAGTTACAGTTAGACCTAAGAATATTTCAATTCAAAACTTGAAACGAGATTGACAATTTAGTAGTGGTTCCAAGCATATAATACCTGAATGGCCAGTTCTCCAGTGCGAGTCATTATGGTGAGCACCAGCAGTGCATGGTCGTCCCTGGTCATTTCTAGTGAACCCCTCAGCACTCACCTTCTCCAATAAAGGTAAAACAAATGACAGCATCTTTCCTGTTCCGGTTCCTATAATTAGGGAACAAAAAACAGCTTTACAGGATAAACTCATATAGGCAAATCTGTATATGTAACTAGAAGAATGTACACACATGAGAGTAGCCTCGTTCCCTGGTTCTCCCCACACACACACAAATGAATAAAGCAATGAAAGCTGGGCGGAGCCTGAGAATGAGGCTATTGTGGGTGTAATACTTTAACTTGCCTTGTTACCCTGCCACACACAGGCATTCAAACTGATCTTAGAAGCCTGCTCATTGAATGATTCAGCCTACACACAATAGCTCCTCAAGCCAGGTGTTCTGGGTTCAATCCCCAGTAGCTGCCAGCCTTTTCACTTTCCTCTATTTTCATCTCATAACATCTATTGCATGAGCCAAAATCTTTCAAAAACACTAAATGTTTTAGAAACACAAAGTCAATTGCTGCACGCATGCGCATACACACACGCACACGCGCACACACACACACACACACACACACACACACACACACACACACACACACACACACACACACACACACACACACACACAACCCTAGATGCCATTCCCTCCTCAATCCTCCCTCACTTCAAGACACACACACAGGCTTTTATAACTTCACTTTTGGTATTGACTACACTATACACAGATACTTCAAAATTAGTGGGCTCAAACAGTGAACTGAGCCTTCCTAAAATTTCTCTAACCATAAAACACCTTCACTCTACTATTCCGCAGCTGTTCTTATAAACAACTGGCTGAACCTAACACTTGTGGGTTTAGTGAGGACTCACTTCCGCTATGAATACACTGAGTAGTGTCATGAATATTGTTATTAGAGCCTTCAGCTGTGCTGGTCTTGTGACCAGAACCTCCTGAATGTACAGAAAGTGGGGTCGCTCTCTAATTGAGAGCTCCAATCAGATTCCGGGGTGTGATTGGTGTTGAATGATGCAAACAAGTGTATTTGTGGGGCACATTTCACATTTGGTAGTTGTGGTTTGGTAGAAAATAGCAACACAATTAAATGAGAACAAAGTACCTGACCGGCCGGCTATCAAATTGGCAGGATTTTTAAATTGGTGATTGGGGACAAACTTGCCAAACTAAAACCCTTGCCAAATTTCCCAGTTATAGTGAATTTATTTGCACATTTACAGTATACAAGAATGCAGAAACGGGAGAACAATGCATCAATGAAATGCACGCTCTTATAACAGTATTCACAATAAAACTTATGTCATACAATGTGAAACCCATAAGTGTTTCATTGAGGGACCACTTACAAACAAGCTTCATTTTGGTTTCAATATCTGCATGGATAAACACTGCCAGATGAAATTAGCTTTTTTGTTTCTTGAATTTTCATAGAAGGCTCATTAATGGACCTAAACACCTCATGAAAGTGAAATTGAACTTTATGTTCAGTCAATGAACACACACTTCATCAGCAACAAATTCCAAGTCAGTCTCCTCCTCCCACACACACTTCACACCCTCTCCTCTCCTCCACTCAACTCATGGGCTTGTCCAATCACATCCTTGCAATCAAACACTGAATTATATGATACGTATTGAATGGGAAACAACCACTTGACTCCACATTCTTTCAATGTCTTTTGTGTTGGTTTACTGATACAGTGGACAAGATGGACAAGAGAGGGGATCAGAGGGGGGAGGGAAAGATTGTGTGCATGATACGTGGGATGAAGAACGGCCGAGGAAAAGATGGAGAGGGACGGAGTAAAGGGGGGCAAAGAGGGGGAGAGGCAAAGAGGGGGAGAGAGGTAGGGAGAAAGGAAAGCGTAATATTAAGAATGAGAGGAAGGAGAAAGATGGGGAGAAAGAGAGTAGAGGGAGGGAGGAAGGGGGAAAGGGGGAACAAGGGAAAAAGTTATGCTCACCTGTTGAGCTGAGAGAAGTGATCGTGTGGATATTTCTCTTGCTCCTGATGTACAGGCAAGGGCAGCTGCCAGTAGATTGGTTGCTCCTCTCTCCTCAATGAGCTGATCAGCTGCCTTCTTGAAGTGAGGGAGGATTGAGGAGAGAATAGTATCTATAAGGATTGTGTGTGTGTGTGTGTGTGTGTGTGTGTGTGTGTGTGTGTGTGTGTGTGTGTGTGTGTGTGTGTGTGTGTGTGTGTGTGTGTGTGTGTGTGTGTGTGTGTGTGTGTGTGTGTGTGTGGTGAGGTGGTGTGTATATGTGTTGTGGGGGAAGGGAATTTGAAGGGGAGGTGAGAGGGGAAAGGAGAGACTCACTCAGCATACAGATAGAAGCCAAGGCTGCTATGTTAGCTACCTGAGGGTAAATAGGTACCCGTACAATATTGTTGATCTGTTTCTTTAATTAGCCTGCCAAATTGTACACATCTTTACTTTTACAAATCATTGTATATACCACATTTCTTAGAATATTTGGTAGTTTAAAAATGAAATTATAAAAATTAAACAGTAACAAAGCTGAAATTCATAGAGATGCTAATCACAATCAACCGATTCCACTACTACCATATAAGGCAACAGTGGAATCTGTTGCCTGTTTGGGGGGCGTGTCAGTACTGCCAGTTTGAACTAGCACAAAGTCAGGACTGCAGGAGCAACCTGTATCAAAGAACTCGTGTGAAGTCAGTTCCTGAGAAGTGAATCAAGTCTGGGATATTCAGTCTATCATACACAAAGAAGGTAGGAAGTTCAATACATTTAGGCACAAGTAAAATTAATTGTTAGTCTCTCATCCCCGTCTATGCCCATTTTAACTGTCCATGCAGGCTTTGTTTTAACCTAATAAACTTTGGTGGGCAGGGTTTTGGTAAGTTTTTCTGAATATGATTACTAATTTTAAAAATAAAATTAAAATCCCAACTACCATCCCTAGTGTGGATAATTAATAGGAATAATTAAGTATGCTTAGCTTTGCAGGCATAGCTAGCCTCATTCCCAGGTCTTGTGCATGTTCGTCGCTTGCAGTACGAAATTTGTGCGAAAGGCCTGGTCCATTTTATCACGTGATGTGTTCACAGACATATTTTTATGTCACACCCAGCATACAGCGGTACAGCAAATATCGCCATGTTGCAGAGATAAGCACAAATTGAGTTGGAAGAACGTAACAAAGGCCACACACATACGATAGACTAAAATAGTAAACTAGAGATGAAGAAGACGAGGAGCCAGAATCTAGGCTTAACCTAGTAACACGATGTGGCCATCAAGTTCAAATCTCACCCCCAAGAGAACCTGGAGTTCAGTGCTACAAGGTATTTGATTTATATGTCTAATATCCAGCTAAATATGGCAGCTTGTGCTCTTTCACTGCCGAGACTTTTAGCACTTGGGTAATTTCGCACACGAACCATCGCTGTGATCTATGGGGCCTCTTTCAATGCTGAACAGTGCGCTAGTTCATCTATGACATCATTGATTTCAGGAGAATGGACGTGACGTAGGCTGCGTCACCCATCACGTGATAAAATGGAGCAGGGAATCTGCACGAATTTTGTGTTGCAAGTGACAAACGTGCAAGGCCTGGGAACGAGGCTAATGTATAGCCACACTTTAAAAAAGGGCATGTGTTAACATACAAGGAGAGCCTTCAAACTTCATATTCTTTACAAAGTTTCCCTATATTGGATAATCAAAGTGTTGCCACTGATAAAATATGAAGTTACTGTGGCAACCATGCACAACAGGGGGTTACTTTAGTACTGTAGTCTCACGAAAGAGTGCCCACCCCCTATTTTTGGCCCAATTTCCTGTTTAGGGTCAAAGTTTACTCGAGTGTGCGTCCAGCCTGGAGCGAGCTTCACGTGGCTATTGGAGTGCAACCGAGAAGCACAGCCTCAAGCGCTATGCATATCTGAGGTAAGAAACTTCGTCAACAAAGGTTATTACAAAGCAGCTTGCGTAGACAGACGCAGCTAATGCGGCATGCACTGCGAGCTACACTATGCTCATAGTGACATCATGCCGTTCAGAGTGTAGAGTTCGGTCAGCACTTGACTTCAAAGCCGCTGGTGGTTCCGTTGTACGTTATTGTTTGTCCAATTATTTGCTTCGAGGGCATCGAGTCACTGTAAACATGACATGGGCGCCATTTAGTGGTTAAATGCGGAGACACTCGAAAGAGCGCCCATCCCCCTGTTTGGCAGGATCGTAAGGTGCTCTGTCCATGAGCGCTCTTTCATGAGACTACAGTATTGCCATACGTGCATTTGCAAATAATTCTAGCATATGTACGTACAAACACTCCCCATGCCACTGTAAGAAAATCAGAGATTGATTTAACCCATGATGGGTCATCTCAGTTGTAGTTTGGCCTGATCCAGGCCCAGGCCTTGGACCAACTCCCACCTTTTGCCATGGTTTAGGGATTTTTTCCTTTGTCTGCTCAAGGTTCCAATAAAGCATGAATACTTCCACGCAAATTTAACAATACATGACTGAGTTTAATCCTATAGTACATAAATATTTGCCTGAGTCCAGCCAATAATCAGAGAGTCGGTATATTCTGTATGTGTGGATGGTGCGGACGTGCAATATATGCAATACTTAATAAAATTTCGATGATTATTTTTTTAAGCTCTGTCAGTACAGTTCTGTGTTGGTCAGTTGTCATGTGATCGAAATCAGGAAATCAGCTTCACAAAGCACTCGAAGGATTGTACAGAGAGTGGTTGGCCTTCATCAGATTCTAGCTGGCAATGTTACACATAATTGTTACGTGCATCTCAGCATCTGGTCTTCTTTGGTGGTCCTAGTAGTGTACCGGTGCACCTCAGTACCTGGTCTTCTTTGGTGGTCCTAGTAGTGTACCGATGCATCTCAGCATCTGGTCTTCTTTGGTGGTCCTAGTAGTGTACCGGTGCATCTCAGCATCTGGTCTTCTTTGGTGGTCCTAGTAGTGTACCGGTGCATCTCAGCATCTGGTCTTCTTTGGTGGTCCTAGTAGTGTACTGGTGCACCTCAGTACCTGGTCTTCTTTGGTGGTCCTAGTGGTGTACCGGTGCATCTCAGTATCTGGTCTTCTTTGGTGGTCCTAGTAGTGTACCGGTACTGGTCTTCTTTGGTGGTCCTAGTAGTGTACCAGTGCATCTCAGTACCTGGTCTTCTTTGGTGGTCCTAGTAGTGTACCAGTGCATCTCAGTATCTGGTCTTCTTTGGTGGTCCTAGTAGTGTACCGGTGCATCTCAGTATCTGGTCTTCTTTGGTGGTCCTAGTAGTGTACCAGTGCATCTCAGCATCTGGTCTTCTTTGGTGGTCCTAGTAGTGTACCAGCGCAATATTCATGTGCTATGAATACCCAGAGTTCATGCAGTATTCATTTCTTAATCGCAGGTTTGTGCCAGAGGAGGGGGTGGAACTCTGGTTCATGGCCCTGTGTTTGTGCCTGAGGAGGGGGTGGAACTCTGGCTATATTCATGGCCCTGTGTTTGTGCCTGAGGAGGGGGTGGAACTCTGGCTATATTCATGGCCCTGTGTTTGTGCCTGAGGAGGGGGTGGAACTCTGGCTATATTCATGGCCCTGTGTTTGTGCCTGAGGAGGGGGTGGAACTCTGGCTATATTCATGGCCCTGTGTTTGTGCCTGAGGAGGGGGTGGAACTCTGGCTATATTCATGGCCCTGTGTTTGTGCCAGAGGAGGGGGTGGAACTCTGGCTATATTCATGGCCCTGTGTTTGTGCCTGAGGAGGGGGTGGAACTCTGGCTATATTCATGGCCCTGTGTTTGTGCCTGAGGAGGGGGTGGAACTCTGGCTATATTCATGGCCCTGTGTTTGTACCAGAGGAGGGCTAATTTAGTAGTGGTTCTGAGATGCATGTAACAGTAACAGGATCATTACCATGTATGGTGATAATGAAGTAACACCTGCTGTGCATGGTTGCCATGGTAACTCCATATTGTATCAGGTTTGAAGGCAATGTGACTACGTTTGCATGTTAACCACTTCAGGGATGTTATATTTTAACAGGCATCGTAACACCCTTTATTTGACAGTGTGGTATTAATACTTGAATTCTTGACACGACACATTTGACATGTTGAAGATTAAAGAACACATCACAACACAGAGAATGTACTGCTTCATTGGGGCGAGCCTGAGCAAGCCCCACACTAGTGTGACTGCATTGCACACGTGTGTGTATCTATGCTTGTTTGTTTGTTTGTTTGTTTGTTTGTTTGGACCGACACCTTACCGTAAATTTCAAATGAGCACATTCAAATATCTCACGATTGAATGTCCATGTACGCCGACGTGTACAGTACTTCAGCTAAGCCGTGAGAATGAGCGTGCAGAGCTACTGCCAAACTTACCCTTCATGTGGTGGTCGGAACTTTGAAGATAAGCTTAGATCGACTTAAAAAAAAAATTTTGTAAAAATTTAAAAAAAGAAGGAGTTTAGTAGAGTGCTGTAGTGTCAGTAGCTGTGAGTAGTACGTAGTGCCTGCTTGTGAAAGCAAGCTTGTGTCTAGAAGCAGCAGAAAGGCCACAGTGGCCAAGACTGTACTCATTGGGCAGGACCAGGTCTTGCGATCGTATGCCAAGCCTAGTTGGTGACCGTGGCCAGGTGCTTCGAGTGCTGGTCTGGGCTTTAACTAGAATACGCAATTTATCGTTAGTGCTATGCTCTGGTACCCAAGGGAGCTGAACAGTGGTTGTGTGTGGAACAGAGCCGTGAGTGGTTTAGCGACATAAGGGGGAGAGGTGGGGCTAGTAATGCTTGCTTCCACTCGTGAATGAGCCCCTCCCGTAGACAAGCTGTGAATTTTTGGAAATGTGCATTCATTTTGGTGCAGTCAAAGTTGTTCATTCCAAGAGTAGTGACAAACATGAGTCTAGCCTGACTTTGAGAGCAGCTCTGAACAAAAGCTGGCATAGATTGATTTGAGATACATTGGTGGTTGGGACGCTACCTACAGTGAGTGTGTAGATGCGTCCATCGAGTGGCAATTTTGGGCTCATGAATATATTAATGAGCCGCTAAAACCCTTTGTAAAATTAGGCAAAGCAAGATTGCCCTAAAGCAAACCCTAACCCTGAAACTAGGAGTAACCCTGGTCCTGACTGTAACCCAAGTTTATGTTTTCGTTAACCTCCGCCGAAAGACTTCACCGCCACCTTAATTAATTAATACAGTGAAATTATTTCATTTGGTGTGAACTACCGTATAGCCGGAAAATTTGGCGGGGAATTAAATTTGGCAGTTTGGCGGTCTGAGTTGAAACCGCCAAATTAAAATCCGCCAATATTATTTTCGCCTGCAACGCGCATAATGACGTAATGCATGCAGTAGCGCTTTTGGCTCCACCAGGCGCCCCTCTACACGAGCTGTACACGTAGCTAGCTCGGCGCTAGTACGCTGCCAGTTATATTTATTGTAAATCTGCAGAGTCACGGCTTAGTTCAAGTACCTCAAACGAGAGGATGGCAAACGCTCCCTGATAAACACGCATGCAATGTTATGGCAATGTTTATAATGATGTAATACGCTGCGAGGCACCACTGCCAAATTTAAATTACGCCAATATTTTTTATGCTCGATTTGAGGCCAAACCGCCAAATTTAATGACCGCCAATATTTCCGGCTATATGGTATGTAACAAAGTTGAAATTCATAGAGATGCTTATCACAACCACCAGATTCCACTGCTACCATATAAGGCAACTGTGGAATCTGTTGCCTGTTTGAGGGGCGTATTAGTTTAAACCACCACAAAGTCAGGACTGCAGGAGTAACCTGAACTAGTGTGAAATCAGTTCCTGAGAAGTGGATCAAGTCTGGGATACTCAGTCTATCATACGTACACAAAGAAGGTAGGAAGTTTAATACATTTGTGCCAAGCAAAATTAATGATTAGTTTCTCATTTCCATTCGTGCCCACTTTAATTGTCTGTGCAGGCGTTTTTTAACTTAAACTTTGGTGGGCAGGGTTTCGGTAATGATTGATTGGCATAAATACAACTACACTACCAGGTTTGGCAAAACTTTGTCTGGAAATTTTTACTAATTTAAAAATAAAATTAATAACCTTACTACCATCCAGAGTGTGGATGGTTAGAAACTAACAATTAAGTTTGCTGTACTTTATTGCAGTTGTGACTTTCACTTTCAGGTTTTGAAGAGCAATGGCTCAGCAGTCCCAGCCACAGCATGAGTTTCGCTATCAAAGAGTTGAACTCCTCAAAACTGAAGAGCTTGGCGTTGGATCGTATGGTGCCGTCTGCAAAGCCATGTGTGATGACTTGCCCTGTGCTGCTAAAATTCTCCACCGCACCCTCTTTCAGTTCACTGCCCCTGGAGCTACAAGTGTTATGCGAAAGTTTGAGCAAGAATGTCGTCTTTTGAGTGCCATAAAGCACCCACACATCGTCCAGTACTTGGGCACATACCATGATCCTGAGTCGAGGCTGTCAGTGCTCTTAATGGAGTTAATGGATGAGAGTTTGACCCGATTCCTGGAGCGATCTCGCGAACCAATCCCCTATCATACTGAGGTGAATCTCTGCCACGACATAGCCCTGGCCCTCTCCTACCTCCACTCCAATGGCATTGTCCATCGAGACCTATCAAGCAACAATGTGTTGCTGATCGCAGGCAGCAGGGCCAAAGTTACAGACTTTGGAATGGTGAAGCTTTATGATGTGAACCGCAGCACCACCCACCTCACCCCCCTCACTCTGTGCCCAGGCACAACTGTGTATATGTCCCCAGAAGCACTGAGAGAACAACCAGTCTACACTGACAAGCTGGACAGCTTTTCTCTTGGTGTTCTGTGTGTTCAGATCATGACCAGACAGTTTCCTGACCCTGGGGACCGTTTCAAGATCATGGAAATCAATGACCCAAGGATACCGTCGGGTACAGTTCAGGTCAGTGTTCCTGAAATTGAGCGTCGACAATCTCACATTCACCTGATTGACCCAGCCCACCCCTTGCTACCAGTTACTCTAGACTGCCTAAGGGACAGAGACAGAGAAAGGCCATCTTGTCATGAGCTTTGTGGTCACATGTCCACACTGAAAGCATCTCCCAAGTACACTGAGAGTGTGCAGCAGTCTCAGGTGAATACCAAACCAACACAAAGTGCCAACAGAGAAAGTAGAGAGAGAGAAATACAACAATCACAACAGATCCAAGACCTTCAACAGCTGCACACTAAAGAAGACCAGCTGCACACACTACGTGACCAGCTCCAAGAGAAGGAACAACAAAATCAGCAACAACGGCAGCAGATTTTGGGACTACGGATTCTTCTCTCCACCAAAGATGAGCAACTAGCTGGTAAAGACCACCAGCTACAACAGAAAGAAGCAGCCATAGCCACAGGCCAGCAAGAGATTCGGCAGCTCAGACAACAGCTGAAATCCAGTGAGCAGGTGGCTGCAGAGTTACAGCGAAACCTTCTGGGGAGAGAGAAGATGATTCAAGATCTGCAGAGACAAGTCCTAGAACTACAACAGCAGTTGAGGCAGAGAGGAGGTCAGAGACAAAAGGAGGGGGAGGCTAGTGGTGCAGCAGCAAGTGGGTGTAGCATCAAGCTGAGGTGGAGGGATGGTGGGAGGGCACCACGTAAGATGTATGGAGCAGTATCTGCTGTGGATGAGAGTGTGGTATATTTTCAACCAGGGGAGTATGAGGTGTGGGCCTACAATTCTACTAACAACAAATGGTCTGAACTTCCTGAGTGTCCTAACGATGGTTTCAGTCTGGCAATGGTCAACAGTCTCCTCACTGCCATTGGTGGGGTGACATCAAATAATGAAGTCACCAACTCACTTCTCAGCCTCACTGATAATAAGTGGGCAGAAAGGTTTCCTCCCATGCCAACCAAGCGCTGGGTGACTGTTGTAGTGTGCAGTGGCAGGTCTCTAGTTGTGGCAGGAGGATCAACAGGATACAAGAAACTAAAGCTGAGTACAGTTGAAGTGATGGACACAGAGACCCAACAGTGGTCCACAGCTAGCAGCCTCCCACACCCACTCTTTGAAGCATCAGCAACACTCTGTGGAGATCATGTTTACATGCTGGGAGGTGATCAGAATGAAAAGAAATTAAAGTCAGTATTTACCTGCTCACTGGCTGCCCTCCTCCAGTCTTGCCAGCCACAGTCCATGGGAGTACGACTGAACACTTCGTCATTAGCTAGCAGACCTAAAGTGTGGCACCAGCTAGCTGATACCCCAGTTACCTTATCCACATGTGCCTCACTACATGGACGACTGCTAGCAGTGGGTGGGTGCGATTCAGATAATAAAGAAACTGCCATTCACATGTACAATACAACAACCAACTCCTGGGAGATCATCAGCCACATGACAACTCCACGATGTCGATGTTCAGTGGCAGTCCTCCCTCACAATGAACTCATGGTAGTGGGTGGGGAGACACCTGTTAGTGGCTGGACTGGTACTGACTCTGTAGAAATTGCTAGTATCATTTGATAAGGTGGTTTTACATCTGAGACTAATACTGTAGAAATTGTTTCACACACACTATGTAAATTGAATGTGAGACCACAGTTGGGTCATATTGTCGTATTTATTGATGCCACTTTCTGTTACATACATTATTCATATGTTCGGAACGCTAACAGTCAAAAATCGTGAATTTTATTTGCAGAGCAGAAATTATGTTACAGCTTAAAATGCGACCTTTCCAGCTGATTGTGTACTGGTTGGACTCACATATCTGGAGTTGACATTTGTTGTCTCTAACAGAAATTTTTTTTGTATTAGGTTGTACTATGATATTTTCTGAATACCTGAATGGCCAGTATCAGACAAATTCATGATATTTTCCTGTACAGCTTTATAATATGGTGATAATTCAATATTACTGTCTAAATACCTGAATGGCCAGTTCTCTAGTAGGAGTCACGGTGAGCACCAGTGGTGGTCTTCCCTGGTCATTTCTAGTGAACCCCTCAGCAATCAACTTCTCCAGTAATGGTAGAACAAATGACAGCATCTTTCCTGTTCCGGTTCCTATAAAATGACTTTTCCGGTTTTTAGAATTAGAGAACAAAAACCAGCTTTAACTCATATAGACAAATCAGCATATGTAATCTAGAAGAAGCCTCATCTCAGGCTTTCCCACAGACGAATGAATAAAGCGACGGAAAGCTGGGCAGAGCCTGGGAATGTGGCTATTGTGGGTGTAATACTTGTCTTGTCAACCACATAGGCATTCAAACTGATTTTAGAATCGTGCTCATTGAGTGATTTAGCCTACACACAATAGCTCATCAAGTCAGGTGTTCCAGGTGTTGTGGGTTCAATTCCCAGCACCTGCCGGCCTAGCCTCGTACCCGGGCCGTGTGGCCTGGATACGAGGCTACTGCCGGCCTTTTCAATTACGTCTATTTTCATCTCATAACATCTCATGCATGACGCATAATGTTTTAAAAATACCAAGTCAATTTCTGCATATACACACACACACACACACACACACACACACACACACACACACACACACACACAAACAAACAAACAAACAGGCTTTTATAACCTTACTTTTGGTATTGACTACTTTAAAATTAGTGGACTCAAACAGTGAATTGAGCATTTAAAAAATTTATAATTAGCTCTTCATAGTTGCAAGAAAAAAACTCAACTTAACTACCACTCAGCAGCTGTTGTTATAAACACTTGTGTGTTTAGCGATGACTCACATATCTGCTACGAATGTACTGAGTAGCATTATGAATATTGACATATACTGAGTGTATTTGAATGCGGACCCCTCCCCCCCTACGTCCACCTCGCATCCACCAGACTTCATTCACATCATAAGTGTTCCCAGACCTTCCCCGTTTTTCACCGCTCTTCTGCTTCTGCATGTGTATTATACTGAACGCAAACCAAAGAACAAAAACGGGGGAAGCCTGGGAATGAGACTACATTTGCATATCTTTCTTGGAAAGCAAGCCCTCAACAAGTACTTGTCAAATGCACAAATGAAATTCATGCTCTTATAACAGTATTCACGATAAAACGTGTACAATTTGTGTCATACAATGTGAAATCCATAAGTGTTTCATTCAAAGGATCACTTATAAACAAGTTTCACTTAGCTTTCAATATTCCCGACCAGATAAATACTGACGGAAGAAATGAGTTTGTTTTGTTTCTTGAATTTTTGGAAGGCTCATTAATGTACCTAAACACCTCATGAAAGTAAAATTGAACTTTATGTTCAGTCAATGAGCACACCTCTTGATCGTTGGCAACAAATTCCAAGTCAGTCTCCTCCTCCTGTGAATAATTTCCCTCCCTGAGAGCTACAAGGGAAATTATGGCTGTTACCGTATAGCAGGAAATTTTCGCGAGGTCCAAATTTACGCGATTTTTGTGACCCACGACCAAAGCACTAAAATAAAAACGATGAAATAACCGCGAAAATTTGAACACGTGAACTTTTGCGTGAACATTCGCACTCGTAGAAATTTTCGCACGTGCATTTTGTGCGCTATGGTCTCGCTCGATCTGACGACGGCACTGCATCGCTATTTCAAACCGGCAGACGACGTCCTACCGTCTCTCATGGGAGATCTTTCGTCCTCTGTTAGCCCAGCGATGAAAAAGGGGCGTGGTCAATAGCTCGCACTAGCGCTAAACGCGAAAATTAAAGCCGCGAAAATTTCTTATGGAGGAGAAATGGGATTTTCGCGAAAATTTGGACCAGCGAAAATTTTCCGCTATACGGTAGTAAACAAACCTCATCCTAGCGCTATGTCCTCCAACATCGTCTGTTTACTGCTATCAATCTCTGACAGTGTGCTATTACTGTAACATACACCTCATTTTGTGGAATATCTGGTCATATATAACCCGTTACCTAGGCAACATATACATATCTCTTTTCTACAGTGATGTTGCCTAGGTAACAGGTTATATAATAGTTAAATCCCTCCCTGGGGGGTGGTCGTTTTATACATATTCATTTGGTGTCGGGCTACACCCAACACCAATAAGTAAAACGACCACCCCCCAGGGAGGGATTTAACTATTACTTATGGACTTCAATCAGCTAAAATTGAAATTATTTAATCGGAGCGAGCGTGAGCGAGCCCCCTTCTAGCGATGCTAACAGCGACTTTCTTTTATATATATAATTATTATTATATATTATGTGTCGTACGTCGTGCCGCATATCCTAAACTTATCCAATTTAACGCATGTAACGTCAATAAAATACGTATATATGTGTACGTGTTCTACAATGGAGTCGTACAGCAATTCTTCAGCAAGAGTCCCCGAGTCATCACGGAACAGAGAAGACAGACTGCAGCGGAACTTTCATGCAGAGATTGCTGCGTTGGAAATGCAGAAATGTACTACATGCTCGGACCAGGCCTTCAGCTTCGCTCACACTCTACTGAGTGTATGCGCTGTAACCGAGACAAGCATGTGCCAAAGCTGTACTCATCCATGAACAACATGCCACGCCGCACCAGCCGCGCCGCACCAGCCGCACCGCACCACCCGCTCTGCACGCGCTTGCGCATCCATCGCATTCGAGCTCACGCTCGCCCCCACAATGCTGTGCATTCACCTAGTTTTATATGGATATTAGTAATAGTTAAATCCCTCCCTGGGGGGTGGTCGTTTTACACATTGGTGTCGGGCGTAGGCCGACACCAATATGCAAGACCACACCCCAGGGAGGGATTTAACTATTATATAACCTGTTACCTAGGCAACATCACTGTACAAGAGAGATATGAGCAACATTCTTATATGTTGCCTAGGTAACGGGTTATATTGCAGCAACTGATACTGTAACAAAGCTGAAATTCATAGAGATGCTTATCACAATCAACAGATTCCACTGCTACCATATAAGGCAACTGTGGAATTTGTGCATGTTATTAGTTTGAACTAGCACAAAGTCAGGACTGCAGGAGCAACCTGTATCAAAGAACTCACATGAAGTCAGTTCCTGAGAAGTGAATCCAGTCTGGGATATTCAGTCTATCATACACAAAGAAGGTAGGAGTTCAAAACATTTAGACCAATCGTTAGTTCTCATTTCTGTCCATGCCCATTTTAACTGTCCATACAGGCTTTTTTTCTGAATATGATTACTAATTTTAATAAATCCCAACTACCATCCCTAGTGTGGATGCAAAACTAATAACTAAGTTTGCTTGGCTTTATATGCATAGCCACACTTTAAAAAGGGTGTTACCGTATGTGTTAACAGGGGAGCCTTCAAACTTCACGAAGTTTCCCTATGATAATCAAAGTGTAACCACTGATAAAATTTGAAGCTACCATAGCAACCATGCACAGCAGGTGTTACTTTAGTATTACCATACATGGTAATGATGCTGTTAATGTTACGTGCATTTGCAGACATTTTAGCAAAAGTACAAACAACACTGACCATGATGGGTCATCTCAGTTGCAGTTGATCCAGGCCAAACTACAACTGAAATTATACTGGAACTAAGTAGGCCTGACTTTGTGCTAGTTCAAACTGCCAATACTAGCAGGATGATTCATGCATCATCGTGGGGCAAGCCTGAGCGAGCAATGCATTGCTGATTTAATGGTTTGTCATGGCACACAAACCATGCCTGTTAGTAACGGTAGGATTCGTCTACATGTCTGCTCTTCCATGAGTGTGGTAAGCAAAACTTCACTGATGTAGCCATAGCACTGATGACATACATCTCCGGTCAAAGAAGCTACTACAGCTACACACACACTTGGACTAAACTTCCGATGACACTGAAGTTAGGAGCTAAATTTCTGGTGCTTATGAGCATGGCCCTTACCTGATGCAAACTCAACTACTGTGCGTAATTTGTACCGTCTGTGAGTAGCCTGCCCTTGTCTCTCATGGTTCGCAGCTGCCATACGTGCGTTAATTGAGCCGTCTTCGCTCTGGGTTTCTTGCACGCCGACACTGAGCTCTGGCAGTGGCCCTTCACCGCAGTACTGACAGCAGAGACTATCCAAGGACGTGCGTCAGTCTTCGTGAAATATTTATGGTTATGGGATACCACTCGTGCGCGCGTACTTACCGTATATTCTAAATTTATGTATGCACAATACAATTTTCACTAAACAGCCATGACTAGGTGTGTATTTTTCCAGCCAAATAATTATAGAGTTCAGCAGCTATGTATATGAAGCAGTTTAACGTCAAAAGTGCTAAAAAAATGGACAATGCAGGGCTGGACGAGTGCCTTCCGGTTGTTTGCGGAACCGGAATTTGGCTGGAAAATTCGCGAACTTTGACCATGCGTGCACGACCGATCCTTAGAGATCTCTCATTGCTTCTCGTGGTGCGTCTCGACTCATCCTTCATGTTTTGCAGCTATAGCCTAACGTACGCAGCCACCGAGAGTTGGTCAATCTGGACCGCTGACCACGCCCACTTCCATATCCCGTAACCTTAAATGTGCTCATTTAAAATATACGGTATATGGCCGCAAGCATGCAAACAAGCAAGCATACACACGCACCTGCGCAATGCAGTCATGCTAGTGTGGGGCTCACTCAGGCTCGCCCCAACTAATATACCCTTTCCCTTGTCCCACCTTTGTTTATGGTTTGTCAGCTCAAGGTTACAATAAGGCATGAATACCTCCCAGCTAATGTAACAATACATGAATACTGCCCAGAGTTTAATCCTATAGTACATAAATATTTGTCTGAGTCCAGCCAATAATACATGAATACAGTCAAATCGCTGGCACAAACACAGAGACATGAATATAGCTAGAGTTCCTCCCCCTTTACTGGAACAAACATTTGTGTGTGCGCATATTGCACCAGTACACTACTAGGACCACTAAAGGAAACCAGATGCTGAGATGATGTAACATTTAACAGCATCATTAACATGTATGGTGATACTGAAGTAACACCTGCTGTTCATGGTTACCATGGTAACTTCATATTTTATCATATGATGAAGTTTGAAGGCGATGTGACTAACCTTTTATATTAACACTCATATTTTAACAGGCATCGTAACACCCTTTTTGACAGTGTGGCATAGATACTTGATTTCTTGACACAACACATTGAAGATTAAAAACGACATCACAGCACAGAGAATACACCTTTTTATAAAATAAGCCATTGAATACTGAAGTGGCTCATAAGCTCCTGAGCACATAAATTACCAAGTATCCAAGAAACGGGTGCATGAACAGGTGCGTGGGGCCCAGAATGTCTAAATCCAAAATGTCTAATGCCAGAATGTCTAATACTAGAGCGCATGCGCCCAGAATGTCTAACACTTTGATCAATTGGTACTTGACAGGTTTCGATTGACAGCATATACAGTGCTTGACTAATGACAGGTTTTGATTGACAGCAGACATAGAGGTTCTAGTAGTATATAAGAAGCCTAAACATGTCTTTGCATCATTCCCAAAATCTCAAAAATGGAGTTTATCACCAACCAGAAAGGCGGGCAATCACTAATACGGGATGGAAGCAGGTTTACCTTAAACAGGATAATGGCACTGTGCAGTCACTTGGACTTACAGATCTATATAAGAATGATCCAGTCATCCGGAGTTTCATTCACAAGACTGCTGCTCTCGCATTTGTGCCACTAACATTTGTACGAATTGCTTGGAGTGCAATTGAGGCTGATGCACCAGCGATACCAGAAGCAGATGCCTACCGCAACTACTTCGTACAACCTGACTGGACGGTAACTTCCTTCCAAGAACATGGAACTACCACTGCCATGAAGGGCCTCGGACCAACAACCACCTGGAAGGATGGCACAACCGGCTGAAGAGGGTTGCCAGGAAAGCTCACCCTAACTTCTATGAGTTCATCGAGATTATCTAGAAGGAGCAGGCTGCTACGGAAGTCCCCATTCAACAACTATCAGGCGGTGGAAGAATAAGAGCGAAGAGGAAGAAGGTGGTGCAGCACAAGGAGACAATCAAGAGACTAACTGAAGAACTTACAAATGGAAGTAGATCTCTAGATTCATTTTTGTCTAGCATTAGCCATTGTGTTGTTTCTTTTGATTATTAGTTCATTGTATTTGTCTACTGCACATCTTTGTTGGTGAAAATTGCTAACTGTTAACACATTTGGACATTCTGGGTACGTGCACAGAGAAATTAGATATTCTGGCATTAGACATTTTGGATTTAGACATTCTGGGCCTAATTCGA
Organism: Agelas oroides; assembly: GCA_949130485.1. Taxonomy (NCBI): domain Eukaryota; kingdom Metazoa; phylum Porifera; class Demospongiae; order Agelasida; family Agelasidae; genus Agelas; species Agelas oroides. The sequence continues at coordinate 18,237,912 of OX422185.1, forward strand.
ACAGGTGTGTGAAAAAATGACCCACAAAAGCATGATCGTTTCAGTCAATACTATGGACATGCTTCACTGCTCATAAGCTCCTGATGTACTTTAATCAGCTAAAAATTGTTTGATTTTTACTATTAGAATATATCTAGTAACAAAGCTGAAATTCATAGAGATGCATATCACAATCAACAGATTCCACTACTACCATATAAGATAACAGTTGGCTGTTTGGGGGGTGTATTAGTATTGCCCGTTTGAATGAACAGCACTGAAGTGCAGAACCCTTGGCGCAAGCTAGATGTGTTCGATTCTGTGCAAAGTCTACTCAGGTGTTTCAGAAGATCTCTTACTCGCTTGTCACTGTTGGTCGGGCGGGATTTCAGCAACAATTGATCGGCAGATTGTGCAGAACGTTTTCTGAAAATTATTACAATTTTAAATAACCCCAACTTCAGTTTCTAGTATGGATAGTCAATAGGATGAGAATTAAGTTTGCTTAGCTCTATATGCATAGTATGTATAAACTACTGCAGCTGTAACTTCACTTGCAGGTCTTGAAGAATAATGGCTCAGCAGCCCCAAACTCAGCATGAGTTTTGTTATCAAAGAGTTGAACTCCTCAAAACTGAGTCTCTTGGAATTGGATCGTATGGCATTGTCTACAAGGCCATGTGTGACGACTTGCCCTGTGCTGCTAAAATTCTCCACCCTGCCCTCTTTCAGTTCACTGCCCAAGGAACTACAATTGTCATGCGAAAGTTTGAGCAAGAGTGCCGTCTTTTAAGCGCCATAAAGCATCCACACATTGTCCAGTACTTGGGCACATACCATGATCCTGAGTCGAGACTGCCGGTGCTCTTAATGGAGTTAATGGATGAGAGTTTGACCCGATTCCTGGAGAGATCCCATAAACAAGTTCCCAATCACACTCAGGTAAATCTCTGCCACAACATAGCCATGGCCCTCTCCTACCTCCACTCCAATGGCATCATCCATCGAGACTTATCAAGTAACAATGTGTTGTTGATCGCAGGCAGCAGAGCGAAAGTGGCAGACGTTGGAATGGTGAAGCTTTACAATGTGAACTGCAGCACTGCTCACCTCACGCCCTTCACACTGTGCCCAGGTAAAATGGCATACATGTCTCCAGAAGCACTAGGGGAGCCTCCTATGTACACTGACAAGCTGGACAGTTTCTCTCTCGGTGTTCTGAGTGTTCAGATCATGACCCGGCAGTTTCCTGACCCTGGAAACCGTTTCAAGATCATGGAAATCAATGATCCAAGAATACCCTCTGGTAGAGTTCAGGTTGAAATTCCAGAAATTGAACGTCGACGATCCCACATTGACCTGATTGACCCAACCCACCCCCTGCTGCCAGTTGCTCTAGACTGCCTAAGGGACAGAGACAGAGAAAGGCCATCTTGTCATGAGCTTTGTGGTCGCATGTCCACACTGAAAGTATCTCCCAAGTACACTGAGAGTGTGCAGCAGTCTCAAGTGAATACCAAACCAACACAAAGTGCCAACAGAGAAAGTAGAGAGAGAGAAATACAACAATCACAACAGATCCGAGACCTTCAACAACAGCTGCACACTAAAGATGACCAGCTGCAAAAGAAGGAACAAGTAAATCAGCAACAACAGAAGCAGACTCTGGGACTACAGACTCTTCTCACTGCCAAAGATGAGCAACTAGCTGGTAAAGAAGCAGCCATCGCTGTATATAAGCAAGAGATTCAGCAGCTCAGAAAACAGCTGCAATCCAGTGCGCAGGCGGAGGCTAGTCGTGCAGCACCAAGTGGGGGTAGCATCAAGCTGAGGTGGAGGGATGGTGGGAGGGCACCAAGAAAGATGTGTGGAGAAGTGTCTGTTGTGGATGAGAGTGTGGCATATTTCAAACCAATGGGGTACAAGAGTGTATCAGCCTACAATTCTACTAATAACAAATGGTCTGAACTTCCTGTGTATCCTAACTTTCACTTCAGTCTAGCAATGGTCAACAGTCTCCTCACTGCCATTGGTGGTAGGACACCAAACCATGAAGTCACCAACTCACTCCTCAGCCTAACTAATAATAAGTGGACAAAACAGTTTCCTCCCATGCCCACCAAGCGCCGGTTCACTGTTGTAGTGTGCAGTGGTAAGTCTCTGGTTGTGGCAGGAGGACTGGGAGAAGGAGGCAAGGAACTAATTACTGTTGAAGTGATGGACACAGAGACCCTACAGTGGTCCACAGCAAGCAGCCTCCCACACCCACTCTACCAAGCACCAGCAACACTCTGTGGAGACCAGGTTTACATGCTGGGAGGTCGGGATCAGAATGACAAATCAAAGTCAGTATTTACCTGCTCACTGGCTGCGCTCCTCCAGTCCAGCAAGCCACAGTCACTGGGAGCACGACTGAAGACTTCGTCATTAGCTAGCAGACCTCAAGTGTGGCACCAGCTAGCTGATACCCCAGCTACCTTATCCACATGTGCCTCACTACATGGACGACTGCTGGCAGTGGGTGGGTGTGATTCACATGATAAAAGGACAACTGTTATTCACATGTACAACACAACAACCAACTCCTGGGAGGTCATCAGCCACATGGCAAGTCCTCGATGTCGATGTTTAGTGGCAGTCCTCCCTCACAATGAACTCATGGTAGTGGGTGGGCTTAAAACTTATGTCGAGACTGACTCTATAGAAATTGCTAGCATTGTTTGATAAGGTGGTTTTACATCTGAGACTAATAGTGTAGAAATTGTTTCATATAGTACACACACTATGTAAATTAAATGTGAGACCACAGTTGGGCTATATTGTTGTATTGATGCCATTTTCTGTTTCATTTAGTAGATAGCACATTATTGTGACAGTTGAACTCCAGTTAAAAGTTGAGATTAAAAGTTTATTTAAGCCATTCGGCTGTCTACTGTTAATGTGTCTACCACAAACGCAGACCACCCGCGATGGACACGTCAGTTACTTTGCGAAAGCGCCCTGCTTCCTTGCCCTCGTTGCTAGCGTCGGAGCATGGGGTTGGGGGGAACCCCAGTGATGACATGCTTTTAAACAGTCTCTCAACCTAATGGGTTTACATCATGTGAAGAGTACATGCATATATATGTATTTACAGCCCATTGCTAGGTGGTTGCTAAGATTATAGAAGACTTATAAATGGTCAACATGCCCACGGAAGAGCTGATTCAGCTATATCAGGTGTGAACTGTGACTATATCAGGTGTGAAGAGTGGCTATATCAGGTGTGAACTGTGACTATATCAGAGTCTGTCAATAAAAGGTACATGTACAACACAACAAACATGCAGTTTAGTCATCCCCCAAAAAGTACAGTAGGCCTACATGTACAACATACACAACAAACATAGGTCTCTGTTTATTTGCCCAAAAACTCTCCGAGCAATGCGATTTCGCCGACACACTCGACCACATGCTTCGTGATCGACTCGTTTGTGGCATCCGGGATGTGCGCGTACAACGATGCCTCTTGGTAGAGCGTTTAAGAAAGCCTATGACTTGGACCAAGCGTCGGAGACAGCCGAGAAAAGCTCTAAACATTTGCATCAGCAACAATCGTCTCACCCTGTTCACGCCGTCTCCGGCGCACCCTAAGAACCCGACCAGACAACAAACAACAGTGTCCTGCTATCGCTGCGGTGGAAAGCACGCAACCAAGGACTGTCAGCAACGAATATTTGCCAAAAGTGAGGGCGAGATCAATTCTGCTCCCCGTTTTGCCATAACACACTTTACTAGCAGCTACCGTGACTTGATATAGCGAGCAGCCAGTTCAAATTCGAAAATACGGCAATGCGAATGGAATATACGGACAGTAATGACGTCATTTCCGTGTTGCCAAAACAACCACCTAGCAACGAACTATAAATCTGTTAAATCACCCTCCCACTCGGGATGTTGCGGTTTATAAGCCCTCCCCCTCGGGCGCTACGCGCCCTTGGGTGTCGGGCTTATAAACCAGCAGCATCCCTCGTGAGGGTGATTTAACTAATACATATACATTACAGTATCTTATTATTGCTATGCACGCACAAACAGAACAGTATCCCACCACTTTAGAATGCAAAGTTCACCCCTTTTCGCAAATTTTTCTAAATGAGGGCAGTGTTCACTTCCACTGAAACTCAGAGATACATACAACATGATTTTAATCAAACTTTCAGTTTCACTTTTTATGTGTGGGTTAGCTAAGGGGGAACCTTCCAAAAAATTTTTCCTCACCAGAGGAAAGATTTACCATGAAGCCATCTACAGGGAAAACTCCTGTGACATGCTTACACATACTTGTGGGTTTACATCCTGTAGTAGATTGGGCTATGAACATTGACATGGGGCATGTAGTCTATTATAAACGTTTGTTTGTTTGGCTATGAATATTGATATTAGGGCCTGGTACAAGAGTGCATGATGACATCATTTATTTATACACGTCATCATGCTAGGTAACATAGTGGGGGATGTAATGCATTGTGGGGTGAGCATGAGTGACCTAGCCATGTTTGTAACCTGAACTGAAGCGTAAACACAGGGGCACAATAAAACAACCACAGGCACATGTCCAGACTCTCCAGCATGTGCACAGAGGATGTGGTATTTTTGAGTGATATTTCTTACCACATGGGGTGGGGTTACTCTCAAAATGAGGAAGAAAGCATCAGCTTTGTAACCTTAGAAACAGTCTCCGGTTAGGCTTTTCACCAGCGTACACATCACACTAGTCTCGTTCCCAGGCATAGAGAAGAAAGGGAGCCTGGTATATACTGTTTGCGCAAGCGCTTATTCGCCACGGAATTCCGTGGCAACCACGTTCGTACATATACGCATGTATGCTGGCAGGCACATGCACAAACAGTGTAGAACAGGCACTTTTTCTCATCCAGACCTGGGTACGAGGCTAACATCATACAAGGGAGAGGCCTGGAAACATAACCATGGAGACCATGTATTGTGATGGGCAAGAGCACATAAGAATGGGCAGCTAGAGGAAGAGCAATGATCAACGAATAAGCTTGCGCGCGCACGTCCACACCTCCCGAGGTAAATGCACGATCGACGACTACTCCTGACAGCCACAGCGTTACAGCCAGTGATACCTGGTTCTCGTCCATATTGTAACTGTAAACCGTACATTACAAAAATTTCGCGGATGGAACGAACCACGAAAATTTAACACCACGAAATTTTTTTTATGCGAAAATTTCCCGATCTATGGTATGATAGACAAACGTAACTGACGGTCTAAGCTGGAATGCCAAAATCGGCTATTCTCAAATCATGTACATGTGAAAAATTTGTCACCTACTTGCCTGCTGTCTAGCCTCGTTCCCAGGCCCTGTCCGAAAAATCGGGAAAGGGGCCTGGTAGCACTTCCGTGTATTTTCTGTCAACCATTACTTCTCAAAATTTTGAGGAGCCAACACTACCAGGCCCCTTTCCCGATTTTTCGGACAGGGCCTGGGAACGAGGCTACCTGCTGTCATTGTCGTTCCCGGTACAGAGAGCAGTCCCGCGGTAAAGGGTGGGTGGATACTATATATATATAAAAATACCCTTCCACATAACTTTTGGCCGAAGAAGGGGGTGGATGGATAATACATAGATACGGTAATATTGAAATGCCATACAATTACTCGCTTGAGTTGTCCCCCAACTGGCATCACCCACATCTGCTACATATATTGGCAAATTTAATTAAGTTGTCCATGCAGTGACAGACCCCATAAGCTGCCTTCCAAAAAACAAAATTAGGACAAACCTGGGTACAGACTCTGACGGACAGATGGGCTTATAAGCAGCCAATGGAACCTAACACTTGTGGGTTTACATCCTGTACAATATTGGGCTATGAATATCAACATGAGGAACCATGAATCCAATTATAAAACTTAGCGGAAAACAGAGAGACATGCTAGTCACGTAGAATTGTTGGCACCAAATGTAATGTCAATATTATATGTCACAGTTTTGGACCACAGCCCCCCCCCTACTAAGCAGCGAGTGAGTTTGCCATGAACATCCAGCTCAACTTCAACAGCTCATGATCTCCAACATGGATAGCACTAGCTACTGAGTAACAAGCAAGCTCTGTGTGAGCTTCCAGCTCGACTTTCATCAAAACAAGTGAGCAAGCTCAGCGTGAGCATCCAGCTTGATCCAAATCGCTTAGTAGTATCTGTTATGGGTGCTTTTTCTGTCAGGGTACCCCCCCCCCCCCCCCCATCTACCTAAGTAGACATTGATGTCATTCACATGACATCAACTTCCAGGCCTGCTCCGTTCTTGTATACTGTAAGCAACCAAAAACTGGAGAAGGGGATAGCCTGGGAACAAGACTAGTCAGCTGGCTCAGTGAGCTACATTAGCCTCATTCCCAGGCTCCCCAACTATGGAATGGGAACATGGTCATTGTGAATGTGGGGAGAGCCTGGTATCTTATTTCTCCTATAAGCTCAAAGATAGAAGAATAGTACAAAGGTGGGCAAACCCGGCTCAGAACAGTAAAAGAGCAAAACAGGAAAAAATCCTGTATGAAACCCTGAAGTATCTAGCTAGCGGAGCGATTATTGTACACAACAAGTATTAAATGTATAGTTGTTAATTTGTTCTGGACATTTTCACTTTCATCATGCTCCTGTGAAAAATATATCAGACTCTTCGTGCCTAGTGTGTTCCAGATCAGGGGAGCCTGGGAATGAGGTTAGAGCTATATCAGTCCCAACTTCTAATTTCCCTTCACAGAATTTTGGTCCTAAAAGGAAGCTTCCGAAAAGTTTCCATTAGGGCAAGTCCAAGAGTATAAATACACACCTCTCAACTCTCACAGTGCCGTCGTGAGACTCATGATTTCAGCTCTGATCTCACGATCACACGGTGGAGGCCTCATTTCTCACGGCCTACTGTCTGTGAGCACGACAGACCTAGTCACACGACAGGAGGCTTTAATCCATTCTGCGAATGCTGAAATGTCACAGTTTGGTGTCTAAAGGGAAGAATGAACACCCGAGAATGGCGTATTGCACCACCTCTCACAGATAATAGTCGTTTCACAGTGGAACGCCATGTTGCACACGTGGAGGGTAGACCCACCCTCTCTTGTTGAGATGCTATTGGCCACACCCACATCTCATGGCAGACTTCAGTTGCAAGTTGAGAGGTCCGTAAATAATAGGAAGCGATGATTGCTGCTTAGCTCTTGCAACCACCAACAAGAACAACCAGTCGACACTGACAAGCTGGACAGCTTCTCTCTTGGTGTTCTTTGTGTTCAGATCATGACTCAGCAGTTTCCTGACCTAAGCAATCGCGTGACCATAGTTGAAGAACCACGATTTCCAACAGGTACAATCGAAGTGCCTGTTCCGGAAACTCTACCAAATACTGGGAGGTAGCACAGGCCTGGGAACAAGGCTAAACAATGGTCTAGTGCAAGTAGTAGCCAAACATGGTCCTTACATATACCAGAAGTACTACACAATGCGCCCATTGTCCTGCCTAGGCAGATAGCTACTACAGTGGTAGTGAGATCAACTTTTTGAAAGAAACAGCTTGCTCTCAGGACTGGCGTGTGCCATGAGTGACCAACACACACCAAACAATCTCCCAATGGCTGCTCTTTTTGAGGAATGGCGAGTCGTGCAAAACAAAACAGTTTTAGTACCAATAATAAGGGGAGAGCCACTTACTGTGTCATAGATGGTCCCAGCTAGTGAGGACCATAAACTGTACCCTCGCAAATCAGTGCCCATGGGCAAAGCATCTTACAAGTTTACCAAAAATGGGGTGGACACTCTTTCAATACACGTAGCAATTTTATATATAGGCATGTGGTGTCACACATGGAGAAAATTATTTTTAAGAAATCACTGTGAGGGGTGAGCGCGGTGGCTGAGCTGGGAGGGCGTAGCAGGATGGGGGTGGGGCTGAGCGGTACACCCTACAGCCCAGGATGGGATGCCTGGGGCATGGCTGGACTGGTGTCATACTGGAAGTGGGTGTGGCCGTATACCGGAAGTGGGTGTGGTTATATGATGTGGTGGTGGGTCACGTGATGATAGACACTTGATTGGTCAATAATCAGAGACATTTGATTGGTTAAAAATCCCAGACATTTGATTGGTCAGTTGTAAATTAAGTGATCCATTCGGTGGACTTTAATTGGCATCAATGAGTATAAAAATTGATGTTGGTGTTCAATCCTCAGTTATTGTGGCCATGCATTTTCAGAAGATTGGCGAAGCCCTCTTCCAGTTGCTCTGAAAACAAAAAATTGTAAGTGTCAATTTTGGACTTCATAGCCAATTCTAGTATGTTACTATTAAAGCCTCCTCTAATTGGTCAATGGGTGTGACGGAAGTGGGTGGGGCCACTGTGGGAACTTCTTATGGGATTTTCCCACAGGTATGGGAATTGAGTTGAGAATTTTCCCACGGTCTAAATTATCCATCCCTGAGTCACTTCTCACACCTTCTTAGTATATGGTGATACACTGCGATGAGCGCTTTCCGTGATCAACTGAACTTGGGGGACTTCCCTCACAGTTATCAGCAATCCCGAACGTGCAGTTATCTAAACAGGAAAGGGTGGGGATGAACGAGGCGGGGCCAATTACGGACCTAGCCGCGTGCAAGGATGCCATTCGAACAGCTGTTACAGTACAAAAGCGCTCATTCTCTCAAAAGATACAAAAGTTCGTTGATTTTTACTTGGCTGACGGAGAGAGGGGACCAACAGGGACTCATAACTGAAGCACTATTTCAGGTAAGCTTAGAACGAAAGTAGCATAAGCCTTTTAGTCATACCGTGGCGTTCGAATGGCCAGCAATGGCGGGCTCGTTGTTGCCCGAAGAGCTACCCGCCGTGCTACTTAGCAACATAGCCTGCCTTTACCACTGTAGTTATAGGATACTTACCTACCACCTAGAATAGCATCAATCTCTCTCACCTCACATCCAGGGCGAAAGAAGCAGTAGAAATTATCACTTGTTACCAAAAGTGCACTATCGGTGTTAAAGGGTTAAAAGCTTGAGCTTGAACACCACCTTTATTTTTGCAGAAATTATGGATTACCAACTTTGTTACCGGTGTGGTGAATCTTGTGGTGTAGAAGAGAAGGTTTGCCCCTATTGCTATACGGAAGGTCAAGGTGAAGGCTCCGATGATGAGTGGGATGCTTGTACTTTGATTGGCCCGGAATCGCCGGTTAATGAGAAGCAAGAGAAGATTGGTGAATTGGTAGAGAAGTTTGAAGCCGAGCTTTTGGCTAAACGCGAACGCGAGTTTAAGATCCCCTCATGTTCGAAGTGCCAACCACCACAGCATTGGAATCCGTTGTTCGGTACATGTCCTAATTGTTCGAATATCAAACTTTACTGTCCCCATTGTGCAGGGGAGGACCGCGGATACACACTCAGGGTCGTTAATGGGCCCATTTGTGGGCGATGTCATGGACCATCCTATTGTCCCTGTTGCGACTGGTCGGGGGAAACCGTCGATATCAAGTGGGATGGTATTCTTGAGAAGATCCGAGAAGAAGCCTACTATATGGCTGCAACAATAGTGGAACAAGACAGTGACTAGTTTGAATAGTTTGCATTAACTAGTTTGATAGACTCATAGTAGTTCTTATTGACAGACTTTGTTTTTCATTTCTATTTTTAGTGATGATTATCATGATAGTATCAGCCTGTATAGACAAATTCATGATATCTTCCTGTATAGCATCATATTATGGCGATACTTCAATATTACTTTCTAAATACCTGAATGGCCAGTTCTCTAGCAGGAGTCATGGTGAGCACCAGCAGTGGTCGTCCCTGGTCATTTCTAGTGAACCTTTCAGCACTCAGCTTCTCCAATAACGGTAGAACAAATGATAGCGTCTTTCCCATTCCGGTTCCTATAACACCAATGTCCGAGTAGCCTCATTGCCAGGCATGAGTGAGTGATGGAAAGGGGGGGGGGGGGCTGAGAACGAGGCTATTGTGGGTGTAATACTTTAACTTGCCTTGTCACCCTGCCACACACAGGCATTCAAACTGATCTTAGAAGCCTGCTCAATGAGTAATTTAGCCTACACACAATGACTCCTCAAGCCAGGTGTTCTGGCTTCGATCCCCAGTAGCTGCCGGCCTTTCACTTTCCTCTATTTTCATCTCATAACATCTCTTGCATGAGCCAAAATGTTTTAAAAACAACCAAGTCACTTGTTGCACACACACACACACACAAAAGCCCTTATTCACTTTGTGCATTGTATCAATTAACTACGTACTTCAAATAGTGGGCTCAAACAGTGTATTGAGCCTTCCAAAAATTTTTCTCTAGTACACAAGAGAGCATGAACAGTCAACTACTACTGGGCAGCTGTTCTTATAAACAACTGCCTGAACCTAACACTTGTGGGTTTAGTGATGACTCCTTCCGCTATGAATAAACTTAACTGAGTCATGAATATTGTTATTAGAGCTTCCGCTGTGCTGGTCTTGTCAGCCGAACCGCCAGGACCGGAAGTCCCCATATTGCACCTACAAGGATAATTTAGTATGCATTACGCATTCCGTCATTAACGTGGCCCGCAACAAAACTGACATTTTTTTGCGATATGTTCATGCTCATTTTTCTCAGCAGCCGTTCAATATTTTTGCATGGGACTTTTTTTGAGAGAAAGTTCATGGACTTGGGTATGGGCCTGTTCAAGTTGCATTTCGTATCTGGTACAGAAATGACATTACATCCCGAAACACGTGACCATTTCCAGACGGGCTTGTGAAACGGTATGTACAAACGATGTCCGAACAGCAGTTCTCATTGATTCTGAGGTCTGCTGAGCTAGAATCAAGCAGAACGAAGGTGAATGCAGCTGAAATCAAAAATTGTAAGTTGTTCCCATATGTAGTCTGGAAGATATAGTTGTCTGAATTCTGATTAGTTTTAACAATTGTAAACGACATATTGTACATCACCTGTCAAGTTCTACACCAATACTTTTGCCACTGATGTCAGTATTATTGTCTCTGTGAACTTCTGGGCCTCACTGCTCAACAGCACAGTCATAACTACTAACACTTTTAGTCAAAATCTTGGTCTTTTTCAAGGTACGGAATCCATGTTGAGTCTCATCCACTTCAACGTGTTCATCATGTCTGGACCATTTTTTTGCAGGCAAGATTGCAACATCTAGGGGATTTGTATCCTTTGTGAGCTGAAAGGTGCCTGTATTGCAACCTGACTCCTTGGTGTTGCTACGTGAGTCAATTTGAAGACGAGTGTTGGGGTCTACCTGTTTTCGTCCACTGCCATCCAAAGGTGGGTAAATTATGTCTCAACACTTACATGCAGCCCTTTTTAGACAGCAGAAAGCTAGGGGAGAGGGAAGAGGAGGGACTGGGAACAAGGCCACACAATTCATGCTTCATTGCTTGGCTCAAAAGCATTTTTTCAACTGTGACATAGCAGAACTGCACCTGGTTATTGGTTTTGTGATGTAAAAGTACTGTATTGGAATATTGCCCTGTGACATAACAGAACTGTGTCTGGATACTGCCCTGTGACGTAACAGAACTGTGTCTGGATACTGCCCTGTGATGTAACAGAACTGTGTCTGGATACTGCCCTGTGATGTAACAGAACTGTATCCCGCTTTTGGTCTGTGACATCAGTGAACTTATCTGGATACTGGCCTATGACATGACAGGACGGTATCTGGAGGGTTCCTGGTGGTGTTGACCTGGTGGTTAAACCGCTAGAATGTGAAAGTTTCCAGGTTCTAGCCCTGTCCCACAAGCCAAACTCACTTCTGTGAAAAAGGGAAGATCTGGTTAGTATTGTCCCCAGACCCCACCCTCTCACGAGGAGAAACGGTCTGGTGAACCAAGTCGAATTTCTTGGGCTAGCGCACGCTTTTGCGGCAATGTAACCTAGCAACGATCAAAACATTTTGCGGCCAACCTGCTCAAAAAAGGTTACGGATACTCGAATGGAGATGAACAAATTTTACTGTTATAAGGGAACTAATTACCGATCTTGCAATCTCATTGGTCATTACCACTTTTGGATAATAAGCCCAAGAAATTCGACTTCGTTCACCAGACTGTTTCTCGCCGGAAGGCATGCATGGGCGGGGCACGAGACTAGGGTCTGGTGAACTGTGAATATAAGCCGCATATCACCGGAATGCAATTAGCTAGATGTAATCAGACTTCAAGTAATGCACTCTTGAAATACCAGTTGCAAAGTGCGCCCACCTCCGAGAAGTATAGTTGAAGTGTGTTTATAGGTCCTGTAGTAGCAAAAAAGATGTCCTAGCTCTCTGTCGTGATTTTCAAGACCATTATTGCTACTCAAACGGCGATGTAATGTGTCATGAAATACTGTAACGTGATTGGACCACACTGTATGGTGCGGTGGGACATGGCTACTATACACAGTTCACCAGACCCTTCCTTTTTTGCAGAAGTGGATCTGGCTTGTGAGACTAGTTTCAGTCCCACTTGCAGCAGAGATTTATTTCTTTTTCGGGTGCACTCAGAAGTGAGTAGAGGGCTTTCCTTTCCATCCTTGGGAACTGCTTAGTGTGTGGGAAGAAAAAATTATTGCTCTGTGTGGACGTCACTGAACTGTAGACTATTTGGATATTGCCCTGTGACATCTGTCTTGATCTACATCTAGGCATAGAAGTTTTATATTTCTTATAAGTAGTGACTTAAATGCAATGGGTCTGTTTGCTTTTACAGAACACAAAAAGGAGACAATAATTTTTCATCACCAGCCCACAGACTAAGTTGTAAAAATGAGATTGGAAGTCAGAAGTCCATAGCGCGGTGACTTGGAAGCTCAACCCACTATATTTTCAGTAGTAGTTGAACAATCTTGATCTGCATCCTAACTTGTTTGTTTTCATGTTTTATGTACTTTCCTATGCAGGCATGAAGTAGCTATCGTGAATCTCATGACCTGGTCAACCCCCTTCAAGTCACTGACTGGCCTGTGATTCACATATTTTGTTGTGTCTTGCATTTTATCAAGTTTATAATGAACCAGGAAGTGTAAAATAACTTTGTCAGCATAGGATAGGTACCAGATACTCCAGTGTAAGCCTTGGATCACCTGGATGTGGAACCTAGCACACCTATGCAATCATGCATACCAGGTTGTAATAAAACAGCCAGTATTGTGCAGTGATTACAGTGGAACAAGACCAAATTTTGCATGCAGTAAGAACAACCATTAAACTAAATGTATACCAAAGTGGAGGCTGTTTTGGTGATGAGAACTGCTATTCGGACGGTAAACGTATAGGCGGTTTATAGCGGTCTGATTTGGATGATGGTACTAGAACAGCACTGCAGCAGCTTCGGGCACGGTCAACTGGCCCCTTTTTGGTACCATTTTGTTTAGAAGGAGTGGAAGAACACGGTCTGCAAGTTTTAAAGTAACAGCTATAGTACTTTTAAAGCTATCGTCTTGCAAAAACAAGGCACAAAAATTGCTCGAGACCGGAAACGTGATTTTACAAGACGGTAACACATCCGGTTTATAATTAAAATTGTACGCTGGCGGTTCGGCTGTTGTGAACAGACCCTTATGAATGTACAGAAAGTGGGGTCACTCTCCAATTTGAGAGCTCCAATCAGATTCCGGAGTTGTAATTGGTGTTGAATGATGCAAACAAGTGTATCTGAGGGGCACATTTCACATTTGGTAGCCACAGCTTGGTAAGAAACAGTAACACGATTAAATGAGGAAGAAGTGGCTGTCAAGAGCATTGTTTGTATGTATTTCAATATTATCATTTCTAAGATTAGGAGAGGGCCAGTATTCGTATCGTATTGCCATACAATTATGTACTCACTTTCTACACAATCGTCTGCAGCTGGTCTCCCCCCTCCCCCTCCTTCCATATCACATCCTAAGTGTTACATGATGTAAGCATCTTACATGACATACATTACTGCAAGTGCAAGGCAATGGAAGTATACATACGTAGTACAAAGTTACATTTGAAGTCATTTCAGTTTCAAGAATATATGAGTCCCACTGTCCGAGAACAACTAAACTGCAGCAGTAATTCCAATGATCTTAAACGGCTGACATGTGGTGTTCATGTCCTCAAGAGTACACTTTACTACGTACTTCATTGTAAGTGTGAGCGGCTTAAGTAAAATAACAATTTTTATTATCCAGTTCATATTTCTATAACAGTATTTTCCTATTCCCGTGCCGTGCAATATCACACGATATTGCACGGGTAGTTATTGCACGGGTAGTTATTGCACGGGCCCTGAGGCTATATACGCGCGATATCCTAGCAACCAGCGTGCGCTTTAATTAGAACCAGTGCGTTCGAACGGCGAGTTACTCGGGACTTGGTGAGAAGAGACACGACGCTGTTGTGGTAATGGATAATAAATACTTTATTACACTCGTTAGCGTGCATATCGCGGTTATTGCACTCGTGGGCTGCATTTTCACTCGCCTTCGGCTCGTGAAAATACCACGCCCACTCGTGCAATAACTCGCGATATTGCACGCTAACTCGTGTAATAAGGTATATCTACTTAAATTGAGGTTTTCTTCATCTACAAATGTGCAGGTATATTACTAACTAGTATACACACCACACAATGTGTGACACACATAGTCTCCCTCCGTTTTTGTAAACTGCAAGTGATTGGAAACTGGAGCTGGAGAAGGCCTGGGAACAAGGGTAGCTTCAAACGGCCACGCACTCGATATACACAACAGAATAATGTTTGATTTCTACCAGTGACTGCCACATACATATTACCATGGAAACAAGATGCTCACAAATGGGGTCTACAATATACCTATACATAAACATTGCATGATACCACTCAACTAATTTTCACCTTCATTAGGCCCAATATTAGACCTTCCAAAAATGTTTCCCTGAGCCACTTTTGGCCAGGAAACTGTCTTCGAATGTCTCATGATTGGGCTGCTTATAAACAGTTAATAACACTTGTGGGTTTCAAACGTGACGTCACTGTACAAAGAGACTGACAGCAAAGACAGCTGAAATTGAAGCGCACATGGCTACCTGTAAGCCAAAATATACTATGACAGACTGTGAAGGCAGGCTGCTCAGTCACAGACATGCACGAATGATGTTGGTATATGGCAGATCTTCAGTTCATGATTTTCAGTGTGAAGCTTAGCTCATGCTTGTGCAGCTGCCCTGGCTGACAAACCTTGCTGCTATTAAATGCTACATGTGTGCCATGACAAAATATTAAACCAGCAGCTCACTCAGGCTCACCCCTCGATGATCAAGCACCTCCTGAGTACCGAATGCTATGTGATAAGCTGCCATTTATAGACACTGAATAGGCTCAGCTGTTCACAGAAGACCCTTCCAAAAATTAGAAGGTAAGTGAAAAAGCACAAACCTCAGTGAGGTCCACGATTGCAACACAGAAAGCGGGCTTATAAGCAGCTGCACGAACCTAACGCTTGTGGGTTTATATCCGCTTGCAAGAGTGACTATGAATACACTATGAGCAGCATGAATCAGGTTATGACAACCATGAATATAAATAAAATCCAACCGGTGTGCCATATCAGCCAATTGGTGACCACACACGTGACCAGAAGTGCCAAGCTTCACACTCAAACCGAGCTTAACAAGAACAGTGTGAGGTGGTGGGAAAGGAAAAGGGATGGGCACCATAATAATTGACACCACAATAATCGACACCACAATAATCGATACCAAAATAATCCATACCATGATACCGGTACCTATACCTACAATGTTGATACTGGGTTCCTCACGATTTCAATACAATACTTAGCTCACATTGACATTGACATAGCACATTTGGCAGCCATGGGTAGGAAATAGCAACATTGTGAGGACAAAGACTCTCACAAAGAACAAAGTATTTTGGCACTGGACCTTAATACATTTGGGCAGGGGCTGTTTGGGACCGTATTGTATCAAAATGCCACGCAATTACTCAGTAACAAAGCTTGAGAAAACAACCACCTCTTATCTTCCGTGCAAGTTACGCTCAGTTTGTAAACAACAAAGTGTAGCTGCCTTGGTTATAAGCAACTCCACAAACCTAACGCTTGTGGGTTTCATATCCGCTATGAATACTGATTTGATCCATGAATATTGGTAGCTATTCATACGCAATAAGATGGTCTAGCCAAACACAGTTCTTGCCAGAAAGATCGCCAACCCCTATCTGGGTAGCATCAGCTACTAAGTAGCCTTGCATTTTGCTGCAGCCAACTTCTCTCAGTCTGTATGTTTAACCTCAAGTATAAGTGTCGCTCAGACAATTTATATTAGCCCTCAGCAGTGTTGAACTAACTTCAATACTACTTTCACATAGGCTAAGGATCACGGCGGCTATAAGGCAACGTTTGAGGGTCTGCCCAATGTTCAGAGTTCCTCTACAACACATAACAGTGAGAGAGCTACCTCGCTGGATGGCAATTCCACATGTATTGTCGGCAAAGTTCAAAGCATCTGCATTTCCAGTCAATTAAAAGTTATCCATTATTCCGTACTCCACATTTTACCGACTCCCCAAAGATGGTCCAGCCAAACACAGTTCTTACCAGACGTATCACACAAAGTACTATTGTCCTACCCAAGTACCTCCTACCGTATAGCGGAAAATTTTCGCTGGTCCAAATTTTCGCGGTTTTAAGTTTAGCGCAATATATTGACCACGCCCTTTTATCATCGCCCGGCTAACAGAGGACGAAAGATCTCCTGTGGGAGAGGGTAGGAAGTCGTCTGCCGGTTTGAAATAGCGATACAGTGCTACAGTCAGATCAAGCGAGACTAGCGCACAAAACGCATGTGTGAAAATTTCCACGAGTTCAAAAGCTCATGTGTTGAAATTTACGTGGTTCATATTTTTGCGTTTTGGTCGTGGGTCGCAAAAAACGTGAAAATTTGGACCTCGCAAAATTTCCCACTATACGGTACTACTGGCGTAGCAATTCTGGAAAATTGGTCTTTCAGTTTGTTCTCAGGACTGGCTTGCATTATGAGTGATCTACATACCAATAGCTCCTCTTTGTAAAGTGTCATGGGTCATATAAAACTAATACCTGATTTCAATCCAAACTCATCTACATTCCATATATAGCATCATGTACATTCCATATATTGCATCATGTACATTCCATATATAGCATCATGTACATGCCATATATAGCATCATGTACATTCCATATATAGCATCATGTACATTCCATATATAGCATCATGTACATTCCATATATAGCATCATGTACATTCCATATATAGCATCATGTACATTCCATATATAGCATCATGTACATGCCATATATAGCATCATGTACATTCCATATATAGCATCATGTACATTCCATATATAGCATCATGTACATTCCATATATAGCATCATGTACATGCCATATATAGCATCATGTACATGCCATATATAGCATCATGTACATACCAATATATAGCATCATGTACATTCCATATATAGCATCATGTACATGCCATATATAGCATCATGTACATTCCATATATAGCATCATGTACATGCCATATATAGCATCATGTACATTCCATATATAGCATCATGTACATTCCATATATAGCATCATATACATTCCATATATAGCATCATGTACATTCCATATATAGCATCATGTACATGACATATATAGCATCAAAGTTTGCAACGACCAACAAAGATCAGCTATAGCCTCGTTCCCAGGCTCCCCCGCTCGGAACACAAACACTGAAGTTGTGCAGGCGGGGAGAGCCTGGTATTTTTTCTCATGTGAACAGCGTCAAAGGCAGAAAGGGGTAGAAAGACCTTAATTGTGCGTGGGCATACCCAAAGACTCAAAACAGTAGAAAGAGTGAAGGTAGTGGGTGACTTACTTCACATATATAGCTAGCGAGAGACGAACATCCTACATACAGAGCGTTGAACATATAGTTGGATGAACAGCACTTAAAACATTGCCTTTCTGTTCTGAAAATTCCAATTACGTCATTATCACGTGAGAAAAGATACCACACTCTCCCCGTGTATTCACGTTTCAGTGCGCGGGAGCCTGGGAACGAGGCTAGATCAGCTAGAGACCAGCTATTAGATACCAGCTACAGATGATTCGATACATACCTAGTGATTGCATGGGTGACAGTCACATGTAGAACTACTTTCTCCCACTCGATGTATACAGGACATAGATGCGTATATACATCATAGTGGACAGATAGGGCATGCCAGTCGGGGCTCATATGCGCTTTGTAGATGTGTGAATATCTGGTAAGTTCATGAAGCGTGTATGAGCCCCATCCTTAAAGGAAGTTCAGTAGCAATGTGAGTGAAATGCGCAATGGAATAATCTTCGATGGCATTAATTAGAGTATAAGCCCAACAACTGTCAGTGCACCATAGTCTCACGAAAGAGCGCCCATGGGCAGAGCACCTTACAAGTCTGCTAAACTCAGGGGTGGGTGTTCTTTCAAGTGTTTCCACATTTAACCACCAAAGTGCACCCATATGTCATGTTCATAGTGACTCAATGCCCTTGAAGCAAACAATTGGAGAAACATATCGTACCATGAACTAAGCTGCCAGCCTTTGAAGTCAAGTCCTGATGGCACACAACACTCTGAATAGACAACACTCCGGATAGCAATATGTCACCATGAGCATGGCAAACTTTGCTAGAGGAGCAAAACTGTATTATCCGTCTACACAAAGCAACCTTGGAACACCCTTCAGTAAAGTATGACACAAAGTTTCCTACCTCAGATATGCTTAGCACTTGAGGCTGTGCTTCATAAAACCCAACGAATGCGCTCTATTAGTCACACAAAGCTCACTCCAGGGTGGGTGCTCGCCCCATACAGGAAGTTGGGTAGGGGTAGTCTATCAAGCCAGACCATCTCTCACCCTCCAGAAAAGTGAGAGGGTCTAGCAGATGTTATTAGTATTCATTGTTCACAGCTTGTTTAATCTGCAACCCTAAAACTGCTCCAGTATTAGTCTTACATACTGAAACCAACGTGTTGCTACTGTCTCAAAACTGAACAGTAAGATCTGATTGGTCAGCATCTCATGCATACTAATAACATCTGCTAGAGCCTCTCTCACTTACCTGAAGGGTGAGAGAGGGTCTGGCTTGATAGACTAGGTAGGGGGTGGGTGCCCTTTCAAGGGTGGGCGCTCTTTTGTGACACTACGGTATCAATACAATATGCATTGCTATTGTATAACAAAAATGCATTGGACAACACTAATTCTTTCATCCTCTCACTTCATGTCAGAACAAGTGTCTGCACTCGGTCTATTATCATCAATTACTAGGTGGCAAAAAGCCAGAAAAAAAGGCACCGTTTTGAATATTGTTTAACCAACCATACATTCAACACTCAGGGCCATAGCCATCAGATTTGAAGTGGTCAGGTTACTGGTGCGTGTGTATTCACCAGACGACAAAGTTTGACATGGATGAATGTCTACCTTTTCTGCCCATTGCGCTGTACAGCACTGGTTTTGGCTTCCTGATCATTCACTAATCTTGCAAGCCACACCCTTAGAAGATGAGGCTTGCGAGACTAATCGTTCGCTTGGAAGAACGACAAATTGTTGGGAGGAAGACTAGAAAAAAGACTCTTTCGCACTGTTTTCAGCCATCTTGCAAGTTTCAATATGTCACCTCCCAACACGCGCCATGTGCGTGTGGGCCTTGCGTGGGCGTCTGCCAAGCAATGGTGCTAGTTGGCGACGCCAAGCAAGCCATGAGTGAGTAACAACCATATTTCTTGAGCCCGAGCGAGCAATACAGGGCAGTATCACATGCAAGGCTTCACCAGTGCATTACTAGATCACAGCATACAGACCATGTCAGTAGCTACCAGGCATATTGTACTCGGTCTGTTTACTGCAATAAATCTCTGGCACTGTGCTATAACTATAATATAAACCCCTTCTCACTCACGCTCGCCCCAAATATACACCCCTTTTCATGGAATATTTCTTCATTTTGTACGAATTACTATGGTAACAAAGCCAAAATTCAAAGAGATGCTTATCACAATCACCTGATCCCAATGCTACCATATAAGGTAACAGTGGAATCTGCTGCCTGTTTGGGGGGCGTATTAGTATCGGCAGTTGAACTAGCACAAAGTCAGGACTGCAGGAGCAACCTGTATCAAAGAACTCACGTGAAGTCAGTTACTGAGAAGTGAATCAAGTCAATCTATCATACACAAAGAAGGTAGGAAGTTTGATACATTAGGACAAGCAAAATTAATTGTTACTTTATCATTCCTGTCTGTGCCCATTTTAACTGTCTGTACAGGGGTTTTTTAACGTCACGGTTGGTGGGCAGGGTTTCAGCACTGTCTGATTGGCTAAATTACAGCTTTACTACTGGGTTTGCTAGAAGTTTTTCTGAAAATTATTACGAATTTAAAAATGAAATTAAAATCCCAACTACGGATAGTTAGTAGGATGAGAAACTAACTAGGGGTACATACATGCAGAAAGTCTCGTGCGCAAAGCTGAGCCTGACTACTATTGTCGAGACACTAAGCATAAATAGTAGAGTAGCAGGAAAGGGATTGGAAACTTGGTGGTGGTAGAGATACCATCTGTACATGATGATAGGCATATACCTGTCTTTATGTAGGCAGGAGAAAGTTCATTAAGCCAGAGTAGACCAGTAGTTTGACACTTATTTGACACCTACGAGGGCACTAAAAGCCTAACCCGGATGGTTAAACATAGGCACACTATAGAATAGTAGCCTCGTTCCCAGGCCTCCCCCGTTTTCGTTCTTTGCTTTGCGTTCAGTATAATACACACTCTTCCGCCTCCGTGTATTATACTGAACACAAACTGAAGAACAAAAAACGGGGTGGGCCTGGGAACGAGGCTAATAGAATAGCACAAATACAAAGAGGGTGTTGATTGAGTTTCCAATCCCTGTCCTACTGCTCTGCTATCTATGCACTAAATGATAGACTATGATAGCTACCTGAGCCTATTACCTATGCTATTTATTGGCCTGGGTACGAGGCTAGACAGTCCTTGATCAGTAGCTGTTGAAAGTGGAAAGCCAGTCTTTTCTTCAGTCAGTCCAGAACTGTTGAACAAGGGAGTTCAGTTAGGGTAGACAAACGGCAATACACAGCCAATAAGAGGAGTGTAGAAAACTGCTAAGCGATGTAGATAGAGATGGGTGTGTACGCCAAATTCGCTCGCTTGTTTGGATGAAAGTCGACCTGGAAACTCACGCTGAGCTCACTCGCTTGCTCAGTAGTGCTATCCACGATCGAGATCAGCTACGGAGGCAGAGATTCACGCTGAACTCCTTGCAGCGCCATATTGAACAATGAACTGGAGCTAGTTCAACAGCTTACTCAGTAGCGATGGGGATCACGTGTGCTTGAAGCTTGTGGGGGGCCCCCTGGGGGCCAAAAGTGTGACATATAGTTGACATTGCAGGGCCGAGACTGCAACGCGACTGCACAGCCTCCTATATGTACGTCACGCCTTTACGCCTATGTCACGATTACTAAGCCCTGCTCCGCTTCGCTGCACTCGGCTTAGCTCTATATGCATAGCATGTATAAATTACTGCAGTTGTAACTTTCACTTGCAGGTCTTGAAGAAACAATGGCTCAGCAGCCCCAGCCACAGTATGAGTTTCACTATCAAAGAGTTGAACTCCTCAAAACTGAGTCTCTTGGCATTGGGTCATACGGTGCCGTCTGCAAGGCCATGTGTGATGACCTGCCCTGTGCTGCTAAAATTCTCCACCCCGCCCTCTTTCAGTTCACTGCCCCAGGAACTACAAGTGTTATGAGAAAGTTTGAGCAAGAGTGTCGTCTTTTGAGTGCCATAAAGCACCCACACATTGTCCAGTACTTGGGCACATACCATGATCCTGAGTTGAGGCTGCCGGTGCTCCTAATGGAGTTAATGGATGAGAGTTTGACCCGATTCTTGGAGCGATCTCGCGAACCAATCCCCTATCACACTGAGGTGAATCTCTGCCACGACATAGCCCTGGCTCTTTCCTACCTCCACTCCAATGGCATCATTCATCGTGATCTATCAAGCAACAATGTGTTACTGATTGCAGGTAGCAGGGCCAAAGTGACTGACTTTGGAATGGTGAAGCTTTACGATGTAAACCGGAGCACCGCCCACCTCACCTCCCTCACGATGTGCCCAGGTACAATGGCATACATGTCCCCAGAAGCACTAGGGGAGCCTCCCATGTACACTGACAAGCTGGACAGCTTCTCTCTCGGTGTTCTGTGTGTTCAGATCATGACCCGCCAGTTTCCTGACCCTGGGGATCGTTTCCAGATCATGGAAATTAATGATCCAAGGATACCCTCTGGAAGAGTTAAAGTGGACATTCCAGAAATCAAACGTCGACAATCCCACATTGACCTGATTGACCCAGCTCACCCCCTGATGCAAGTTGGTCTAGACTGCCTAAAGGACAGAGACAGAGAAAGGCCATCTTGTCACGAGCTTTGTGGTCACATGTCCGCACTAAAAGCATCCCCCAAGTACACTGAGAGTGTGCAGCAGTCTCAAGTGAATACCAAACCAACACAAAGTGCCAACAGAGAAAGTAGAGAGAGAGAAATACAACAATCACAGCAGATACGAGACCTTCAACAACAGCTGCACACACACCGTGACCAGCTGCACACACAGAGTGACCAGCTGCAAGAGAAGGAACAAGAAAATCAGCAACAACGGCAGCAGATTCTGGGACTACGGACTCTTCTCACTGCCAAAGATGACCAACTAGCTGGTAAAGACCACCAGCTACAACAGAAAGAAGCAGCCATGGCTGCACACCAGCAAGAGATTCAGCAGCTCAGACAACAGCTGCAATCCAGTGAGCAGGTAGCTGCAGAGTTCCAGCGAAACCTTCTGGACAGAGAGAAGATGAATCGAGATCTGCAGAGACAAGTCCTAGAACTGCAACAGCAGTTGAGGCAGAGAGGAGGTCAGAGACGAGAGAAGGGGGAGGCTAGTCGTGCAGCAGCAAGTGGGGGTAGCATCAAGCTGAGGTGGAGGAAGGGTGGGAGGGCACCATGTAAGATGTGTGGAGAAGTGTCTGCTGTGGATGGGAGTGTGGCATATTTCCTACCAGATGGGTACAAGAGTGTATTTGCCTACAATTCCACTAATAACAAATGGTCTGAACTTCCCAAGTGTCCTAACGATGGTTTTAGTCTAGCAATGGTCAACAGTCTCCTCACTGCCGTTGGTGGGGAGACATCAAACCGTGAAGTTACAAACTCACTCTTCAGCCTCACTGATAATAAGTGGACAAAACGGTTTCCTCCTATGCCAACCAAGCGCTGGTTCACTGTTGCAGTGTGCAGTGGCAGGTCTCTGGTTGTGGCAGGAGGAGCGGGAGAACACAAGAAACTGAGTACTGTTGAAGTGATGGACACAGAGACTCTACAGTGGTCCACAGCCACCAGCCTCCCACACCCACTCTACCAAGCATCAGCAACACTCTGTGGAGACCAGGTTTACATGATGGGAGGTTTTGATCAGAATAACAAACAATCAAAGTCGGTATTCACCAGCTCACTGGATACCCTCCTCCAATCTTGCCAGCCACAGTCCCTGGGAGCACGACTGAAGACTTTGTCATTAGCTAGCAGACCTAAAGTGTGGCACCAGCTAGCTGACACCCCAGTTACCTTATCCACATGTGCCTCACTGCATGGACGACTGCTGGCAGTGGGTGGGAAGGATTCAGATGATAACAGGACAACTGCCATTCACATGTACAACACAACAACCAACTCCTGGGAGGTCATCAGCCACATGACAACAGGTCGATCTCAATGTTTAGTGGCAGTCCTACCTCACAATGAACTCATGGTAGTGGGTGGGCTTATGACTTATGCCGAGACTGACTCTGTACAAATTGCTAGCATCGTTAGATAAGGTGGTTTTACATCTGAGACTAATACTGTGGAAATTGTTTCATATAGTACATACACTAAGCAACTTGAATGTGAAACCACAGTTGGGTCACATTGTCGTATTTATTGATGCCACTTTCTGTTACATTTTTTAGATAATATTTTATTGAGCCAAGCCTGAGTGAGCCACACACTAGTGGATTTTCTCTGTCTCTCTCTGTATAAACATATATATGTATACATGGTGTATGTATTCTGCGTGTTTTTTAGACTGCAAACTAACACAACCACGTGCCACGTATGAACAATAAGTAACATTTTCACTCTGCAAGCTACTACTGACATCCTGATGCTGTCAGCATGAGTAGTGTGAGTGAAGAGGGCTATGAGAGACGCTTGGGAGGAGCGCAGCAAATCATTCAAGCTGCAAAGCGCCTCCAGCACCCTCTTACAGACTTTCATTGCCAATCAACACCCTCTTCCCTGCTCTCGACTTCATGTGACCAAATATATATAGATGACTGTTCCAAACTAATTGTATTCCAGGACGGCCTGGGAATGAGGCTACCAAAGTGCTACTTTTTGGGGGCAAGTAGTTGGCAGTGTACATAAACTACTAACTACTAACAATGTACATAGAAACGTTATCATACGTCTAACTTACACAAATGCAGAAGAGAAGTTTTGCAGTTTAGATACTGCATGGATTGATGGTTGATAACCACCTGAGTTCAAGGGTGGAGCCTGAGGACATTGTAAACCATATACTCCACTTCACCCTTGTTTCTGTGGTAACAGGTGGGATTTATTTTCCATATACTGACAGGAAGTTGTAGATTCTGTAGATTCTGTTCCATATACTCCAGAAGTTGTAAAATGATGTTTCCTATAAGCAACCTTGTTTACAGTGTAAACTGCTTCACATGTTTACTAATAACATACCTGGTTTACAGTGAAAACTACCATGTGTGTTGACTAATAACAACAAGGACCAATCAGAGTGGAGAATATAACAGATAAACCACAGTAGACAGGGATTTATGGTTCATAAACAACCCTCGCCCTTGGGCTGCGCCCTCGGGCTCGGGTGGTTTATGAACCATAAATCCCTGTCTACTGTGGTTTATCTATTACATAAATCCCAGACTAACATGCATTATGTGTTATATTCTCCAACTTGATTGGTCTTTGTTTATTTTAGTAAACATACAAGATACTTTCCACTGTAAACAAGGTAGCTTATAGGAAATATCATTTTACTATAGAAACAAGGGTGAAGTGGAGAATATAGAAGCCCATATTTCTTACTATACTTCACAAGAATTGGTACAAGTTACACAATGAATGTGCAATGAAGTTAAATCATTATCAACCTGCTATACCTGAAAAATATCACTCATTTATTGCCTTTGACATTGTTACTTGTGCACTCGTAACAATACAGATAGCTAAATGTTCGTCATATTTTCCACACACAATGTCTGAATCACAATTAATTTTCATACATTATCATGATAGTACCAACCTGTATCAGACAATTTCATGATACGTATCTTCCCTATAGCTTGGTACTATCCCTTATGCAAAAAGTCACAAGAATCTTATAAGATTCTTATAAGATTTAGTAAAATCTTATAAGAACTTCCCAGGGCTTAAGTACAGTTTCTTATAAGGGATTTGGGACATTCTTATAAGAAAGTTTTAGGAATCTTGTGATGTTCTTATAAGAATCTTGTGCAACCATCCGAAATCTCTTGTAAGAAAATTTATGATTCTTATAGGATGTTGTACAGAAATCTTATGACAAATTGTCTTATAAGAAATTTTTAAAAAGCAGAACAAGAAAAAGCTGTCTTCTTTGTATTGGCTTGCATGAAAAGAGTGCAAGCTAGTGCAAGCTGAACAACTGCAGGATTAGTACAAGGCATGCAACATATGCCACTCTGCTGTGGTTAGCCATAGCCAATATAAACTATCTGCCAGATTTGAAGCGATACTATCTAGCCCAGTTTACCTTATGAGATAAGCTTTAATATAGTCATAGATACAGGGTATACACTTATAGAGAACTAATGCTAGACTTGAAGCTTTTGAGTTGTGAAGGCACTACAGATATCTATACATACCTAACTATAAAAGACTTAAAAAACATTAAAAATGTAAAAAGATGTAGGGATGGCATGCCAAAAAGTATGCAAACAAGGTAGGGATAATGCATGAAAGCAAAGGTCAACATATTGGCAAAGCCCCATCCCTACATCTTTTTCACACTACAGTTAGTGCATGGGGGTCTTCCTAAAACGTACCACAAGTTCACAACCTTTATTACTGGCAGTTCATGGCTGTAGCCTCGTTCTCAGGCCACCTCCTCCTCCCACATGGCCTGGTAATGAGGCTAGTATGAGCATTATGTTATACAGAACCTCTTCAACAACTTAAGCAGTGAGTTGGAGTAGACTGCAGACTTATGATAGTGTCGTTAAAGTACATGGCATGGTTTTAACCTCGTCCCCAGGCCACATTCCTTCTCCCACATGTTGGCTCAGGGACGAGGCTAATATGATCTAGCAGCATTGCATCAACTGTAGTGTGAAAAAGATGTAGGGATGGGGCTTTGCCAATATGTTGACCTTTGCTTTCATGCATTATCCCTACCTTGTTTGCATACTTTTTGGCATGCCATCCCTACATCTTTTTACATTTTTAATGTTTTTTAAGTCTTGTTTCTGTACTTTTTTGATGTTAATCTCAGTTACAGTTACACGTAAGTGTAATCACAACACCAGAACTTGAAACGGTGTTGACAGTTTAGTAGTGGTTCCAGGCATGTATTAAATAATTAGGCCTAACCTGATGAAGGGCCAACCACTCAATTAGGCCTATGTGTAATATAGCCAGCTAGAACCTGATGAAGGGCCAACCACTCAATTAGGCCTATGTGTAATATAGCCAGCTAGAACCTGATGAAGGGCCAACCACTCTTCCTACCAAACTTTGTGAAACCAATTTCAGTTGTCAATCACATGCCAGCTGCAGCACAGAAACTACTATCCTACTGACAACTGACCATCCTAGCTTTACAGTTCAAAGGCTATTTTTAGTGTAGCTACAAGTAGGCAGCTGAATGCAGCGCCTTACCTACGTAGTGTTCATAAGCCTTGCCCAATGCCGGCGGGAGGAAAAGACCGTGACAGCCAAGCGTACTGCCCGCTGGCGATTTCGCGCGTGTGTACTAGTCTCGCTTCCAGACCAATGACCGTGGTCTTTGGTCTGGGAACGAGACTTCGTGTGCGCATGCGTACAAAATTAGAAAATGGCGTCCTAAGCAACGCACAGCAGCCTCAGAGTGTTGTGAATGGCTTTTGTTGACCAGGGTGAACTTGAAGCTATGAAGACGCTGAGTGATCGTAGAGCTCCGCGCTGTAATAAGCATCAGTTTCGTGCTAAAATTATGGTGAGTGCTTGAACCGTTTTTGAGTTATTGTTGTTTGAACAAAAGTCGTAACGAAGAAAGAAGAATACGAAAAATGGCACTTTTGCTATCGCACACTTTTGCGTTTAGCTGTCTTCCGCGTGGCTTTTGGCCACTTATAAGAGTCTTGCTGATCACAAAGGCACTCAAAGAGGAAGCCTGGATGCTTAAATAAACTTTTTGCGTGTTTGTGGTGAAGTTATACGGCTTTTGCTTAAGTATTGCATATATTGCGCGTCGGCGCCATCCCTACATAGAGAGTCTACCGACTCTCTGATTAGGACTATATATGAACAGCTAGAGAAGTTTGGACTCACCCTTAATTCTCTGTCTGCTGATAGGAAGCTACACCTCAGGCATAATTTTCACTAGATTTAGCTTGGCTAACTACCAACAAAGCTAAACAAGACTAATTCAATAGCCATAAATCACAGAGCTACTTGAGCTACACTCCTTCAAGCAAACTTCACTGAAATTTGAAATAGGTGAGCAGCAGCTGTAAAATAAAATACAGCTGCTTAGACTGGAGCCAATAATTGTTTACAGTAACAGCCTGTAGCTGCTGGCATCTTAGCTGGCACGGTGTAAGTTTTACAATACTCAAGTTGTGAGATACATAGCACAGAGCTAGTAGTAACAATTATATAACGTATCTATGTGTGTATGCAGTTGCAGTTGCCACAAAAAGCTGTAAGCTGCACCTCAGATGCCCATATATAGGCTATATCTAGCTGATTGTGCATGCCTTTAGCATTCTCCTGGCAATAGGCTACACCCCTAGAAACACCTTGCAATTATATGATATTCATAGTGCCATTGAGCTTAACAACATGGTTACACGGAGCCTAGCTAGTTACTACCCTAGCTATATAGCTCTATGTGCTATTAAAGGAACTGCATGCCAAAGGCAATACCTTTTCATTTCTTGGTTTGCCAAGTTCTAACATATATTATTTGATGGGTGAGAAGGCAATATGGCTGGATATTGCACGAGTGTGCGGCTGTATTTTCACGAGCCGCAGGCAAGTGAAAATACAGCACAAGTGTGGTATGGTTATTATTAGTCACATATATGTACCTCTGGTAACAATATATAAGTGTACATGTTATCTTGCAAGAAATGTTGATTCTTATAAGATTGTACAAATTTTTGATCTTATAAGAAATAGGACTGAATCTTATAAGAAACTGTGTTTCATATAAGATTCTTACAAGAACTTAAAATTACTTCACAAGAATTTTTAATCTTATAAGAAATGAGCGAATCTTATAAGAAACCATGTTTCTTACAAGATTCTTATAAGATCTTACAACTATTTCCATAAGGGATGGTGGTAATTGAATATTACTATCTAAATACCTGAATGGTCAGTACCGTATGGTTGGTAATTTTCGCGGGTACAAATTTTTGCAAAACAGGCCAAAATTCAGGTTTCAGAAATTTTCGTGGGTGTAATTTTCGCGGTCGGTGAATCTTGGGCCCTCGTGTTAGCTAGCTGTACGGCTAAAAGCTGAGATGGCAATCTCAGCTTTTCGTTCCAGTATGGCGAGAAAAGTAGCCTCGTACCCAGAATGTTCATAGAAATGATTGCTTCCGCTCTCGGCCATGCGCCGCTGTCTGATTCGTACTTCAGTTCTTATGTAGCACTTAGATTTCCTGGATCATGAGCAGGCTTCTCGCTAGGCCATTAGCAGATGGTTTTGCACATTTGGATGTCCACTCATTGATAGCAGCTGATGCTGACCTGGCTTCCCACTTTGGTTAAGTGGGAAGCCAGGTCAGCAGCTGCTAGGGGTGGGATTCACCGATTGAGGAGTTTTCCACGTATGTAAACAAAGATCATACATCAGTACATAACTAGGGAATGTAGAACATTGCGAGGGAGTGTGAGCAAGCAGCATTGAACTGTTATATAGCTAAGACTTTACCAGTGAAGTATCAGATCACAGACCACAGGCCGTGGCATGTAGCTAAACAAGGTTTGTCACTCTACTGTCTGCAAAAGTGCTTAACAGCTTAGAGGAAACTGTCACAATTGCAGAGGGTAGCTTGTTATGGGGTGGTACCATACAATGGGCTATTCCATTTAACAACGGTACCCCCAATGGATGACAGTGCTATTTGCCTACCCTGGGACAAAAAATTTTGGCTAGGACAGAGAGTAGTTTACGGAGGGATACAGGGGGTTTACTAAATTTACAAGAGAGTACGGAGGTAGCCTAGTAAGTCATTACCCCCTGGGACAGACACTGAAAAACCATGGGGTACCCTTATTAAATGGGATAGCACAATGGAGGCAATCGTTCTACCTGGGCAGCTCCTCTAGCCACCTGTAGGTAAAGTCTGAACACAGCCTGGCTTGTGGTGCATAGTCCTTACTTCAGGCATCTTAGAGAAAGGCAGACAGATGGGGTCGCCACGCATCAGCCATGAGGCAGAATCTCTGCCGCCTTATGTGTTTGGCCATCTACACAACTGTTAGCACTTGTATACATAATACACACGGTAGGTACTCACGCTCCAGCTGCCTAGTCCGATGTCACTGCCAAAACAACTGCTGTCCCTTGTACGATAAGTGTGCATACTCCAACTGTCCTTCCTAGCTGTCTTCTATAAGCATCATCTTTCAAGCTCACCTTACAGCTAGCTGCCTAAGGCTATGCTGGCTGCCAAGTTGTACGAAAATCTTACTTACAGTCGCGTTAAATTACAGCATTGAAGAACATACGGAATGATGTACGTCAGATATATATATGAAAAATCACAATTCAACTCACTAATGTGGGGCTCGCTCACACTCGCCCCAATTATGATAATACTCAGTCGGTAGATGTGTTAGAGGTTGATGTAGATGAGGTCTGCAACAGCTTAAGACCCCTCTTTCCAGTTGACTCCCACTTCAGTGCTGCTGGCAATGGGTCCCATAATGGTGTATTAGGGCCATCCATTGTTACCCTAACAACAGAGTCAAGAATCCTGGTGCACAGTCAATTGCTCATTGGAGTTAATTTAATGTGTTTTACAGCAGAAAAAACTTGCTTATACAGTGTGGCTCTCCTTGTGCTTTGCAAAAAGCTTGATGGTGGCTAGATCTGAAGGCTACACATTCCCATCTCTTACATCTTTATACACCCTATGGTCCCTTGGACTGTAGTGACAATTAAACCTGCAGAATCTTGCTAGAATACTGTAAGCTCCCGAAAATACACCCCCAA
This sequence comes from Agelas oroides, assembly GCA_949130485.1. Classification (NCBI taxonomy): domain Eukaryota; kingdom Metazoa; phylum Porifera; class Demospongiae; order Agelasida; family Agelasidae; genus Agelas; species Agelas oroides. The sequence goes on from OX422185.1 coordinate 18,268,571, forward strand.
TTCTGCACACTACTTTAAGACAAAAGTGGGCAGGGGGCGTTTGTTCAAATATTCAGTTCGTCTCGTGCATACTCCCTCTGTTCCTCATAGTCTTGAATACGCGTGAAGTCGACAATCACAATGACTGCCTGAAAGAACGGCAGCTTCGCTGAACGTGTTATACGGGAAATCAGCGGTGCTTGCATTGATACTAAGCCAAGATGCACCGAAGCAACTTGCATCGGGGGACAGGGGACGACTCCGCGTAAGCTTGTGTTCCCAGTGTGACCAACAAAAACCATAGCGGTGGCCAGGAAACAAGGCGACAGTAATTTTGTGTGTACGTGTTTACGAACTCAATCGACGACAGAGCAAAACCAAAACCTCACAAAGCATTCCCAGAAGACACTCAATACGGGGTGTTTACACGGGGGAAAAATACCTATGTGAGAACTTGGGGGTTAAAGAGGGGGGAGGGCGCTTGCTCGAAGGGGGCGTATTTTCAGGAACTTACAGTACTACTTTTCAGACATAGCAGCAGACACCTTTTGTACATGGCTGGTAGCTGCCCCTTCTTGAACATAATCGGCCTTTACAACAGAAACAGCACACGATAAAGTTTTAGCAAACACCCGGAGAAGCAGCCAATTCTCTTGTTCATGAAATGTGAAACGAACATGCACAGTTTGTTTACGTACATAACGTACAGTAAGTACTCGTTATTTTACAAATTCCCTAAAAACCTGGGATATTTCGTGCATACATCAAGAGTGAGTACCAGGCCTCTCTTTGGGGGGGAGGGGGGTAGGTGGGTGGGGACGAGGCTAAACAACATACAGACTCCCCCAACAATAAGGCTATGGGGGCAACTATGCTACCTTAAGCTTTAATTTGCTCACTGTTAGGCTCAAACAATTGAGGCTTCCAAAAATTATACATTATTATTGCTGAAGCAACCAGATAGAGTAGATACCACTAAACCTGTCACAATATATGCTCTAGTGCTGACCAAGGCATTATTGATTGCGTCATAGGCATTTTGTGTCATATGACCCAGACAAACTACAATATTCAACTACAATGTTCACAAAGCCTAAACAAACTATCATAATTACTTTGTTCCATGCTACCATATAAGGCAACAGTAGAATCTGCTGCCTGTTTGTGGGGCATATCAGTATTGGCAGTTTGAACTAGCACAAAGTCAGGACAGCAGGAGCAATCAAAGAACTTGCGTGAAGTCAGTTCTTGAGAAGTGAATCAAGTCTGGGATATTCAGTCTATCACACACAAAGAAGGTAGGGAATTCAAACATTTATGCCAAGCAAAATTAATGATTAGTTTTTCATCCCTGTCCACACCCACTTTAACTATCTGTGCAGGCTTTTTTTAACTTAAACTTTGGTGGGCAGGGCTTCAGTAACGATTGATTGGTAAAAATACAACTACACTACCAGGTCTGGCAAATATTATTAAAATTTTTACTATTTTTTAAAAATAAAATTTAAATCCCAACTACCATCCCTAGTGTGGACAGTTAATAGGATGAGAAACTAATAATTAAGTTTGCTGTACTTCGAGCATATTAACCGCACCCCAAGATGCTCATAAGAGGTTAGTGCTGCAGGTTTACCTTGGCTCAAACACTTTAGAATTCAGTGGTACGTAGGTAAAAACTTTGTTAGTAGGCTTTAGCAAAACACAGTTCATTACTACTTATGAACAGCACAAAACACATGTGGAGGAAGCACCATGTTACATATTTGACAAGATGTGAGGTAAGCACTACTTATCTAAAAACTTTATCAAAAGGTTTATAATACAGTCCACTGCTATTAAGCTTTACGTTAGCATAAGGCTTTACGTTAGCATAAGGTAGCCTCGTTCCCAGGCTCTCCCCTCGCCCCGAGCGGAGAGCCTGGCAACGAGGCTAAGCATAAGGCTTATAAAAGCTTTACCCTCAAGGGAGGAGCCAGACATAAGTTTATCAATCGTGAATAGCAAGGCATGCCTTCACCTGCTTATGCCCGTGCGCGTTACGCACATATTGTTAGCCTGAACATAGATAGTATATACCTTCGTATCTATAAGGTATATACTATCTATGGCCTGAAGCACAGTAGCGCGCTCAATACACATAGCAATGATTCTATAGCCTCGTTCCCAGGCCTTTGCGCATTCATCACTTACAATACGAAATAATTTGCTCAGAAGGCTAGTCTCGTGCCCAGACCCCACCCAACTCACGCAAGGAGAAGGGGTCTGGTGTCACAAGTCCAAATCCTTGGCTAGCTCCAGAAGCGTGGAGCAGCCAATCAAATCGCAGAGCGGCATTTATTGGAATAATGCGGAAGCGAGAACAAGTACTTCAATCGTACCGCTCAAAGTGATGTTATGAAATTCATTATCCAACACTGAAACACTGATCAATTTGATTCTACACTAACAATTACAAGGCTTCAACACTTCCGCAAGCCCAAGGATTTAGGCTTGTGACACCGGACCCTTTCCTTGAGAGAGGAGGCACAAGACTACAGAAGGCCGGGTCCATTTTATCACGTGATGCGTGCCGCAGCTTACATCATGACCATTCTACTGGAATCAATGATGTCATAGATGAGCTAGAGCCAAGTTTAGCGTTGAAAGAGGCCCCCAGAGATCACAGTAATGGTACGTGTACGAACTTACCTAAGTGCTAAAAGTCTCGGCAGCGAAAGAGCACAAGCTGCCATGATTAGCTGGATGATGAATAGACGTCTATATTCAGATACCTTGGCCACATCGTGTTACTAGGTCCAAACTGGATTTCGGCTCCTCGTCTTCTTCAGCTCGAGTTTACTATTGTAGTCTATCGTACACGCGTGACCTGTTTCAGGTTCTTCCAACTCCATTTGTGGTTATCTCTGTAACACAGCGATATCTGCCATATCTGGTGTGACGTAAAATTACGTCTGCAGCACGCATCACGTGATAAAAAGGACCAGGCCTTCTGAGTGAATTATTTCGTATTACAAGCGACGAACGCGAAGGCCTGGGAACGAGGCTAATGATTTTATACGTAGGCATATTGAACGCGTGACATCACGTAAGCGGGGAAATCGCTTCGGAAGTCGCTGTGAGGGGTGACTGTGGTGTAGTTGGTGAAGGGAGAGTTGTTGGTGTACCAAAGTTTCATTCCTGGGGTAAATGCACCATGCCATTAACGAATATCAATTCAGATTGGATGCTTCCTCTGGCCCGTGTATTATATTATTTACGCGGATCCTTTAATTCGCATCTTGGGGTGTAATGTAAAATATGCATAGCCATAGCAATAAATTATTGCAGTTGTAACTTTTACTTTCAGGTCTTGAAAAACAATGGCTCAGCAGTCCCAGCCACAGTATGAGTTTCGTTATCAAAGAGTTGAACTCGTCAAAACTGAAGAGCTTGGCGTTGGAGCGTACGGTGCTGTCTGCAAGGCCATGTGTGACGATTTACCCTGTGCTGCTAAAATTCTCCACCGCACCCTCTTTCAGTTCACTGCCCCGGGAAATACAAGTGTCATGCGAAAGTTTGAGCAAGAGTGTCGTCTTTTGAGCGCCATAAAGCACCCACACATTGTCCAATACTTGGGCACATACCATGATCCTGAGTCGAGGCTGCCGGTACTCCTAATGGAGTTAATGGATGAGAGTTTGACCCGATTCCTGGAGCGAACCGGCGAACCACTCCCCTACCACACTGAGGTGAATCTCTGTCACGACATAGCCCTGGCCCTCTCCTACCTCCACTCTAATGGTATCGTCCATCGTGATCTATCAAGCAACAATGTATTGCTGATTGCGTGCAGTAGGGCCAAAGTGACAGACTTTGGAATGGTGAAGCTTTACGATGTGAACCGCAGCACCGCCCACCTCACCCCCCTCACTCTGTGCCCAGGTACAACTGTGTACATGTCCCCAGAAGCGCTGAGAGAACAACCAGTCTACACTGATAAGCTGGATACTTTCTCTCTTGGTGTTTTGAGTGTTCAGATCATGACCCGACAGTTTCCTGACCCTGGGAACCGTTTCAAGATCATGGAAATCCATGACCCAAGGATACCCTCTGGTACAGTTCAGGTCAGTGTTCCTGAGATCGAACGTCGACGATCTCACATTGACCTGGTTGACCCAGCCCACCCCCTGCTACTGGTTGCTCTAGACTGCCTAAAGGACAGAGACAGAGAAAGGCCATCTTGTCACGAACTTTGTGGTCGCATGTCTACACTGAAAGCATCCCCCAAGTACACAGAGAGTGTGCAGCAGTCTCAAGTGAATACCAAACCAACACAAAGTGCCAGCAGAGAAAGTAGACAGAAAGAAATACAACAATTACAACAGATCCGAGACCTTCAACAACAGCTGCACACCAAAGATGATCAACTGCAAGGGAAAGAACAAGAAAATCAGCAACAACGGCAGCAGATTTTGGGACTACGGACTCTTCTCACTGCCAAAGATGAACAACTAGCCGGTAAAGACCACCAGCTACAACAGAAAGAAGCTACACATCAGCAAGAGATTCAGCAGCTCAGACAACAGCTGCAATCCAGTGAGCAGGTGGCTGCAGAGTTCCAGCGAAACCTTCTGGAGAGAGAGAAGATGATTCAAGATCTGCACAGACAAGTCCTAGAACTGCAACAGCAGTCGAGGCAGAGAGGAGGTCAGAGACAAGAGGAGGGGGAGGCTAGTGGTGCAGCAGTAAGTGGGGGTAGCATCAAGCTAAGGTGGAGGGATGGTGGGAGGGCACCATGTAAGATGTATGGAGAAGTGTCTGTTGTGGATGGGAGTGTGGCATATTTTCAACTAGTGAGGTCCAAGAGTGTATTTGCCTACAATTCCTCTAAGAAGAAATGGTCTGAACTTCCCAAGTGTCCTAACTCTTATGTCAGTCTAGCAATGGTCAACAGTCTCCTCACTGCCATTGGTGGGAAGACATCAAAACGTGAAGTTACCAACTCACTCCTCAGCCTCACTGATAAGAAGTGGACAGGACGGTTTCCTCCTATGCCAACCAAGCACTGGGTGACTGCTGTAGTGTGCAGTGGCAAGACTCTGGTTGTGGCAGGAGGAGAGGGAGAAGGGTACAAGATACTGACTACTGTTGAAGTCATGGACACAGAGACCCTACAGTGGTCCACAGTCAGCTGCCTTCCACACCAACTCTACCAAGCATCAGCAACACTCTGTGAAGGCCATGCTTACATGCTGGGAGGGTTTGATCAGAGTGACAAACGATCGAAGTCAGCATTCACCTGCTCACTGGCTGCCCTCCTCCAGTCTTGCTAGCCACAGTCCCTGGGAGCTCAACTGCAGACCTTGTCATTAGTTAGTGTGGCACCAGCTAGCTGATACTCCAGTTATCTTATCCACATGTGCCTCACTACATGGACGACTGCTGGCAGTGGGTGGAGAAGATTCAGAATATAAGTACACAACTGCCATTCACATGTACAACACAACAACCAACTCCTGGGAGGTCGTCAGCCACATGGCAACTCCTCGATCTCAATGTCCTGTGGCAGTCCACCCTCACAACGAACTCATGGTAGTGGGCAGGCTTACGCCTGATGGCGAGACCGACTCTGCAGAAATTGCTAGCATTGTTTGATAAGGCAGTTTTACATCTGATTCTAATACACACACTATGCAAATTGAATGTTGGGTTATATTGTGATGTTGATGCTACTTTCTGTTAGACTGCATTGTGCATGTGTGTGTGTGTATCTAGCTATGCTTGCTTGCTTGCTTGCTTGCTTGCTTGCTTGCTTGCGGCCATATACCGTAAATTTCAAATGAGCACATTCAAACATTTGGGAAGGTATAAAACCCAGAATGGAACGGAACCAGAAGTAATTGTTGCACAATACGGACAATGGCACTCGACACATGGCCAGAAATTAGCATTAATTAGAACAGTTTTTTTGCGTGTACGGACTCTGATCTTGCATTTTGTAACGGCTATGAAGACGGGACAAGCATCAGCAGAGAGCCACGTAAAGCATATGAAACTGCTGAGGTTGGACATAGCCAGCTATGGGCTCAGCCATAGGTCATGTTAGCTTACGAGTTGCTCAATACAACAGGAAACGGGTGTCACATTCTGTAAGATTGAATAAGTCGAAACCAGCTCTAGCACAAAGCTAAGTAAGCAAATGAAACATCTTAGCTACTCGTAAACTGAGCTATAGATATACCGGTAATACATCCCATGGCTGAGCCAACAACTGTCCTAGCTCACCAGATGTTAACATGCCAGCAGACGCTCTCTGGTGATGCTCGTTTCGTATTTGTGGAGAGTACAGAACGCGATACCATTCACTTCCTGTTCCAGGGTGAGCAAAAGGCATAACTCCACAACCCACGGTTGAGCCCAGAGATGGTACTGACATTACTGACCCCTCACTTTTAAGCAAAGGGTCGGTGACGTCAGACAAAGATACCAGGTAGACGGCTAGAATGTTTCATATGCTTGGTGTGGCTCTAGACTGTCTGCTGGCTGCTTGTCCCATCTTCGTGGCAGGTGCAGGACGCGAGATCAGCTCTCCGTACATAGATCACCTGGCATATTAACACCAATTTTTCATCGCGTATCCGGCATCCACGTCCGTATTGTGCACCAACTACTTTCGGTTCCATTCCATTCCAGGATTTATACCTTCCCACCGAGAATGTACTTTCAATAGCTTGTTGTGTTCCAACATCTACACACACACCATTTTCCACAGAAAATGTACTAAGGGGCAATTTAGAAAAAGGCTGCACCTCCACAATACATTCAATATGGAAACTGTGCATCTGACACCCCCCCCCCCCCCTCCCCTCCCCCCCCTCTCCTCCCCCCCCTCTCCTCCCCCTTCCCTCTCCTCCCTCCTGGAAGTCCCTTTAGGGCCTAGACCAGACCCAGTCATTTTTAGTCTAATCTTGTAAACCACACTCTTCACAAAAAGGGAAGAGTGTGCTCATGCTGCAACTGACAAATTGCCATTAAGGAACATAATTATTATACAGTGCACTCAGAGGGAATAACAAGCTGACATCTGCTTAACATGTTGCAATGTATTTGCTACTCCTTGACAGTCAACTAAGAATAAAATCCCAACTACCGCCCTAGTGTAGATAATTAATAGGATGAGAAGCTAATAATTAAGTTTGCTTAGCTTCATATGTATGGGAGGTAGAAAAAACTCAGGGAACAATTAATAAAACTCGTGATTCAGTATATTTGGGACTGATCAATGCAAAGTTTGTGAATTATAAAGATATGGGCACCATTCCCCACCACCCCCTCCTCACCCTCGTATGTGTCAACCCACGGTTTACCAGACATCAGATGAAATCTCCCAGGCCTTCCCTCTCCATATTTGCACACTGGAATCAATCAAATACTGGGAGGTAGCAGATGCCTGGGAACAAGGCTAAACAATGGTCTAGTGCAAGTAGTAGCCAAAGACGTTCCTTACATATACCAGAAGTACTACACAATGCACCCATTGTCCTGCCTAGTCAGCTAGCTACTACAGTGGTAATGAGATCGACTTTGTGAAAGAAACAGCTTGCTCTCAGGACTGGCTTGTGCCATAAGTGACCAACACACACCAAACAATCTCCCAATGGCAGCTCTTTTTTGAGGAATGGCGAGTCGTGCAAAACAAAGCAGTTTTAGTACCAATAATAAGGGGAGAGTCACTTACTGAGCCATGGATGGCCCCAGCTAGGGGGGACCATATACTGTACTCTTGGCCCCAGCTAGGGGGGACCATATACTGTACTCTCAACTCCAGCTAGGGGGACCATATACTGTACTCTTGGCCCCAGCTAGGGGGGACCATATACTGTACTCTTGGCCCCAGCTAGGGGGGACCATATACTGTACTCTCAGCTCCAGCTAGGGGGACCATATACTGTACTCTTGGCCCCAGCTAGGGGGGACATATACTGTACTCTTGGCCCCAGCTAGGGGGACCATATACTGTACTCTTGGTCCCAGCTAGGGGGACCATATACTGTACTCTTGGTCCCAGCTAGGGGGACCATATACTGTACTCTTGGTCCCAGCTAGGGGGACCATATACTGTACTCTCGGACCCAGCTAGGGGGGAACATATACTGTACTCTTGGTCCCAGCTAGGGGGGACCATATACTGTACTCTCGGCCCCAGTTAGGGGTACCATATACTGTACTCTCAGCCCCAGCTAGGGGGGACCATATACTGTACTCTTGGCTCCAGCTAGGGGGGACCATATACTGTAGTCTCCCAAATCAATGCCCATGGGTGAAGCATCTTAAAAGTTTCCCAAAAATGGGTGGGCACTCTTTCAATACATGTAGAAATTTTTTTATATACCGCAGTCTCGCAAAAGAGCGCCCACCCCCTACTTTTGGTCCAATTTCCTGTATATGGTCTAAGTTTACTTGAATGAGTGCCCACCCTGGAGCGAGGTTTGCGTGGCTAATCGAAGTGCACTTGTGGAGTGTTGGGTAGCACAGCGCCAAACACTATGCATATCTGAGGTAAGAAAGGGTGGCTTTGCATCGTAGCCGGCCAATGGGGCCGCGCGTGCTAGTTACGTAAACCATGGTCACGTTGGCGTTTGCCGTTCAGAGCGTTGCATGCCATCAGAATGTGAGCTTCCAAGGCCTGCAGCTCTTGTCCAATACTTCAGCGAATTTGTGGGCAATGAGTCACTGTAAGCAAACATGGGCGCTCTTTCATGGTTAAATGCGGAAACTCTTAAAAGAGCACCCATCCCCTATTTGGCAGGCTCGTAAGGTGCTCCGCCCATGGGCGCTCTTTTGTGAGACTATGGTATAGGTATATGGAACATGTGATGTCAAATAAGAAGGATTTTTTTTTCTGGAGTCGCTATGAGGGGTGAGGGTGGTGTAGCTGAGTAGAGGTGGGTGATATGATACCACAATTATTAATATCTACAATAGATACTGATATCTACAGTATCAATACTTGGTTGATTACTCAAATATTTGAAAGAACATCAAAGGTTGTAAATATCAATACGACATAGTCTTTCACTTTCAATTTCACTTTCAATTTCACTTTCCTGCTACACAGTACATGCTTCACTGACCTCAGTTCTGATAGGTCCAGACTGCCTCGGGTCACATGATCCAGGGTGCGGCCTTGAGTACCCACCAGAATGTCAATACCCAACTGCAAGGCATTCCCCTGTTGTTCATACGCTGCACCTCCGTAGATACAGTAGGAGGAAAGTGACGCAGGGACAAGAGCTTTGAACTCTGGAGAAATGACATTGCCATGGTGAAATGTCAGTATTACATCACTGTGTTGTCACTACACTCAAAACCCAGACATTAAGCTAAAAGATAGTCTCACTGACTCCTCCACACGCTCCAACTTCTAACACCATAAAAGTCATTCATGTTACTTTGAATATTGTACAGTATAGCAACACAGTTACTACTCACGCTCACTTACTTTATGCCATATAAGCTTGAACTTGCCTGGTGTGGAATTGGTGCAGAGTTGTGGAATTCCACCTCGGACACCAATTCTATTCTATTCCATTCCTGATGCAAACGCCCTCACTCACATTCACTCCAGAATCATTCTTAACATCTCAATTCTATAATGCCCTGATGGAGTCACTAAGTGCTTTGGCACAAGGCAAGTGATTCAAGTAGATAATTACATTTGTGATAGTCCTGTGTAGAAATTGAAGGTATTATGTTGCATATTCAATTACATCAGTTCAAATTCAAGAGCTTCAATTACATCATAGTCCACAACACATAATTATGAGATTTCTGTGCCACAGCAAAATACAGATCCCTCCCTTGTCTTGAGTCCAGGCCCTCCCACACGTGCAAACAGAACCGGTGTTCTGAGCAACATTTCTTGTCACGTATTACCATCAGCAGAGAGTTAAGCAGGGTAACTAAGTTACCATTTGCTTAGTTTTGCTCATTATCATACCGTACTTACTCGAAATTACGCCCCCTTCGATTATAAGCTCCCCCCCCCCCCCCCTTCCCTTTTGCAAAAAAAATTGTTGCGGAGGTATATTTATCTCCAATTTAAGCCCCCCTTGACCATACATGGATTAATAAATTGTAGCAGCATGACACAGCAAAAAAAAGTACACAATTGCAAGTGTTACAGAGTATTAGTTCTTAGTCTTGTTCGTGTGTCAGTCTTGTTTGCGAGTTACGTTGTCGTGTAGATAACTCCGATCGTCGGCAGCAGTAAGCATGAATAGCTCTTGCATATGCGGCTCCAGTGTGTTGACATTGAGACAGTCTCTTATTTGTCGGTGATTTTGCCAGAATCGAGAAGCGATGACTTCAGCACATACTGATAGCTGTTCCAGAAAGTTACAGCTGCTGGATTTCACTGCCACGAGTTCTAGAACACTACGGTCACGTACCACCATAGGAAAGGGGGCATATAAACAATTACCATTATTCAATTATAAGCCCCCCCCCCCATACTTGTAGCTAAATCTAATCAGCAAAAAAGGGGGGTATAATTTCGAGTGAGTACAGTACGTCTAAATCACACAAATATAAAAAAGTCAAAAGAGAAGCCTTGAAGCTGGGTGCAGTTTACAAATTATTATCAAAAAGTCATGTGAGGACCTGTACAAGTCACATGAGAATCTGTATCAGGTACTGCACTGAACATGCTGAAATATGCTGAAATCAGCGGAACATTATTACCATAGTGATGTTGGCACAGTTACGTAACAACTATGTATACCTATTGTTAGGCTCAAGTAATTGAGCCTTCCAAACATTAATATTACCGAAGCCTCCGCAACCAGATACCACTACACCTGTCATGTCATATGACCACTACAATGCTCAACTACAATATACTCACAAAGCCTAATCAAATTATCACAACCACCTGATCCCACTACTACCATATAAGGCAACTGTGGAATCTGTTGCTAGTGTGTGGGGCGTGTCAGTACTGACAGTTTGAACTATATAGCACAAAGTCAGGACTGCAGGAGCAACTTGTATCAAAAAACTTGGCGTGAAGTCAGTTCCTGAAAAGTGAATCAAGTCTGGGATATTCAGTCTATCATACACAAAGAAGGTAGGAAGTTTGATACATTTAGGCACAAGTAAACTAGAAGTCTTCAATGAAGACGTACCCCACGCTGTTTTATGGTACAGTTGTAGGACAAAGTGACCCCAGGTGTTGTTTAACAGTTTCAGTAAAGGAGTATCATGTTTGGTTTCACATATCCTGCCAGTTAGTGTGTGGTTTGCATGGTGTCTGGTGTTCGTTTCAGTGTTATATCTGCTGGTGCTGGGTTGGGAAGGGATGGGACGTAAGCACAATTCACATTCTTGGTGACACACTCAGTGGGTGTGTCACTCAGGACCCCAGGGTGGGCCCCATGGGAGCTTGTGCTATCCACCCCACTCATCCTTTCTGCATGGGTTTCACATATCCTGCTTAGTGCGTGGTATCTGGTGTTCGTTTCAGGGGGACTGGCACGTATGTATTAATTCTGCTTGTGTTGGATTGGGGAGGGATGGGACGTAACCGCAATTCATTCTGGGTGACACGCTCTCCACCCCACTGGGTGACACGCTCTCCACCCCACTGGGTGACACGCTCTCCACCCCACTGGGTGACACGCTCTCCATCCCACTGGGTGACACGCTCTCCACCCCACTGGGTGACACGCTCTCCACCCCACTGGGTGACACGCTCTCCACCCCACTGGGTGACACGCTCTTCACCCCACTGGGTGACACGCTCTCCACCCCACTGGGTGACACGCTCTCCACCCCACTGGGTGACATGCTCTCCACCCCACTGGGTGACACGCTCTCCACCCCACTGGGTGACACGCTCTCCACCCCACTGGGTGACACACTATCCACCCAACTCACCCATTTTGCGTGGTTGCATGCACGGGTGAGGTCTAGTGTTGTGCATGTAGGTGGGTACACAAATGGATAAATCAAGGGCTGAGGAGCATTGTGCGCCAACCCAAAATCAATTACTAGTAAGTGCATAGGTTGCAGTTGAATAAATGTAAGCTGAAAATTGTTTGCAGCTGTTGCTGTAGAGCAATTTGCTGTGGGAGTTGTTGTCCTATGCTAGGGGTTTGCAAAGAAAGTACTTCTTGGTAATGGGGGTGTATTGTTGGTTTACATGGTCACTCAGCTTTGCAGTCCTTCAAATGTGTGTGTGTGAGGTGTGGACACACGTTGTGTGCATACACAAAGCTCACTTTCCGTCTTCACCATGATTGGTACAGCTGTTCTGTCTTTACTGCACTCTGGCGTGGTTGTACGGTCGTGAAACTCACCTATCTTCACCAGACCCCATCTTGGCTAGTATGGACTAACTCACTTGTCTACCCACCAGTGATCAGGGTATAGGCAAACTTACCAGTTGGCACAACGTACAAATAATGCACAGACTCCACTGTATCCAAAGTATTGTGGACATGCGTCGAGTCCGCAAATACCTGGACTCTACTGTATCCAAGGTATTGGCCGTATTAAAATGGCGGACGATCCCGACATTAAATAGAAAACAGCTGGAAAAGCAGAGGGTAGAACCGCTTTGCTCCCTATGAGGTACACATACGTCCCTTCTTTTTTTTTTATAATGTCAATGCTACTGTCAGTTTTAGAAATCGTTTAACCCTTTCTATATATTCACTGGACTGACAAACTGACAGACAGACAAAATCGATTGCTTAACCCCTTCACGCATGCGTGTGCGGGGTAATTAATAATTGTTAGTCTCCTCAGGCAAACCATAGATAATATAACCTTACGGGAAGGTTATATTATCTATGGGCAAACTAAGGCATGGGACATGTAATTTTTACACTAGATACACAGGTATTCAATAGTGTGTATGGAAATCTAAAAGACCAGATGAAACTTGATTTGTGTATATATGAAGTCCTAAGCTATACGTACGTTACCATGGAAACTGTATTTGTGGTGTAACTATGAATCACCACTAATATCAATTAAGCTAATAATTGAGAATATATCGTCAAAGGCAAAGCAGAAGATGACGTTTGCTCACTACCAAACTTACTATACAAATTCAACTGAAGGTAGTATACATGAAGTTGTGTGTCGAGTGGGGGAGCACCAACACCACTGGCACATCGATGTTCAAAATTTCACACATACATAAAGTGTGAAGTTAAAACATAAAGGGAGATGGGGATGGGGCATTTATGGCTTAAATGGATGGGGCATTTTATGGCTTAAATGGGTGGGGCATTTATGGCTTAAATGGGTGGGGCATTTATGACTTAAATGGGTGGGGCATTTATGGCTCAAATGGATGGGGCGGTTAGTTACTGTTTTTGGGAGATATGCTCAAAAAAAATACTGGTCTTCAGGGGAGTACCCTTTCCGGTCCTCGCATGACCACGGGTTTCGGTCCCTTTGAACTCCCGACCCGTGGCCTACTGCAGAAAGGAATGAATCACCACTAATATCAATTAAGCTAATAATTGAGAATATATCGTCAAAGGCAAAGCAGAAGATGACGTTTGCTCACTACCAAACTTACTATACAAATTCAACTGAAGGTAGTATACATGAAGTATCTGGAAGAACCAGCAGCCTCCTACAGTATTCCTGTATGATGCCTAAAATCATATAAATATTAGATAGCGGTGAGACACTATACACACTACACAAGCAACACCAACAACAAGCTTACCTCCTTCCAGAAAGTTTTGGTATTCTGTAATGGTAAGCAATATCCTTCAAGCCATGTTCGATTCTTTTGTTTGGCGTTCTTCTGTTCCGCCTCGACACAAACAGTTCTCACACGCACAGTCGGCCCCCCACCAATTGCATACTAAAGGTGTGGGTGAGGGGGGTGACTGAGAGCACAAGCTCTTGACCACACCCACTTCAACTGTCCGAGCAGGCTCTATTTTAACCAACCCTTAGTGGGCGGCGCTTCAGTAACAATTGATTGGCAAAACTACGACTATAATATCAGGTTTGGCAAAAGTTTTTCTGAAAATTATTAAATAAAAGTAAAATCCCAACTACCGTTCCAACTGAGGATATAGTTATTTAATAATAGGATACAAACCTAATACTGTAGTCGCGTGAAAGAGCGCCCATGGCCAAAGCACCATACAAGTCTGCCAAAGAGGAGGGTGTGTACTCTTTCCACATTTAACTATGAAAGAGCACCCACGTCATGTTTACAGCAACCCGACACCCGAAGCAAATACTTCGACAGACAATAATGCGGAAGTCAAGTCCAATGGCACTCAACATTCTGAATGGCAAAAGGTGTACAGCCATTAATACTGCCATGTTCTGGACTGCATGGAGCAGCTTAAAGTGTGCACCACAAAGTAAACATTGAACCTATACAGAACATTGGGTCAAATCTAGGGGGTCGGTATCCTTTCGAGATTGGGTGCTCTTTTGTGAGACTACCATAACTAAGTTTGCTTGCCTTTATATAACATGCATAGCATGTATAAATTACTGCAGTTGTAACTTCTATTTTCAGGTCTTGAAGAACAATGGTTCAGCAGTCTCAGCCACAGTATGAGTTTCGTTATCAAAGAGTTCAACTCCTCAAAACTGAAGAGCTCGGCGTTGGATCGTATGGTGCTGTCTGCAAGGCCATGTGTGATGACTTGCCCTGTGCTGCTAAAATTCTCCACCGTACCCTCTTTCAGTTCACTGCCCCTGGAACTACAAGTGTTATGCGAAAGTTTGAACAAGAGTGTCATCTTTTGAGTGCCATAAAGCACCCACACATTGTCCAATACTTGGGCACATACCATGATCCTGAGTCAAGACTGCCAGTACTTATAATGGAGTTAATGGATGAGAGTTTGACCCGATTCCTGGAGCAATCCCGCGAACCAATCCCCTATCACACTGAGGTGAACCTCTGTCACGACATAGCCCTGGCCCTCTCCTACCTCCACTCCAATGGCATTGTCCATCGAGACCTATCAAGCAACAATGTGTTACTGATTGCAGGCAGTAGGGCTAAAGTGACAGACTTTGGAATGGTGAAGCTTTATGATGTGAACCACAGCACGGCCCACCTCACCCCCCTCACTCTGTGTCCAGGTACAACTGTGTACATGTCCCCAGAAGCACTAGGGGAGCCTCCCATATACACTCACAAGCTGGACAGCTTTTCTCTCGGTGTTCTTTGTGTTCAGATCATGACCAGGCAGTTTCCTGAGCCTGAAAACCGCTTCAAGATCATGGAAATCAATGACCCAAGAATACCCTCTGGTACCGTTCAGGTAAGTGTTCCTGAAATCAAACGTCGACGATCTCACATTGACCTGATTGACCAAGCCCACCCTCTGCTGCCAGTTGCTCTTGACTGCCTAAAGGACAGAGACAGAGAAAGGCCATCTTGTCACGAGCTTTGTGGTCACATATCCACACTGAAAGCATCCCCCATGTACACTGAGAGTGTGCAGCAGTCTCGAGTGAATACCAAACCAACACAAAGTGTCAACAGAGAAAGTAGAGAGAGAGAAATACAACAATCACAACAGATCCAAGACCTTCAACAACAGCTGCACACATTACGTGATGAGCTGCACACACAGAATGATCAACTGCACACCAAAGATGACCAACTGCAAGAGAAGGAACAAGAAAATCAACAACAACAGCAACAGATTCTGAGACTACGGACTCTTCTCACTGCTAATGATGAGCAACTAACTGGTAAAGACCTCCAGCTACAACAGAAAGAAGCAGCCATGGCTGCAGATCAGCAAGAGATTCAGCAACTCAGACAACAGCTGCAATCCAGTGAGCAGGTGGCTGCAGAGTTCCAGCAAAACCTTCTGGAGAGAGAGAAGATGATTCGAGATCTGCAGAGACAAGTCCTAGAACTGCAACAGCAGTTGAGGCAGAAAGGAGGTCAGAGACAAGAGGGGGAGGCTAGTGGTGCAGCAGCAAGTGGGGGTAGCATCAAGCTGAGGTGGAGAGATGGTGGGAGGGCACCATGTAAGATGTGTGGAGAAGCATCTACTGTGAATGGGAGTGTGGCATATTTCCTACCAGACATGTCCAAGAGTGTATTTGCTTACAATTCCACTACTAACAAATGAACTTCCCGAGTGTCCTAATGATTGTGTCAGTCTAGCAATGGTCAACAGTCTCCTCACTGCCATTGGTGGGGAGACATCAAACTATGAAGTCACTAACTCACTCCTCAGCCTCACTGATAATAAGTGGACAAAACAGTTTCCTCCCATGCCAACCAAGCGCCAGTTTACTACTGTAGTGTGCAGTGGCAGGTCACTGGTTGTGGCAGGAGGAACTGGAGAAAGAGACAAAAATCTTAGTACTGTTGAAGTGATGAACACAGAGACCCTACAGTGGTCCACAGCCAGCAACCTCCCACACCAACTCTCTGAAGCATCAGCAACACTCTGTGGAGACCAGGTTTACATGCTGGGAGGTTTTGATCAGACTGACAAAAAATCAAAGTCAGTATTCACTTGCTCACTGGCTGCCCTCCTCCAGTCTTGCCAGCCACAGTCCCTGGTAGCACGACTGTGGACTTGGTCATTAGCTAGCGAACCTAAAGTGTGGCACCAGATAGCTGATACTCCAGTTACCTTATCCACATGTGGCTCATTATGTGGACAACTGCTGGCAGTGGGTGGAAAGGATTCAGATGATAAAGAGACAACTGCCATTCACATGTACAACACAACAACCAACTCCTGGGAGGTCATCAGCCACATGACAGCTCCTCGACGTCAATGTTCAGTGGCAGTTCTCCCTCACAATAAACTCATGATAGTAGGTGGAGGTATACCTGCTAGTGGCTGGACTGGTACTAACTCTGTAGAAATTGCTAGCATCATTTGATAAGGTGGTTTTACATCTGAGACTAATACTGTAGAAATTGTTTCATATAGTACACACACTATCTAAATTGAATGTGAGACCACAGTTGGGTAATATTGTCGTATTTATTGATGCCACTTTCTGTTTCATAACATTTTATCGGGGCAATCCTGAGTGAATCCCCCCACACTAGTGGATTTTCTCCATCTCTCTCTATATGTACATATATTATAAGTATACATGGTGTGTGTACTCCGTATGCTTTTTTAGACTGCAAACTAATGCAACCACATGGTGCCACGCATGAACAATAAGTAACATTTTCACTCTGCAAGCTACTACTGACATCCTGATGCTGTCAGCATGAGTAGTGTGGAGCCCGAGGACAAGGGTGATTATTGTAAACAATAAATCCCAGACTATCATGCATTATGAGCTACATTCTCCAACTTGATTGGTCTTTGTTATTTTAGTAAAACTACAAGATACTTTCCACTGTAAACAAGGTAGCTTATAGAAACATCATTGAGAGTATAGAAGCCCATATCTCTTACTATACGTCACAAGAAGCCTGTCAAAGAGGGGGGTGGACACTCTTTCGTGCGTTTCCGCATTTAACCATGAAAGAGCGCCCATGTATGCTTACAGAGACTCACTTCCCACAAATTCGCTGAAGTATAGGACGAACAATAACATACAGTGAAGCCGCTGGGGGAACACTAGTCTACATTCTTCAACTTAGTAATTAGAACGTACTAGACCTGGACCTGTTTCACACAGCTCTGTGTTTCCAGAAACAAGAGTAAGGTATAAGGTCTGGTGAAGATTTATTTCTGGAAGTGTTATCAGAAACATGTGTGGGAGGGTATATATAAAATGGGAGAACACTAGTCTACATTCCTTCAACTTAGTAGGTTGAACATACTTAAACCTGGGCATGATTCATATGTGTAGAAAACAAATATTATTCTGTTGCCTATTTCGATCACATCTTTGATCATGCTTGAGAGCTTTCAATTTCACTTCACGTGATGTGCTAGCTAGGCCCCATTCAAGGGGAGCCTTCCAAAAATTTTTCCCATCATTCATGCAACCCACTCTCAATACGCCAAGTGATGTGCTTATAAACAGTTCCTAACACTTGTGGGTTTACATCCTGCAATAGGTAACATAAAGGCCATGAATTCTATTATAAAAAGACTTGATTGGGCTATGAATATTGATACTGGATTCGTTATGAACGCTTCTTATCCAGTACAAGAGTGCATGACGTCATTTTTATATATGATGACATCATGCACTCTTGCTAGTCAACAGTGGGATGAGCATGAGCAAGACTCATGTCCAGACTCTTCAGCAGAGGATCTGGTGTCATTCTTGTCACATGGGGTGGGGTCACTCTCAAAATGAGGAAGAAAGCATGAGCTTTGTAAGACTGGAAACAGCATCTGGTTAGCCTTTTCGCCAGCATACACATCATACTAGCCTCATTCCCAGGTGCAGAGGAGGGGGAGCAGAAAGAGCACCTGGTATACACTGTTTATGCATGCACTTAATCACTATTGAATTCCATGGCAATCGTGTTCATATGTATACATACATACACTGGTAGGCGCATGTGCGAACAGTGCAAACCAGGTACTTTTTTTCCTCACCCTCCTCCACACCTGGGTACGAGGCTAACATCATACCAGGGAGAGCTCTGGAAACGTAGCTATGGAGACTGAGTATGTACATGTATTGTGATGGGAAAGAGCACATAAGAATGGCAGCTAGAGGAAGTGCAAGTAACTCCTGTACTTCCGGCATATTTATTGAACTGTGAAAATAGAACACACAGTCACATGCTGAAGCAACAATGGCTTCTGTCTACACAGCTGTGCTCTTGTTTCATAATGTTAGTCAGAACACCTCACCCAACATCAGCGTACTGCTAAGCGGGTCTGCAATCCCCGAAAGGCAAACATGATAGCACAATAATGCTACAATCAGTTCGAACAAACTTGAGGACATGAAATAGTTCAACGTTTCGTGCTATAGTCTTGCGAGCCAGTGTTGACAAAACTTAACTGTAGCTTGACTTGGCCAAATGGGCCCAAAGTGCCAATCAGGCAAATTCTAAGAAGCTGGATACTAGATTGATTTGTACTCCAAAGCGTTGCCTAGCAAAGCCTGGGAAGCATGTGCAGTATGTGTTGCTATTTTTTAAGTAGTGGCGGTAAATTCCACCTGGCTTCAAATTTTACAGTTACACACTCACCCTCTAGCCGCCCATTCTCTTACTCAACATTGAGTCGTCTCCTAGCTGGCATCACCCACCCTGCTACAAACATTGGCAATCATAATCAGGTTGTCCATGTGGTGACAGGCCCCCTAAGGAACCTTCCAAAAATTTCTTCAAGTACCAAAAGCAACTTTAGTTTATGCACTCCATGTGCTCTCTTTGAGTCAGGCACAAGATGGACTTACAAGCAGCCCATTGAACCTAACACTTGTGGGTCTACATCCTGTGCAAGATTGAGGTAGGTTCCGCTTCCAAAAATGGATGATTTGTGATCCACACAAATCATCCAAATGTGGATGATTTGTCAATGATGTGATATATCATCCAAATTTGGATGATATATGTCTGTTGTCGCCTATATTAAGAGCTGAAAAGTGGATGAAATCATCCAAAATTGGATGATTTGTATGATCCACTTTTGGATGATTTTGATCATGCTTTTAAATCATCCGAAATTGGATGATTTGCATAATCCACTTTTGGATGATTCTGACCACGCTTGTAAATCATCCGAAATTGGATGATTTGTATGATCCACTTTTGGATGATTCTGATCATGCTTTTAAATCATCCGAAATTGGATGATTTGTATAATCCACTTTTGGATGATTTTGATCATGCTTTTAAACCATCCAAAATTGGATGATTTGTATGATCCGCTTTTGGATGATTCTGATCATGCTTGTAAATCATCCGAAATTGGATGATTTGTATGATCCACCTTTGGATGATTCTGAGTATGTGTAAAAGTTAATCTGAAAGTAGATGTTTTAAAGTGATTTAAAATGTGGATTTGTTGAAATGAAGTAAATGGTGATATTATTACAAGAGAACAACCAAACAACAAAAGGATAGATTACAGATGCAAAGCTTGTAGACTAAGTCCAAACTTTTTGTCCATGTTCTTGAGAGCTAAGAAGAGTGAGCAATGAATTTTGAAGTTCTCAACGCTCATGTTATGAAAGTTGACCCCGTATCTTTTGAAGGCCCGAAGCCGTTCTGGTGGCCTGCAGAATTCCCATTCCAACATCCTCGTGTGACACCAGAGGACTATCACGGTAAGCCAGTGTTCCATTTAGTACACACCAGTATATCCCTGCATGCATCTGACATGTACGTAGTATTAGGTACTGTCTATGGAATTATACGTGCTGTATTTTTGTCTTCTTTGCTTAGGAAACTGGAGTGTAGGGTTGCGAAAGATCATCTAGCAGTGTTACGATGCGTATGGGGAGAATCCAGAGACATACATCATTCCTGATCCTGAAGAGCCACAAGAACGCTCAAGACATGTTCAGGACTACCCAGATGATGATGATCAGGAGAATCCACTCACACCAAGACACTGTTCTACCCCCCTTACCCCAAGAAATCCACCAGTCACACCAAGACACTCTTCTACCCCCCACACCCCAGGTCACCATCTCACCCCAGAACAATCTTGTTTACCCAGAGGCAATTCAACGTCAATAACACCTGGACGCCCAAGCCATCACCATTCACACAGATCCAAGCAGTGTTATGATCCCTATAACTATACACCTTTGGCACTGCGAAGGCCTAGACGCCACCCCAAGTGATAAACACTGATGCTAGCTACTACATCAAACTGTAACTGTTGTACTTATTAAAAATTGTGTTGTTCTTTGTATGTATTTTATATTCATTTTTAATGCAGCATGACAAAGGAGGATTTAAAAGCATGCTCAGAATCATCCAAAAGTGGATCATACAAATCATCCAAATTTGGAAGATGCATAATCATCCAAAAGTGGATTATACAAATCATCCAATTTCGGATGATTTACAAGCATGATCAGAATCAACCAAATGTGGATTATACAAATCATCCAAATTTGGAAGATGCATAATCATCCAAAAGTGGATTATACAAATCATCCGATTTTGGATGGTTTAAAAGCAGGGTCAAAATCATCCAAAGTGGATTATACAATTTTGGATGGTTTAAAAGCATGATCAAAATCATCCAAAAGTGGATTATACAAATCATCCAATTTCGGATGATTTAAAAGCATGATCAGAATCATCCAAAAGTGGATCATACAAATCATCCAATTTTGGATGATTTCCTCCACTTTTCAGTTCTATATAGGCAACAACAGACATGTATCATCCAAATTTGGATGATATATCACATAATTGACAAATCATCCACATTTGGATGATTTGTGTGGATCACAAATCATCCATTTTTGGAGTCCGACCCTACCTGGCAAGATTGGACTATGAATATCAACATGAAGAACTATGAATCCAACTATAAAGAGTGCAGCGAGGGCTTTGTAATTGTGACATAAGCATATAGAGAGGCATGGTAGTCACATAGCATTGTTGGCCCCACATGTAATGTCCAACGTATGTCACATTCTTGTGGGGGGTCAAGAAGCTATCAGTACAACATCAAGTGTTACAGCTCACACAGGCATGCCATCTTGTGGAACACAGATGGCTTCAGCTTAGTAAAACAACAAAGTAATTCTTGTAGCGTGCATCCACCATTCTTACCCTTTAAATGTAATGCACCTATCAATGTTATACTCCACTACCCCATATATGGGCTATAGTAGGGCAAGGTGGGGATTTGACAAATTAAAATGTCAACTGTCGCCATCCCCTGTAACCAAATTCCCTTGCAGAAGGTGGGGGATTACTGGGGAATTGATATGTACAATGATTGCTTCATGAATATTGGTACCATGGCATAAGCTCAGGGACATGAATAGTATTATGAAAATCTTGACTATGCCATGCTGCAGATGACCACAAACCTACCTAGGTTTACCTCCAAGATCTATCCCATGTACATTGACCAAAAAACAACATTGATATTTGCAGTGATGAACAAAGTGCTGGAGTCTGCAAAGTGAAAATGTTCAGGACAAAAAGTGTGCACAAAACATGCTCTTTCTGTCAGGGTCCCCCCACCCACATCTACCTAAGTAGCCGTTGATGTCATTAACATGACAAGATTTCCCAGGCCCTGGTTCATTCTTGCATACAGTAAGCAATCGAAAACTGGAGCAGGGGATAAGCCTGGGAAAAAGACTAGCCAGCTAGCTCAGTGAGCTACATTAGCCTCATTCCAAGGTTCCCCAACTATGGAATGCGAACATGGTCATTGTGAATGTGGGCAGAGCCTGCTATCTTATTTCTCACATGAGCAAATAGAACAGTGGCAGAAAAGGTTCAATTGTGTTTGGGCTACCCAAGGGCTCAGCACAGCAAAAGAGCAAAGCAGTGAGTGAGTTATTACATGTATCTAGCTATCAGGGAGTGATTATTCTACACAACAAGCGTTGAATCCATAGTTTTTGTTTTATCCTGGACCTTTTGAATTACATCATGCTCCTACCTTGCTACTACGTCGCTGACAGCTATGCCAAGTAAACTGGAATGTGAATGTCTTTAACAAACATGTGCAGTATGTGTTACTGTTTTTAGCACTGGCGGTAATTTCTGCCCTGTTTCAAATTTCACATTGTTTCACATTCATCCTCTAGCCGCTTGTTCTTATCCACTCTTGAATGGGTGATACGATACCATGATTATCAACACCACTGATACCGATATCAAAATACTTACAGTATTGATACTTGGTTCCTCACAATTTCATCTGGTATCTTAGATTTAGTCGCTAGATTTAGTTGCTTTTTGAGAACGAGATTAGCACCTCAGTACAAAGGAGGAGTGTCACTGTCTTGAACTTGTTGTCATGGTGATTGTTACTATGGGAGATGCTTCATCATTGTAGATGGTGTCTCACAGACACGACACTTATCAAACTATCAATACTTGATTTCTTGACACGACACATTTGACACAGAGATTAAAAAGACATCACAATACAGAGAATGCACTGCTTCAGGATATTCATAAAATAATCCATTGCATGCTATGATGTCATATCTTGTTGGTATACCATCCAAATACTCACTGTCAAGAGACATGTTATGAAGTGAAAATAGAGGAAAGCAAAGAACAATATGCCCCCCCAACAATAGCTATGGTTAAGGGGCAACTATGCTACCTAATTTACTCATTGTTGGGCTCAAATATTGAGCCTTCCAAATGATTAGGCTTTGGGAATAGTTTTGTAGTTGGTCTGTTTCATTGTATCTACTGTATCTGGTTGCTTCAGCAATAATCAGATTACCACCATCATCTGATTCCACTGCTACCATATAATAGTAACATTGCACTTGATTCTTGTATCTACTGTATCTGGTTGCTTCAGCAATAATCAGATTACCACCATCATCTGATTCCACTGCTACCATATAATAGTAACATTGCACTTGATTCTTGTATCTACTGTATCTGGTTGCTTCAGCAATAATCAGATTACCACCATCATCTGATTCCACTGCTACCATATAATAGTAACATTGCACTTGATTCTTGTATCTACTGTATCTGGTTGCTTCAGCAATAATCAGATTACCACCATCATCTGATTCCACTGCTACCATATAATAGTAACATTGCACTTGATTCTTGTATCTACTGTATCTGGTTGCTTCAGCAATAATCAGATTACCACCATCATCTGATTCCACTGCTACCATACTAGAAAGATGCTAAATCATCCTGGGGCGAGCCTGAGCGAGTAGGCAGATTGCATGATTTGGAATGTCCACACACATGCAGCTATTCGTCCAGCAGGACTACTATGGCTACATGGGCATGGGCTAAGCTTCACAGTCAAACCATGAACTAGCAGGGGGATCCCTACTATGTATGAAGTCATGCCAGGCGTGTACCTGAAGCCAGCGTACATCCTGATCCTGCTGTCTGTCACTCGCAGCCTGCCTTGTCACGCGATTGTCAGAAAGTAAGTTGCCATGCGTGCTGCCAATGCATTCAACTTGAATCGTCTTCACTCTCGCTCTCTTTCACGCCGACCCTGTAGTCTGGGCTGTCTGGCAGTAGCCCTCACGCTAGTTCTCACGGCTGAAAATCATCGTGAAATATTTGAATGCGCTCATTTAAAATTTACAGTAAGTGGTCGGTCCAAACAAACAAACAAGCATACACACACGAGTGCGCAATGCAGTCACGCTAGTGTGGGGCTCACTCAGGCTCGTCCCAATAATAGTAACATTGCACTTGATTCTTGGGCTTTTCTAATTTCGATGAAGTTATATGAATGTGCCAATCAGGTTGCCGTATGTTTAATTACTCGCTACTAAATTATGTAATATGCTAGTCATGTGGCTTCTCAGGCAAGGAGAGTTTTGTCCCTCAACTCGAGGAATGTTTCGAAGAACCAGCTATTGATGTAACAATTTTAGAAGTGTTCCAGAAGCTAGGGTATGACTGCCCAGTTCAAGATGAAGCACAAACTGCCAGAAGTTTCATGTTGGAAGCTAAGTTGTGTATCAGCTGTGAGCACTGCCATCAATTTACGCAAGCAGCCCTTGTTTGTTTGGAACAAAACCAACTTAGTGGATACTCCCAGGTGAGCTCTAGATCACCCACTATGGATTTTATGATGCACAGAATTTTCCGCAGGGATTCCCAGGAAACACTCAAATGCTTCACATATAAGACAGAGTTATAGCAGGCGATCTAGAGCTCACCTGGCAGTATCCACTGAGTGAGTTTGTCCTAAACAAACAAAATCTGTTTGTATAAATCGAGTCCACCTTTCACTATGGGCCACTATGGCAGTCTGTATGATTATGTCATTCACATAGCACTAATTACTAGCTCCCCACATCACTAATTACTAGCTTCCAACCTCCTTTAAGTCCTGACCAAAGCAATGTATTTGTGTCATATGACCCAAACCAACTACGATAGTCACAAAGCCTAATCAAATTATCACAATCAGCTGATTCCACTGCTACCATATAAGGCAATAGTGGAATCTGCTCCATGTTTGGGGGGGCGTATAAGTATTGACCGTTCGAACTAGCACAAAGCCAGGACTGCAGGAGAAACCTGTATCGGGTGAAGTCAGTTCCTGAGAAGTTAATCAAGTCTGAGATATTAAGTCTATCATACACAAAGAAGGTAGGAAGTTCAAGTAAATTAACCACTAGTTTCTCATCTCTGTCCGTGCCCACTTCAACTGTCTGTGCAGGCATTTTTAACTAAAACTTTGGTGCGCAGGGTTTCGGTAACGATTGATTGGCACTAATTTATACATGCTATGGCTATGCATATAAAGTATAGCAAACGTAATTGTTAGTTTCTCATCCTATTAAATATCCACACTAGGGACGGTAGTGGGGAGGTTTTTTTTAATTGTTAAAAATTTTCAAAAATAACTTTTGCCAAACCTGGTAGTGTAGTTTTATTTTGTAACTTTTATTTTCAGGTCTTAAATAACAATGGCTCTGCAGCCCCAGCCACAGTATGAGTTTCACTATCAAAGAGTTGAACTTCTCAAAACTGAGTCTCTTGGCATTGGATCGTATGGTGCCGTCTGCAAGGCCATGTGTGATGACTTGCCCTGTGCTGCTAAAATCCTCCACCCCGCCCTCTTCCAGTTCACTGCCCCAGGAACTACAAGTGTTATGAGAAAGTTTGAGCAAGAGTGTCGTCTTTTGAGTGCCATAAAGCACCCACACATTGTCCAGTACTTGGGCACATACCATGATCCTGAGTTGAGGCTGCCAGTACTCTTAATGGAGTTAATGGATGAGAGTTTGACCCGATTCCTGGAGCGATCCCGCGAACCAATCCCCTATCACACTGAGGTGAATCTCTGCCACGACATAGCCCTGGCCCTCTCCTACCTCCACTCTAATGGCATCGTCCATCGTGATCTATCAAGCAACAATGTGTTGCTGATTGCAGGCAGCAGGGCCAAAGTGACAGACTTTGGAATGGTGAAGCTTTATGATGTGAACCGCAGCACTGCCCACCTCACCCCCCTCACTCTGTGCCCAGGTACAACTGTGTACATGTCCCCTGAAGCACTGAAAGATCGACCAGTCTATACCAACAAGCTGGACAGCTTCTCTCTCGGTGTTCTTTGTGTTCAGATCATGATCCGACAGTTTCCTGACCCTGGGGACCGTGTGATCGAAGTTGAAGATTCACGATATCCAACAGGTAAAATTGAAGTGCCTGTTCCTGAAATTGATCGTCGTCAATCCCACATTGACCTGATTGATCCCGCCCACCCCCTGCTACCAGTTGCTCTTGACTGCCTAAAGGACAGAGACAGAGAAAGGCCATCTTGTCATGAGCTTTGTGGTCGCATGTCCACACTGAAAGCATCCCCCACGTACACTGAGAGTGTGCAACTGTCTCAAGTGAGTACCAAACCAATACAAAGTGTCAACAGAGAAAGTAGAGAGAGAGAAATACAACAATCACAACAGACCCGAGACCTTCAACAACAGCTGCACAATAAAGATGACCAACTGGAAGAGAAGGAACAAGAAAATCAGCAACACCGGCAGCAGATTCTGGGACTACAGACTCTTCTCACTGCCAAAGATGAACAACTAGCTGGTAAAGACCACCAGCTACAACAGAAAGAAGTAGTCATGGCTGCACATCAGCAAGAGATTCAGCAGCTCAGACAACAGCTGCAATCCAGTGAGCAGGTGGCTGAAGAGATCCAACGAAACCTTCAGGAGAGAGAGAAGATGATTCAAGATCTGCAGAGACACGTCCTAGAACTACAACAGCAGTTGAGGCAGACAGGAGGTCAGAGACAAGAGGAAGGGGAGGCTAGTGGTGCAGCAGCAAGTGGGGGTAGCATCAAGCTGAGGTGGAGAGATGGTGGGAGGGCACCATGTGAGATGTATGGAGCAGTGTCTGCTGTGGATGGGAGTGTGGCATATTGTCAACAAGGTGGGTCCAAGAGGGTATTTGCCTACAATTCCACTAATAACAAATGGTCTGAACTTCCCGAGTGTCCTAACTATGGTTTCAGTCTAGCAGTTGTCAACAGTCTCCTCACTGCCATTGGTGGGAAGACATCAAACCGTGAAGTTACAAACTCACTCCTCAGCCTCACTGATAATAAGTGGACAAAGTGGTTTCCTCCTATGCCAACCAAGCGCCGGTGGACCGTTGTAGTGTGCAGTGGCAGGTCTCTGGTTGTGGCAGGAGGAGTGGGTGAAGGATACAAGTACCTGAGTACTGTTGAAGTGATGGACACAGAGACCCTACAGTGGTCCATAGCCAGCAGCCTCCCACACCCACTTTTCGCAACATCAGCAACACTTTGTGGAGACCAGGTTTATATGCTGGGAGGTTTTTATGAGAGTGAGGAAGAATCAGAGTCAGTATTCACCTGCTCACTGGCTGCCCTCCTCCAGTCTTGCCAGCCACAGTCCCTGGTAGCACAACTGAAGACTTTGTCATTAGCTGGCAAACCTAAAGTCTGGCACCAGCTAGCTGATACCCCAGTTACCTTATCCACATGTGCCTCACTGCAGGGACGACTGCTGGCAGTGGGTGGGTGTGGTTCAGATGATGAATACACAACTGCCATTCACATGTACAACACAGCAACCAACTCATGGGAGGTCATCAGCCACATGGCAAGTCCTCGATCTCAATGTCTAGTGGCAGTCCTCCCTCACAATGAACTCATGGTAGTGGGTGGTTGTACAGCTGGTGCCAAGACCAACTCTGTAGAAATTGCTTGGATAATTTGATGAGGTGGTAGAAATGGTTTCATACAGTACACACACTATGTAAATTAAATGGGAGACCACAGTTAGGTCAAAGACTTAAAAAACATTAAAAATGTAAAAGGATGTAGGGATGGCATGCCAAAAAGCATGCAAACAAGGTAGGGATGATACAATAGTGAAGGTAAATTTACAAAGCCTCATCCCTGCATCGTTTTCACATTAGTTTGAACTGTAATGTAAAAAGATGTAGGGATAGGGCTTTGTAAATTTACCCTCACTATTATATCATCCCTACCTTGTTTGCATGCTTTTTGGCATGCCATCCCTACATCCTTTTACATTTTTAATGTTTTTTAAGTCTTGTTTCTGTACTTTTTTGATGTTAATCTCAGTTACAGTTAGACCTAAGAATATTTCAATTCAAAACTTGAAACGAGATTGACAATTTAGTAGTGGTTCCAAGCATATAATACCTGAATGGCCAGTTCTCCAGTGCGAGTCATTATGGTGAGCACCAGCAGTGCATGGTCGTCCATGGTCATTTCTAGTGAACCCCTCAGCACTCACCTTCTCCAATAAAGGTAAAATAAATGACAGCATCTTTCCTGTTCCGGTTCCTATAATTAGGGAACAAAAAACAGCTTTACAGGATAAACTCATATAGGCAAATCTGTATATGTAACTAGAAGAATGTACACACATGAGAGTAGCCTCGTTCCCTGGTTCTCCCCACACACACACAAATGAATAAAGCAATGAAAGCTGGGCGGAGCCTGAGAATGAGGCTATTGTGGGTGTAATACTTTAACTTGCCTTGTTACCCTGCCACACACAGGCATTCAAACTGATCTTAGAAGCCTGCTCATTGAATGATTCAGCCTACACACAATAGCTCCTCAAGCCAGGTGTTCTGGGTTCAATCCCCAGTAGCTGCCAGCCTTTTCACTTTCCTCTATTTTCATCTCATAACATCTATTGCATGAGCCAAAATCTTTCAAAAACACTAAATGTTTTAGAAACACAAAGTCAATTGCTGCACGCATGCGCATACACACACGCACACGCGCACACACACACACACACACACACACACACACACACACACACACACACACACACACACACACACACACACACAATCCTAGATGCCATTCCCTCCTCAATCCTCCCTCACTTCAAGACACACACACAGGCTTTTATAACTTCACTTTTGGTATTGACTACACTATACACAGATACTTCAAAATTAGTGGGCTCAAACAGTGAACTGAGCCTTCCTAAAATTTCTCTAACCATAAAACACCTTCACTCTACTATTCCGCAGCTGTTCTTATAAACAACTGGCTGAACCTAACACTTGTGGGTTTAGTGAGGACTCACTTCCGCTATGAATACACTGAGTAGTGTCATGAATATTGTTATTAGAGCCTTCAGCTGTGCTGGTCTTGTGACCAGAACCTCCTGAATGTACAGAAAGTGGGGTCGCTCTCTAATTGAGAGCTCCAATCAGATTCCAGGGTGTAATTGGTGTTGAATGATGCAAACAAGTGTATTTGAGGGGCACATTTCACATTTGGTAGTTGTGGCTTGGTAGAAAATAGCAACACAATTAAATGAGAACAAAGTACCTGACTGGCCGGCTATCAAATTGGCAGGATTTTTAAATTGGTGATTGGGGACAAACTTGCCAAACTAAAACCCTTGCCAAATTTCCCAGTTATAGTGAATTTATTTGCACATTTACAGTATACAAGAATGCAGAAACGGGAGAACAATGCACCAATGAAATGCACGCTCTTATAACAGTATTCACAATAAAACTTATGTCATACAATGTGAAACCCATAAGTGTTTCATTGAGGGACCACTTACAAACAAGCTTCATTTTGGTTTCAATATCTGCATGGATAAACACTGCCAGATGAAATTAGCTTTTTTGTTTCTTGAATTTTCATAGAAGGCTCATTAATGGACCTAAACACCTCATGAAAGTGAAATTGAACTTTATGTTCAGTCAATGAACACACACTTCATCAGCAACAAATTCCAAGTCAGTCTCCTCCTCCCACACACACTTCACACCCTCTCCTCTCCTCCACTCAACACATGGGCTTGTCCAATCACATCCTTGCAATCAAACACTGAATTATATGATACGTATTGAATGGGAAACAACCACTTGACTCCACATTCTTTCAATGTCTTTTGTGTTGGTTTACTGATACAGTGGACAAGATGGACAAGAGAGGGGATCAGAGGGGGGAGGGAAAGATTGTGTGCATGATACGTAGGATGAAGAACGGCCGAGGAAAAGATGGAGAGGGACGGAGTAAAGGGGGGCAAAGAGGGGGAGAGGCAAAGAGGGGGAGAGAGGTAGGGAGAAAGGAAAGCGTAATATTAAGAATGAGAGGAAGGAGAAAGATGGGGAGAAAGAGAGTAGAGGGAGGAAGGGGGAAAGGGGGAACAAGGGAAAAAGTTATGCTCACCTGTTGAGCTGAGAGAAGTGATCGTGTGGATATTTCTCTCGCTCCTGATGTACAGGCAAGGGCAGCTGCCAGTGCATTGGTTGCTCCTCTCTCCTCAATGAGCTGATCAGCTGCCTTCTTGAAGTGAGGGAGGATTGAGGAGAGAATAGTATCTATAAGGATTGTGTGTGTGTGTGTGTGTGTGTGTGTGTGTGTGTGTGTGTGTGTGTGCATGCGTGTGTGTGGTGAGGTGGTGTGTATATGTGTTGTGGGTAAGGGAATTTGAAGGGGAGGTGAGAAGGGGAAAGGAGAGACTCACTCAGCATACAGATAGAAGCCAAGGCTGGTATGTTAGCTACCTGAGGGTAAATAGGTACCCGTACAATGCTGTTGATCTGTTTCTTTAGCCTTAAATTTTTGGCTTGCTTGTAGCTCAGGTAGTGCAAAAAGTTTACGGTAAGACAGGCCCATTTTCACATATTTTGTGCATTTTTTTCCGGGCTATCCGCCGATATATAGATCGTGCAGATCGGTCCAGGCGTAACAAAATGTGACAAAATTTCGTGCGGGGATGTCGATCGAGTCACGCACGACAATGTTGACAAAAGCCGTTCGTACGCCACCTAACCTTGCCTGACGCCGACCAAAAGTGGATTTTCGTGAAGTTAAGGTACCATTGTATAAAAACGAGCGCAAGTCCAGCTTGAATCGGCCATGGTTTGAGAGAGCTGTCTGTTGGAAAAGGCAGGAAGTAAGCGGCATGCTAATTACACGTTGGAATGAAGCCTCCCGGGCACTTCCTGTTCTTGCTTTAAAATCCAATTATCTGGACCGCTGGCTTAACGACTGTTAAGAATGAGAGGAAGGAGAAAGATAGGGAGAAAGAGAGTAGAGGGAGGAAGGGGGAAAGGGAAATGGTTATGCTCACCTGCTGAGCTGAGTGAAGTGATCGTGTGGATATTTCCTTCACTCATGATGTACAGGCAAGGGCAGCTGCCAGTGCATTGGTTGCTCCTCTCTCCTCAATGAGCTGATCAGCTGCCTTCTTGAAGTGAGGGAGGATTGAGGAGAGAATAGTATCTATAAGGATTGTGTGTGTGTGTGTGTGTGTGTGTGTGTGTGTGTGTGTGTGTGTGTGTGTGTGTGTGTGTGTGTGTGTGTGTGTGTGTGTGTGTGTGTGTGTGTGTGTGTGTGGTGAGGTGGTGTGTATATGTGTTGTGGGGAAAGGGAATTTGAAGGGGAGGTGAGAGGGGAAAGGAGAGACTCACTCAGCATACAGATAGAAGCCAAGGCTGGTATGTTAGCTACCTGAGGGTAAATAGGTACCCGTACAATGTTGTTGATCTGTTTCCTTAGCCTGCCAAATTGTACACATTTTTACTTCTTACAAATCATTAATTTATTTGTATATACCACATTTCTTAGAATATTTGGTAGTTTAAAAATGAAATATTATATTTACATTAACAAAGTTGAAATTCATAGAGATGCTTATCACAACCACCAGATTCCACTGCTACCATATAAGGCAACATTGAAATCTGTTGCCTGTTTGGGGGTGTGTCAGTACTGCCAGTTTGAACTAGCACAAAGTCAGGACTGCAGGAGCAACCTGTATCAAAGAACTCGTGTGAAGTCAGTTCCTGAGAAGTGAATCAAGTCTGGTCTATCATACACAAAGAAGGTAGGAAGTTCAATAGATTTAGGCACAAGTAAAATTAATTGTTAGTCTCTCATCCCCGTCTATGCCCATTTTAACTGTCCATGCAGGCTTTGTTTTAACCTAATTAACTTTGGTGGGCAGGGTTTTGGTAAGTTTTTCTGAATATGATTACTAATTTTAAAAATAAAATTAAAATCCCAACTACCATCCCTAGTGTGGATAATTAATAGGAATAATTAAGTATGCTTAGCTTTGCAGGCATAGCTAGCCTCATTCCCAGGTCTTGTGCATGTTCGTCGCTTGCAGTACGAAATTTGTGCGAAAGGCCTGGTCCATTTTATCACGTGATGTGTGTCACAGACATATTTTTATGTCACACCCAGCATACAGCGGTACAGCAAATATCGCCATGTTGCAGAGATAAGCACAAATTGAGTTGGAAGAACGTAACAAAGGCCACACACATACGATAGACTAAAATAGTAAACTAGAGATGAAGAAGACGAGGAGCCAGAATCTAGGCTTAACCTAGTAACACGATGTGGCCATCAAGTTCAAATCTCACCCCCAAGAGAACCTGGAGTTCAGTGCTACAAGGTATTTGATTTATATGTCTAATATCCAGCTAAATATGGCAGCTTGTGCTCTTTCACTGCCGAGACTTTTAGCACTTGGGTAATTTCGCACACGAACCATCGCTGTGATCTATGGGGCCTCTTTCAATGCTGAACAGTGCGCTAGTTCATCTATGACATCATTGATTTCAGGAGAATGGACGTGACGTAGGCTGCGTCACCCATCACGTGATAAAATGGAGCAGGGAATCTGCACGAATTTTGTGTTGCAAGTGACAAACGTGCAAGGCCTGGGAACGAGGCTAATGTATAGCCACACTTTAAAAAAGGGCATGTGTTAACATACAAGGAGAGCCTTCAAACTTCATATTCTTTACAAAGTTTCCCTATTGGATAATCAAAGTGTTGCCACTGATAAAATATGAAGTTACTGTGGCAACCATGCACAACAGGGGGTTACTTTAGTACTGTAGTCTCACGAAAGAGTGCCCACCCCCTATTTTTGGCCCAATTTCCTGTTTATGGTCAAAGTTTACTCGAGTGTGCGTCCAGCCTGGAGCGAGCTTCACGTGGCTATTGGAGTGCAACCGAGAAGCACAGCCTCAAGCGCTATGCATATCTGAGGTAAGAAACTTCGTCAACAAAGGTTATTACAAAGCAGCTTGCGTAGACAGACGCAGCTAATGCGGCATGCACTGCGAGCTACACTATGCTCATAGTGACATCATGCCGTTCAGAGTGTAGAGTTCCGTCAGCACTTGACTTCAAAGCCGCTGGTGGTTCCGTTGTACGTTATTGTTTGTCCAATTATTTGCTTCGAGGGCATCGAGTCACTGTAAACATGACATGGGCGCCATTTAGTGGTTAAATGCGGAGACACTCGAAAGAGCGCCCATCCCCCTGTTTGGCAGGATCGTAAGGTGCTCTGTCCATGAGCGCTCTTTCATGAGACTACAGTATTGCCATACGTGCATTTGCAGATAATTCTAGCATATGTACGTACAAACACTCCCCATGCCACTGTAAGAAAATCAGAGATTGATTTAACCCATGATGGGCCATCTCAGTTGTAGTTTGGCCTGATCCAGGCCCAGGCCTTGGACCAACTCCCACCTTTTGCCATGGTTTAGGGATTTTTTCCTTTGTCTGCTCAAGGTTCCAATAAAGCATGAATACTTCCACGCAAATTTAACAATACATGACTGAGTTTAATCCTATAGTACATAAATATTTGCCTGAGTCCAGCCAATAATCAGAGAGTCGGTATATTCTGTATGTGTGGATGGTGCGGACGTGCAATATATGCAATACTTAATAAAATTTCGATGATTATTTTTTTAAGCTCTGTCAGTACAGTTCTGTGTTGGTCAGTTGTCATGTGATCGAAATCAGGAAATCAGCTTCACAAAGCACTCGAAGGATTGTACAGAGAGTGGTTGGCCTTCATCAGATTCTAGCTGGCAATGTTACACATAATTGTTACGTGCATCTCAGCATCTGGTCTTCTTTGGTGGTCCTAGTAGTGTACCGGTGCACCTCAGTACCTGGTCTTCTTTGGTGGTCCTAGTAGTGTACCGATGCATCTCAGCATCTGGTCTTCTTTGGTGGTCCTAGTAGTGTACCTGTGCATCTCAGCATCTGGTCTTCTTTGGTGGTCCTAGTAGTGTACCGGTGCATCTCAGCATCTGGTCTTCTTTGGTGGTCCTAGTAGTGTACCAGTGCATCTCAGCATCTGGTCTTCTTTGGTGGTCCTAGTAGTGTACTGGTGCACCTCAGTACCTGGTCTTCTTTGGTGGTCCTAGTGGTGTACCGGTGCATCTCAGTATCTGGTCTTCTTTGGTGGTCCTAGTAGTGTACCAGTGCACCTCAGTACCTGGTCTTCTTTGGTGGTCCTAGTGGTGTACCGGTGCATCTCAGCATCTGGTCTTCTTTGGTGGTCCTAGTAGTGTACCAGTGCATCTCAGCATCTGGTCTTCTTTGGTGGTCCTAGTAGTGTACCAGTGCATCTCAGTACCTGGTCTTCTTTGGTGGTCCTAGTAGTGTACCGGTGCATCTCAGTATCTGGTCTTCTTTGGTGGTCCTAGTAGTGTACCAGTGCATCTCAGCATCTGGTCTTCTTTGGTGGTCCTAGTAGTGTACCAGCGCAATATTCATGTGCTATGAATACCCAGAGTTCATGCAGTATTCATTTCTTAATCGCAGGTTTGTGCCAGAGGAGGGGGTGGAACTCTGGCTATATTCATGGCCCTGTGTTTGTGCCTGAGGAGGGGGTGGAACTCTGGCTATATTCATGGCCCTGTGTTTGTGCCTGAGGAGGGGGTGGAACTCTGGCTATATTCATGGCCCTGTGTTTGTGCCTGAGGAGGGGGTGGAACTCTGGCTATATTCATGGCCCTGTGTTTGTGCCTGAGGAGGGGGTGGAACTCTGGCTATATTCATGGCCCTGTGTTTGTGCCTGAGGAGGGGGTGGAACTCTGGCTATATTCATGGCCCTGTGTTTGTGCCTGAGGAGGGGGTGGAACTCTGGCTATATTCATGGCCCTGTGTTTGTACTTGAGGAGGGCTAATTTAGTAGTGGTTCTGAGATGCATGTAACAGTAACAGGATCATTACCATGTATGGTGATAATGAAGTAACACCTGCTGTGCATGGTTGCCATGGTAACTCCATATTGTATCAGGTTTGAAGGCAATGTGACTACGTTTGCATGTTAACCACTTCAGGGATGTTATATTTTAACAGGCATCGTAACACCCTTTATTTGACAGTGTGGTATTAATACTTGATTTCTTGACATGACACATTTGACATGTTGAAGATTAAAGAACACATCACAACACAGAGAATGTACTGCTTCATTGGGGCGAGCCTGAGCGAGCCCCACACTAGTGTGACTGCATTGCACACGTGTGTGTATCTATGCTTGTTTGTTTGTTTGTTTGTTTGTTTGTTTGGACCGACACCTTACCGTAAATTTCAAATGAGCACATTCAAATATCTCACGATTGAATGTCCATGTACGCCGACGTGTACAGTACTTCAGCTAAGCCGTGAGAATGAGCGTGCAGAGCTACTGCCAAACTTACCCTTCATGTGGTGGTCGGAACTTTGAAGATAAGCTTAGATCGACTTAAAAAAAAAATTTGTAAAAAATTTTAAAAAAGAAGGAGTTTAGTAGAGTGCTGTAGTGTCAGTAGCTGTGAGTAGTACGTAGTGCCTGCTTGTGAAAGCAAGCTTGTGTCTAGAAGCAGCAGAAAGGCCACAGTGGCCAAGACTGTACTCATTGGGCAGGCCCAGGTCTTGCGATCGTATGCCAAGCCTAGTTGGTGACCGTGGCCAGGTGCTTCGAGTGCTGGTCTGGGCTTTAACTAGAATACGCAATTTATCGTTTGTGCTATGCTCTGGTACCCAAGGGAGCTGAACAGTGGTTGTGTGTGGAACAGAGCCGTGAGTGGTTTAGCGACATAAGGGGGAGAGGTGGGGCTAGTAATGCTTGCTTCCACTCGTGAATGAGCCCCTCCCGTAGACAAGCTGTGAATTTTTGGAAATGTGCATTCATTTTGGTGCAGTCAAAGTTGTTCATTCCAAGAGTAGTGACAAACATGAGTCTAGCCTGACTTTGAGAGCAGCTCTGAACAAAAGCTGGCATAGATTGATTGGAGATACATTGGTGGTTGGGACGCTACCTACAGTGAGTGTGTAGATGCGTCCATCGAGTGGCAATTTTGGGCTCATGAATATATTAATGAGCCGCTAAAACCCTTTGTAAAATTAGGCAAAGCAAGATTGCCCTAAAGCAAACCCTAACCCTGAAACTAGGAGTAACCCTGGTCCTGACTGTAACCCAAGTTTATGTTTTCGTTAACCTCCACCGAAAGACTTCACCGCCACCTTAATTAATTAATACAGTGAAATTATTTCATTTGGTGTGAACTACCGTATAGCCGGAAAATTTGGCGGGGAATTAAATTTGGCAGTTTGGCGGTCTGAGTTGAAACCGCCAAATTAAAATCCGCCAATATTATTTTCGCCTGCAACGCGCATAATGACGTAATGCATGCAGTAGCGCTTTTGGCTCCACCCGGCGCCCCTCTACACGAGCTGTACACGTAGCTAGCTCGGCGCTAGTACGCTGCCAGTTATATTTATTGTAAATCTGCAGAGTCACGGCTTAGTTCAAGTACCTCAAACGAGAGGATGGCAAACGCTCCCTGATAAACACGCATGCAATGTTATGGCAATGTTTATAATGATGTAATACGCTGCGAGGCACCACCGCCAAATTTAAATTACGCCAATATTTTTTATGCTCGATTTGAGGCCAAACCGCCAAATTTAATGACCGCCAATATTTCCGGCTATATGGTATGTAACAAAGTTGAAATTCATAGAGATGCTTATCACAACCACCAGATTCCACTGCTACCATATAAGGCAACTGTGGAATCTGTTGCCTGTTTGAGGGGCGTATTAGTTTAAACCACCACAAAGTCAGGACTGCAGGAGTAACCTGAACTAGTGTGAAATCAGTTCCTGAGAAGTGGATCAAGTCTGGGATACTCAGTCTATCATACGTACACAAAGAAGGTAGGAAGTTTAATACATTTGTGCCAAGCAAAATTAATGATTAGTTTCTCATTTCCATTCGTGCCCACTTTAATTGTCTGTGCAGGCGTTTTTTAACTTAAACTTTGGTGGGCAGGGTTTCGGTAATGATTGATTGGCATAAATACAACTACACTACCAGGTTTGGCAAAACTTTGTCTGGAAATTTTTACTAATTTAAAAATAAAATTAATAACCTTACTACCATCCAGAGTGTGGATGGTTAGAAACTAACAATTAAGTTTGCTGTACTTTATTGAAGTTGTAACTTTAACTTTCAGGTTTTGAAGAGCAATGGCTCAGCAGCCCCAGCCACAGTATGAGTTTCACTATCAAAAAGTTGAACTCCTCAAAACTGAAGAGCTTGGCGTTGGATCGTATGGGGCCGTCTGCAAGGCCATGTGTGATGACTTGCCCTGTGCTGCTAAAATTCTCCACCGCACCCTCTTTCAGTTCACTGCCCCTGGAGCTACAAGTGTTATGCGAAAGTTTGAGCAAGAATGTCGTCTTTTGAGTGCCATAAAGCACCCACACATTGTCCAATACTTGGGCACATACCATGATCCTGAGTCGAGGCTGTCAGTGCTCTTAATGGAGTTAATGGATGAGAGTTTGACCCGATTCCTGGAGCGATCTCGCGAACCAATCCTCTATCACACTGAGGTGAATCTCTGCCACGACATAGCCCTGGCCCTCTCCTACCTCCACTCCAATGGCATTGTCCATCGAGACCTATCAAGCAACAATGTGTTGCTGATCGCAGGCAGCAGGGCCAAAGTTACAGACTTTGGAATGGTGAAGCTTTATGATGTGAACCGCAGCACCACCCACCTCACCCCCCTCACTCTGTGCCCAGGCACAACTGTGTATATGTCCCCAGAAGCACTGAGAGAACAACCAGTCTACACTGACAAGCTGGACAGCTTTTCTCTTGGTGTTCTGTGTGTTCAGATCATGACCAGACAGTTTCCTGACCCTGGGGACCGTTTCAAGATCATGGAAATCAATGACCCAAGGATACCGTCGGGTACAGTTCAGGTCAGTGTTCCTGAAATTGAGCGTCGACAATCCCACATTCACCTGATTGACCCAGCCCACCCCTTGCTACCAGTTACTCTAGACTGCCTAAGGGACAGAGACAGAGAAAGGCCATCTTGTCATGAGCTTTGTGGTCACATGTCCACACTGAAAGCATCTCCCAAGTACACTGAGAGTGTGCAGCAGTCTCAGGTGAATACCAAACCAACACAAAGTGCCAACAGAGAAAGTAGAGAGAGAGAAATACAACAATCACAACAGATCCAAGACCTTCAACAGCTGCACACTAAAGAAGACCAGCTGCACACACTACGTGACCAGCTCCAAGAGAAGGAACAACAAAATCAGCAACAACGGCAGCAGATTTTGGGACTACGGATTCTTCTCTCCACCAAAGATGAGCAACTAGCTGGTAAAGACCACCAGCTACAACAGAAAGAAGCAGCCATAGCCACAGGCCAGCAAGAGATTCGGCAGCTCAGACAACAGCTGAAATCCAGTGAGCAGGTGGCTGCAGAGTTACATCGAAACCTTCTGGGGAGAGAGAAGATGATTCAAGATCTGCAGAGACAAGTCCTAGAACTACAACAGCAGTTGAGGCAGAGAGGAGGTCAGAGACAAGAGGAGGGGGAGGCTAGTGGTGCAGCAGCAAGTGGTGGTAGCATCAACCTGAGGTGGAGGGATGGTGGGAGGGCACCACGTAAGATGTATGGAGCAGTATCTGCTGTGGATGAGAGTGTGGTATATTTTCAACCAGGGGAGTATGAGGTGTGGGCCTACAATTCTACTAACAACAAATGGTCTGAACTTCCTGAGTGTCCTAACGATGGTTTCAGTCTGGCAATGGTCAACAGTCTCCTCACTGCCATTGGTGGGGTGACATCAA
Source organism: Agelas oroides (assembly GCA_949130485.1). Classification (NCBI taxonomy): domain Eukaryota; kingdom Metazoa; phylum Porifera; class Demospongiae; order Agelasida; family Agelasidae; genus Agelas; species Agelas oroides. Next base: position 18,307,562 of record OX422185.1, read on the forward strand.
ATAATGAAGTCACCAACTCACTTCTCAGCCTCACTGATAATAAGTGGGCAGAAAGGTTTCCTCCCATGCCAACCAAGCGCTGGGTGACTGTTGTAGTGTGCAGTGGCAGGTCTCTAGTTGTGGCAGGAGGATCAACAGGATACAAGAAACTAAAGCTGAGTACAGTTGAAGTGATGGACACAGAGACCCAACAGTGGTCCACAGCTAGCAGCCTCCCACACCCACTCTTTGAAGCATCAGCAACACTCTGTGGAGATCATGTTTACATGCTGGGAGGTGATCAGAATGAAAAGCAATTAAAGTCAGTATTTACCTGCTCACTGGCTGCCCTCCTCCAGTCTTGCCAGCCACAGTCCATGGGAGTACGACTGAACACTTCGTCATTAGCTAGCAGACCTAAAGTGTGGCACCAGCTAGCTGACACCCCAGTTACCTTATCCACATGTGCCTCACTACATGGACGACTGCTAGCAGTGGGTGGGTGCGATTCAGATAATAAAGAAACTGCCATTCACATGTACAATACAACAACCAACTCCTGGGAGATCATCAGCCACATGACAACTCCACGATGTCGATGTTCAGTGGCAGTCCTCCCTCACAATGAACTCATGGTAGTGGGTGGGGAGACACCTGTTAGTGGCTGGACTGGTACTGACTCTGTAGAAATTGCTAGTATCATTTGATAAGGTGGTTTTACATCTGAGACCAGTACTGTATAAATTGTTTCATATAGTACACACACTATGTAAATTGAATGTGAGACCACAGTTGGGTCATATTGTCGTATTTATTGATGCCACTTTCTGTTACATACATTATTCATATGTTCGGAACGCTAACAGTCAAAAATCGTGAATTTTATTTGCAGAGCAGAAATTATGTTACAGCTTAAAATGCGACCTTTCCAGCTGATTGTGTACTGGTTGGACTCACATATCTGGAGTTGACATTTGTTGTCTCTAACAGAAATTTTTTTTGTACTAGGTTGTACTATGATATTTTCTGAATACCTGAATGGCCAGTATCAGACAAATTCATGATATTTTCCTGTACAGCTTTATAATATGGTGATAATTCAATATTACTGTCTAAATACCTGAATGGCCAGTTCTCTAGTAGGAGTCATGGTGAGCACCAGTGGTGGTCTTCCCTGGTCATTTCTAGTGAACCCCTCAGCAATCAACTTCTCCAGTAATGGTAGAACAAATGACAGCATCTTTCCTGTTCCAGTTCCTATAAAATGACTTTTCCGGTTTTTAGAATTAGAGAACAAAAACCAGCTTTAACTCATATAGACAAATCAGCATATGTAATCTAGAAGAATGCACTCATTTGTAGAAGTAGGCTCATCTCAGGCTTTCCCACAGACGAATGAATAAAGCGACGGAAAGCTGGGCAGAGCCTGGGAATGTGGCTATTGTGGGTGTAATACTTGTCTTGTCACCCACATAGGCATTCAAACTGATTTTAGAATCGTGCTCATTGAGTGATTTAGCCTACACACAATAGCTCATCAAGTCAGGTGTTCCAGGTGTTGTGGGTTCAATTCCCAGCACCTGCCGGCCTAGCCTCGTACCCGGGCCGTGTGGCCTGGATACGAGGCTACTGCCGGCCTTTTCAATTACGTCTATTTTCATCTCATAACATCTCATGCATGACGCATAATGTTTTAAAAACACCAAGTCAATTTCTGCATACACACACACACACACACACACACACACACACACACACACACACACACACACACACACACAAACAAACAAACAAACAGGCTTTTATAACCCTACTTTTGGTATTGACTACTTTAAAATTAGTGGACTCAAACAGTGAATTGAGCATTTAAAAAATTTATAATTAGCTCTTCATAGTTGCAAGAAAAAAACTCAACTTAACTACCACTCAGCAGCTGTTGTTATAAACACTTGTGTGTTTAGCGATGACTCACATATCTGCTACGAATGTACTGAGTAGCATTATGAATATTAACATATACTGAGTGTATTTGAATGCGGACCCCTCCCCCCCTACGTCCACCTCGCATCCACCAGACTTCATTCACATCATAAGTGTTCCCAGACCTTCCCCGTTTTTCACCGCTCTTCTGCTTCTGCATGTGTATTATACTGAACGCAAACCAAAGAACAAAAACGGGGGAAGCCTGGGAATGAGACTACATTTGCATATCTTTCTTGGAAAGCAAGCCCTCAACAAGTACTTGTCAAATACACAAATGAAATTCATGCTCTTATAACAGTATTCACGATAAAACGTGTACAATTTGTGTCATACAATGTGAAATCCATAAGTGTTTCATTCAAAGGATCACTTATAAACAAGTTTCACTTAGCTTTCAATATTCCCGACCAGATAAATACTGACGGAAGAAATGAGTTTGTTTTGTTTCTTGAATTTTTGGAAGGCTCATTAATGTACCTAAACACCTCATGAAAGTAAAATTGAACTTTATGTTCAGTCAATGAGCACACCTCTTGATCGTTGGCAACAAATTCCAAGTCAGTCTCCTCCTCCTGTGAATAATCTCCCTCCCTGAGAGCTACAAGGGAAATTATGGCTGTTACCGTATAGCAGGAAATTTTCGCGAGGTCCAAATTTACGCGATTTTTGTGACCCACGACCAAAGCACTAAAATAAAAACGACGAAATAACCGCAAAAATTTGAACACGTGAACTTTTGCGTGAACATTCGCACTCGTAGAAATTTTCGCACGTGCATTTTGTGCGCTATGGTCTCGCTCGATCTGACGACGGCACTGCATCGCTATTTCAAACCGGCAGACGACGTCCTACCGTCTCTCATGAAAGATCTTTCGTCCTCTGTTAGCCCAGCGATGATAAAGGGGCGTGGTCAATAGCTTGCACTAGCGCTAAACGCGAAAATTAAAGCCGCGAAAATTTCTTATGGAGGAGAAATGGGATTTTCGCGAAAATTTGGACCAGCGAAAATTTTCCGCTATACGGTAGTAAACAAACCTCATCCTAGCGCTATGTCCTCCAACATCGTCTGTTTACTGCTATCAATCTCTGACAGTGTGCTATTACTGTAACATACACCTCATTTTGTGGAATATCTGGTCATATATAACCCGTTACCTAGGCAACATATACATATCTCTTTTCTACAGTGATGTTGCCTAGGTAACAGGTTATATAATAGTTAAATCCCTCCCTGGGGGGTGGTCGTTTTATACATATTCATTTGGTGTCGGGCTACACCCAACACCAATAAGTAAAACGACCACCCCCCAGGGAGGGATTTAACTATTACTTATGGACTTCAATCAGCTAAAATTGAAATTATTTAATCGGAGCGAGCGTGAGCGAGCCCCCTTCTAGCGATGCTAACAGCGACTTTCTTTTATATATATAATTATTATTATATATTATGTGTCGTACGCCGTGCCGCATATCCTAAACTTATCCAATTTAACGCACGTAACGTCAATAAAATACGTATATATGTGTACGTGTTCTACAATGGAGTCGTACAGCAATCCTTCAGCAAGAGTCCCCGAGTCATCACGGAACAGAGAAGACAGACTGCAGCGGAACTTTCATGCAGAGATTGCTGCGTTGGAAATGCAGAAATGTACTAAATGCTCGGACCAGGCCTTCAGCTTCGCTCACACTCTACTGAGTGTATGCGCTGTAACCGAGACAAGCATGTGCCAAAGCTGTACTCATCCATGAACAACATGCCACGCCGCACCAGCCGCGCCGCACCAGCCGCGCCGCACCAGCCGCACCGCACCACCCGCTCTGCACGCGCTTGCGCATCCATCGCATTCGAGCTCACGCTCGCCCCCACAATGCTGTGCATTCACCAAGTTTTATATGGATATTAGTAATAGTTAAATCCCTCCCTGGGGGGTGGTCGTTTTACACATTGGTGTCGGGCTAGGCCGACACCAATATGCAAGACCACACCCCAGGGAGGGATTTAACTATTATATAACCTGTTACCTAGGCAACATCACTGTACAAGAGAGATATGAGCAACATTCTTATATGTTGCCTAGGTAACGGGTTATATTGCAGCAACTGATACTGTAACAAAGCTGAAATTCATAGAGATGCTTATCACAATCAACAGATTCCACTGCTACCATATAAGGCAACTGTGGAATTTGTGCATGTTATTAGTTTGAACTAGCACAAAGTCAGGACTGCAGGAGCAACCTGTATCAAAGAACTCACATGAAGTCAGTTCCTGAGAAGTGAATCCAGTCTGGGATATTCAGTCTATCATACACAAAGAAGGTAGGAGTTCAAAACATTTAGACCAATCGTTAGTTTCTCATTTCTGTCCATGCCCATTTTAACTGTCCATACAGGCTTTTTTTCTGAATATGATTACTAATTTTAATAAATCCCAACTACCATCCCTAGTGTGGATGCAAAACTAATAACTAAGTTTGCTTGGCTTTATATGCATAGCCACACTTTAAAAAGGGTGTTACCGTATGTGGAGCCTTCAAACTTCACGAAGTTTCCCTATGATAATCAAAGTGTAACCACTGATAAAATTTGAAGCTACCATAGCAACCATGCACAGCAGGTGTTACTTTAGTATTACCATACATGGTAATGATGCTGTTAATGTTACGTGCATTTGCAGACATTTTAGCAAAAGTACAAACAACACTGACCATGATGGGTCATCTCAGTTGCAGTTGATCCAGGCCAAACTACAACTGAAATTATACTGGAACTAAGTAGGCCTGACTTTGTGCTAGTTCAAACTGCCAATACTAGCAGGATGATTCATGCATCATCGTGGGGCAAGCCTGAGCGAGCAATGCATTGCTGATTTAATGGTTTGTCATGGCACACAAACCATGCCTGTTAGTAACGGTAGGATTCGTCTACATGTCTGCTCTTCCATGAGTGTGGTAAGCAAAACTTCACTGATGTAGCCATAGCACTGATGACATACATCTCCGGTCAAAGAAGCTACTACAGCTACACACACACTTGGACTAAACTTCCGATGACACTGAAGTTAGGAGCTAAATTTCTGGTGCTTATGAGCATGGCCCTTACCTGATGCAAACTCAACTACTGTGCGTAATTTGTACCGTCTGTGAGTAGCCTGCCCTTGTCTCTCATGGTTCGCAGCTGCCATACGTGCGTTAATTGAGCCGTCTTCGCTCTGGGTTTCTTGCACGCCGACACTGAGCTCTGGCAGTGGCCCTTCACCGCAGTACTGACAGCAGAGACTATCCAAGGACGTGCGTCAGTCTTCGTGAAATATTTATGGTTATGGGATACCACTCGTGCGCGCGTACTTACCGTATATTCTAAATTTATGTATGCACAATACAATTTTCACTAAACAGCCATGACTAGGTGTGTATTTTTCCAGCCAAATATAGAGTTCAGCAGCTATGTATATGAAGCAGTTTAATGTCAAAAGTGCTAAAAAATGGACAATGCAGGGCTGGACGAGTGCCTTCCGGTTGTTTGCGGAACCGGAATTTGGCTGGAAAATTCGCGAACTTTGACCATGCGTGCACGACCGATCCTTAGAGATCTCTCATTGCTTCTCGTGGTGCGTCTCGACTCATCCTTCATGTTTTGCAGCTATAGCCTAACGTACGCAGCCACCGAGAGTTGGTCAATCTGGACCGCTGACCACGCCCACTTCCATATCCCGTAACCTTAAATGTGCTCATTTAAAATATACGGTATATGGCCGCAAGCATGCAAACAAGCAAGCATACACACGCACCTGCGCAATGCAGTCATGCTAGTGTGGGGCTCACTCAGGCTCGCCCCAACTAATATACCCTTTCCCTTGTCCCACCTTTGTTTATGGTTTGTCAGCTCAAGGTTACAATAAGGCATGAATACCTCCCAGCTAATGTAACAATACATGAATAGTGCCCAGAGTTTAATCCTATAGTACATAAATATTTGTCTGAGTCCAGCCAATAATACATGAATACAGTCAAATCGCTGGCACAAACACAGAGACATGAATATAGCTAGAGTTCCTCCCCCTTTACTGGAACAAACATTTGTGTGTGCGCATATTGCACAAGTACACTACTAGGACCACTAAAGGAAACCAGATGCTGAGATGATGTAACATTTAACAGCATCATTAACATGTATGGTGATACTGAAGTAACACCTGCTGTTCATGGTTACCATGGTAACTTCATATTTTATCATATGATGAAGTTTGAAGGCGATGTGACTAACCTTTTATATTAACACTCATATTTTAACAGGCATCGTAACACCCTTTTTGACAGTGTGGCATAGATACTTGATTTCTTGACACAACACATTGAAGATTAAAAACGACATCACAGCACAGAGAATACACCTTTTTATAAAATAAGCCATTGAATACTGAAGTGGCTCATAAGCTCCTGAGTACATAAATTACCAAGTATCCAAGAAACGGGTGCATGAACAGGTGCGTGGGGCCCAGAATGTCTAAATCCAAAATGTCTAATGCCAGAATGTCTAATACTAGAGCGCATGCGCCCAGAATGTCTAACACTTTGATCAATTGGTACTTGACAGGTTTCGATTGACAGCATATACAGTGCTTGACTAATGACAGGTTTTGATTGACAGCAGACATAGAGGTTCTAGTAGTATATAAGAAGCCTAAACATGTCTTTGCATCATTCCCAAAATCTCAAAAATGGAGTTTATCACCAACCAGAAAGGCGGGCAATCACTAATACGGGATGGAAGCAGGTTTACCTTAAACAGGATAATGGCACTGTGCAGTCACTTGGACTTACAGATCTATATAAGAATGATCCAGTCATCCGGAGTTTCATTCACAAGACTGCTGCTCTCGCATTTGTGCCACTAACATTTGTACGAATTGCTTGGAGTGCAATTGAGGCTGATGCACCAGCGATACCAGAAGCAGATGCCTACCGCAACTACTTCGTACAACCTGACTGGACGGTAACTTCCTTCCAAGAACATGGAACTACCACTGCCATGAAGGGCCTCAGACCAACAACCACCTGGAAGGATGGCACAACCGGCTGAAGAGGGTTGCCAGGAAAGCTCACCCTAACTTCTATGAGTTCATCGAGATTATCTAGAAGGAGCAGGCTGCTACGGAAGTCCCCATTCAACAACTATCAGGCGGTGGAAGAATAAGAGCGAAGAGGAAGAAGGTGGTGCAGCACAAGGAGACAATCAAGAGACTAACTGAAGAACTTACAAATGGAAGTAGATCTCTAGATTCATTTTTGTCTAGCATTAGCCATTGTGTTAGTTTCTTTTGATTATTAGTTCATTGTTTTTGTGTACTGCACACTGTATTTGTCTACTGCACATTGTTTTTGTGTACTGCACACTGTATTTGTCTTTTGATTATTAGTTCATTGTATTTGTCTACTGCACATTGTTTTTGTGTACTGCACACTGTATTTGTCTTTTGATTATTAGTTCATTGTATTTGTCTACTGCACATTGTTTTTGTGTACTGCACACTGTATTTGTCTTTTGATTATTAGTTCATTGTATTTGTCTACTGCACATTGTTTTTGTGTACTGCACACTGTATTTGTCTTTTGATTATTAGTTCATTGTATTTGTCTACTGCACATTGTTTTTGTGTACTGCACACTGTATTTGTCTTTTGATTATTAGTTCATTGTATTTGTCTACTGCACATTGTTTTTGTGTACTGCACACTGTATTTGTCTGCTGCACATCTTTGTTGGTGAAAATTGCTAACTGTTAACACATTTGGACATTCTGGGTACGTGCACAGAGAAATTAGATATTCTGGCATTAGACATTTTGGATTTAGACATTCTGGGCCTAATTCGAACAGGTGTGTGAAAAAATGACCCACAAAAGCATGATCGTTTCAGTCAATACTATGGACATGCTTCACTGCTCATAAGCTCCTGATGTACTTTAATCAGCTAAAAATTGTTTGATTTTTACTATTAGAATATATCTAGTAACAAAGCTGAAATTCATAGAGATGCATATCACAATCAACAGATTCCACTACTACCATATAAGATAACAGTTGGCTGTTTGGGGGTGTATTAGTATTGCCCGTTTGAATGAACAGCACTGAAGTGCAGAACCCTTGGCGCAAGCTAGATGTGTTCGATTCTGTGCAAAGTCTACTCAGGTGTTTCAGAAGATCTCTTACTCGCTTGTCACTGTTGGTCGGGCGGGATTTCAGCAACAATTGATCGGCAGATTGTGCAGAACGTTTTCTGAAAATTATTACAATTTTAAATAACCCCAACTTCAGTTTCTAGTATGGATAGTCAATAGGATGAGAATTAAGTTTGCTTAGCTCTATATGCATAGTATGTATAAACTACTGCAGCTGTAACTTCACTTGCAGGTCTTGAAGAATAATGGCTCAGCAGCCCCAAACTCAGCATGAGTTTTGTTATCAAAGAGTTGAACTCCTCAAAACTGAGTCTCTTGGAATTGGATCGTATGGCATTGTCTACAAGGCCATGTGTGACGACTTGCCCTGTGCTGCTAAAATTCTCCACCCTGCCCTCTTTCAGTTCACTGCCCAAGGAACTACAATTGTCATGCGAAAGTTTGAGCAAGAGTGCCGTCTTTTAAGCGCCATAAAGCATCCACACATTGTCCAGTACTTGGGCACATACCATGATCCTGAGTCGAGACTGCCGGTGCTCTTAATGGAGTTAATGGATGAGAGTTTGACCCGATTCCTGGAGCGATCCCACGAACCAATCCCCTATCACACTCAGGTAAATCTCTGCCACAACATAGCCATGGCCCTCTCCTACCTCCACTCCAATGGCATCATCCATCGAGACTTATCAAGTAACAATGTGTTGTTGATCGCAGGCAGCAGAGCGAAAGTGGCAGACGTTGGAATGGTGAAGCTTTACAATGTGAACTGCAGCACTGCTCACCTCACGCCCTTCACACTGTGCCCAGGTAAAATGGCATACATGTCTCCAGAAGCACTAGGGGAGCCTCCTATGTACACTGACAAGCTGGACAGTTTCTCTCTCGGTGTTCTGAGTGTTCAGATCATGACCTGCCAGTTTCCTGACCCTGGGGATCGTTTCCAGATCATGGAAATCAATGATCCAAGAATACCCTCTGGTAGAGTTCAGGTTGAAATTCCAGAAATTGAACGTCGACGATCCCACATTGACCTGATTGACCCAACCCACCCCCTGCTGCCAGTTGCTCTAGACTGCCTAAGGGACAGAGACAGAGAAAGGCCATCTTGTCATGAGCTTTGTGGTCGCATGTCCACACTGAAAGTATCTCCCAAGTACACTGAGAGTGTGCAGCAGTCTCAAGTGAATACCAAACCAACACAAAGTGCCAACAGAGAAAGTAGAGAGAGAGAAATACAACAATCACAACAGATCCGAGACCTTCAACAACAGCTGCACACTAAAGATGACCAGCTGCAAAAGAAGGAACAAGTAAATCAGCAACAACAGAAGCAGACTCTGGGACTACAGACTCTTCTCACTGCCAAAGATGAGCAACTAGCTGGTAAAGAAGCAGCCATCGCTGTATATAAGCAAGAGATTCAGCAGCTCAGAAAACAGCTGCAATCCAGTGCGCAGGCGGAGGCTAGTCGTGCAGCACCAAGTGGGGGTAGCATCAAGCTGAGGTGGAGGGATGGTGGGAGGGCACCAAGAAAGATGTGTGGAGAAGTGTCTGTTGTGGATGAGAGTGTGGCATATTTCAAACCAATGGGGTACAAGAGTGTATCAGCCTACAATTCTACTAATAACAAATGGTCTGAACTTCCTGTGTATCCTAACTTTCACTTCAGTCTAGCAATGGTCAACAGTCTCCTCACTGCCATTGGTGGTAGGACACCAAACCATGAAGTCACCAACTCACTCCTCAGCCTAACTAATAATAAGTGGACAAAACAGTTTCCTCCCATGCCCACCAAGCGCCGGTTCACTGTTGTAGTGTGCAGTGGTAAGTCTCTGGTTGTGGCAGGAGGACTGGGAGAAGGAGGCAAGGAACTAATTACTGTTGAAGTGATGGACACAGAGACCCTACAGTGGTCCACAGCAAGCAGCCTCCCACACCCACTCTACCAAGCACCAGCAACACTCTGTGGAGACCAGGTTTACATGCTGGGAGGTCGGGATCAGAATGACAAATCAAAGTCAGTATTTACCTGCTCACTGGCTGCGCTCCTCCAGTCCAGCAAGCCACAGTCACTGGGAGCACGACTGAAGACTTCGTCATTAGCTAGCAGACCTCAAGTGTGGCACCAGCTAGCTGATACCCCAGCTACCTTATCCACATGTGCCTCACTACATGGACGACTGCTGGCAGTGGGTGGGTGTGATTCACATGATAAAAGGACAACTGTTATTCACATGTACAACACAACAACCAACTCCTGGGAGGTCATCAGCCACATGGCAAGTCCTCGATGTCGATGTTTAGTGGCAGTCCTCCCTCACAATGAACTCATGGTAGTGGGTGGGCTTAAAACTTATGTCGAGACTGACTCTATAGAAATTGCTAGCATTGTTTGATAAGGTGGTTTTACATCTGAGACTAATAGTGTAGAAATTGTTTCATATAGTACACACACTATGTAAATTAAATGTGAGACCACAGTTGGGCTATATTGTTGTATTGATGCCATTTTCTGTTTCATTTAGTAGATAGCACATTATTGTGACAGTTGAACTCCAGTTAAAAGTTGAGATTAAAAGTTTATTTAAGCCATTCGGCTGTCTACTGTTAATGTGTCTACCACAAACGCAGACCACCCGCGATGGACACGTCAGTTACTTTGCGAAAGCGCCCTGCTTCCTTGCCCTCGTTGCTAGCGTCGGAGCATGGGGTTGGGGGGAACCCCAGTGATGACATGCTTTTAAACAGTCTCTCAACCTAATGCTGGTGGGTTTACATCATGTGAAGAGTACATGCATATATATGTATTTACAGCCCATTGCTAGGTGGTTGCTAAGATTATAGAAGACTTATAAATGGTCAACATGCCCACGGAAGAGCTGATTCAGCTATATCAGGTGTGAACTGTGACTATATCAGGTGTGAAGAGTGGCTATATCAGGTGTGAACTGTGACTATATCAGAGTCTGCCAATAAAAGGTACATGTACAACACAACAAACATGCAGTTTAGTCATCCCCCAAAAAGTACAGTAGGCCTACATGTACAACACAACAAACATAGGTCTCTGTTTATTTGCCCAAAAACTCTCCGAGCAATGCGATTTCGCCGACACACTCGACCACATGCTTCGTGATCGACTCGTTTATGGCATTCGGAATGTGCGCGTACAACGACGCCTCTTGGTAGAGCGTTTAAGAAAGCCTATGACTTGGACCAAGCGTCGGAGACAGCCGAGAAAAGCTCTAAACATTTGCACCAGCAACAATCGTCTCACCCTGTTCACGCCGTCTCCGGCGCACCCTAAGAACCCGACCAGACAACAAACAACAGTGTCCTGCTATCGCTGCGGTGGAAAGCACGCAACCAAGGACTGTCAGCAACGAATATTTGCCAAAAGTGAGGGCGATAGATAGATAGATAAAATTTTATTTTGTTAACGCAGGAATGCAGTATCCACAGAACACAGATCAATTCTGCTCCCCATTTTGCCATAACACACTTTACTAGCAGCTACCGTGACTCGATATAGCGAGCAGCCAGTTCAAATTCGAAATACGGCAATGCGAATGGAATATACGGACAGTAATGACGTCATTTCCGTGTTGCCAAAACAACCACCTAGCAACGAACTATAAATCTGTTAAATCACCCTCCCACTCGGGATGTTGCGGTTTATAAGCCCTCCCCCTCGGGCGCTACGCGCCCTTGGGTGTCGGGCTTATAAACCAGCAGCATCCCTCGTGAGGGTGATTTAACTAATACATATACATTACAGTATCTTATTATTGCTATGCACGCACAAACAGAACAGTATCCCACCACTTTAGAATGCAAAGTTCACCCCTTTTCGCAAATTTTTCTAAATGAGGGCAGTGTTCACTTCCACTGAAACTCAGAGATACATACAACATGATTTTAATCAAACTTTCAGTTTCACTTTTTATGTGTGGGTTAGCTAAGGGGGAACCTTCCAAAAAATTCTTCCTCACCAGAGGAAAGATTTACCATGAAGCCATCTACAGGGAAAACTCCTGTGACATGCTTACACATACTTGTGGGTTTACATCCTGTAGTAGATTGGGCTATGAACATTGACATGGGGCATGTAGTCTATTATAAACGTTTGTTTGTTTGGCTATGAATATTGATATTAGGACCTGGTACAAGAGTGCATGATGACATCATTTATTTATACACGTCATCATGCTAGGTAACATAGTGGGGGGATGTAATGCATTGTGGGGTGAGCATGAGTGACCTAGCCACGTTTGTAACCTGAACTGAAGAGTAAACACAGGGGCACAATAAAACAACCACAGGCACATGTCCAGACTCTCCAGCATGTGCACAGAGGATGTGGTATTTTTGAGTGATATTTCTTACCACATGGGGTGGGGTTACTCTCAAAATGAGGAAGAAAGCATCAGCTTTGTAACCTTAGAAACAGCCTCCGGTTAGGCTTTTCACCAGCGTACACATCACACTAGTCTCGTTCCCAGGCATAGAGGAGAAAGGGAGCCTGGTATATACTGTTTGCGCAAGCGTTTATTCGCCACGGAATTCCGTGGCAACCACGTTCGTACATATACGCATGTATGCTGGCAGGCACATGCACAAACAGTGTAGAACAGGCACTTTTTCTCATCCAGACCTGGGTACGAGGCTAACATCATACAAGGGAGAGGCCTGGAAACATAACCATGGAGACCATGTATTGTGATGGGCAAGAGCACATAAGAATGGGCAGCTAGAGGAAGAGCAATGATCAACGAATAAGCTTGCGCGCGCACGTCCACACCTCCCGAGGTAAATGCACGATCGACGACTACTCCTGACAGCCACAGCGTTACAGCCAGTGATACCTGGTTCTCGTCCATATTGTAACCGTAAACCGTACGTTACAAAAATTTTGCGGATGGAACGAACCGCGAAAATTTAACACCACGAAATTTTTTTTATGCGAAAATTTCCCGATCTATGGTATGATCGACAAACGTAACTGACGGTCTAAGCTGGAATGCCAAAATCGGCTATTCTCAAATCATGTACATGTGAAAAATTTGTCACCTACTTGCCTGCTGTCTAGCCTCGTTCCCAGGCCCTGTCCGAAAAATCGGGAAAGGGGCCTGGTAGCACTTCCGTGTATTTTCTGTCAACCATTACTTCTCAAAATTTTGAGGAGCCAACACTACCAGGCCCCTTTCCCGATTTTTCGGACAGGGCCTGGGAACGAGGCTACCTGCTGTCATTGTCGTTCCCGGTACAGAGAGCAGTCCCGTGGTAAAGGGTGGGTGGATACTATATATATAAAAATACCCTTCCACATAACTTTTGGCCGAAGAAGGGGGTGGATGGATAATACATAGATTCGGTAATATTGAAATGCCATACAATTACTCGCTTGAGTTGTCCCCCAACTGGCATCACCCACATCTGCTACATATATTGGCAAATTTAATTAAGTTGTCCATGCAGTGACAGACCCCATAAGCTGCCTTCCAAAAAACAAAATTAGGACAAACCTGGGTACAGACTCTGACGGACAGATGGGCTTATAAGCAGCCAATGGAACCTAACACTTGTGGGTTTACATCCTGTACAATATTGGGCTATGAATATCAACATGAGGAACCATGAATCCAATTCTAAAACTTAGCGGAGAACAGAGAGACATGCTAGTCACGTAGAATTGCTGGCACCAAATGTAATGTCAATATTATATGTCACAGTTTTGGACCACAGCCCCCCCCCCCCCCCCCCCACCTCAAGTTACAGCCACATGTGATCCTTATCGCTGCTGAGTAAGTAGACAAGCTAGCTCAAGTTTACCATCCTAGATATGGTGCTACTAAGCAGCGAGTGAGTTTGCCATGAACATCCAGCTCAACTTCAACAGCTCATGATCTCCAACATGGATAGCACTAGCTACTGAGTAACAAGCAAGCTCTGTGTGAGCTTCCAGCTCGACTTTCATCAAAACAAGTGAGCAAGCTCAGCGTGAGCATCCAGCTTGATCCAAATCGCTTAGTAGTATCTGTTATGGGTGCTTTTTCTGTCAGGGTACCCCCCCCCCCCCCCCCCCCCATCTACCTAAGTAGACATTGATGTCATTCACATGACATCAATTTCCAGGCCTGCTCCGTTCTTGTATACTGTAAGCAACCAAAAACTGGAGAAGGGGATAGCCTGGGAACAAGACTAGTCAGCTGGCTCAGTGAGCTACATTAGCCTCATTCCCAGGCTCCCCAACTATGGAATGGGAACATGGTCATTGTGAATGTGGGGAGAGCCTGGTATCTTATTTCTCCTATAAGCTCAAAGATAGAAGAATAGTACAAAGGGTTTAATTACACGTGGGCATACCCGGGGGGCTCAGAAAAGTAAAAGAGCAAAACAGGAAAAAAATCCTGTATGAAACCCTGAAGTATCTAGCTAGTGGAGCGATTATTGTACACAACAAGTATTAAATGTATAGTTGTTAATTTGTTCTGGACATTTTCACTTTCATCATGCTCCTGTGAAAAATATACCAGACTCTTCGTGCCTAGTGTGTTCCAGATCAGGGGAGCCTGGGAATGAGGTTAGAGCTATATCAGTCCCAACTTCTAATTTCCCTTCACAGAATTTTGGTCCTAAAAGGAAGCTTCCGAAAATTTTCCATTAGGGCAAGTCCAAGAGTATAAATACACACCTCTCAACTCTCACAGTGCCGTCGTGAGACTCATGATTTCAGCTCTGATCTCACGATCACACGGTGGAGGCCTCATTTCTCACGGTCTACTGTCTGTGAGCACGACAGACCTAGTCACACGACAGGAGGCTTTAATCCATTCTGCGAATGCTGAAATGTCACAGTTTGGTGTCTAAATGGAAGAATGAACACCCGAGAATGGCGTATTGCACCACCTCTCACAGATAATAGTCGTTTCACAGTGGAACGCCACGTTGCACACGTGGAGGGTAGACCCACCCTCTCTTGTTGAGATGCTATTGGCCACACCCACATCTCATGGCAGACTTCAGTTGCAAGTTGAGAGGTCCGTAAATAATAGGAAGCGATGATTGCTACTTAGTTCTTGCAACCACCAACCAGAACAACCAGTTGACACTGACAAGCTAGACAGCTTCTCTCTCGGTGTTCAGATCATGACTCGGCAGTTTCCTGACCTAAGCAATCGCGTGACCATAGTTGAAGACTCACGATTTCCAACAGGTACAATCGAAGTGCCTGTTCCGGAAACTCAACCAAATACTGGGAGGTAGCAAAGCCCTGGGAACAAGGCTAAACAATGGTCTAGTGCAAGTAGTAGCCACAGATGGTCCTTACATATACCAGAAGTACTACACAATGCGCCCATTGTCCTGCCTAGGCAGATAGCTACTACAGTGGTAGTGAGATCAACTTTTTGAAAGAAACAGCTTGCTCTCAGGACTGGCGTGTGCCATGAGTGACCAACACACACCAAACAATCTCCCAATGGCTGCTCTTTTTGAGGAATGGCGAGTCGTGCAAAACAAAAAAGTTTTAGTACCAATAATAAGGGGAGAGCCACTTACTGTGCCATGGATGGCCCCAGCTAGGGGGACCATAAACTGTACCCTCGCAAATCAGTGCCCATGGGCAAAGCATCTTACAAGTTTACCAAAAATGGGGTGGACACTCTTTCAATACACGTAGCAATTTTATATATAGGCATGTGGTGTCACACATGGAGAAAATTATTTGTAAGAAATCACTGTGAGGGGTGAGCGCGGTGGCTGAGCTGGGAGGGCGTAGCAGGATGGGGGTGGGGCTGAGCGGTACACCCTACAGCCCAGGATGGGATGCCTGGGGCATGGCTGGACTGGTGTCATACCGGAAGTGGGTGTGGTTATATGATGTGATGGTTGGTCACGTGATGATAGACACTTGATTGGTCAATAATCAGAGACATTTGATTGGTTAAAAATCCCAGACATTTGATTGGTCAGTACGTTGTAGTGATCCGTTCGGTGGGCTTTAATTGGCATCAATGAGCATAAAAATCGATGTTTGTGTTCAATCCTCAGTTCTTGTGGCCATGCATTTTCAGAAGATTGGCGAAGCCCTCTTCCAGTTGCTCTGAAAACAAAAAATTGTGTCAAGTTTGGACTTCATAGCCATGCAATTCTAGTATGTTACCATTTAGCCTCCTCTAATTGGTCAATGGGTGTGACGGAAGTGGGTGGGGCCACCGTGGGAACTTCTTATGGGATTTTCCCACAGGTATGGGAATTGAGTTGAGAATTTTCCCACGGTCTAAATTATCCATCCCTGAGTCACGTGATATGGTAGGATCATGCACATTGCTTAAAACCCTTTATGTTATACCTAGTATGTTACCATTTAGCCTCCTCTAATTGGTCAATGGGTGTGACGGAAGTGGGTGGGGCCACCGTGGGAACTTCTTATTGGATTTTCCCACAGGTATGGGAATTGAGTTGAGAATTTTCCCACGGTCTAAATTATCCATCCCTGAGTCACATGATATGGTAGGATGACATAAAAACACATTGCTTAAAACCCTTTATGTTACCTAGTATGTTACCATTTAGCCTCCTCTAATTGGTCAATGGGTGTGACGGAAGTGGGTGGGGCCACCGTGGGAACTTCTTATTGGATTTTCCCACAGGTATGGGAATTGAGTTGAGAATTTTCCCACGGTCTAAATTATCCATCCCTGAGTCACGTGATATGGTAGGATGACATAAAAACACATTGCTTAAAAGCTTGAGCTTGAACACCACCTTTATTTTTGCAGAAATTATGGATTACCAACTTTGTTACCGGTGTGGTGAATCTTGTGGTGTAGAAGAGAAGGTTTGCCCCTATTGCTATACGGAAGGTCAAGGTGAAGGCTCCGATGATGAGTGGGATGCTTGTACTTTGATTGGCCCGGAATCGCCGGTTAATGAGAAGCAAGAGAAGATTGGTGAATTGGTAGAGAAGTTTGAAGCCGAGCTTTTGGCTAAACGCGAACGCGAGTTTAAGATCCCCTCATGTTCGAAGTGCCAACCACCACAGCATTGGAATCCGTTGTTCGGTACATGTCCTAATTGTTCGAATATCAAACTTTACTGTCCCCATTGTGCGGGGGAGGACCGCGGATACACACTCAGGGTCGTTAATGGGCCCATTTGTGGGCGATGTCATGGACCATCCTATTGTCCCTGTTGCGACTGGTCGGGGGAAACCGTCGATATCGAGTGGGATGGTATTCTTGAGAAGATCCGAGAAGAAGCCTACTATATGGCTGCAACAATAGTGGAACAAGACAATGACTAGTTTGAATAGTTTGCATTAACTAGTTTGATAGACTCATAGTAGTTCTTATTGACAGACTTTGTTTTTCATTTCTATTTTTAGTGATGGAATTTTCCACCCTCTTGTACTTACTACTGTTGTTTCCAGGACTTGCTCCAGTCATTGAACTTTTGTTCGTCGCGCAGCTGCTCCAAGAAGCGCAAGAGCCCGTTTACATTGTCCATAGCTATTACGATCCAGATACTGGAGCCTACTACGAGCTGTTTGACGACGGTAACTATTACCTTGTAAGTGACCATGGAAGCGAAGATGACTGGGAGGGGGACGATTACCTATACTGAGATGTACAAATATGTCAAAGCAGACGAATACCCTGAATCGCTTGGTCCAAACGAAAAAGATTGTCTCCAGAAGAATGACGCCCTGTTCAAGTCGCATTACAAACAGATGTTGGAGGCAGTGAAGTGCCAAGGTATTCTATATACACAAACCCACACAGAGGTGGAAATGTGATCATGCATGCAGTGAGGATTGTTTGGGGTCGAGGGTGAAGTGTCCTGAATACAAAATCGAAGGGAAACGTGAATTGGACGTGGCAGACTAGGAGAAGGTCAATAGGGTCAAATACTTCAAGGCTATTTCCCATGGTCCTTGGATGGTCGAGTGTCCTCGGTGTCGGGTCAAGGAATTGGCATGCAACGCTCATTTCAGGGAGGAGAATGCTTACAGCATCAATGATGGTGGGGATGTTTTGGCAGAGAAATGGTCTTGTGATCCCAAGTTTGATTCCATCATTGTCAGGACATACTACAAAGAGGTTGGTAAGTACCAGTTCAACGTTGAGAGTTTCTGGGTGGGGTTTGAAACGGTTTTCAGCTCAGATCCTCAAGTCAATCTGGAAGTGCTCAAGGGCTATTGACGTGAAAAATCCCTGTCTGGGTGGCATGACAACAGTGCAAGATTTGAGAATTAGTGTTCCAAACTACCCATCATCGACCATGGATGACGATGAAGAGCGTATGGAGATTCCAGTCATCGAGAAAGTGGCACCTTGAAAGGTCAACATGAATGTGAGAGCCACCTTTACTCGGACTCAGACAGAAGAGTTGAAGAAAGTATTCCTAGTTACAATGTCTCCACCCAAGGTCGAACTCATCAGTCTCGCAGAAAGGTTTGTCCTTACCAAAAGACAGGGTGTTGAGGTGGTTCAGAAACCAGCGGGACAAACAAGTACGAAAGCGAGATTGAACAAGCTTCTGCGGACTGAAATGTAGATTCATGAACTAAACATTCATAGTTTAGGAATTCGTGGAATTTGTAAATAAGTAGACCTCCCAGACAGTTCATGCTATTATCTTAGTGTATCTCCATTTTGTAGTGTACTTTGTCAATGGAGTGCTATGTGGAAAGTCAGATAACCTTTCATAGAGATCAGAGTTCGTTTCCGTCTCTATCAACTTTTGAACTATAGGAAGACCCAGAGAGAGTACTGTGACGCGTCTTGCGACCTGATCGAACACTACTTTTTGAACCTGGAAGTCCTGGGCGTCGTAATTTGAACTGAAACCTTCCGATGACCGGAGGGAGCGGGTGATGCTTCGGGCCCTCATCAGCAGTTGGGTAGGGGGCGGGTGCCCTTTCAAGGGTGGCCGCTCTTTTGTGACACTACGGTATCAATACAATATGCATTCCTATTGTATAACAAAAACGTACTGGACAACAATAATTCTTTTATCCTCTCACTTCATGTCAGCACAAGTGTCTGCACTCAGGCTATTATCATCAATTACTAGGTCAGTCGTTTCGCCAACGGAACGCTCACGTGATTTTTATTTTTAAAGTTACGTCATTACAGCCACCTCGTGGTCGTGAATAGTAGCGAAGAACTCTCGCTGAGAAAGAGCGCTTTTTCTCATCGCTCACACTACCTTGGGAAACGGCAACAGTGCGTGATGTTTGACTATGAAGTAGGGGTTCTTGTTGCAGTGAGAATTTTTAATCCAGACTGTCATGCCGCGTGATTCAACGCCGAGTTTGCCGTCGTTCCATAATTGGACCGGGTGATTTAGGGAAGCTGGTGGGATCTATTTTTTCTTGCGTTTACTGGAACAAGCTAGAACTGAGGTATGTTGTTACCAACTAACTGCTGAAGGTGTTAGACTGAAGATTGTGTGTTTACTGTACTGTAAAAAAGGTTTCCGGACGGCCTATATTCAGCACATGTACAAATACAATGGTTTGCAGGCTATTAGTAATATGAAGGAATAAACTAGAATCACACCACGTAATCACTGTCGCTACTAGGTGAATGTAGGGCATTGTATGGGGTGCCGTTTGTGTCAAAACTCCGGTTTTTATCAAACCCGTGACCTTACTGATCAAAACATCAATCCGTCTTTAGTAAACATCGATTGATCTCAACTAGAAAAGGCAATCCATCAATCTTTACCAAACAGCAGAATATGTTTAGCAAATATGTTTAGCCAAGATCGATCAATGTTTGCTGAACATCGATCGAAGTTTACTAAACATCAGTTGCTGTTTTTTGTAAAGGTCGTGTAAGGTACCGGATGAAAGTCGCATACGTCATCATTAATGCATTGCCGTGCAACGCCCTCTGCATACTTCAACTTTTGTCAGTCAGTATGAGAAAAGGCTGCAATTTGGAAGGGGCACTGTCCCTAAGGTGATCTTTAACAACAAAGAACTTCAACCCATAGCTGTACATGCTTCCAAACTGCAGTCTTTTCTCATGCTGTCTTACAAAAGTCCAAGTATGCATAGAGTGTGGCATGGCATGCATCCATGATGACGTATACGGCTTTCACCTGGTACCTTATGCGACCCTTTACGAAACAGCAGTCGATGTTTAGTAAAGATCGATGGATTGCCTTTTCTAGTAGAGATCAATCAAGGTTTAGTAAAGGTCATGGGTTTGATAAACACTGGAGTTTTGACACAAACGGCACCCCATAAAATTATGGGGGCAAGCCTGAGTGAGTGCATACACTTGCCTACTCACAGGCTCAACCAATTGTTAAAATTCAAAGAGTAGTCGCCTATATAGCTCACCTGCAGAAGCATTTGCAACCAGGATAAATTATCTTGATTAGCAAAAAATCTTCCTTGATTATTTACTGTTGATCCCTTGATTTACATAGGGTAAGATGGTAGCCAAGCCTCCTTGGTTGGACTTCAAAGTCAAGTTGACCCCTTTCTGAGGATCCAGTTTCCATGGTAATACATCATATGGGAGGTCAAGCGCTAAGTGTGGAGATCGGTCACTGATATGTTGATCGTGTTGATGAGAGTGACATGAACGCATTGTACAGTGACTCTATGGAAGGGTAGCCTCGTCCCCAGGCCCCACCCGAAAAATCGGGAAAGGGGCCTGATAGCGTTTTTGTGTATTTTTTGTCGACCATTTTGAGGAGCCAATCAGATTGCAGAATGAAACCACGCGGATTGTGATCCCGTCACATGCGCACTAGGCCAAAAGTGCCGACTATGCAATATGGTAGAGTAGCTCGTGATGGCGTCGTCTGTGTCTCCTATATATGTGCGGCAGTGGTGTCACGTTTATGGGAGATCGGTGGATGATCGAAATCGGAGAGCGCTGTTTACCCATACGGGTTATCGAGACAAACTCCCCGATCGTCTGTTGGCACGGGTCCCAGTATAGACAGTGTGCATCCGAACTGGATAGATAAACACGGAAGATAGCATACTACAGCATCACTTGTTCAGCTTCATCTTGCACGCATTTGCATGATAGTCAGCTGACATCAACGGTTGTAGTAAGGCGTGTCCTACCGTAGCACGCGTTTGATGACATTTACATTAGCGACAGAAAATACACGGAAGTGCTACCAGGCCCCTTTTCCAATTTTCGGACGGGGCCTGGGAATGAAGCTAATGGAAGGGCTGGACCTGAACAGTAAGCCTAGGGCTGAATTTCTTAGTAATGTTATGCAATCACTGCGATTTTGCAACATTCCATTGGAGGTCAAGGAATGTTGTGCAATTACTGTGATTGTGTAAAGATTAGTGAGCAGTTCAACAAAAAGTGTCTCTAACTTACCATCCCTGTCTGGGCCTTCTAAAGAACCACTGCACAATGCATTCATGCCATAACAAATACTTGCATTGTTTTCACTGCAGAGGGACCGCACACAACTATCAGGGATCATGTGAAGAGCTTCCAAGACCAAGATTGGGAATGCCCTTCCAAGCAAACCATTCAACTCATATCTGTCTCCACTTCGGTGTAGGTGATCCAGAAAGGGAAATTTTTATATCTTACCTCCTAATTTCAGACAAGAGATATGTGTTCGTGTACAAAAATAGCTCTTTTACCCCTGTCACTTCACAGTTATGTTCAGTCTGTTTCATAATGCTCTCTTATCATGCAATGTTTTCATGTTGCTCATTTAGTTTTCTTTGTGTACAGTTATTAATTGCCAGCAGCTGCATGCATGTTTGATCGCGCGCGCATGGTAATCAGCACACCGGAACAAATCCCAGTGTCTTTTAGCATTAACTACTACCCTTTTTCTTCTGATTGTGTAGGGCATGAAAGAATAGCACCTTGTAAAAATATTTTCCGGACGACTTTTGCGTACGGCCTCGAGTTGATATAGGTATGTTCTTGGCCTTGTCAACAGCGTATCCAGGCAGATTTCAGATTCCTGTTTCGATTGCTTGAAAGAAAAATAGTCGGTGTTCACGCGTATACAGTAGATAGTTGTTCTGTTGCTACCTTGCACGGTAAAAGCAGTGCCAAGTTGCTGTCGAAAATCTGAGCGCGGCGCAATTCTTCAATCCCTCACACACGGGTTAAAAATAAATTTGTATGGGCTCTAGTTACTTCCGGTTCCGTTGGCGAAATGACTGAGGTGGCAAAAAGCCAGAACAAAAAGGCAACATTTTGTTTAACCAACTATACATTCAACATTCAGGGCCATAGCCATCAGATTTGAAGTGGTCAGGTTACTGGTGCGTGTGTATTCACCAGACGACCGAGTTTCACATGGATGAATGTCTACCTTTTCTGCCCATTGTGCTGTACAGCACTGGCTTTGGCTTCCCAATCGTTCACTAATCTTGCAAGCCACACCCTTAGCAGATGAGGCTTGTGAGACTAATCGTTCGCTTGGAAGAACGACAAATTGTTGGGAGAAAAAGACTCTTTCGTGCTGTTCGCAGCCATCTCGCAAGTTTCAACATGTCACCTCCCGACATGCGCCATGTGCGTGTGGGCTTTGCGTGGCGTCTACCAAGCAATGGTGCTAAGTGGCGACACCAAGCAAGCCATGAGTGAGGGAAAAAGTGGTCCGGTTGAAACTGGACTAACCGGACCGGCGGCTACAGCCCTGACATTTGGTGTGTAGGCTAGTTGCCCCCTGCTAGCTAGATATGTGTAGTCAGTTACTCGGTACTTTCACTCTTTTTGTCTAATTTGGTCTCTGTGTATACCCACACACAATTAAGACCTTTCTACTCCTGATGTTGCTCACATGGGAAAAGATACCCGGTTCCCCTCAACCTAGATCTTCACAACTGCCATGTTTGTATTCCAGAACAGGAGAGCCTGGGAACGAGGTTATCACACTGCTTGTAGCAAACACGTCTTCTGTCCTCTTGCCAGTAATTTCTCTAGTCTGCCATACAGTAAGCTTACTGTCTTCTATATCATCTTGGCTTGTCATCGTCTTCGTCACTAAGAGCACAGGTGGCAGCAAGATATGTGAACTAAGCAAAGAACTTCCAACCTGTTGCATACATATAAGTGCATTCCAAATAAGGTAGATAGGCTTAATAATTGAGCCTTTCAAAAATTTTAGCTGTGTATCTCAACGATGCCTTGAAACTGAGCTCTCCAAGGTAAACGCTGACTGGCCTGGCTTATAACCAACTCCACGAACCTAACGTTTGCGGGTTCCATATCCGCTATGAATACTGATTCCAATCTATGAATATTATTGCCGAGCGCCTTATTGCCAAGCGCCTTAGTGCGAGGCTCGGAATCGGGGATCCATTCTCAGGATGTGCATGTGTACATACGTACGTACACGTTGGTCACGCAATTAAGACCTTTCTACTCCTGATGTTGCTCACATGAGAAAAGATACCCGGCTTCCCTCAACCTAGGTCTTCACAACTGTCATGCTTGTATTCCGGAGCAGGGGAGCCTGGGAACGAGGCTACCACACTGCTGCTAGTGAACAAGTTTTCTGTCTTCTTGCCAGTAATTTCTGTAGTCTGCCATACAGTGAGCTTACTGTCTTCTATATCACCTTGGCTTGTCATCGTCTTTGTCACTACAAAGAGCACAGGTGGCTGCAAGACACGTATAAACTAAGCAAACAATACACAGAACTTCCAACCTGTTGCATAACTATAAGTGCATTCCAAATAAGATAGTTAGGCTTAATAATTGAGCCTTTCAAAAATTTTAGCTGTCTATTTCAATGATGTCTTGAAACTGAGCTCTCCAGGGTAAATTCTGCCTGGCCTGGCTTATAACCAACTCCTCGAACCTAATGCTTGTGGGTTCAATATCCGCTATGAATGCTGGTTCTAATCTATGAATATTATTATATGAGAGGTGATTTGTTGGACTGTTTTTTGATAAGCTCCTACATGTGTCTCAAAAATGAGTGAAGAAAATTCTGTTACCATGGTGATGACTACTAAGTATCAAGGCTACACCAAACGTAGTTGCTACAAATAAGTTAGACACTTCATCCAATGAAATGTACACTTGTTCAAAACGCTCGGGCTTTTAGTAGAACCCTCACTGCACTTGAGCTACAATATTTTTTATTGGGCGAGCGTGAGTGAGCCCCACACTAGTGAGTTGAAACAGCGGAATTTCTCTGATATATATATATATACATATGTATCGTACGTCGTACGTCCACTGCACACGCTGCGTACGGACACTATGCACGTGATCTAATTGGGAACAGTGAGCACGCTTTTATAGTCAGATTTTATAGTTGTTTTGCTGCTTGTAGTGAACATGTATATTCTGAAGGTTCCCGTAAAGTGCAGGCAGAATGTTGCTAATAAATTATTCATAAGTCGTTATTTTAACCCCTGTGCTGCACTTTGCAGGTGGGTTGTCAGCAGTTACAAGACTAAAGTAAACTTGTGGTTTACCTGGTCAATCAATGGCTTCATAGACTGACTCACATTTTATGGTTTCTTCAAAAGACTTTAATCAACCACTGATACTCCTGTCTGTTTCCTTCTGACAACCTACCTGCAAAGCGCAGTATACTTGCAACAAACTAACAGCGCTAACGGCCAAGTGTTCTACTAAACACTCTCATATATCCAAAGGAGGTCGAGGCAAGCTCTTTCTCTCTTTAGAGGTACAGAATCTACATACAATACAGTTGTAGTAGATGTTGGTCCAGTTGGAAGTGTTGGTTGTGTGGCACGAGTTCCAAGTATGGCCCGTCTTCAGTGACAGCTCAGTCCTCATCTAGCCTTGTCCCCAGGCTCTCCTGCACGAACATCAAATCCTGATGACGAGGTTAGATTTGTCTTGCATGGGAGTAGTCTTGCCTGATAGACTTTTGAGTGCTACAGTGTTGTTTGTGTTGAAGCAAAAGCAGTTTCAGATACAAGTCTGCATGTAAGAATATCAGTGCTGGGAGAAGCCATGGTCTGGCAGGCAAGACTAATTTTAGGATTTAAGTAATGGCAAGGGTTTCATTGAGCTGACAAACATGACAACCATTACCAAAGGTGCAACTGACTCCTCCACATGTGCAATGAGGGTCTGGTGTTCTGAGGCACATTGCTGTCACATATTATGATCAGGAGAGGGTTAACAAAATTATATTATGTCACTAAGGCCATAGAATTAAAATTACCAATTTCTCAGACAATTACGAAATTTTCACTCATTAACTAGGCATTTAGTACCTGCACATGTGGCAACTTACTTCTGGTTTGTGCTTCTATCAACAGCAGGTCGCTCACAGGCGGTACAAATATGAACAGTGGCATGAACGACACTCATAAAAGCCAGAAATTCAGCTCATGATTTCATCGTAAAGCTTAATCCAAGCGTGTGTAGCTACATTAGCTACCCTGGCTGGAGAAATGACTGGCATATGTGATACTGGGCTATCTTGGGTAAGGACTTAGCTACTTGTGCGTTTTGAAATTTGGGTGATGAATCCCATGACAAGTTAGTAAACCAGCAGTGTGCTCCTCGTTCAGGCTGGCACCAAGATAGTAGCAAAGGTGGCCTGAAATTCATAGAGATGCTTATCACAACCACCAGATTCCACTGCTACCATATAAGGCAACAGTGGAATCTGTTGCCTGTTTGTGGGGCGTATTAGTATTGTCAGTTCGAACTAGCACAAGGTCAGGACTGCAGGAGCTACCTGTATCAAAGAACCCATGTGAAGTCAGTTCCTGAGAAGTGGATCAAGTCAATCTATCATACACAAAGAAGGTAGGAAGTTTGATACATTTAGGCACAAGTAAAACTAGAAGTCTTCAATGTTTTATGGTATAGTTGCGGAACAAAGTGACCCTGAGGCATTATTTAAACAGCTTTCAGTAAAGGAGTATCATGTTTGGCTTCACAAATACTGCTTAGTGCATGGTTTGTATGGTATCTGGTGTTCGTTTCAGGGGGGCTGGTACGTGTTAATTCTGCTGGTGGGGGAGACGTAAGCACAATTAATTCGCATTCTGGGTGACACACTCTCCACCCAACTCACCGAATACTGTAGTCTCGTGAAAGAGCGCCCACGGGCAAAGCATCTTACAAGTCTGCCAAAGAGGAGAGTGGGTACTCTTTCCTCATTTAACTATGAAACAGCATCCAGGTCATGTTTACAGTGACTCGACACCCAAACCAAATACTCTGACGAAAAATAATGTACAACAGAGCCACGTTGAAGTCAAGTCCGATGGGACTCAACGTTCTGAATGGCATGATGTCACCATGAGCATGGAGCAACACAAAGTAAACTTTGACCCTATAAAGAACATTGGGCTAAAAGTAGGGGGTGGGTATCCTTTCAAGATTGGGTGCTCTTTTGCGACACTACCATAATTAAGTTCGCTTGGCTTTATATAAAAATACATAGCATGTATAAATTACTGCAGTTGTAACTTTCACTTTCAGGCATTGAAGAACAATGGCTCAGCAGTCCCAGCCACAGTATGAGTTTCGCTATCAAAGAGTTGAACTCCTCAAAACTAAAGAGCTTGGTGTTGGATCGTATGGTGCCGTCTGCAAGGCCATGTGTGATGACTTGCCCTGTGCTGCTAAAATTCTCCACCGCACCCTCTTTCAGTTCACTGCCCCAGGAGCTACAAGTGTCATGCGAAAGTTTGAGCAAGAGTGTCGTCTTTTGAGTGCCATAAAGCACCCACACATTGTCCAGTACTTGGGCACATACCATGATCCTGAGTCGAGGCTGCCGGTGCTCTTAATGGAGTTAATGGATGAGAGTTTGACTCGATTCCTGGAGCGATCCCGTGAACCACTCCCTTACCACACTGAGGTGAATCTCTGCCATGACATAGCCTTGGCTCTTTCCTACCTCCACTCCAATGGCATTGTCCATCGAGACCTGTCAAGCAACAATGTGTTGCTGATCGCAGGCAGCAGGGCTAAAGTGACGGACTTTGGAATGGTGAAGCTTTACGATGTGAACTGCAGCACCGCCCACCTCACCCCCCTCACTCTGTGTCCAGGTACAATGGCGTACATGTCCCCAGAAGCACTGAAAGATCGACCAGTCTACACTTACAAGCTGGACAGCTTCTCTCTCGGTGTTCTTTGTGTTCAGATCATGACCCGGCAGTTTCCCGACCCTGGGGATCGTGTGACTGAAGTTGAAGATTCACGATACCCAACAGGTACAGTTGAAGTGCGTGTTCCTGAAATCGAACGTCGACGATCTCACATTGACCTGATCAACCCAGCCCACCTCCTGCTGCCAATTGCCCTCAATTGCCTAAAGGACAGAGACAGAGAGAGGCCATCCTGTCATGAACTTTGTGGTCACATGTCCACACTGAAAGCATCCCCCAAGTACACTGAGAGTGTGCAGCAGTCTCAAGTGAATACCCAACCAACACAAAGTGCCAACAGAGAAACTCGAGAGAGAGAATTACAACAATCACAGCAGATACGAGAGCTTCAACGACAGCTAGACACACAGAGTGATCAGCTGCACACACTGGGAGTCCAGCTGAGAGAGAAGGAACAAGAAAATCAGCAAAAACAGGAACAGATGTTTGGACTACGGACTCTTCTCACTGCCAAAGATGAACAACTAGCTGGTAAAGGCCACCAGCTACAACAGAAAGAAGTTGCACATCAGCAAGAGATTCAGCAGCTCAGACAACAGCTGCAATCCAGTGAGCAGGTAGCTGCAGAGTTCCAGCGAAACCTTCTGGACAGAGAGAAGATGAATCGAGATCTGCAAAGGCAAGTCCTAGAACTGCAACAGCAGTTGAGGCGGAGAGGAGGTCCGAGACGAGAGGAGGGGGAGGCTAGTGGTGCAGCAGCAAGTGGTGGTAGCATCAAGCTGATGTGGAGGGATGGTGGGAGGGCACCATGTAAGATGTATGGAGAAGTGTCTGTTGTGGATGGGAGTGTGGCATATTTTCAACCAGTGGGGTCCAAGAGTGTATTTGCCTACAATTCCACTAATAACAAATGGTCTGAACTTCCTGAGTGTTCTAACTCTTATGTGAGTCTAGCAGTGGTCAACAGTCTCCTCACTGCCATTGGTGGAAAGACATCAAACAATGAAGTTACCAACTCACTCCTCAGCCTCACTGATAATAAGTGGACAAAACAGTTCCCTCCCATGCCAACCAAGCGCTGTGTGACTGCTGTAGTGTGCAGTGGCAGGTCTCTGGTTGTGGCAGGAGGAGTGGTAGAAGGAAGAAAGAGATTGAGTGCTGTTGAAGTGATGGACACAGAGACCCTACAGTGGTCCACAGCCACCAGCCTCCCACACCCACTCCACCAAGCATCAGCAACACTCTGTGGAGACAAGGTTTACATGCTGGGAGGTTTTGATCAGAATGACAAACAATCAAAGTCAGTATTCACCAGCTCACTGGATACCCTCCTCCAATCTTGCCAGCCACAGTCCCTGGGAGCACGACTGAAGACTTTGTCATTAGCTAGCAAACCTAAAGTGTGGCACCAGCTAGCTGATACCCCAGTTACCTTATCCGCGTGCACCTCACTGCATGGACAACTGATGGCAGTGGGTGGGTATGATTCAGATGGTAAAGAAACAACTGCCATTCACATGTACAACACAACAACCAACTCCTGGGAGGTCATCAGTGACATGGCAACTCCTCGACGTCGCTGTTTAGTGGCAGTCCTCCCTCACAATGAACTCATGGTAGTGGGTGGGCTTATGACTTATGTCGAGACTGACTCTGTAGAAATTGCTAGCATCGTTAGATAAGGTGGTTTTACATCTGAGACTAATACTGTAGAAATTGTTTCATATAGTACACACACTATGTAAATTAAATGTGAGACCACAGTTGGGCTATATTGTTGTATTGATGCCATTTTCTGTTTCATTTAGTAGATAGCACATTATTGTGACAGTTGAACTCCAGTTAAAAGTTGAGATTAAAAGTTTATTTAAGCCATTCGGCTGTCTACTGTTAATGTGTCTACCACAAACGCAGACCACCCGCGATGGACACGTCAGTTACTTTGCGAAAGCGCCCTGCTTCCTTGCCCTCGTTGCTAGCGTCGGAGCGTGGGGTTGGGGGGAACCCCAGTGATGACATGCTTTTAAACAGTCTCTCAACCTAATGCTGGTGGGTTTACATCATGTGAAGAGTACATGCATATATATGTATTTATAGCCCATTGCTAGGTGGTTGCTAAGATTATAGAAGACTTATAAATGGTCAACATGCCCACGGAAGAGCTGATTCAGCTATATCAGGTGTGAACTGTGACTATATCAGGTGTGAAGAGTGGCTATATCAGGTGTGAACTGTGACTATATCAGAGTTTGCCAATAAAAGGTACATGTACAACACAACAAACATGCAGTTTAGTCATCCCCCAAAAAGTACAGTAGGCCTACATGTACAACACAACAAACATAGGTCTCTGTTTCGGAACAGTGCTTCGCTATTACATTGACCCATCACTCAGTACAGGCACAAATTCTTCATTTCACTAATGCACGACCGCGGTTTCGGCCTGATTGGGCCTCGTCAGGTGCATGCAGTGTACACAATGCATACGTGCAGGACTATATATGCTAGTACAACATGGCGTGTGACGTCAGGCGTACCTACGCTATACAGACGCTACATGTACGCTATGTGCAGTTCTGTGGCAAGGTTGGTGATGGTGGGTCTAGACAGCTCTCTCCAGTCAACCATCCTCCATCCAGTCCCTTCCGTGCAACGTGGCCGGGCTGGCCATCGATTTGCATTGTGTCGGCATATAGGTCATCAGTGACATGGCAACTCCTCGACGTCGCTGTTTAGTGGCAGTCCTCCCTCACAATGAACTGATAGTAGTGGGTGGTTGTACACCTAGTAGCTGGACTGGTACTGACTCAGTAGAAATTGCTAGGATCATTTAATAAAGTGGTTTTACACATGAGACTAATACTGTAGAAATTGTTACACACACACTATGTAAGTTGAGTGTGAGACAACTGTTTGATTATATTATTGATGCCACTTTCTGTTACATTTAGTAGGTAATATACCGTATACACGGGTTAATAAGCGCAGCTCGCTATGAAGCGCATACCGTATAGCGGGAAATTTTCGCGGGTCCAAATTTTCGCGAAAATCCCGTTTCCCCTCCAGAAGAAATTTTCGCGGTTTTAATTTTCGCGTTTAGCTGTAGAACACGAGCTATTGACCACGCCCCTTAACGTGTGCGTCATGTTGCCACGCCTCCGTCGAGCTCGCACTTGAGACACTTGTCAAATATGGCTGATGGTCGAGTGAGTTTTTCGGTTGAGGCGGTGGTGAGAGGCTACCATGCCTACAAGCACATCTGGGCCGCTGTCTATGGCGAAGAATTGCCGTGCGAGAGGGAAGCTGGCAACCGGGTCGATGCTTTCGCTGTGGCCGTAATGAAGGATGGGACGGTTGTAGGCCACGTTCCGAAGAAGATCTCCTCCGTTTGCTCTTTGTACCTACGTCGAGGCGGATCGATTATATGTCATGTAACATGCACAAAACGCACGTGTGAAAAATGTTCACGAGTACAAAATTTCAGGTGTTCAAATTTTCGCGGTTTTTATTTTCGCATTTCGGTTGTGGGTCGCGAAAATCGCGAAAATTTGGACCTCGCAAAAATTTCCCGCTATACGGTATTGCTTATTAAGCGCATGCTTCTTTCCTGGTTTTGCACCTGGATAATAACTGCAATTCCACAGTAGTGTACCTGTAAATTTTCTACTAGGATTAAGGGTGGTCAGACCTATTACATAACCTTGCATCACCGGTTGCCATGGGGCATGTAACTCGGAAAGTATAGCAGCTATGAACACGCAGTTTTTTGCATTACAGTGTACGTGCACAGACTGATATACTCCATAAAAATGATAGCTCTACCTTTTCCACAGGAGGCGTGGCAAGGCGACAAAATTTTGACTTGTTTGTTGATAAAAGTCTCCAATGAAGTCACCTACCTTGGTGAAACAGGGCCTTCTAGGGATATTTTGGTGAGAGGAATCCAATAACAGGGCCCTTTTTGCGAAATTACTGCGACATCACAAGTTATGCATGAGTTTTAACATTTTGGAGCGTTTAATTTCAGAAAACTTCCTGTTACGGTCAAGAGTATCTCATGCGTATGTCACACAGCAAGTATCATCCCATTCCGATGAGCACACGTCAAGTTTTACAGAGTTATGCGCTTTTCTCATTTCCTCGTACTTGTATGGGTACGTGTGCATGTGCAATTGAGCAGCTGCAACTAGCAGCCCCACCCTGACTTGCAGTGCATTGGTGAACTTGAATGGTTTTGTGGTTAGTACCCAAGCATACAATCATAACAGTGTTTGACCACCCTTAACACTGAGTTAACTTGATTGGGCAGGCTAGTTTCTACAAACAGGTCGGGCAAAGCAAGTTATTGACTATGAAATAGCGGTTTCAAGATGTCAACTTTTCACCCAGCAGCTTCATCGCTAGCGAATCTCAACGACACAATATCGACGATCTCTATGACTCGACTCTTCATCTACACAGAGAGATCAGAAAGACTGCTGCTGTAGGAGGTGATGAGCAGCAGAGTGTCGGAAGGTTCAAGCTCTCGCAGGTCACGATTATGGAGCAGACACCTCTTCCCGTCGTCGGCAGTTTTGGGGGTGTGGTCAATTTTTGCCTTCATTATTAAGCGCATATTTCCTTGCAGTTTTGGAAATAAGCGTATGCGCTTATTAACCCGTGTATACAGTATTGTTTTATGGGGAAGAGCCTGAGCAAGCCCCACACTAGCAAGTTGAACAACGGATTTTTCTCTGAAAAAGTTTTCTGAATTAAAAGTTCTGAAATCACTTCTTAGGCTATTTTTGGACCAAAACTTGCCACTAGTTTGATGAGAGCATCTTCGCAGCACTAGTTCATACTGTGCTGATAGCTTGGGGGATTGATTGGACTCAGGTATCAGCCTCGTTCACAGGGTTCTTGTTTCTTTCATCCTCACTCACCTCACCAGGATTTTCACTGTTCGAATCTAAAAGATGAAGATACTCGCTTGTCTTGAATTCGCTTGCTAGCCGGCAGAGGAGGGAGGACATAACATCATGTCGTAGCAACAATTGGTGCGCTCTGATGACATTCCAAGGGCAAGAATCGTGGATACAAGCAACAAGGATCATTCTATGGGTTAAGTCACGATGGGTACATAGGGCTAAGCTGAAGCTATATGGCTAGTTAGCCTCATTCCAAGGCCTCCCCCGTTTTTACCTTCCGTTTGCGTTCATAATAATACACGGAATTGGAAGATCGGCGAAAAATTAAAACGGTGAAGGCCTGGGAGCATTCATCACGTGAGTGGACGCGAGGGGGGGAGGGGCCGGTATTCAAAAATATACGTACTAAACTTGAAAGCGAGTTTCTTACGTCAAGACGAATAGTTTCCATCACGCTAAGGTCTGAAGTTCGAAAACGCGGTAAAGCACTCGAACAGATGATCCTGTGCGTAGTTTTGGCAGTTGGGCCCCTCCCCCCCTACGTCCACCTTGCGTCCACCTGACATTATTCACGTGATGAATGCTCCCAGGCCTTCTCCGTTTTTCGCCAGTCTTCCGCTCCTGTGTATTATTGTGAACACAAACGAAAGGTAAAAATGGGAGAGGCCTGGGAACGAGGCTAATGGCTAGTCAAAATTGGTCATTATGACTCACCTCACAGGCTAAGTTTGTAAGCTTGTGCCAGTTCAACACAAGGTGAGTCACTGGAGCCCATTTTAAACTGCCAAACATCTTTAACTTTGTCAAAAACCATTCAGAGTATGCAGGGCATAGGCGCTGGTCCAGTTATTCCGGTTTCAACCAGACCACTTTCTCCCTCACTCATGGTTTGCTTGGTATCACCAATTAGCACCATCGTTTATCGGATGCCCACACAAGGCCAACATGCACACAGTGTGCAGTTGGCAGGTGACATGCCACATGTTGAAACTTGCAAGATGGCTGCAAACAGTGAAAAAGAATCTCTTCCGAGCCTTTTGAGTCTTTCGAGTCTTCCTCCCCGTTCTTCAAGTATTATTACTAAACGAATAGTCTCACAACCCTCATTCTGCGAAGGCTAATGTGGCCTGCAAGGTTAGCAAAAAGCCGAAACCATAGCCAAAACCAGTGCTGTACGGTGCAATGGTCTCAGAAACATCTCATAATCTCTAGATTCAAAAAATTTTCTGGGGGGCATGCCCCTAGCTGTTGTGTGCTTACGCACCCACTAGTAACCCAATCACTTCAAGTCTGATGGTTATGGCTCTGGTATGAATCCTATTATGAAATATTGCACTGTCACAGTTAGAACAGAATACAGACACCTTGTACCCAGACTCTCCCACATGTGAAGAGGGTCTGGTGCTCTGAATGACGTTGCTTGTTACATGAGGTGGTGCCAATCTAAAATTAGAGAGCACCAATCAGATCGTAGAATGAATACTCATATTCACATGATGTAAGTGACCATATTTAAGCTGCCGAGAAAAGTTGTCTCACAGCTTGTTTTTAGCTGTACCAAGAGACTTTGCGGCCTTCTCGAGCTTTTGTAAGCCATACTGTGCAGCAGTCTATATACACTGAGCCGTCAGACACTTGTGTCCCAGATTTAGAAAAAGCAATTATGACATTTGTTATGTATAGCACCCCTTCGTCCCATGTGTCACCAAAAACGCCAGACCCTTTTTCCACTTCCAGAATCATGTGGTATCATATCATGTCATGCAATTTCTTGGAATCATATCAAATCGTCCATGACTAGTATCCCCCACTTCTAGTTTGATCAACATTTCTATCACATCTTATGATCAGGAGAGGGTAACTAAGTAGTTAATGCCACGAAAAATTATATTTTGATTTTGCCTATTGTCAGGCTCAAGTAATTGAGCCTTCCAAAAATTCATCATTTAATTCAAAGACATTGCCTTTTTACGACAATGTAAATTAGTTCCCCAAGAATATAGAAGCCCATATTTCGTACAAGTCACATGAGAATTGGTACTATAAGTCACGTGTGTTACATCTGAATGTGCAATGAAATTGGAGGTTGAACCATTAGCTTTGTACTATGGTGATAATCCAATAAATACCTGAATGGCCAGTATCAGACAACTTCATGATGTCTTCCTATATAGCTTTGTACTATGGTGATACTTCAATATTACTTTCTAAATACCTGAATGGCCAGTTCTCCAGTGGGAGTCATGGTGAGCACCAATGGTGGTCGTCCCTGGTCATTTCTAGTGAACCCCTCAGCACTCAGCTTCTCCAATAACAGTAAAACAAATGATAGCGTCTTTTCCATTCCGGTTCCTATAATTAGAGAACAAAAACCAGCTTTTCAGGTTCACATAAATAAATCAGAATATGTAACTAGAAGAATGCACACCAATGTCCGAGTAGCCTCATTCCCAGGCATGAGTGAAAAAAGTGATGGAAAGGGGGGGGCTGAGAACGAGGCTATTGTGGGTGTAATACTTTAACTTGCCTTGTCACTCTGTCACACACAGGCATTCAAACTGATCTTAGAAGCCTGCTCATTGAGTGATTCAGCCTACACACAATAACTCCTCAAGCCAGGTGTTCTGGGTTCGATCCCCAGTAGCTGCCGGCCTTTTCACTTTCCTCTATTTTCATCTCATAACATCTCTTGCATGAGCCAAAATGTTTCAAAAACACCAAATGTTTTAGAAACACAGAGTCAATTGCTGCACACACACACACACACACACACACACACTCACTTCAAAATTAGTGGGCTCAAACAGTGTATTGAGCCTTCCAAAAAATTTTTTACTACGTTGCAGTAGACAAGAAATGCTTGAAGAGTGGTAACTACTGCTGGGCAGCTGTTCTTATAAACAACTGCCTGAACCTAACACTTGTGGGTTTAGTGATGACTCACATCCGCTATGAATATATTGAGTAGAGTCATGAATATTGTTATTGTAGAGTCGTGAATATTGTTATCAGAGTTCCTTCTGGGTCTTGTATTCTGAGCGACATGAGTGGGTCATATTACAGCTTTAGCTATGCTGGTCCTCCTGAATGCACAGAAAGTGAGTTTGCTCTCCAATTTGAGAGCCCCAATCAGATTCCAGAGTGGTAATTGGTGTTGATAATGCAAACAAGTGTATTTCAGGGCACAGTTCCAATTTGATAGCCACAGCTTGGTAAGAAACAGCAACACGATTAAATGAGGAAGAAGTGGCTGTCAAGAGCATTGTTTGTATGTATTTCACTATTATCATTTCTAAGATTAGGAGAAGGCCAGTATTCGTATCGTATTGCCATACAATTACGTACTCACTTTCTACACAATCATCTGTAGCTGGTCTCCCCCCTCCCCCTCCTTCCATCTAAGTGCTTACATGATGTAAGCATCTTACATGACATACATTACTGTTAAGTGCAAAGGCAATGGAAGTATACATATAGTACAAAGTTACATTTGAAGTTATTTCAGTTTCAAGAATATATGGACCCCACTGTCTGAGAACAACTAGTATACATACTACCCAATGGGTGACAGCCACACCCACCTTAATTAGCACGTGATGCTATCAATATCGTTAAAATTTGAATTTTACATGAACCCTTTGTATATCTTCCTTGGAAGGTGAGGAAGTACAGCAAAGTTCTCTCTTCCCTCAAATACTTTGTATCCAGTCAGCCAGCTATCAACATGGCAATTAAAAACTGGCGATTGGGGACAAAATTACCAAAATTGCCGAACGAAAGCCCCAGCCAAATTTCCAGTTCTACTGCATTTAGAGAATTCATTCATTTGTGTATTTCAGTATACAAGAATGCAGAAACGGGAGAACAACCCACAAACGAAATTCACACTCTTATACAGTATTCACGACAAAACTTGTACAATTTGTGTCATACAATGTGAAACCCATAAGTGTTTTGCTCGAGGGATCACTTATAAACAAGCTTCATTTCACATTTACAATACTCACTGATGGTCTTGGGGGGGTTTCTTTAGGTTTTGAAAATTTTTGGAAGGCTCATTAATGGGCTTAAGCACCTCATGAAAGTGAAATTGAAAGTTATGTTGAGTCAATGAACACACCCTCACCAACAACCAAGTCATTTTTTCTAAAATATTTTTGAACACCTAACTCCCCCTCACCACATCTCTCCCATACACACTTCACACCCTCTCCCTCTCATTCCACTTAACTCATGGGCCTGTCCAATCAGATCCTTGCCGCCATACACTGAATCAAATGATAAGTACTGAACCACTTAACTCCTCAGCCTTTCAACGTCCTTCGTGTTGGTTTACTGATATGAAACTCGGACAGTTTTCAAAGCTTTTTAGAATCATTACCTCAATTGGGGCTACCTATGACATAATCATCACATAATTGCAGTGATTTGGGCTTTTTAACTCGCTTGGTGGGCTGAGTTTCTTCAGATGAGGTTGCCTATGTATAGAAAGAGATAAAAGTGTTAACTGGTCATTTCCAGCTGATGTCACTTCCTGTTTACATTATTGAATTGATTAACAATCACCAATGACACATGCACAATTTTCCTCAGGGAATACACTAACGGTGCGAATCGGCAAAAGTTGCATCCATATAATACATTCCCTATAAAAAAATGTACCCTCGGAAAACCCTTTGGGGGCTAGGCCAGATCCTGCTTAGTTTGGACCCCAGACCCTTCTGGCCGCACAAGGAAGGGTCTGGGTTTTGCCTGGTAGTGTCTTGAGCGCTGGAATGGTGCAGTCAGTGTCGATGAGGAAAAGAACGCCACATCACCCAACCAGTGTTCAAGTTCTACTAGTGACAGGAAGCGAATATATGGTAGAAAATATATAAAATTGGAGTAGTACCTGACCAATCGCATTGAAGATCTGAAGAGGAAGTTTGTAGGATTTAAAGACTACGGCATTCCAGCGAGACACTTCCAAGCAAGGCTTTTCTCCAGACCCTTCTTCACGTGGCCAGAAGGGTCTGGGGTCCAGACTAGATCCAGCTACTTTTAGATTAGCCTCGTAATTACCTCTTTAAAGTGTCTATATAGTCACACTCAGTTGACAAATTGTCTGTGCAGTGCAGTCAGAAGTAACAACATGTTGACAGTCACTTCACATGTTGTGACATATTCAGGGTTCCATACAGAGGAGAGGGGGCGCTGGGATTTCCCTCCCCAAGCAGAGTTTCCCCTCTCCCCCCTCGAAATTTGAAAATTATGATGTCATAATTGCCTCAACAGTTACAATAGGAAGCATAATTATAGCTGAATCTGACGTTTCTTGTCCTTAAATATGTCCAGAATTTCATTAAAATCTAATTGGTGCACCGACGCACGCATGCACCCTTTGCATGCATCTACATCCCCCCACGAAGAACCTGATACTTGTTACATTAATTACATTTCCATTGATATCACTTCCTGTTTACATTGTTGGATTGATTGCTGGTCACCTAGAATGCACTTCAATTGTTTGTTGTGTTCCAAGAAACACACACACAGTTACAATTTTCACAGAAGAAGAGGCCAAAAGCTGCACTCCATAATTAGTCTCGTTCCCAGACCTTCGGTATTGGGGGTCTTGCTGAGGGTCTGGTTCCGAGACTACTCGAACTGAATTGTCATGAATAAAATTTGTACCTGTCCTGGGCCAGATTGTCTTAGCCTAGTCTTTTAAGGCCTGGCTTGCGACACTAGACAGTTACCCAACCCGTATAAATTTCCTCACCTTTCGTTTAATCCCAGGCATCGCATTCCACTGAGCTTGTCGTATATTGACGCTGATTCCACGTGGCTGTTTAATATCTACGGAGTTATACGGAAGATTGCGTCAACGTTTAGTATACGGGTCCTTAGTATACGGAGTTTTACAAGCCACGTGCACAAATGTTGTTAATTATTTACTCTACAGGAAGTTGTTTACACTAATCAGCAGTGAAACTATGCTGCATGTGCAAAAGTGGACCATCCTTCTTCGAGCAAGTTTTGCAAAGCGTTGAATATCTCGACGGGAGGAAAATGTGTCTGAAACTGGGCAACAAGCGGCACTGCCTGACGCTACTAAGCATCCTGGGGGGTCTCCAGGTGCTAATTTCACTGCCGATTATTGCGCTTTCTTTCGTGGTGTTCTTCCGGACGACCCTGGGCGCTGCTCTATCGCCTTTCTGGTGCGGATTTGTGGTGAGTGCGTTCGAACTTTAGTGTTCATCATTTATCAGCTTACATAAATTATTTAACCAACCATACACAGATAGGAAAGTTAACGATGCGCTAATCAATTGCTTACGCTTTTGATGTGTAAAATATTCACTGAGCTTTGCTGATATTCATAACTTCACTGGACATTGAATACCAGAATTTCATCTTAATTACAATAAGTACTCATGTAAGCTATTAAAGACAGTTTAGTTACTTTTTTTGTACTTCAGCGGTGCTATTTTAGGCAACTTTACGAGTGTTGTTATCACAACACCAGAACCTGAATAAGGTTATTGCTTGTAGCCTATTTTAGTAGGGTTTATAACCTGTGACTTCTAGTTTGTGGGACATATATTAAATTTGGGGATAGCATTCTGAGACCAACTCATATACTTAGGCCACAATTCGTTGATTTTTAGTTTCTCATCAGGTGCTTCCCCTGCACACAATGCAGGCGGGTATTACCATTATGTATTTAGCAATAGCCAGAAGTTATTTCTCACGAAAGAACCCAACAAACATGATGCCTGGAGGATCAGCGCTCGTCATACGCCATTGTAGAAGGGTTCTTTTGGATGTTGTGCAGTAGAGAGACACGTTTGTTAGTGTTACGTTCATCGCTACGCTTATCCGGTTCGTTACTGTCGTTAGTATATGAAATTAAAAATAACAGTGATAAATTCTATCGCAGAAAATCCATGCGGGCGGCTGATGAGAAACTAATAATCAACTAATTGGGGCCTTCTATAAACCTGTATTCTCACTTAGTAGTCATCACCTTGGTAACAAGGTTTTTTCCTATGATTAGGGAACATTCACGTAACCATCATGATCTAAAGTTGAAGCTAAATACGTGCTCCATACCCTGAAGTGACCCTGTAGCTTCGTTGTAATATTTTCAGAATTGTGGTGGCGATGACATCAAACACAATTCCTCGTTATCGAGACACACACAGAGGTTCAAGAAGCTCGTTACTCAGTTGACGAGGACAAGAACGATGGCTACCATTTTAATTACAGGCATTCGATGACGTACTTCTATACCTTTCCTCATGCATTCCACCACCATTACATGGCACCATAAGAATGATAAACATCTCCACTATTGATGAACCATTCATTGTACCTTCCAAGATGGATGATATGATGGATGACTAAATATGATGCACTTTCATTGGCTTCTCAGTGTGCTCCTACCTAAAGGTTCTCTGCTATATACCAACTTGGAGTTGGAAGACTTTTGCAATGTTTCAACTGGAGCATTTGGTTGAAAAGTCAGCGAAAGTTTCCAATTTTAAGTTTGTGTCAGATAACCTTTTTTCTGTATCTGCGTATTTGTAAAAAAAAGGTTATGTGACAACTCCAGTATAGAGCATCTGACCAGCATTCAAAAGACCCAGGTTCAAATCCTGGCTAGATCACAAGTTATTCAGTCATACAGTGAATATAATCTGGAACCAAGATCCCTGTCACCTCTCAAAGCTGGCAGTCAACTTTCATCTGACACTGCATTATATGCTTGTTCAAATTTTGCTATCCTCACTTAGTGACTATCACCATGGTAACCTTGGTAACAGTTTTTCTTCTCCCAGTACTGAAGCACAATACTGAAGCGCCTCACAGTCAAGGAACACATTACTCAGTTAATTAGGACAGGGACAGAGACAAAAGCTACCAAGTAAATACCTTATTAGGAGCATTTGATGACATCACTACCATCAATTACATGGTACTAAGACAAACCTGTTACCGTGGTGATGGCTATCATGAGACCGAAAAACATCATCACTATTGATAAACTATTACTCACAGTATCTTCCATTATGGATGACAAACTATGATGCTCTATGATGTTGCATTGACTACAATTTGGACACAGACTCTACTGTATTCAGTGTGTCTGAAGTGACGTGTTTCATCATTGTTGCTTTTCTTTGAGAGCTGAATTGCTTGGTTCAAAGCCAACTCCTGTGTCGTACTTCTCGCCCTTTCCATTTGTTTGTTTTATTTAGGTTGTTCATTGTGTCTCAAGTGGCAGGTTTAATCCCTTGGTGGTAGCCAACCATCCCTTAGATGAAATACCAATGAGTTGACTGCCAGCTTTGAGAGTTGCCATGGTGACCACAATCTTGCTTCCAAATTATATTCACTGAATGACTGAATGACTTGAGATCCAGCCAGGATTCGAACCTGGGTCTTCTGAATTCTAGTCAGATGCTCTTACCAACTGAGCCACTGGAGCTCTGGCATTGGAGCAGAAGATAGATGGTGTATATGTATCCATGTTCAATTTTCAAGGCCTTTACTCTGCATACTGGCTCACTGGTATATAAGAACATCTGAATTCAGAATTTCAGCTTCAGTGGTTGTGGTTTGGCCCTGAAGCTTGCATGGGATTGGTTCCAGGTGTCATGGTGACAGTAAACCTTGTTGTAATATCCTAGCCACGACTCTGTGGGAAAGTCCCCAAGCCCCTTCCTGACTACCAGGTGCTCCTTTCTAGTGGTTTGCCTAAGTAGGTGACAACAGCTTGTTGTCATTACCGCAAACTTTGTTGTAAGTAAATCGCCACATGGCTATGTAGGAAGTCCTTAAATGAGTACCAGGTGCCTTTCAGTGGTTAGTGCAGTGGGTGACTATTAGCCTCGTTCCCAGGCCTCCCTTTCAATGGAGATAGACATGGTTCGTTGGTTATTCAGAGAGTAGCCCTGTTGCTTGTGGCACTGGAACCAACAGAAAGCAAGGGGCTAGAAACATGTAATGCTATTTTTGAGAGGTGTGGCATCACTTATAAAGGGAGAGAGTTGTGGTATACGTTTTGTGCTAATAAAATGCACTAAGTCCAGTCCCTTACCTGTCTTACTTCCAAAGGGCAAATTTAGAACGCACGATCAAGAGGCAGCTTCGGTTATCTTATTGGCATTGATAGTAAGGACTAGCCTCGTTCCCAGAACACTCTCAGCTTTTATCTCATGGCCGTGGAGAAAATCTGGAAGTGGCCTGGGAAACAAGGCTATGTAATTGAAGTTGAAACCATCTCTATACCAACATTAATGACCCATCTGGGTGGCCCACATATGCACTCTGTCTGAAAGTCCCTAATATGGCACCCTGTTTACAATAAGTCTCAGTTGTCACGGTGACAAATGGGGATGTCTCAGTGTTGGTTATTATCTATGTGAAGACAAACACACATAATAAGAACGATCTCCCCGCACTCAGAATGAATTCCCCAGCCCTACCTCAGGCATCCGGAAGTGTCAGTGGCTAGATCGAGTTAGTCAAGATTTGTTTCGTAAACAGTGCAGGCTGGTACTAACCCATGTGCCCACATGTATGACTCAGTGAGGAAGTCGCTACATGGAGTCAGTCAAAAGTGATTTTTAAACAAGACGTATCTGTGGGGAAGTCCCTAATGAGAAACTATAAGCATGTTATATCTTTGTTTGTTCACTGCCTCATTCCCAGGCAGCATGGGGACTGGGAATGTGACTGTTGATTATTTCACACCAATTTTATATATACTAGGA
Source organism: Agelas oroides (assembly GCA_949130485.1). Lineage (NCBI taxonomy): Eukaryota > Metazoa > Porifera > Demospongiae > Agelasida > Agelasidae > Agelas > Agelas oroides. The sequence goes on from OX422185.1 coordinate 18,349,456, forward strand.
AGATGCTTGAGCATCGTGGGGCAAGCCTGATTGAGCAGTAGGCCACTGGTTTCATGTCTTGTCATGGCACACAGACCATGGTGCATGCAGCCTTGGCAACAGGGTTTGCCAGCCCGGGCCAACTTACAGGGTTTTTCCAGGAGTGAGGGGGGGGGGGGGGGGTGTAGATGCGTGCAACAGGTGCATACACACATCAGTGCACCTGCTACGGTTTTGTAGATTTTAATGAAATCCTGGACATACCGTATATCGGGTTTTAATTGTGTAGTAAAATAATTGCATTTCTTCAAATCTAGACGTGAATGCAAAATTGCGTTTGACCAGGTATACAAAAAAATTGTGACAACGACCACCAGGCTAGCGCTCGGATTGTTCATATTGTACAACTTGTTTCCATGGCTGACAGCAGGACTAAGAGGCTGTGCGTACTACTGACAGCATCTAACAGTCACTGTATTGCTCGTACGTGGCTTATCCAGCCATTGTTGATGTCTCGAGGAAATGAACACCGCCCTCGAATAGTAGCCATACAAAAAAGACCAGCGAAAAAAGTAGTAGCCGCGGCGATAGCTGAGTGAAAAAGCGGTAGAGTCATAATCACACTCAGTAGAACACTAGAAACATAGCTACAGGCTTTCTTCTAGGATGGCAGCTGTAACTGTTGACGTGTGAAGTTGTGCACGTGGCGAATTAATTTAAATGAATGCATGTTTAATTTTTGCGTTTCCTAGTATTTCTTGCAATTCACAATTAATAGAAACACGCAATTAAAACCCGATATACGGTATTTAAGGACAGGAATTAAGCTATAATTAAGCTGTACTTTGTTATTGTGTTGTATACCCTACTGTAGCTGTTGAGGCAATTATGAAATCAAATTTCTGGGAGGGAAATTTTCCAGTGCGCCCCTCCCTCTGTATGAAACCCTGACTTATATATATACTACAAAGCTACAAGTGCATGAAACCATTAGTAGCCATTGTTTCATGTGTTTATTAACTGCTAGCCTCCTAGCTAGATTCTCCATGTGCGTCAGTGGCTTAATTGGCAAAAGAAACCTGTTACCATTGTGATGGCTATATGCCAATGCTCATGCAGGAAGTCCCTTATATGGTAAATATGTAGTACCTGGTCTACCAGGTGGGTGTCCAGTGGTTTAGTTGCCATGGATACAGGTTCAGCAGCTGTAGTTGAGGGATAGTTTTCGATTGTCACAGTTTCAACCCTAACCCACGATGGCAAACACACTGCCACATCAAACACATAGTAATTGTAAGTACATGATGAGGTAGTCAGAAAGATATGAAGTGGCTCAGTATTCTGGCGCTGTGGTTATCAAACGGTGGACTGTACCCATGTAAAATGTGGCAGTCCCAGGTAGAAATCCAACATTATTACCACATTCAAAGCGCTCTAGTGCATTAAGGGTAGGGCTGCCATGACATGGCTAAATTATATATCATATGTCATTTAATTTCATGTCAAAATATCATGGTATATGTCATGACATGCGGTTAATTTCTGAAAGTGCAATCCATCACTGCATGGAAAAAGTCTCATTAACTTAGTATGCTAGTGTTTGGTAAGTTACGAGTAAATGTGACCTTTCACAAGTAGGAATATAGGTTTGTTGGCTCAAATTTCCTACATTTTGTGTCAGCTTCTTGTGTGTTCAGGTAAATGACCACACTAGGGTTTTGTAGATTTTAATGAAATTCTGGAAAACATTTTAAGACAAGATATAACCTGTTACCCAGGCAACATCTAAGAATGTTGCCCATATCTCTCTTGTACAGTGATGTTGCCTAGGTAACAGGTTATATAATAGTTATATCCCTCCCTGGGGTGTGGTCTTGCACATTGGTGTCGGGCTACGCCCGACACCAATGTGTAAAACGACCACCCCCCAGGGAGGGATATAACTATTACATACATTAGGTTATGCTCCCTATTGTAGCTATTGAGGCAATTATGACATCTAAATTTTGGGGGGGAACCCCAGTGCACCCCCCCCTCCCCCCCATCTGTATGAAATCCTAAGCATCTGGTTTGCATCATATTGGAGTTGAAGCACGTGAATGATATCACAGCGATTCTTTGGAGGAGGAGCAGAATATCCTTGTTCCAGACTCTTACACGCCCCCAATACTCAAAGCTGCTGAAGTGAGAGTTGGGGAACGAGGAAAGGATTGCACACATAAAAAGGCATTTCTGTCATGAATTGATTCACACGCAATCACATGGTGTTCCTAATACTAGATAGGCTGAAATTAATCCAGGAGGAGCTGTGAAGTTGGAAAGTACTTTGGTAGTCATTGTACAGAGTTGCTTGCTTCAATGGGTACGTATAAGCACTCCAGCCTGAGAGTTGAACTGTGTCTATGGATAGTACTAGCTATACTCTAGCTGCTCCAATAACAAAGTTCCAGTGGTTCAGTTGGAAGGAGCGTCTGACCAGAATTCAAAAGACCCAGGTTAGAACCCTGACTGGATCGGTCAATTGGTAGGTAGTTTTGATGGCCACAGCAGTAGTAAACATATGACCACATCAAAAACAACATCGTACTACCAGCCAGATGTATATGGAGTGGCTAATTACACATGCAATTGGAGTAACTGCTGTGTGGCATAGCATGCCCAAGGAGTAAAGTGATTGGTCGTGTCCATCTGTTGTTTTTGTCTGTCTGATTATAGCGGGCGATCTAGAACTCACCTGCCGGTGTCCACTGAGCGAGTTTCGTTCCAAACAAGCAAGAGGGCCATTGTATAAATCGATTTCACATTTCACTATGGGCCTCTATGGCAACCCGAATGATCACATCATCACGTAGCACTAACTGCTACCTCACGCACATCACTAATAACTTCCAACCTCCTCTGGCTGATACTCTACCATTTTAGTTCGCTGAATATGACTTGTAAAGCCATCAAATATTTTGTTGACAGACTGACTGACAGACAAACTAACCAACCATTTATCTACCTTTTCATACATGCTAACAGGGGATAATTACCCAAGCAGTCAGCCAGGTACCCATAGGTCGGCAGGTTCATACATACAATTTACAAATTACAACATAAAAATTTGAACCATGTTGCTAAGAGATGGCATGCAATTAGGCACCTTTGAACTTCAATTAGTGCAAAAATTCTCAAGTGTTGACATTTTCCAGTACCAACAACGACATGGGTGGATGCATGCACTAGCCACAACTTAAGGGTCAAATTACCTCAGTAATCAGATTAAACTGTTATTAAAAGTGCTTCTTTCCATATAAATTGCATTATGAATAGATGGTGTCTTGTATATGTGTACATAACTGGAAGGTGTGTCAATGTGCTAATTAGTCCCTGGCCTCTCCTAATTACTTACACCCCAATATGTGAATTAAACGGTTCATTATGATATACCAAACCTATGTGTATGTGTACTTAACGAGAAGGTGTGTCAATGTGCTAATTGGTATTTACACAACCATTAGGCCTCTCCTAACATAGAAACAGGCTTGGTAACATATAATACCCACAAGAAGGAAATGAAAGGATTCACAATACAATAAGAAGTCAATTATCCAAACATACTGGGGCCAAGGGGTGTTTGAATAACTGAAATGTCCAGGACAATACCAAACAGAATACTTTCTGTTTAATACACAGCAAATATCTATGAATATTATTATTTTGGACGGTTCAGAGAAGGGAAGATTCAGATAAGGGAGGTCCTACTAGACTAAGATTGATGCTTCATCGTTGCTGGGTGAGTGGCCGAAGCAGCAGCACACTGCAAGTTTCATGGCTTGTCACACGTGTTGGTTTCATGGTCCTCTCCCAAAACAGAGAAAAGGTTCTGATGAGCTACTAGTTTCATTCCGAGGCCAGGCATGGGGTTGGAGTGAAGCTAGTAAGCTACATGATACTGGGTAACAGTGTACACTATACACACCAACATCCGGAAGGAGAAGGATTGGGGGAGGAGGGAAAAGGAGGGGGGAAGGAGGGAGGAGGGCAGGAAGGTGGGGAGGAAGGGGGAGGTCAAGGAATACTAAATGGTCTCTGGTAGTGTCTGTCCAAGTTCTGGAAGCTAAAGTAAAGAAAAATGCTAATTCTCATGATGTATCTATACGTTTTCTCATGGTAGGGTATTAAGTAATAGTTATAGCACAGGTGCCAGGGATTTATGGCAGTAAACAGACCGAGTCCGAGGGCGTAGCCCGAGGACGAGGTTTGTTTACTGCCATAAATCCCTGGCCACCTGTGCTATAATTATTATATATCCCACCTGATTGGCCCTTTGTTGTTATTATTGTAAACACATCTGTACATGTGCAAGTGTTTACAGTAACAATATTATTTACTGTCACAGAAAAATGATGTAAAATCTGTACTATAGTCTGACAATGTAGTAGACTGTAAACTAAAAATACATGGAGAGGGAATTATGAGCCATAATTTCCCTTGTAGCCTTGAGGGGACAAATTATGACAGTTAAAGTCCACTCTGGCCTATGCATGAAGTATAGTAGGTGGGATATATTATTCATTTTTTCTCAATATCTCATTACCGATGTCTGAGGTATTACATCATGCCAGCTAATTCCACCAACTGTTTGCAATCTCCTTGCACTTGTATTTCTGACAAATTACTTTGCAGCGATCACTTCCTTGCCCAGTGTCATTTGAGAGTGAATTCTTTTCATAGCTTCATAACTAACAGGCAGCCTTGTTCCCAGGCTCTCCTGCGCAAACACTCATAGAGAGCCTGGTTTCTTTCTCACATAAGATGATACAATTGAAGGGCCGAGAACTAAAGTGGACTAATGCAAAATCAAAATACTAGAAATTTCATGAATTGCACAAAAAAAAACGAAAAAAAAATGCTTGCATACCCTGTTAACCTTAAAAAAATAAAATTTTTACATTTTCCACAGCTCCTGAAACACATTTTAAGAGTATTTGCAAGTTAGGGGAGTAAATTCAGTATTTGTGGGTTAGTCCACTTTACCTCTCAGCCCTTCAACTGACAAATAGGCAGAACAAAATGGTCACACTTCACACATTGTTCAACCAACTACACACTCAGTGCTGTATGATGGTTGTCTTGCGATAGCAAGATTTTATTATTAAGTGTAGTAAGTCGCCTTCACTCTTGTTGTTGTTCTGAGTCCCCCCCCACTGACAATGAAAACCTTTCTCCCCTTGTCACTCACGTGAGAAATGACACCAGGCTCTCCTCACCTTCGCGATTGCAATATTCACGTTCCAGAGTGAGGGAGCCTGGGAACAAGGCTAAACCATAGGTCTTCCCACTGTTCAGTTTGTATGTTTTCTGTCACATATTTCAAAGCAATGTGTCACAAATGTACTATATAGTGCATATGCACTTTGTACATACAGCAGATATTCTTGCATTCATACAAAGCACGTATGAGCCTGCCCTTAAGGTTACGGTGGGGGGGGGAGTGAATAACATTAGTATGTCACAAACTTGCCTGTATAACGTTATCTACCAACAAGCTATCACATTTGTACAACAACCAGTCGCTACAGAGGGCATTCGGCTATAGTTCGGCATAACACTAACTTTGCTACAATACACAGTCAAGTGACAGTAGGCAGCTGCTCACTAGTACAAACCTGCTACGTCAGTTTACTACGATGGTAGGTGCTATTTATGGCTTAAACAGAGGCAGAGCAACTCACTGCAGGGCCACACAAAGTGTTTTTGCTCATTGATATGGCACTTTAAATGCTGCGATATGATCAAAGATGAGCTATTATTTGGTTTCTAGCTGCAATATTTTCAAAAATCACATGGAGAAGGACTGTGAGGTTTTATTGAGAAAGGTCTCCCCTCCTGTAGACAGTGATCATGGGAATGAGGGTAGCTAGCTTGAACAGATAATTTTCAAAAAAATTTGTCTTATTTTCATTCAATTGATCTGTCTGTCTGTCTTTTTCACAGCTATTGGTGACTGGGTTTATTGCAATTTTCATCAGACCGACCAGATTTGCTTGGCTGGTAAGTTCAATTATTGTACCTGTTTAACAGTTGATAATTACTTGAACAAGTTTGCATAAGACAACTTGGGGAAGAGCGTGTAACTCCGTAAAATTTGAAACCGGACAGAATTTACCACCAGTACTAAAAATAGTAACACATACTGGGCCCGGGGATGCTGCGTAGACATAAGCCGTTGTTGCTAAGCATGTTACCAGGTGTTCTATTTTTAGTACAGTTATAATTTTGCCCGGACTACAGACCGCTATTGGAGTTACACGCTCCTCATCTACCCACCTGTTCTTATGCACTCCTGCTTGAATTTGAACTCATTGGCTGGCCAATCAGAATTGGCCCCTATTGAAGACCCCTAGCCTTGTTCCAACTCATTCCAAGGCCTTCCCTCACCGCTAGTTTTTGATTGCTTGTGGCGAAAAAATAAGCAACTGAAGGTGGGGAAGGCTTGAAATTTCGTTTGCAGGAGCTGCTTATGGTAAAACATCCAACAAGCACTGTTACAGCATACTTCAAAGAAGCCAGTTGTTTACAGCTTGTGAAGGAGATTGTTTACAGTAAACAGAGCCCTTGTACACATGGCAGGGTATACTGTTTACTGTTGTAAGGAGGATAATTGTATACCTTTGAACTTGCAAATAGAACATCCGCATTGCGCAACACATGGATTCCATACGGCTTCCCATCCACCCAGCTTTTCAGCCATGTAGAATGTTTGTCCTGAACTTGACTGTCATACATGAATTGGTGGTCAATATTATAATTATCCATCTTGCATTCACCTAATGTCTTTGCATGATTAATGAGCCAAGGTTTGTAATTGTGAACATATTGTACTAAAAACAGGGGAGGGTTGCTAGGAATGGGGCTACAACATACACACACACACACACACACACACACACACACACACACACAGATCTTCATCCATGTCGTGCTAAATGCATTCTCAATCTGTACCTGCTTCCTGGCAGCTGGTATCACTGGACTCTACGGAACAGCTGTGCACATCGAACAATTTGGCCAATTTGACCAATTTGGTAATTTCCTCTCCCCTCCTCCCACTCTCCATTGCTCTTCTCCCCTCCTCCCGCCCTCCATTGCTCTTCTCCCCTCCTCCCGCCCTCCCTTGCTCTTCTCCCCTCCTCCCACTCTCCATTGCTCTTCTCCCCTCCTCCCGCCCTCCATTGCTCTTCTCCCCTCCTCCCACCCTCCATTGCTCTTCTCCCCTCCTCCCGCCCTCCCTTGCTCTTCTCCCCTCCTCCCGCCCTCCATTGCTCTTCTCCCCTCCTCCCGCCCTCCCTTGCTCTTCTCCCCTCCTCCCGCCCTCCCTTGCTCTTCTCCCCTCCTCCCACCCTCCCTTGCTCTTCTCCCCTCCTCCCGCCCTCCATTGCTCTTCTCCCCTCCTCCCGCCCTCCATTGCTCTTCTCCCCTCCTCCCACCCTCCCTCCCTGACAGCCCACCTCCTGCTTCCTTGTTTCCTTTAAACATCTTGACATGTTTACTGCTATGAGGTGTACATACAGAGGGTTGTGAGGGATGGTGGTTATCTGGTGGTCAGTGGTAGATCGAACACATACTGGTGCATGACTCAAGCCAGGAGCCCTGGGTGTGATTCCCACTGACTGCCAGCTTTTCACTTTCCTCTATTTCACCTCATGACTATAAGTATATGTGGCAGTCCCAGGTAGAAATCGAACATTATTCTGTTGCGTATTTCAACCATGTTACCGCGTTCAAAGCGCTGTAGCACAGAACTTCCGTTAAGGGTGGGGCTCATACACGCTGCATAGACTTATCAGGTGTTCATGCATCTTCGCTGCACGTATGAGCCCCGCCCTTAACGGAAGTTTTGCACTACAGCACTTCGAACGTGGTAACGCAGTTGAATTACGGAACGGAATGATGTTCAATTTCTACCCGGGACTGTCACATATGTATTGCATGGATATACCATCTATACAAGGAGTATAAACACGGATATACTCTGCTAGACAGTTTACCCAAGGCGCAGCCGAGGGTAAACAATCTAGCGGAGTATATCGTGTTTATACTCTGAGTATAGGTAGTATAATCCAATTTATACCACATTGAGACAGTAAACTATCACTCCTTTTTATTATTCTAAACTATTTTGGTACAACATGTAAACTATTCTGGTTACAACATGCAAGTTTTGTGCAAACTACAACTTTTTACATAATAGGAGTATATGACCTATTATACTCCGCTGTTCATCCAATGAAATACTTAGGATGTGATGTAATGTGTTATAATTATCTTTAGCCTATGTCCTGATTTGCCTCTTCATCCTCCCACCCTTCCTTCCCCCCCAGTTGCAACCAACAGCAGTACAGAGTGTATTTTTGCTGAAAACTCTCCACTCTACACACCTGAATTTCGAAATGCCTTCCGTCCTATAGATGGTCTCATAGGCTCCTGTGAAAACCTTCTCGACTACTGGGAATATCTCATCAGTTTAATGTCACTGTCGTTCATGGGTCTCCTAATGTCTATCATTGCTATCATCAGCAACTGCATTACACCGTGTGTGGAAGAGCGGTACAACTCATGGGGAAAAACTGATGTTTGATTGACTGCCAGGACATAGGATGGATTTGAGATTCATATATTTCACAGAATCATCATTATGTTATATCTTTGTGCTTGAGAACTATTAACTAATGCAATGTAACACAATGTTAACATCATCATTACATTCCAATCATAGAAGATTGTACGGGATATGGTGAATTCTCGTACCATCACTGTTTTTATTTCTTATACGTATTAATCATCCTCATCATAATCATGATTCGTACTTGTACATTCTCAGGCTTAACAATAATAAGCAATGTGCGTGTTTTGTGTATGAATGCATGGGCCTCATACCCAGGCCCTCTACGTTAACATGAACGTAACACAAGTTAATACTGCATGCACTTTAGTGACAAAAGGTGAGGTCAGAAGGCCTGATTACGTACACGGTTCATTCCTGTTACACTACAAACTACAAGAACAATGCCTTCTCAATAGCCTTGATGTCTATTTTTTGCCGCAACTAAGTACAGTAGCTAGCACAATATAATGTATCACTGTCATAATCGAATACCTGGTTGGTTAACTAAAACAACACTGATACATATATTATACACAAATATACATGCATACACAACATTTGTATGATCATGGTTTCCGTCAGGGATATAACAGTACATGATACCTAGCTAAAACACTTATGTACGACTACATATTACCAGTATCACAACCCCCCCCTCCAAAAAAAAAGGCCATCTTGGTCTACAGTTAAATTATGCCATGAGGGGTACTTAAATTCTCCTCTGCCAGAGCCCTCCTTTCCAACAAACAAATTATAAGACGACAATGTTGACTCTGCCAATGTAGTCTTTCATGTAAGTTCCAAATTTGACAGTCATGTGTCATAATGAAATCCTTGCTTACAATCAGCATATCAAATATAATCCTGCTGTATCAAGAACCGTACATGATTCATAAATACCGAACCCCACACTTAGCGTTATGTAGTACTGCAAGCAAAAAACAAAAATAATTAATTATTGTTTCCATGCATGCTGACTAGAGAGAGCCTGCATGTTGAATAAGAACAAAATCAGAATGCACTACTTTTCATACTTGAAACATTCCAATCTAGTTTTTACGTAATCAATGTGTTTTGCCACACTCCCAGCAGATCCTACCATCATACACACTCTTCCACACTACCACACTATCACACATGCAGTCTTATTAAAATATGATGTACACAGATGGAAATTAATTGACTAGACATGTACAAAAATACGACTAGTGGTGGGGGTGTAGGGGAGCTCATATGTGGAGGGAGTCTGTCTCACAACTGTGGCCTGGAGGACTGAGCCATCCACCAGGGACTTTAGCTGAGCTGAGGCATTCGGCTGGACAACAGGGGGGTGACCACGTGTACATACTGTGAACTTGGACATTAGTTTAGTGGTGGTAGACGTGACTTCTGCACCATAAGCTACAAAACTTTTTGTACATAGCTCCGCAAGACAGGAAGGGGGAGGAACTTCTACATACATGTCAGTTCCTTCATTTGGATATAAGTTCACATCCTTGTACTTCCTAGAGACTTGCTGGACCCGGCTGATCATCTGCTGATTCATGGAGATAAACTCCTCGTCACTCCCATTCTCTGCCGTCCTCTCTATAAACCCCACAAGGCTGTCAACTGTGGCTAGTGCCAGTTGTAGGTCCTCCTTCTGCCTGTCCAGCACACTCACCTTCCTCCCCACCACCTCCTGTGCCTGCTGCAGCAGAACTTCCTCACGATTGTTGAGAATAGTACGAAGTTCTTTGAATGATTTGGTGATGGTCGCAGCAATGTTTGTCCCCTGATCCCTGATCTCCTTGCTGTCCTCCACCCTTGCTATGGCTGTGGTGACACTGACATGGGTGTCTCGGAGGGGCACCAGACTGGACAGAACCTCTTCTCTAAATGCATCAGCCACACCCTTCACAAAGTCAAACTTGTGGCCAGCGTGGTCTACCAGGGTGCAGTCTTTGCAAATGAGCTGCTCACATTCAAAACAGTGGAGTTTACGACGCTTTCCCTCATGTTTCTGGCAGGTGGATGTGAGGGTCTTCTTTGACGGAAGTTGGATAAGTGCCCCCTCCCTCATCTCAGAGATCAGAACTGTCTTATGGCCTTCAAATACCTTCAGCTTCTTGTGAGCATTGGCACAGCTGGTGCAGACAAACCCACAGGTGTGGCAGAAAGAGGTGGCCTTTGCTTCAGAGCAGCTCTGACAGGTAATCTCGTTGCTTTCACCTGTTTTCAAGATCTCACAGACTTCAATCAGTCCATTGATGAAGAACACAGTGGGGAGGGAACTGGGGTCATTGCCTGCCACAGCAACGACACTGCGGCACTGGGGACACTCCAACACCTGGTCCCTCTGCTGTCGCAGTAACAGCTGTTGGATGCACTCTCGGCAGTAGGCATGGAGGCAGGCCAGAGCCTTGGGGTCACGGTAGGTCTCCAGACAGATGGGACACTGGACCTGATTCTCCAACAGCTCCAGGGTCTCTGCGAGAGTCCTGCTGGAGAGAAGAACCACACAACATAGTACCAGGAGCTAGTTTGAGATACAGCATCAATGATGTACATATCTCCCAAGATGGCTCATTATGTCCCTTGACCTTGCTATCATTTTCATGTGATAGTCTGATCACACGAAAATGATAGTAATACTGATACTAAATGATGTTCTGGCTCCGCAATACTAATGGCCAAAAGGTAGGGTAGGCCGGGCCCGAGCAACATAGGCATGACCTTACTTCTTTGTTGTGGGAGCTTCGGCCATTCTTCAATACCGTAACTTCAATTGATTAGGTTCGTCCCCAGGCTCATTTGGCCTGGGAAAGAGACTACAATTCCCTTCCCACTGTACTGATTGGATGGTTGCAAAAATTCGTTGCCGGATATATTTTATAATTAACTTGCAGAATAAGCAGCTGATGAGGCCTTGCAGAAAAATTGTAAATATATTGTAATTGTATAAGAAATATATAAAATTGTAAATTGTAATTGTAAATTGTTAAAATTGTAAATGATGCAATACAAATGCCTTGCTGTAATAAAACAGTGGTTCAGCTCACGTAATTGTTTGATGACTAGTCTAAGAACTCATTCACTAGTATTAGAAGTACGTAGATCTTTTACTGTATTGGTTGAAGGGTCCTATAGTGGGTTGGACACATTCCCTGCAGTTTTTGCTGTTCTAGTACATGCTCTAGCCAGTCACGTTGATCTGGCTGATTGTCACCATCTGACTGTGAGCTCTGAGATAACAGTGTGGAAGATATTTCGTACATGAAGGTACGCAGTGCAGCCCTCTGACAGTGGTGTGCAAACTGCAACAATTCCTTGTCAGTGCAGTTATCTTTGCAGTGGCCCAGTGAGTACGTAGTGTTCTGCATGTATGAAAGATATCAGTTAACATGTTATGTGTATCCCACCTAGTATAGTTTTGCTTATACAACAGGTGGTTGATATTTTCCCTCCCTTAGGGCTACAAGGGAAAATGTGGCTCATAATTCCCTCTCCATGTATGTTTAGTTTACACTACACTACATTGCCACACACAGCTTTTATATACACTTTAATATACAGTATAAGTATTGAAGTTTCTGTAAGCACTTGTACATGTACAGATGTGTTTACAATAATAACGTAAATGACCAATCAGGTGGGATATATAATAGTTATAGCACAGGTGGCAAGCAGTGGGAAGAAATAGAAGACTTACCCAGTATGTGAGAGCATCCAAAGCATTCTGCTTTACGTAGTAGTAAACATTGCTGCCATTATCAACTGCTTCCACTAGGTGGTAATAGGCCACCAGTCGACACATCGCAACTATAACATTGTCTGCTGTGATATTAAACTCCTCTTCAATAGCCTCTGTACTTGTCTGAATGCTATTGATATTCAACTCATCTGCAATGGCCGAAGTCTACATGTTTATGAGGAAATACGAATAAGTGAATATATGCATTTCTTCTGACTGTGTTATACATGCACAGTTTTAGTACCAATATCTAAACAACTCACGCTATATTGCAGTCCACGGTAGAAATACTCTTTATCAGTGTAAACTTCAGTTGTTCCATTGAGCACATCTTCTCTGCATGTTTTGGCATGCACAGTGGATGCAGATGTAGCCAGCATGATACATACTGCTACACTAAGCAGCACATATTCACTGGTAGAAGTGCAAATAGTGAAGATCTTGGCCATTGCAACTGTTCCAGGTTTTGCTGGGAATGGCAAGTAATCCTTGGAGGACTCTGGTTGCTTGAGTCTGGTTATCTCTTAGCTGTGCTTGCTGATGACAGACCATTTCATGTGGTTCTTATATACTATCAAACTGTACAGGGACTGATGCTTTGCTAGGCTACAGTAACTGCTACAAAAGCATCCATGTGCATGTTGTAGTGTGTAGGATGTACACATACTTATTAGGAACCGAGCATGGCAAACTAATTCACAAGTAATGAATAATAAAATGAAGAGCTTGAAAGATATGTAGCAAATGCTGTGGAAAGTTGGTGTATATAGTTACATAGTTGCTTTGCTAGCTACCAGCTCTCACAGTTCTCTTTTTATATGTACTGCACAACTGAAAGCACTTGTATGGTAGCTACCAGATATAGCGGCTCAAGCTATAGAAGCCCCGCGTTTTGATTCCCAGCAACTGTTGGCTTCTCACTTCCCTCTATTTTACCTCATAACAGCAAACATGTCTTCATCTCCAACTGAGACAAGATGTTTAAAACACAAACTCGTGTGTAAAAAACCTCCACAAAGGAAACACCAATGCGTCTGTTGGTTTTGAAACTCCAGAAATGCTTGCTATGTGAACTGGAAACCATAACACATTATTGTGTACTTGCTACTACACCTACTTCCTGGAAATTCATCTCTAATTATACAAGGGTTTTTTTCACTTGTACTGTCGACCCATAAAAGAGACATTACATTATTAGGATGAGTCACCTGTATTCTTATTTGAAACGCAAACATTCCAGAGACAGACAGACCTATACAAGGGTTTTTTTCACTTGTACTGTCGATCCATAAAAGAGACATTACATTATTAGGATGAGTCACCTGTATTCTTATTTGAAACGCAAACATTCCAGAGACAGACAGACCTATACAAGGGTTTTTTTCACTTGTACTGTCGATCCATAAAAGAGACATTACATTATTAGGATGAGTCACCTGTATTCTTATTTGAAACGCAAACATTCCAGAGACAGACAGACCTATACAAGGGGTTTTTTCACTTGTACTGTCGATCCATAAAAGTAGTAGAGCTCATAATATTATGCTTGTAATATATATGACATCATGTTCTGTAATTAGTTCTAGGTATAGGTTCACCTGGATTTGTACTTCATATATTTGAAATGCCAAAATTCCACAAACACTTATATGTAAGGGTTTTATCACCTATCTTGTACTGTTGACCCATTAAAATAGTAGTGTTCATATGCTTGTAATGTATAAGATCTTTACTTAGTTCTTGAAGATTCACCTGAATTCTTACTTCAAATACTTGAAATGCAAACATTCTGCAGATAGAATTTTTGGCTTGTTTGTTTGTTGTTTTTACACATTCTAGTGCATAACTTTGCTGCTGTGTTAACTTCAATAAAGCCTATATACTCACTGAGCTGTTTTGTGGGACATAACACATGAATGCAGGTAGATTTTAACATGTACCAGTGGCATAGGAAAGACTTTTTGATTGGGGGGGGGGGGGGGGGCACAGTTTGAAACTACACATAGAGTAGTGAGCAATTTATATAACAATTTATGAAAACTTGGGGGGGCACATTCCCCCACGGTTCCTACGCCTATGTGTACAGTATAGTGACACAAATATGCTGTGTGCTGTTTTGTGGGAAAATGGAAGATGAAGTAAGATATGTATGTGTTGCTGTTTACAGCATGATATTGTGATGTGTGTTCTTGCATGATACTTGTACACGAGGTGGGCATAGCCTCATTCCAGGACTGGGCCCGGGGTCTAGACACAAGACTAATCTGGACACAGTACACGAGGTGGGCATGGCCTCATTCCAGGACTGGGGGTCTAGACACAAGACTAATCTGGACAAAGTACACGAGGTGGGCATGGCCTCATTCCAGGACTGGGGGTCTAGACACAAGACTAATCTGGACAAAGTACACGAGGTGGGCATAGCCTCATTCCAGGACTGGGGGTCTAGACACAAGACTAATCTGGACACAGTACACGAGGTGGGCATGGCCTCATTCCAGGACTGGGGGTCTAGACACAAGACTAATCTGGACAAAGTACACGAGGTGGGCATGGCCTCATTCCAGGACTGGGGGTCTAGACACAAGACTAATCTGGACAAAGTACACGAGGTGGGCATAGCCTCATTCCAGGACTGGGGGTCTAGACACAAGACTAATCTGGACACAGTACACGAGGTGGGCATAGCCTCATTCCAGGACTGGGGGTCTAGACACAAGACTAATCTGGACAAAGTACACGAGGTGGGCATAGCCTCATTCCAGGACTGGGGGTCTAGACACAAGACTAATCTGGACACAGTACACGAGGTGGGCATAGCCTCATTCCAGGACTGGGGTTCTAGACACAAGACTAATCTGGACACAGTACACAAGGTGGGCATAGCCTCATTCCAGGACTGGGGGTCTAGACACAAGACTAATCTGGACACGGTACAAGACTAGCAAGGTTTCATCTACGGGGGGGGGGGGGGGGGGGGGGGGGGGGGGGGTGGGGGCAGGGGGGAGGCTTCCCCGGCCCCCAAAGAGATTGACATCATAGATAGGATAGTGCATATCATTATGTAATTTCAAGACTGAGTACATGGGTTAGTGCTATCTAGAAGCTAGTCTGGTGAAGCCAGACCCAAGCATGGCGTGAGAGTTCACTAATTAGAATAGTGCAGAAGGCCACACCCCAAAAAAGTGCCGCACAATTTTAAATACTTCCCCCCGAAACATTTACTTCTAGATGAACATATCTACTTGTTGAAACCAGTTGTGTATAATTTGCACTCCATGAAAAATTGTCAATTTAAACTGGTGTCAATTTTTGTAGCTTTTTGTGCCCGTTGATCATAGCAGCATTGAAATGTTGCAATAAAATTTTTAAATAACAAACTTTCGGAAAAATAACTAGACATCAATAGTTGGATACAACTAAACATACAAACTAAAAAATATACATAAATTGTGCCTAATTAAAACACAAGACTGTATATAGTTACTATAGTAGTAGGCAGGCAGTTACACACACAGTATCGTTAAGATTATGGTATGAACATAATAACTAGATGTCTATTTTTAAAACATGACACAACCTAATACGTGTATGCACTTAAGTAATTAACTGTTTTGGTCAGGGAGGTAACAGTGCATAATGTACCTAAAACACTTGTATACAACTATTGTCCTTATAACAAACAAACACAAAGCCATCCCTGTCTACAGCTATGCCATAAGGGGCCCTCAGTTCATCTCTTCCGGTACCCTCCTTTTTTCCAAAGGAGTGGACAAACTCACCAGATGTGCGGAACACAGAGACACGATTAAACAATTCAGTTATATACACATAATCTCCACTGACACAGAGTCCTCTTGGATCACTGAGCTCGCCCTTGCTTTGCCCTCTCTGGCCAAAGTGACGCAGGTACTGGCCATCCTCCCTGAACACCAGGACCTGGTGTTTGTCAAAATCGAGTATAAAAATTCTTCCGTGAGAGTCAAAGTCTATGTCTCTTGGTTTCTTGAGCTGGCCTGGACCATCACCATGGGTACCAAATGATCGGACAAAGTTCAAGTTGGAGTCAAACACCTGTACTCTGCCATTGTGGCTGTCACACACATAGACTTGGTGGTTACGGTATCGGACACCAAATGGAAACTGAAACTCTCCAACATTTATCCCCAACTTCCCAACTGACTGGACCATCTCACCATGTCTGTTGAACTTTTGCACTTTGTGATCACTGGCTATGTACACATTTCCATCGCCATCTGTGGCAATGCCAGTGGGCTTTCCTTCGAACCCAATGGTCAGAATTTTCTGGCCCTGAGCATCAAGCATTGTGTAGCGTCTCTCCAAGTGCTCGGTCACAAACAGTTCTCCCTTGTCACCAACTGCAATGCGTGAAGGTGTAACTCCCTCAATGACCCTCACTGGAGTGCCCAGCTGAGTGGGAGGGTGCTGCACAAACACTTGGAATGTTCCAATCTCAGTGTTGTTGACTCGAACTGCCAGCTGGTGGCGACCCCTGGTGGTGGGGATGTAGGAGAGTTCGTATGTGGAGGGCGTCTGGCTCACTACTGTGGCCTGGAGGACTGAGCCATCCACCAGGGACTTCAGCTCGGCTGAAATGTGCTGCTGGACAGGAGGGGGCTGGCCACGGGTGTCATATGTGCAAACTGTGAACTTGGACGAGTGCTTGGTTGTGGCAGACTTGAGACCTGGACCGGTAATATCACACTTTGAGGTGTCTACAACAGACACATATACTGCACTTTGCGTTTGACACAGCTCGAGAAGACTATCAGCCTGTGGCATCACCCTCCCAATGTTGGCAACTTCAGCTGGTGCTAGTTCAGGGTGTTTGTACTTTTGACCAATTTCTTGCACCCGGCTGGTCATCTGCTGCTTCATGGAGATAAATTCCTCGTCACTCGCATTCTCTGCTGTCCTCTCTATGAACCATATGAGACTGTCGAGGGTAGCCAGTGCCAGTTGGAGGTCTTCTTTCTGGCTGTCAAGTACATCCACCTTCCTCCCTACCATCTCCTGTGCCTGCTGCAACAAAACTTCCTCACGATTGTTGAGAATGGTACGAAGTTCTTTGAATGATTTGGTGATGGTCGCAGCAATGTTTGTCCCCTGATCCCTGATCTCCTTCTTGCTGTCCTCCACCCTTGCTATGGCTGTGGTGACACTGGCATGGGTGTTTTGGAGGGGCACCAGACTGGACAGAACCTCCTCTCTGAATGCATCAGCCACACCCCTCACAAAGTCAAACTTGTGGCCAGCGTGGTCTACCAGGGTGCAGTCTTTGCAGATGAGCTGCTCACATTCAAAACAGTGGAGTTTATGACGCTTTCCCTCATGTTTCTGGCAGGTGGAAGTGGGGGCCTTCTTTGCCGGAAGTTGTCAATGAGTTAGTATCCCCTCTCTCATTTCAGAGATTGGAACTGTCTTGTGCTCTGTGAGTATCTTGATTGTCGTGTGAAGGTTGGCACAGGTAGTGCAGACAAAACCACAGGTGTGACAAAAACAGATCGCCTTTGCATCGCTAGGGCAGCTCTCGCAGGTAATTTCATTACCCTTGGCTCTTTTCATGATCTTGTACACATCAATCAGTCCATTGATGAAGAACACAGTGGGGAGGGAGTTGGGGTCATAGCCTGCCACAGCAACGACACTGCGGCACTGGGGACACTCCACCTCCTGGTTCCTCTGCTGTTGCAGTAACAGCTGCTGGATGCACTCTCGGCAGTAGGCATGGAGGCAGGCCAGGGCCTTGGGGTCCTGGTAGGTCTCCAGACAGATGGGACACTGAACCTGTTTCTCCAGCAGCTCCAGGGTCTCCGCGAGAGTCCTGTGGGAGAGAAGGATTACACAACACAGTACCAGAAGCTAGGTGGGAGATACAGTAACATACAATATAATTCTCAAAAAAAGTGGGCGTGGCTCGTTATATCCCTCAAACTTACTTCTTTGGCGCGGGGGCTTCAGCCATTCTTGAATATTTTCGTTCGGATTACTTAATACAGTAGGTAATTTCACTGCTCAAAACAAACTTTGATCAGCGATCGAAAAAAAGGGCGAGGCTCTTAATCAACGGTAAATCCCCACATTTCATCAGAAATGATGAATTTAATTTTTGAATTTCGCTCATAGTTCCACATTTTAGTGTATATATGGAAAACCTGTGCAGGGCCGTAGCCATCAGATTTGAAGTGGTCAGGATACTATATGCGTGCGTGAGCACGCAACAGCTTGGGGATCTGGAAGCATGTCCCTCCAGAAAATATTTTGAAATTTAAAGATACGGGATCGCTTCGTAAAACGATGTCGGGGTGAAAATTTAAATTCGTTTATCACAACAACAACCATTATTTTTGGGAAGAGCATGCAATGACGATTTCAACGGTACCCATATCAATGAAATTCAATAAAAGCAGCAAGCGGTATGGTCTTCGAAATGTAACCGTTTTGCCAAAATTTTCTACGTCATATTGCGGTCACTACTTTTCCGGAAGCGACTGTAAGCCCGATCAGAATGAAACTCGCTGTGAAGGATAGTCTGTACCAATTGAATCCAATGAAGGTTGTTCTTTTTAGATATATAGTATAATCCTCATTTTGCCTGAAATAGCGATCTATTTACGCACGTATTTACGCGCGTCATTCATCGCAATTGATGTACGAAATATCTTCTACACTGTTATCTCAGAGCTCGCAGTCAGATGGTGACAATCAGCCAGATCAACGCGACTGGCTAGAGCATTTGCTAGAACAGCAAAAACTGCAGGGAATGTGTCCAACCCACTATAAGACCCTTCAACCAATACAGTAAAAGATCTAGATATAAGCGGTGTACTTCTAATACTAGCAAATGAGTTCTTTGACTGTTCATCATCTTAAAGTCAATGCTGATAACACGGAAATATACGTATTTCCGTAAAAAAAATTTTGGGGCCCCCATGAGATTGCCCCCCCCGGCCCCAATCTCCCGGTAACATGGGGCCCCCACCGTGAACCTGCTCCCCCCCCCCCCCCTTTCAGCGATCGCTTTACGCTCTGTCAGCGCGTGTCAATGCCACTGCAAAAGTAGTCTCGCGAGCCAGCCGTATTTTTCTTTATTTCCGGTGGGAGGAGCGAGAGGGAGAGAAAAATACGTCTGGACACTCTGGCCAGCTTCCCGTGCCACGAAGAATGTAATAATTGCTGCAGGTCACGCGCACGGTATGCAAATTAAAACATTTATCCAGCTATGTGTTACTGTTTTGTGAAGCTTGTGCCCACACTGGCAAACTGTCGCGACAGAGCTCATTCAGAACGATCCCGGTAGCACACGTTGAAAAAAGAGTCGTCTCGAGAGTGGACGCGGTCTGTAATTTCACCTACTGGAAGAGCGGCCACAGACGCGGCTTCCGGCGACTTGAGAATTCAAGAGCAAGTCGTCTTGATGCTATTCTTGCACTCGCGAGGTCCCTGTCATGCGCCTGTGGAGTATAAAGCCCAAAGCAAAGTCAGTAACGTAGAATGCCATCGTAAGCGAGTAGTATACGGGTTGGCATGCAGGAAGTCATGTGCTTAATTTAGAACGGACCAATCAGATTTGAACCTCATGCATTAGTGCGGATGTCCACGGGAAGCTGGCCAGAGTGTCCAGACGTATTTTTCTCTCCCTCTCGCTCCTCCCACCGGAAATAAAGAAAAATACGGCTGGCTCGCGAGACTAGTGCAAAAGGTGCCGAAGCATCAATGTATCATGGAAGAGAATGAGAAGGATGTCTGATTTTAATACATACAGGCGGCATTTTGCTTGTGGCATGACTACTTATAGGGCGTCGTTTCGAAGAGCCGCATGATAATCGTAAGGACGAGAACCTGCGAAAACAAATAAAAGTTTTCCTATCTGTTGTTTGTATTCAGTTATGACATGCATTGCAAATTTCATTGTGTTCCAATTCTATTTTCATTTACACTTTTGTATTTCTACACTCATACCTACCTTATCATGTGCAGTAATAGCCCGTCCGTCCACCATGCATGCATGATAGCGGTTAATTACCTAACTGCGGCGCCTACTTTGCCCATCTTAGACTACTTAGACTACAACTCGATCCTCGGTGACTCAGCCTCTATCCTCGGTCTCTCTACTATGGTAAGGGTCCCCATTGCATGGAGTTTAATCTAGTAGCAGCCTATCTCACCAGTAGTATGTAGGCAGTTTGATATCAGAGGGGGGGGGGGGGGGGGGGGGCATTCTCACGAAGGGGGGCCTATTTTACCGGTAAAATGGGGGCGGGGGGCCCCGATTAATGGGGGGGGGGGGGGGGGGGGGGGGGGGGTGTAACGAGTATGTTAATCAGTTGTGTATATAATCACCTGTCATTCTGTCATCACGTGACCCTCGTGTACTGCACTGCACGATTATTACCCCGCGCGCATGCGCAAGTGGTAAAGTGCAACCGGAAAGGCAGATAGCATACTGACGTGTGAATCTGATGGTTGAAGGGGTTGTGGCAGAATCGGGCTGGGCTGTTGTGGCATAAGAGTATTGGGGCTACTCCGGTTTCTGGGATCTCCTCGGACCGCATCTGTGCTGTGAGGTTCTCAGTGGATGACGGCGACAGTTCGTTGGTCTCAGTTATTGGTGTATACATACCATGCTCAGACCAGGGTTTGGAGTGCTATAGGGATCACCTGATAGAACTTGAGAGAGTTATCAGTGAATCTTCTTTACTTGGTCCTGTTGTCATTCTGGGGGATTTCAACGCACACCTTGGTTCACTGGGGGGAGTGAAGGGACTGGGTGACCCTAATGTGCAAGGTGTTCTGGTGAGTGAGGTGATGGAGCGATGTAACTTGAGTGCTGTGTCTGTTGGCAGTTTGTCCTCTGGCCCCAGCTTTACCTACATGAGCGGTGATGTGCGAACAACAGTTGACTATATCCTTGCTGATGTTGAGGCTACCTCTCTAATGTCAGGTTGTCGTATTCTCTCTATGGATGACCTCAATACCTCTGATCATCTTCCTCTGCTTGTGGATATGGTGTATGCACCCTGTCAGGAGGATCATAAGGAGGGTGCAGTGCCTCAGAGGATTGACTGGGACCAAGCTAGGCAGAGATGGTTGATTATTATGGCAAGCCGTTTGTTTCAAAATTGTCGATCCAAAAACTGTGTTGTGTGTGTCTCCAGAATCGACTCGATTCAGCTATTAAAGAATCGACTCGATTGAAAAAACCGACTCAATTGTGATAAGAATCGACTGGATTGTGCTCAGAATCGACTCAGTTGTGCTCAGAATCGACTCGATTGAAAAAAACCCAACTCGATTGTGATAAGAATCGACTCGATTGTGCTCAGAATCGACTCGATTGGAATAAAAATCGACTGGATTCACGCCACGTTCAACTCGATTGTCAGCACAATTGACTCTGTCAAAAAACCCGACTCGATGCAAAACTATCAACAAGATTGTGTGCCACGTTCCACTGAATATTTACTGATTCTACCTTGTTCAAGTCAATCCTTCAACAATCAAGTCGATCCTTCAGCAATCAAGTCGATTCGCTCACGCGAACTTGGCACTTGACCACACCCACTGGGCATGCACAGTAGCGCAGTCAGCAAAGCATGCCTCGTGCCAGTCGTGGTTTTCATGGTTCTTGACTTTGTCTGGCTCTCTTTGCTTTTGTCTGCCTGCTTCTAGTGTCACATGCACAGTAATGCAGTCAGCAAAGCAGGCTGGTCTACAAACTCATCTGCTTCACTCCTCACCTCAGACAGTCACCAGTGGAAATATTGAGTGGAACGTGGCACACAATCTTGTTGATAGTTTTGCATCGAGTCGGTTTTTTTGACAGAGTCAATTGTGCTGACAATCGAGTCGAACGTGGCACGAATTGAGTTGATTTCTATTCCAATCAAGTCGATTCTGAGCACAATCGAGTCGATTCTTAGCAGAATCGAGTCAATTCTGGAGACACACACAACACAGTTTTTGGATCGACAATTTTTGAAACAAACAGCTTGGAAATAATTCAGATGCAAGATCCTTGGAGGAGTCTGGTTGTTTGAGTCCACTTATCTCTTAGCTGTGCTTGCTGATGATAGACCATCTCATGTGCTTGCTTATACACTACAGAACTGTACAGGTACTGGTGCTTTGCTAGGCTACATAAAATATGTACTGCAAAGTGGTATACTGAAAGCTTCAATTATGCAACTGGCAGCAGATCTGGCTCAAGCTAGAAGCCCTGGGTTTGATTCCTGGCAACTGTTGGCTTTTCACTTCCCTCTATTTCCAAACTGACTTGTAGCTCGGTGTGGCCGTGCTGTATCGGTAGTCTGCTACCTGAAAGTTGTAGCTAATAGACCTAGTTTGTTCACAATGTACATACCTTAGCCTTTATACAAGGTTCCAGAGTTGCAAGTCGGGATGAAGTTTGTGTGGTCCGCACTGAAGTGTCAACATTTTTGATCATAACTCAGGGTAGCAGTGGTTTACAAAACAACATATTCTCATCTTTAGCAGGTTAAGATAGCTAGTTTGGCCACTGTAAAATCCTGTGTAACCATAGGTCCAATTCACTGATGGCAAATGTATGGCCCAGTGCAATTGCCGTGGATTAGCTGCATACATTACAGTATTGATGGTGCATGCATGAAAATAAAATTTCTTGTTTATATGTGGATATTATGAGACTGAGGTACCTCAGTACCACCTGTGCTTGTGAGGGCTGGTGGTTGTCGGATTGTCATAGCTCAGTATAGCAGAGCACTTTCTACACAAGCCAGGTGTTCTTGGTTTGATTCCCACCAAAACCAGCCTTTTCACTTTCCTCGATTTTTACCTCAAAAACATACTTTCTATAGATATTTTTTACTCATGTTCATAATCAACTAAAATTAGTGGCTAAACTGCTATACACAAACATAAAAGCTATACAAACTGACTTGTGAACTGAAACACAGAATTACAAAAATTAAGTGAACCTTATTGTTTCAGTTAACAGTACTACAGTCATAATACCTAAAACACTTGTATACGCCCATTGCCATTATCACAAACAAATATAAAGCCATCGTAGTCTACAGCAATGCCATAAGGTCCGTCTTTGCCAGATCCCTTCTTCCCAAAGGAGTGGACAAACTCACCAGATGTTTGGAACACCGAGACATTATTGTCACCCCATTCACTTACGTACACATAGTCTCCACTGACACAGAGTCCATATGGATTGCTGATATTTCCTTTGCCCTGCCCTCTCTTGCCAAACTGATGCAGGTATTGGCCATCTTCACTGAACACTAGAACCTGGCGTTTGGAAGAATCAACTACGTAAATGTTGCCTTGAGTGTCAAAGTCTATGTCCCTTGGATCTCCAAGTTGGTGTGAATCATCACCACAGGTGCCAAATGCTTGGACAAAGTTCAAGTCGGAGTTAAACACTTGTACTCTGCCATTGTTGCTGTCACACACATAGACTTGGTGGTTGTGGTATCGGACACCCCGTGGGAAATCAAACTCTCCAACATTTCTCCCCTTCATCCCAACTGACTTGACCACCTCACCACACTTGTTGAACTTCTGCACTTTGTGATCATAACTGGCTACGTACACATTGCCTTCACTATCTGTGGCAATACCAGTGGTCCATTCATCTCCAAATAGTGGCTTTGTTAGAACTTTCTTGCCCTGGGTATCAAGCATTGTGTATCGACTATGTATGTTTTCAGTGACAAACAGTTCTCCATTGTCACTAACAGCAATATACATTGGTTGTACTCCCTCAATGACCCTCACTGGAGTGCCCAGCTCAGTGGGAGGGTGCTGCACAAACACTTGGAATGTTCCAATCTCAATGTTGTTGACTCGAACTGTCAGCTGGTGGCGGCCCCTAGTGGTGGGGGTGTAGGAGAGCTCGTATGTGGAGGGGGTCTGGCTCACTACTGTGGCCTGGAGGACTGAGCCATCCACCAGGGACTTCAGCTCAGCTGAGACAGGAGTAGACTGGTCATGAGTATCATATGTGTGTAATGTAAACTTGGACACTTCCTTAGTGGTGGCAGACATGAGACCTGAGCCACTAACAGCAAACTAAGATAAAAAAGGTGGGAGGGAAGGGGGGGGGGGGGGGGGGGGAGTATTGGTGATGACTTTCTTATGAATGAATCAGACTATAACTACTGCACAATGATTCTCTGCTACATAAGCTACCTTACAATACCACAGGGGAGAGAGGCCCAGCCAGTGCCGACCAAGGCCTTTCTACAGCAGCCAAAACAGCCACCATGTGTACTGTACCTTGTGCCTAAACCCGCCCCCACCCCATCCTTTTTGCTAAGGCAAACCTATCTATTGCACTAACTGATAACATGCAGCCAAAGCTGGTGATGAGTAGCTACATTCGTAACCACCAATGACACCATTTAGCATTGTCTGACTTTGGCCACATGTTACCAGCTGGCGCAATCCGTTTTGAAGGTAGGTTTCACACCAGCAAAAATGGTGGGATAGGGGAGGTGGGCAGGTTCCAGCCAGAGGAGGTCGGACATGGTTGACCTTTGCTAATTGAAACAACTGAGGTCACACTAATTGATCTTGGATATTGCAAGGTATAGAAAGTATTTTTAGCTTTTTCTATGACTGGATCCAGCCTTGAACCCTGATTTGAAAACTGGGGCCCACCTCAGTGAAAGTCAAGAGAGCTAGTCTGATGAGATACGAAAAACCAATTAGTGTGACCTCAGCCATTTTAATTAGTAAAGTTCAACCATGTCCGACCTCCTCTGGGTTCCAGCATGCCATGCACATGGGAGCAGCCTTGGCTGGCTGTAGAAAGGCGCTGGTAGGCACCGGCTAGACCATTTCTCATCTTGCTAGTACAAACGAGTGTAGAAACCACTCTTCTCCCCTTGAGGGGCACCATTTCTGGTACTGTAGGCAGTCTTCAGTCAAGGGGAGCATTCGCTGGTTGGAGAGCCCTGACCATCAAAAGCTCACTAATGAGTGGGTGTGGTTAGGAACTGGCTCGGAGAAGCTTTGGCTCAAGTTTCCAGTGCTAGTTCCAAGCAGAAGTGCAAATGCGGACAAAGAAGGTATCTATAGCCTAAAAAGATTCATAGTGAATGACCCGTGGTGGTTAATGAGTTGAAGGGTTAAAGCATTAAAGCCACTCACAATGCATAGACAGGTTAAAGCACTATGTAAGCAAGAAAGACAAAAGATTTACCTCTCCTTCTTGGTAAACACCTTCTCCACCATATTCCACTCTTGTGATCTTGTGCTTGATATAGAACTCATCACTGGGTGGTGCTGCATTGAGAATCTGAGGAGCTATATGAGATGGAATATGCCAGACAATTGAAACACAACCTTCACGGATGGAGTCCAGTATAGCCACATGAGGAGGTAGGCCATAGAGTTCAGCAACTTTATTCCAAAGATGATCAATATATTCCATAGTTTGATCAGTAAAATTTGTTTTGAGCTTGAGTGAGAGTTTTTGGTAGTACTGCTCGTCATATCTTATTGCCTTGTCCTCTGATTTGTCAACAAAGGAGTCAGAATGAACAGCAGCAATATGATCAATTAGCTTCGTTGATACTTTGTAGGATTTAAGATCTTTTATATAGGCTTCAATCCATGATGCTATTTCGGTATCATCAGCCACAAATTCCTCAACAATTTTTTGAAGTGGGTAGTAGTTCCAGGAATCCCACAACTTGTTGCAACTGAGTGCTTCAAAGATCACATGTATATCAGCAGAGTGGGGGATGCATTCTCCTGGAGAGAAGGTTCTAAGAAACAATCGCAATTCCTTCATGTTGATTTCCCTTCCTGCTAGCTTGCTACATATATTCTTGAGCAATGTGGCAAACTTTGCATCAATGGTTTGCTTATTTCTTTGTGCAATTTCTGCATTACCACTGTTTTCTTCAACGGAGGAAGCTGCAAGATTTATGAAAGGGGTTAGAAACAATAAGTAGTACTTTAGAACAAGCAAATACTGGACACAAGAAATACTCAGACTCTTACATAAAGAATCCACCAGAAGTGCTGAAATGTAAAGTATCCAATTCTCCCTTCAGCTATGGTAACCATGGTAACAATATTAGGCATTCAAGAGGAGGACAGCTCCTAAAATCAGTGGCTAGGAATGTCCAAAATGCTATCATATTCACTGTAGTAGTATAGTAGGGCACCACTTGTATGACTGATAGCTACATGGCCATACCAGTTTTTGAAGAAGAAAAAATGGCGTCACTTGGATTTTAGGCGGCACTTACAAACTACTGTCCAAATAACATTGTTATGACATTAACATGTGACCCCCACTTGCGTCTGG
Organism: Agelas oroides; assembly: GCA_949130485.1. NCBI lineage: Eukaryota > Metazoa > Porifera > Demospongiae > Agelasida > Agelasidae > Agelas > Agelas oroides. The sequence continues at coordinate 18,376,156 of OX422185.1, forward strand.
TAATGCCCCTGTGGGCACACTGGCTTCACATGTTCTACTAGGTGACAGCTCAGTTTCTCGAGCGGGTTGAGCCACATACTCCCTCTAGCTTGAACTCAAAACCATGATGAGTGTCCAAAATGAAAATTCATACTGGTTGGGACAGTGCCCAGGTCAACAAGGTCCCCTACATGAGGTCAGAGGTGTGCCGAGTGTAGTTACTGCTAGCACCTCAAAGACTATGCTGGAGGTTAGAAGTGTGCGTGCCTCTTGTTGATAGCTAGCACCTCAATCGCTCAGGAAGAAGACACAGGTTTGTCATGTGTTAGTGCCACGAACAATTCCAGACCCAAGCATCATCGAAGATCAAACAGCATTAGCAAATGTAATCACAACATTTGCCTTACATGTCCTATTTTTAAGCCTGACACGGTGTTTAGACATAGTTTTACTGGCAGGAGATGGTCTTGCAATACCTCAATTAATGTTGTCTATTTAGTTACCAGTCAACGTTGTGGCTTACAGAATATATGTAGGAGAGATTAGCCTTGAGACTTGAGGAAAAGAATGAACAACCACAGAGCCAACATTAAAAGCCTGAAGCCTCAATTTCTGTACAAAAATTTACATCTAATGGTCAAGGATATGTTTGTTCAGCCTATCAAAGAGCATTGTAGAAGCTCAAGATGAACAGGTTAGTACCTACTAGAAAAAGAAGAGTTCTGGATTAGAGAGCTTAAGACTGTATACCCCATACGGCCTGAATGACAACATTTGTGGAAGTAGCATTCTAAAACTAGGAATCAAAGATCAAAACAACCCAGCTGCAAGAATTCCACTAATCCTTGTGATTGGCTAACTTGGTGATTACAAATCCATGTGTTTTCTACATCAATACATTAGTGCAATTTCTGGGCTTAGGGATACCAGGACACTCATTGAGGAGCAACTCCATCTCCATGCTGACTAGGCACTTCTTAGCCTCAGCCTCTGAAACAGCATACCTGCATGTTTCTTACAATATACCAAAACTATAGGATCCTCAGCCTTCACATTAACCTATCCAGTGAGACTGCACAACCTTCAAGTACAGTTCATTTGCAATACATTGTTGACCTTAATAAAGAGGTGGTTGCAATACATTGTTGACCTTAATAAACCGGCCAGCTGAATTATTTATATATTATTGACCACATTATACAGGTTTCAATAAAAATATTATTATAGTAGCAATGCATTTTATATCACAGTATAATTATACATAATAGTATCATCATGTCATTGAGTAGCCACAATAATTTCCATGTGGAAATACAATAAACAAAGCTTCTCCAAAGTACTGCAAAATGCTCGACTGCTTCATTTTCACTGCAAGTTTAGCACTTTCTAATTGAGTAATGACATTGAATATGGCTCCAGCTAGTTCCTCTTCATTATTTTGTGTAAAGAAGAGGAGCAAATCATTAGAGAGACGGAGGGCCACCTGATAGGATGTGATGCTGCTCATTTCTGGCTTGATCTCATCTTCATTGTCATCACTTTCTTCATCTCTAGTTCTCTTGGATGCTGATTGTCCTTCCTCACAAGCCAGTGTTCGTAGTTCTTCCCTCCAATTAGGTGTGTCCTCAAAGTCAAACTTGTACTGAGGTCCTCATCAGCATCGATGTAGTCACTTGTACTAGCGTCTGGATTGATTTGGCAAACGAGCTCGTCCAAACTGCTCATATCCTCTTCTTCAATGTCTGCGAATGGATCTTCTTCACTCTCAGTCTCCTCATCTTGTGGAAGTGCTCCTGTTTTTCGGAAACAGTTGATGATAGTCTGAGGTTGCACTGCATCCCATGCTGTCTTAATCCGCCTGATTGCTGTCAACACGTTAACCGTCTTCACAATGCTAGAGGCTGTGAGAACTGTATACTATCAATCTGGGCTAATGTGTGCTTCAGCAAAAGCCGCCGATACTGAACTTTGAAATTCTTGATGATTCCTGCATCCAGTGGCTGCAATCTAGACGTATTCTCGGTTGGAAAACATATCTTTCAGGTCTGGGTCATGTGAAGTTACATTGTCGATCAAGAGAAGGATATTTCTTTTCTGTTTGACCAGTCACTTGTTTAACACAATCAGTATATCTGTCATCACCTGTGTTGTCATCTATGCCTTGGGGTTGGCATAATAAGGGATTCCTTCTTGCATTTTTGGATTTCTGATTCCCTTGAAACATCTAGGTTTGGCAGCTCTCCCAATGACTATTGGTTGCTCTTTACCACCAGCAGCATTGGCAAAGAATGCAATGGTAAGCCTTTCTTTAGATTTTTTCTCCCCCTTTGCATTCTTTCTTCCTTTCACTCAGAGACTTATTAGGCAATGCTCTGTAGAAACACCCCGTTTTATCTTCATTCCAAGCATCTTCAGCTTTGTAACCCGCCATGATACTCTTCAATCTTTCGTGCCAGCCTTCTACAGTCTCATCCAAGACGTCTGCTGCTTCTCCACTTACGGTAAATTGCCTGATGTTGTGACACTTCTTGAAACTATCTAACCAGCCATTGGAAGCCTTAAACTGGTGATGGCCCATTTTCTCTGCTACATTGCGTACTTCTTCTTGAAGCATGGGCCCACTCACTGGCACACTGCACTGTCTGGCCAAGCTGTACCACATATACATGACTTCATTGATGTCCTCAAACTCACCACCATGATGGCACTTTCGAGATGCTGGTGCATTGGCTTCATATTCACTCAAAATAGTCTCCTTGTTCTTGATGATATTCTGGATTTGTGTACGTCCACACTTTAAAAAAATCAGCGATCTTATGGCTTCCAAGTGTTGAATTCTTCTTTCTGTACTCAATCACCTCCACCTTATGCTCCAAAGACAAGTCATTTCTGGTAGCCATCTTCACTTTTTATCCTTTTTGGCAGGAACAGTCAGTGTCTAGCTAGCTATTCGAAACAAAATCACACCTAGCAATTGTGCAGCTACAGTCTATTTGGCATCCATGTGTCATCCATCTGCGCGTGCATACCAGTGCGAGTGCAAGTGGACATGGCCGGCTAGCTAAAATGATTAACACCTGTCAGTACAGTTGGGTCAGAGCTAGCCAAGTGCTGCCGACAAAGAAATGGCAAGCAAAATTGTTGGAGACGGCGAATCATTCACTTTGGAGTCGTATGTTCGTGGTCATCATGTATACCATTCTATATGGACACCAATCATTGGCGCGAAGTCCTGCTCGTCAAGAGAGAGCTAACAAACGACTATGACCGTTTTGCTGTAGCAGTGCTGAAAGATGGTGAGGTCGTGGGGCATGTACCAAGAGTAAGACTACTTCCTTCTTTTTGAGGTATGATGGCAATATGGTCTTCTGCGAAGTTACCGGTGAACGAGTGAATCGCGGTGTTCAACTAGGAGTGGAAGTTCCGTGTGTCTACAAGTTTTATGGCCGCCGATCTCATATTACTAAAGTAAAGAAGTTAGTTTGAACACTTATCTTGGACTAATCTAGATATCGAGGCTAGACTAGCCATGGGCCAGAGACTGGCCATTATACTCAGTGTATCATTCCATGCAGTTGATTGTAACAGGGCGGGGCGACATGGCCGTAATACGTAATACACAGGTGGCCGCTATACAACGATATGAATATACTGTAGCTTATGCAACATAATTTGGGACCTTCCACAACTGGCCGCAAAGCGGAGGTGACCGCCTTATTCAGGTGACCACAGAGGCAGGTTCGACTGTATTCGCATACGTGTGCGTGTGCCACGTATAGTAGCCACGGCTGGTGGCGTCTATTTCACTCAGAGCTCCTGATTGTACGGCTACTATTTGAGGGCAGTGACTATTCGAGGGTGGCGTCTAGAAATACGGTAATCATACTTTGTAAGAAATACCGTACTGAGGTGACTAGGAATGAGCTTGCTGGAGAGAGTGGGAAAGCATCTACATATGTCCATTGTGGGGATTCTGTAGATTTAGCATGCATGCACAGCACAAAGGTTAAAGTAGCAGAAGATATGAAGTGGTTTTCACTGGATGCCTAAACTACACAAAAACCTCTCTGGACATTGCTTTATAGCAGCTTCTGCCTCTTGCACAACCAAACCTTTATCTAAGCTGCTTGCCCACTGTCTCCAGCTGATTCTTTAACATTACAAGGAATATTGCAAAGGTATAGAAAGAACCGGGGTAAACTGCTTTTGGGTCATTAATAACTCCATTGAAGTGAGTAACACCCTGATATATATATATACAAGACTTAAAAAACATTAAAAATGTAAAAAGATGTAGGGATGGCATGCCAAAAAGTATGCAAACAAGGTAGAGATGATGCATGAAAGCAAAGGTCTACATATTGGCAAAGCCCCATCCCTACATCTTTTTCACACTACAGTTAGACAGTGCATGGGTAGTCTTTACTAGCAGTTCATGGCTGTAGCCTCATTCTCAAGCCATGCACTTTCTAGCTCCTCCCACATGGCCTGGGAACGAGGCTAATATTGTAGGTGGCTACCAAGGTTAGTAGTTTTATTGCCAACATACTACTTGTAGTGACAGTGGTACCCTTGTTATATGCCTCTGGTATAACCTAGACAGTGAGCTCGAGTGGGCTGCAGACTGCATGGTCATAGTAATCAGTGTGTAAAACTCAAGCACTCATGCACAGCGTTAATAACTGCATGGATGGGTGCAGATTCAGCTCTCGAGCACGCTGTCTAACTGCAGTGTGAAAAAGATGTAGGGATGGGGCTTTGCCAATATCAGCCGAACCGCCAGCGTACAATTTTAATTATGAACCGGATGTGTTACCGTCTTGTAAAATCACGTTTCCGGTCTCGAGCAATTTTTGTGCCTTGTTTTTGCAAGACGATATCTTTAAAAGTACTATAGCTGTTACTTTAAAACTTGCAGACCGTGTTCTTCCACTCCTTCTGAACAAAATGGTACCAAAAAGGGGCCAGTTGACCGTGCCCGAAGCTGCTGCAATGCTGTTCCAGTACCATCATCCAAATCAGACCGCTATAAACCGCCTATACGTTTACCGTCCGAATAGCAGTTCTCATCACCAAAACAGCCTCCACTTCGGTATACATTTAGTTTAATGGTTGTTCTTACTGCATGCAAAATTTGGTCTTGTTCCACTGTAATCGCTGCACAATACTAGCTGTTTTATTACAACCCGGTATGCATGATTGCATAGGTGTGCTAGGTTCCACATCCAGGTGATCCAAGGCTTACACTGGAGTATCTGGTACCTATCCTATGCTGACAAAGTTATTTTACACTTCCTGGTTCATTATAAACTTGATAAAATGCAAGACACAACAAAATATGTGAATCACAGGCCAGTCAGTGACTTGAAGGGGGTTGACCAGGTCATGAGATTCACGATAGCTACTTCATGCCTGCATAGGAAAGTACATAAAACATGAAAACAAATAAGTTAGGATGCAGATCAAGATTGTTTCAACTACTACTGAAAATATAGGGGGTTGAGCTTCCAAGTCGCTGCTATGGACTTTTGACTTCCAATTTCATTTTAACAACTTAGTCTGTGGGCTGTTGAGGAAAAAATTATTGTCTTCTTTTCGTGTTCTGTAAAAGCAAACAGACCCATTGCATTTGAGTCACTACTTATAAAACTTCTATGCCTAGATGTAGATCAAGACAGATGTCACAGGGCAATATCCAGATAGTCTACAGTTCAGTGACGTCCACACAGAGCAATATCTAGATAATTTTTCCTTCCCACACACTAAGCAGTTCCCAAGGATGCAAAGGAAAGCCCTCTACTCACTTCTGAGTGCACCCGAAAAAGAAATAAAGCTCTGCTGCAAGTGGGACTGAAACTAGTCTCACAGGCCAGATCCACTTCCGCAATAAAAGGAAGGGTCTGGTGAACTGTGTATAGTAGCCATGTCCCACCGCACCATACAGTGTGGTCCAATCATGTTACAGTATCTTGTCACATGACACATTACATCACCGTTTGAGTAGCAATAATGGTCTTGAAAACGGCAACAGAGAGCTAGGACATCTTTTCTGCTACTACAGGACCTATAAACACACTTCAACTATATTTCTCGGAGGTGGGCGCACTTTGCAACTGGTATTTCAAGAGTGCATTATTTTAAATCTGGTTACATCTAGCTACTTGCATTCCGGTGGGACACGGCTTATATTCACAGTTCACCAGACCCTAGTCTCGTGCCCCGCCCACACGTGCCTTCCGGCGAGAAACGGTCTGGTGAACGAAGTCGAATTTCTTGGGCTTATTACCCAAAAGTGGTAATGACCAATGAGATTGCGAGATCGGTAATTAGTTCCCTTACAACAGTAAAATTTGTTCATCTCCATTCGAGTATCCGTACCTTTTTGGAGTGGGTTGGCCGCAAAATGTTTTTATCATTGCTAGGTTACATTGTCGCAAAAGCGTGTGCTAGCCCAAGAAATTCGACTTGGTTCACCAGACTGTTTCCCCTCGTGAGAGGGTGGGGTCTGGGGACGAGACTAACCAGACCCTTCCCTTTTTTGCGGAAGTGAGTTTGGCTTAGAACCTGGAAACTTTCACATTCTAGCGGTTTAACCACCAGGTCAACACCACCAGCAACCCTCCAGATACCATCCTGTCATGTCATAGGCCAGTATCCTGATAAGTTCACTGATGTCACAGAGCAATAGCCGGATACAGTTCTATTATGTCACAGGGCAGTATCTAGATACAATTCTGTTACGTCACAGGGCAGTATCCAGCTACAGTTCTGTTACGTCACAGGGCAATATATTCCAATACAGTACTTTTACATCACAAAACCAATAACCAGGTGCAGTTCTGCTATGTCACAGTTGAAAAAATTCTTTTGAGCCAAGCAATGAAGCATGAATTGTGTGGCCTTGTTCCCAGTCCCCCCTTTCCCTCTCCCCTCTCCCCTCTCCCCTAGCTTTCTGTTGTCTAAAAAGGGCTGCATGTAAGTGTTGAGACATAATTTACCCACCTTTGGATGGCAGTGGACGGAAACAGGTAGACCCCAACACTCGTCTTCAAATTGACTCAAGTAGCAACACCAAGGAGTCAGGTTGCAATACAGGCACCTTTCAGCTCACAAAGGATACAAATCCCCTAGATGTTGCAATCTTGCCTGCAAAAAATAAATGGTCCAGACATGATGAATGTGTTGAAGTGGATGAGACTCAACATGGATTCCGTACCTTGAAAAAGACCAAGATTTTGACTAAAAGTGTCAGTAGTTATGACTGTGCTGTTGAGCAGTGAGGCCCAGAAGTTCACAGAGACAATAATACTGACATCAGTGGCAAAAGTATTGGTGTAGAACTTGACAGGTGATGTACAATGTCGTTTACAATTGTTAAAACTAATCAGAATTCAGACAACTATATCTTCCAGATTACACATGGGAACAACTTACAATTTTTGATTTCAGCTGCATTCACCTTCGTTCTGCTTGATTCTAGCTCAGCAGACCTCAGAATCAGTGAGAACTGCTGTTCGGACATCGTTTGTACATACCGTTTCACAAGCCCGTCTGGAAATGGTCACGTGTTTTGGGATGTAGTGTCATTTCTGTACCAGATACGAAAATGCAACTTGAACAGGCCCATTCCCAAGTCTATGAACTTTCTCTCAAAAAAAGTCCCATGCAAAAATATTGAACGGCTGCTGAGAAAAATGAGCGTGAACATATCGCAAAAAAATGTCAGTTTTGTTGCGGGCCACGTTAATGACGTAATGCGTAATGCATACTAAATTATCTTTGTACGTGCAATATGGGGACTTCCGGTCGCTGGCGGTTCGACTGATATGTAGACCTTTGCTTTCATGCATCATCTCTACCTTGTTAGCATACTTTTTGGCATGCCATCCCTACATCTTTTTACATTTTTAATGTTTTTAAAGTCTTGTTTCTGTACTTTTTTTGATGTTAATCTCAGTTACAGTTAGACCCAAGCCTAAGAAGAATATTTCAAGTGTAACCACAACACCAGAACTTGAAGCGGCGTTGACAGTTTAGTAGTGATTCCAGTGTGACATCTGCCCTCCCTGGAGAAGTGTAATAATTATGTGCAATATAGCCAGCTAGAACCTGATGAAGGGCCAACCACTCTCCGTACCAAACTTTGTGAAAACAATTTCATGATTCATTTGTCAATCACATGACGACTGACCAGCTGCAGCACAGAAAACTATCATACTGACAACAGACCATCCTAGCTTTACAGTTCACTGAAGTTGTGAGTAGGCTAGTTTTAGTGTAGCTACAAGTAGGCAGCTGAATGCAGCGCCTTACCTACGTGGTGTTCATAAGCCTTGCCCAATGCCGCGGGGGGTGCCAACCATGCCCGCCCGCTCGCTTGTGTACTCTCGCTTCCAGACCAATGACTGTGGTCTTCGGTCTGGGAACGAGACTTTGTGTGCGCATGCGTACAAAATTAGAAAATGGCGTCCTTCGCAACGGACAGCAGCCTCAGAGTGTTGTGAATGGCTTTTGTTGACCAGGGTGAATTTGAAGCTATGAAGACGCTGAGTGGTTGGGAAGCTGAGCGCTGTGATGAGCATCCGTTTCGTGCTAAAATCAAGGTGAGTACTTGAGCCGTTTTCGAGTTATCATAATTTACAAAGTGGTCGGAACAAAGAAAGAAAGAAAGAAAGAAAGAAGAATACGAAAAATGGCACTTTTGCTAGCGCACACTTTTGTGTTTAGCTGTCTTCCGCGTGGCTTTTGGCCACTTGTATGAGTCTTGCTGATCACAAAGGCACTCAAAGAGGAAGCCTGGGCGCTTAAATAAGCTTTTAGCGTGTTTGTGGTGAAGTTGTGGATTCATCCAGGTCCAGGCAGTTCCCCATCTCCTTTTGCCATAGTTTTGCCATACTTTACATGGCTGTCGGAAGCGGGGCGGCTGGGGCGGCCTTGGCCGCCCCACTTTTTCTGTAAGCCTTTGTAATTTCAATGGAGAATGCCTGATTGCAGACAACATCAGAGACTGGTGAAAGTCCACACCAGCCTTCTTCTTTAAAACAAGAATATGATAATTCGATGATGATCAATCAAGCGCTCGTTTCAGCGGAAGTGGTTTGATAGATGGTCGCACGATGACCAAGACCTTTCCGTGTGTAGTTGCTTACCAGCTGCAGTCAGCTTTTTGCTTGGAGCAGACATTTGGAACAGACATTTGGAACAGACTGCTTGTGATGCCGGCTATACCATGTGCCGCAAGTGTGAGTTCGTTTAGTGCTGCCCGACGTATCAAGACACTCAACAATGTCTCGGCAGCGTCTGAACCATTTGATGCTCTTGCACGTCGATAAAGGCGCACTGACGGCCTCGATTAACCTTATAGATGTTGGCAACGATTTCATTGCAGCTAGTAATGATCAGCATGAAGCATATGTTTGGCACCTACTTCAAGCCGTCTGATGAACTACAAGTTATATTATGCACTAATGTCGTATGGTGGATCCCCGAACAGCCAGATTCTCGTCTAAAGTTTCGTGCAATCGTAGCAGTATACAACAAACATTGCTGTACAGATTTTGTCAAGCCTGACGAAGGTTCGCATCGGATCGAAAAATCGCTGACATTTTATTGTTGTATTGCTATATTAAAGTTTCTGGAATAACACTATGCAGTTCATTTCCATTTTTGTTTTTTGTCCAATCATGCAATTGCAAATTCATGCTATCGTTATAGTATAGACAATTACTGAGCGAGCTAGCTGTGTGTTCCATCTTGGTCTGCACTGAGTTGGAGATATTCCATGAATTTCATTTTAGCGAGATGCTATGAGAGCTTCTTGATAGCTGTAAAGAAACTTTTTTCACGCGCTATGCGTGAAAGCCAATAATAACATTGTGACCAATGGCCACCCCATCCTGAAAGAGCTTCCGGCGATGGCCCTGCTTTAGGGTTACATCCCCTGTCCAGTGAAGGTTTCTAGCAAACAAGTTGCAAATGAAATTCATTTTGTAATTGCATATTTGTGCCAAAAAGGGGTGGAACTCAGGCTATATTCATGTATTATTAGATGAACTCTAAAAAATAGTCATACACTATGGGCTAACTTTGGGCAGTATTTACGTACTTTTACACAAGCATTCATGGAACTTTGCATAGCAAAGGCTGTAACCCTACACTGTGGTAAACAAGGTCCTGCAACTGAGGTGACTCATCTTGGGTTAAATAACCTCCAGTTTTTTCCAGTGCATGCAAGAGCATTGGATAGCTTTGATTTCAGTACACTGTATACTAACATCCCCATAGTCAAGTCAAAACACACATGGAAGAGTTAATTAGAAATGCATACAGTACTAGAGGTGCCTCCCACATGGCCTTAGGAAGATCATGCTTACTGAAATTCCAGACCTGTAGCTATTACTCATAACTTAACAGTAAACAAGTTAGTTGAGATGTTCAATTTCCTGATAGATAACATATACATACAGATAGGATCAGCTGTCTACCAACAAACAATTGGCATCCCTATGCATCATGAATATTACCAGAGTTCATCCATTAAGGTATGACTATAGTAAGAGTTCCACCCCCTACATAGCTACACAAAATAGCAAGCACTGGCCCTAGCTGCAAGCAGCTAGTACAAAAACCGTTTCAGTAAAGTATTAGTTTTGGTTGCATGCCTGCTAATTAAAAGTATGGAACTTTGAATAATTAGGCGGAGGTGATATTTAGTAGTAACCCAATACTTTGCTGAACTACCATTTTGTGTACTGAGCCAGAAAAGTTGGTTTTTTTCACTAGCTACCTCGTGGAATGTATATAACGTTCTCACCAAGTTGTACACTCCTGTTCAAGTTAGTCTACACACACTGGGAACTATTGCAATGGTAGGTAGGCAAAGAATGGTTCCATCTCTTTATAGTGTACGAGTAGCAAAATGTTGTAAGGGAAAACAAGAACAAGTGGGAATGGAATCCCCAAAAAGCAACCAAGTAAGATAGAAATGATACCGCAATATATACAAACCATCCCTACATCTTGTGCCATTTTTGCCAACCAGATGCATGCTACTTGTCACGTGGTGTTAGTTTAATGCCATTGTGATGTGTGTTTCTTTTGTAGTTCTAGTAATAACCAGTGAGACAAAAGTTGTTTGCATTGTGAACAACTGCAATTGTTTGTCAGTTGTGACCATGTCAGATGTGAATTGTTTTGTATGTGGAAAGCTGTAGAGTAAGCAGTATCAGTGGCGTAGCCAGGTCATTGCTATTGGCCGGGCACCTGCTGTACGCTAGCCCATTAACCTCTAAGGAGTCTAACAACACTAGCGCTTGTGCGAGATCGCGTGACATGAGCGGGACGAACATGGTGCTTTGGCCAGGCACGTGCCCGGCCAGGCCCGGCCTTTGCTACGCCACTGAGCAGTATTCATTCTGCAGTGCATGTTGGTTTGCATGAGGAATGAGTTATGGAGCTTGGAAAGGTGCTTCACTGTACTTATGCTCCATAGACTACGGTCTTCCTTGCTACTCAAAATGGCGGTGTAGTACGTATCTGGATTTCCAGATACGTGACCATGTGCATTCTGGGTGTAAATGCAAAATCACTTCCTGCGCTGGTGAGGAAGGAGCTCACAAACTGCTCCCCTCCATAGACCGCGGTCATTTTTGCCACTCAAAAAGTCTTCACATGATTTGTGACAGCTTTATCACATGCAGTAAGCAATCCAAACACCTGAAATAATTGCTATGAATGATATTATAAATAATTAGTGGGCAATTCTCTTGCTCATGAAAGCACTTAAGGTGGCATGGAGCCCTGTATTTTCAAGGTCAACAAACCTGGAATCCAAGCTGATAGACATCTTTGTCTTGTTAAACTTTTAGCGAACAGTCAGTTTTGGGAGTCTTCATCCATTCACTGTCCGTAAAATTGGGGATTTACCCCGTTTCCTGTCGGCATTGGCATCCAATAATCAGTTTATAATTAAGTTAGTTAAGATGTGGCCTGGCGGAACCCCTCATGTGGTGGTCGGAACTTTGAAGATAAGCTTAGAGCGACTTAAAAAAAAAAGAAATTAAAAAAAAAGGGAAAAAAAAAGGAGTTTAGTAGAGTGCTGTAGTGTCAGTAGCTGTGAGTAGTGCGTAATGCCTGCTTGTGAAAGCAAGTTTGTGTCTAGAAGCAGCAGAAAGGCCACAGTGGCCAAGACTGTACTCATTGGTCAAGCTCAGGTCTTGCGATCGTATGCCAAGCCTAGCAGGTGACCGTGGGCTTTAACTAGAATGTGCAATATATCATTGGTACTACGCTGCAGTAGACAAGAAAGCTGAAGAGTGGTTGTGTGTGGAATAGAGCCGTGAGTTGTTTAGCGACATAAGGGGAGGAGGTGGGGCTAGTAATGCTTGCTTCCACTCGTGAATGAGCCCCTCCTGTAGACAAGCTGTGAATTTTTTGAAATGTGCATTCATTTTGGTGCAGTCAGTTGTCCATTCCAAGAGTAGTGACAAACATGAGTCTAGCCTGACTTTGAGAATAGCTCTGAACAAAAGCTGACATAGATTGGTTTGAGATACATTGGTGGTTAGGATGCTACCTACAGTGAGCATGTAGATGTGTCCATCGAGTGGCAATTTTGGGTTCATGAATATATTAATAAGCTACTAAAACCCTTTTTAAAATTAGGCAAAGCAAGATTGCCCAAAGCAAACCCTAACCCTGAAACTAGGAGTAACCCTGGTCCTGACTGTAACCCAGGTTTATGTTTTCGTTAACCTCCGCCGAGTGATGGGCGTGCCACATTAATAATGACTGATATGGTTCATAGAGGCCTCAGACTAATCTAAAGCAAACTTTTCGAACATGTCATTCAGCATGCACTTTATTGGCGGCCATTTTATTTCCAGGCTACCCTACATACTTCACGATGAAACACATGCATGCATGTATAAGCATGACTGTATGAATGGGAGGAAGGGTGTCTGACTATATAATATTCTGAGAAATCACTTTTGAGGCCATTCTGGGGCCAAGTGCCAAATATAAATGAGGGAGCTACTAAAGTAAGGTGTGATAAATGAAAACACAAGCATTCACAGTCCCAACTTTTTATCCTAAGCAGCCAACATATCATAAATAACTTACCGAAAGTATTGATAGTGCCTAAGTGCTACCAGCCCTACCATTTTTGGGTATCCAGGTGTAGTAATTGATTTTGTGGTTTGGGCTTCGTGCGTTCCAATTTTGCAAGGTCAACGCAAACCGCTGTACCTGTTGTCCAACACAATCAATTGTATACTGATAGCATTTATGTTATACTGCTGTCAGTAACTTACTTCCTCCTCTAATATATTTTTGGCGTATGTTCTGAGCCACTCTGTTCTCCCCCATCTGTTGAAGAGCGTTCACTACATCCTCCCATACAGCATTTGGTGTGCGTCGCAGCCATAGATCTAACATCTCCGCCCTTTGCCGGTCGTTCTTTTGATAGTTATGTTCAATCTCGATCAGGTCATGTGCCAGTACACGGAGATTGATCCCCAGCTGGTGCCAGTCATTAACGGTTTTCAGTTCCGCGCAAAGGTTGTTAAAATTCAGTACACAGTCAACGTCTGTAGTCCGCAAGGAAAGCACATCTGTAGCCTGCACTCTGTATGAACGCGATCGGGCCATGCACAATAGTGTTAAGAAGACGATCACAATGGCGAGAACCACGGCCGCAATGGCTTCGACGGACCACGGAACGATGTCGTACATTTTTTCAGTCACGAGACTGTATTGAGCAGAAGCAACTACCAGTTGAAGCAGTCCCATGTTTATAGCCACACGGAGAAGATAGGTGAATCGTCAAACTGCAGGCACTGGCGATTTGGGGGTCACTTAGAAAAAGACGTAATTTGAGGAAAAATCCCATGTGTCACTCATGGGAAAGAATTACGTTACCATTCCCATGAGTGACTCATGGGAAAGAATTACGTCATTTGCACCTTGGGTTACTCATGGGATAGAATTACGTGGTTTCATTGCACGTAAAACACCCAACAGTATGTACAACATGTGATCTTATATAGGGAAAGAATTACGTCTTTTGCCTCAAAAGGATATTCCTGTAAATTGTCACATGATTTGCTATGAATCTCATTTATATTCCCTTGGGAGTCACCAGAGGGGTACCCTGTTATTACTTCACATCTAAGTTACAAAACCTTTTAAAGTGTTCCAGGTGAAATCCTGAGGAAATGTGAATGAGATTCACAGCCAATTATGTCATGACTGTACAGAGATTTACATTTGAGGCAAAGGATGTAATTCTTTCCCTATATAAGAATATCTTGCTTATATATGGGGAACTTTTATGTCAGATGTAAAGTAATAACAGGGTACCCCCTGGTGACTCACGAGTGAATGTGAATGAGATTCACAGCCAATTATGTAATGAATGCACAGGGATTTACATTTGAGGCAAAGGACGTAATTCTTTCCCTATATAAGGATATCTGGCTTCTATATGGGGAACTTTTACGTTAGATGTGAAATAATAACAGGGTACCCCTCTAGTGACTCCCGAGGGAATGTCAATGAGATTCATAACCATATTATTTGATAATTTACAGGAATATCCTTTTGAGGCAAAAGACGTAATTCTTTCCCTATATAAGATCTGATGTTGTACATACTTTTGGGCATTTTACGTGCAATGAAACCACGTAATTCTATCCCATGAGTAACCCAAGGTGCAAATGACGTAATTCTTTCCCATGAGTGACTCATGGGAATGGTAATGTAATTCTTTCCCATGAGTGACACATGGGATTTTGCCTTAAATTACGTCTTTTACCCCGCGACCGAGAGAACCTGGGAACGAGACTAAACATGGATCAACGAAACGAGAGAACCTGGGAACGAGACTACAATTCTTTTCCCACTGTACTGATTGATGGTTGCAAAAATTTGTTGCCATGATTTGGATAAATACATTTTTTAATTAACTCGCAGAATAAGCAGCTGATGAGGCCTTGCAGAAAAGTATATAAAATTGTAAATATATTGTAATTGTATAAGAAATATATAAAATTGTAAATTGTAGCTAATTGTAAATTGTTAAAATTTTATATTAAATAAATGATGCAATACAAATGCCTTGCTGTAATAAAACAGTGGTTCAGCTCATTGTTTGATGACTAGTCTAAGAACTCATTTGCTAGTATTAGAAGTACTTATATCTAGATCTTTTACTGTATTGGTTGAAGGGTCCTATAGTGGGTTGGGGACACATTCCCTGCAGTTTTTGCTGTTCTAGTAAATGCTCTAGCCAGTCGCATTGATCTGGCTGATTGTCACCATCTGACTGTGAGCTCTGAGATAACAGTGTAGAAGATATTTCGTACATGAAGGTACGCAGTGCAGCCCTCTGACAGTGGTGTGCAAACTGCGACAATTCCTTGTCAGTGCAGTTATCTTTGCAATGGCCCAGTGAATAGGTAGTGTTCTGCATGTATGAAAGATATCAGTTAACATGTTACGTGTATCCCACCTAGTATAGTTTTGCTTATACAACAGGTGGTTGATAATTTCCCTTAGGGCTACAAGGGAAAAAGTGGCTCCTCTCCGTGTATTTTTAGCTTTAGTTTACACTACACTACATTGCCACACTATACTATAGTACAGCTTTTATATACACTTTAATATACAGTTGTGTGTAAATAAGTATTGAAGTTACTGTAAACACTTGTACATGTACAGATGTGTTTAGAAGACTTACCCAGTATGCGAGAGCATCCAAAGCATTCTGTTTTACGTAGTAGTAAATATTGCTGCCATTATCAACTGCTTCCACTAGGTGGTAATAGGCCACCAGTCGACACATTGCAACTACAACATTGACATTGTCTGCTGTGATATTAAATTCCTCTTCAATAACCTCTGTACTGGTCTGAATACTATTGATATTCAACTCATCTGCAATGGCCGAAGTCTACATGGAAATACGAATAAGTGAATATATGCATTTCTTCTGACTGTGTTATACTTATGCAGAGTTTTAGTACCAATATCTAAACAACTCACGCTATATTGCAGTCCACGGTAGAAATACTCTTTATCAGTGTAAACTTCAGTTGTTCCATTGAGCACATCTTCCCTGCATGTTTTGGCATGCACAGTGGATGCAGATGTAGCCATCATGATACATACTGCTACACTAAGCAGCACATATTCACTGGTAGAAGTGCAAATAGTGAAGATCTTGGCCATTGCAGCTGTTCCAGGTTTTGCTGGGAATGGCAAGTGATTCTTGGAGGAGTCTGGTTGTTTGAGTCTGGTTATCTCTTAGCTGTGCTTGCTGATGACAGACCATTTCATGTGCTTGCTTATATACTATCAAACTGCACAGGGACTGATGCTTTGCTAGGCTACAGTAACTGCTACAAAAGCATCCATGTGTTGTGCATGTTGTAGTGTGTAGGATGCATACATACTTATTAATTAAGAACCGAGCACGGCAAACTAATTCACAAGTAATGAATAATAAAATGAAGAGCTTGAAAGATATGTAGCAAATGCTGTGGAAAGTTGGCATAGTTATATAGTTGCTTTGCTACCTACCAGCTCTCACAGTTCTCTTCTTTATATGTACTGCACAACTGAAAGCACTTGTATGGTACCAGCTCTCACAGTTCTCTTTTTATATGTACTGCACAAGTGGTACTGAAAGCACTTGCATGGTAGCTACCAGATATAGCGGCTCAAGCTATAGAAGCCCCGCGTTTTGATTCCCAGCAACTGTTGGCTTCTCACTTCCCTCTATTTTACTTCATAACAGCAAACATGTCTTCATCTCCAACTGAGACAAGATGTTTAAAACACAAACTCGTGTGTAAAAAACCTCCACAAAGGAAACACCAATGTGTCTGTTGGTTTTGAAACTCCAGAAATGCTTGCTATGTAAACTGGAAGCCATAACACATTATTGTGTACTTGCTACTACACCTACTTCCTGGAAATTCATCTCTAATTATACAAGGGTTTTTTTCACTTGTACTGTTGATCCATAAAAGAGACATTACATTATTAGGATGAGTCACCTGTATTCTTATTTGAAACGCAAACATTCCAGAGACAGACAGACCTATACAAGGGGTTTTTTCACTTGTACTGTTGATCCATTAAAGTAGTAGAGCTCATAATATTATGTTGTAATATATATGACATCATGTTCTGTAATTAGTTCTAGGTATAGGTTCACCTGGATTTGTACTTCATATATTTGAAATGCCAAAATTCCACAAACACTTATATGTAAGGGTTTTATCACCTATCTTGTACTGTTGACCCATTAAAATAGTAGTGTTCATATGCTTGTAATGTATAAGATCTTTACTTAGTTCTTGAAGATTCACCTGAATTCTTACTTCAAATACTTGAAATGCAAACATTCTGCAGATAGAATTTTTGGCTTGTTTGTTTGTTGTTTTTACACATTCTAGTGCATAACTTTGCTGCTGTGTTAACTTCTATATACTCACTGAGCTGTTTTGTGGGACATAACACATGAATGCAGATAGATTTTAACATGTACCAGTGGCATAGGAAAGACTTTTTGATTGGGGGGAGGGGGGGGGGGGGGGGGGCACAGTTTGAAACTACACACAGAGTAGTGAGCAATTTATATAACAATTTATGAAAACTTGGGGGGGCACATTCCCCCACGGTTCCTACGCCTATGTGTACAGTATAGTGACACAAATATGCTGTGTGCTGTTTTGTGGGAAAATGGAAGATGAAGTAAGATATGTATGTGTTGCTGTTTACAGCATGATATTGTGATGTGTGTTCTTGCATGATATTTGTACACGAGGTGGGCATAGCCTCATTCCAGGACTGGGCCCGGGGTCTAGACACAAGACTAATCTGGACAAAGTACACGAGGTGGGCATGGCCTCATTCCAGGACTGGGGGTCTAGACACAAGACTAATCTGGACAAAGTACACGAGGTGGGCATGGCCTCATTCCAGGACTGGGGGTCTAGACACAAGACTAATCTGGACAAAGTACACGAGGTGGGCATAGCCTCATTCCAGGACTGGGGGTCTAGACACAAGACTAATCTGGACACAGTACACGAGGTGGGCATAGCCTCATTCCAGGACTGGGGGTCTAGACACAAGACTAATCTGGACAAAGTACACGAGGTGGGCATAGCCTCATTCCAGGACTGGGGGTCTAGACACGAGACTAATCTGGACACAGTACACGAGGTGGGCATAGCCTCATTCCAGGACTGGGGGTCTAGACACAAGACTAATCCGGACACAGTACACGAGGTGGGCATAGCCTCATTCCAGGATTGGGAGTCTAGACACAAGACTAATCTGGACACAGTACAAGACTAGCAAGGTTTCATCTACGGGGGGGGGGGGGGGGGGGGGGGGGGGCAGGGGGGAGGCTTCCCCGGCCCCCAAAGAGATTGACATCATAGATAGGATAGTGCATATCATTATGTCATTTCAAGACTGAGTACATGGGTTAGCGCTATCTAGAAGCTAGTCTGGTGAAGCCAGACCCAAGCATGGCGTGAGAGTTAACTAATTAGAATAGTGCAGAAGGCCACACCCCCAAAAAGTGCCGCACAATTTTTAAATACTTCCCCCCGAAACATTTACTTCTAGATGAACATATCTACTTGTTGAAACCAGTTGTGTATAATTTGCACTCCATGAAAAATTGTCAATTTAAACTGGTGTCAATTTTTGTAGCTTTTTGTGCCCGTTGATCATAGCAGCATTGAAATGTTGCAATAAAATTTTTAAATAACAAACTTTCGGAAAAATAACTAGACATCAATAGTTGGATACAACTAAACATACAAACTAAAAAATATACATAAATTGTGCCTAATTAAAACACAAGACTGCATATAGTTACTATAGTAGTAGGCAGGCAGTTACACACACAGTATCGTTAAGATTATGGTATGAACATAATAACTAGATGTCTATTTTTAAAACATGACACAACCTAATACGTGTATGCACTTAAGTAATTAACTGTTTTGGTCAGGGAGGTAACAGTGCATAATGTACCTAAAACACTTGTATACAACTATTGCCCTTATAACAAACAAACACAAAGCCATCCCTGTCTACAGCTATGCCATAAGGGGCCCTCAGTTCATCTCTTCCGGTACCCACCTTTTTTCCAAAGGAGTGGACAAACTCACCAGATGTGCGGAACACTGAGACACAATGAAACATTTCAGTTATATACACATAATCTCCGTTGACACAGATTCCTCTTGGATCACTGAGCTCGCCCTTGCTTTGCCCCCTTTGGCCAAAGTGATGCAGGTACTGGCCATCCTCCTTGAACACCAGGACCTGGTGTTTGTCAAAATCGAGTATAAACATGTTTCCGTGAGAGTCAAAGTCAATGTCTCTTGGTTTCTTGAGCTGGCCTGGACCATCACCATGGGTACCAAATGATCGGACAAAGTTCAAGTTGGAGTCAAACACCTGTACTCTGCCATTGTGGCTGTCACACACATAGACTTGGTGGTTACGGTATCGGACACCAAATGGAAACTGAAACTCTCCAACATTTATCCCCAACTTCCCAACTGACTGGACCATCTCACCATGTCTGTTGAACTTCCGCACTTTGTGACCATGACTGGCTACATATACGTTGCCCTCGTCATCTGTGGCAATGCCAGTGGGACATTCAAATGGTGGCTTCCCTTTTGACCCTATGGTCAGAATTCTCTGGCCCTGAGCATTGAGTATTGTGTAGCGTTTCTCAAAGTGTTCAGTCACAAACAGTTCTCCCTTGGCACCAACTGCAATGCGTGAAGGTGTCACTCCCTCAATGACCCTCACTGGAGTGCCCAGGTGAGTGGGAGGATGCTGCACAAGCACTTGGAATGTTCCAATCTCAGTGTTGTTGACTTGAACTGTCAGCTGGTGGAGTGCCCAGGTGAGTGGGAGGATGCTGCACAAGCACTTGGAATGTTCCAATCTCAGTGTTGTTGACTTGAACTGTCAGCTGGTGGCGGCCCCTGGTGGTGGGGGTGTAGGAGAGCTCGTATGAGGAGGGGGTCTGGCTCACTACTGTGGCCTGGAGGACTGAGCCATCCACTAGAGACTTCAGCTCGGCTGAGACATTCTGCTGGACAACAGGCGGGTGACCACATGTACATACTGTGAAACTGGACACCTCCTTGGTGGTGGCAGACTTGAGACCTGGGCCATAAGCTAAGAAACCTTTTGTACATAACTCTGCAAGACAGGTAGGTGGAGGAACTTTTAATAACAAGTCAGCTTCCTTATTTGGACTCAATTTTACTTCCTTGCACTTCCTGGAGACTTCCTGGACTCGGCTGGTCATCTGCTGCTTCATGGAGATAAACTCTTCGTCACTTGCATTCTCTGCCGTCCTCTCTATGAACCCCACAAGACTGTTGAGGGTTGCCAGTGCCAGTTGTAGGTCCTCCTGCTGCCTGTCCAGTACACCCACCTTCCTCCCCACCACCTCTCGTGCCTGCTGCAGCAGAACTCGCTCACGATTGTTGAGTATATCATGAAATTCTTTGAATGATTGGGTGATGGTCGCAGCAATGTCCGTCCCCTGATCTCTGATCTCCTTCTTGCTGTCCTCCAACCTTGCTATGGCTGTGCTGACACTGACATCGGTATCTCGGAGAGGAGCCAGGGTGGACAAAACCTCCTCTCTAAATGCATTAGCCACACCCCTCACAAAGTCAAACTTGTGGCCAGCATGGTCTACCAGGGTGCAGTCTTTGCAGATGAGCTGCTCACACTGAAAGCAGTAGAGCTTACAACGCTTTCCCTCATGTTTCTGGCAGGTGGATGTTGGGGCCTTCTTCGTTGGAAGTCGGACCAGTGCCCCCTCCCTCATCTCAGAGATCAGAACTGTTTTATGGCCTTCGAATATCTTCAGTTTCTTGTGAGCATTGGCACAGCTGGTGCAGACAAACCCGCAGGTGTGGCAGAAAGAGGTGGCCTTTGCTTCAGAGCAGCTCTGGCAGGCAATCTCGTTGCTCTCGGCTTTTTTCAAGATCTCACAGACTTCAATCAATCCATTGATGAAGAACACAGTGGGGAGGGAGCTGGGGTCATTGCCTGCCACAGCAACAACACTACGACACTGAGGACACTCCACCTCCTGGTCCCTCTGCTGTCGCAGTAGCAGCTGCTGAATGCATTCTCGGCAGTAGGCGTGGAGACAGGCCAGGGCCTTGGGGTCACGGTAGGTCTCCAGACAGATGGAACACTGGACCTGTTTCTCCAACAGTTCCAGCGTCTCTGCGAGAGTCCTGCCAGAGAGAACAACCACATAACACAGTACCAGGAGCTAACTGAAGTAAACTGTAACATAGCCCACATTTATAAGTGGGTGTGCCTCGTTATATTCCCTCAAACTTACTTCTTTGGTGTGGGAGCCTCGGCCATTCTTGAATATTCCTTCGGATCACTTGATGCGGTAGGTAACTGGAGTAGACTCGACTGCTCGAACGAAACTTTGACAAAGAAAGGGCAGTGCCTGGGAACGGGGATGCAAATTAATGGGGATGGATAAACTTCGAGTTCGAGTTCGAGTTCGAGTTCGAGTTCGAGTTGACTCGAGTTCGAGTTCGAGTTGACTCGAGTTCGAGTTGCCTCCACGGTTTCCGGTGCGCACTGTAAAGAATAACCTTGCTAGCCAGGTCCGGATAGTTTTATGTTTGGTCGGGTTTGACTTTCGAGGCTAGACAGCGAAGGGTTGCAGGTGTTTGCAGAGCCCGATTCTGACTGAGATCCGGCGAGGACTAGTGCTAAGGGGTGTGGCTCGATGCAGTATACGTGTACATTCATTGCGTAGAGGTTGGCTCGTACGAAAATTACCGAGTACAGTTTGTTACTACAACACCTCAGCATTTACTGCAATGACAACCATTCTTTCAGCAATCTTTACAGCTCCTATGTAGTACCTGCTACCCCAAAGGTTTCTGTAGCCCCAAGCACAACATCAGCCATTACTGGAAGCGGTGTAGTGCTCACAACAATTCATAAGCCTATAGCTAGTAGGCGTACACCTCTGCATTCTGTGAAGCCAAGCACAATGACGTATCTAACTCTCACAGATTTTTTGCAGCCAAGCTCAAGAGTATAGTGCTACTTAATTTCACAGGCCAGACTCTCCAGTGAGAGTCCTGCCTGTGAGACTAGCCATTACTCCAGTCACGTCCACTCCTCAGACTGAACTCAGTAAATTCTGCAACCCCATAGCATTAATACTCTGCATGCAATAGTAGCCAGGTGCATTGTCAACCAGGCACAAATGGCTGTCATATACCCCAGTTTAGCGCTCTTCTGTATACTCCCTGGCACTCTGTTCTGCCCCTCATGCATTCTCAGACCTAAGCAGAAGGCAACCATATACATAGCTCTCAACATATCTATGGACCTCAGTATTTCAAACAAATTTCTACAGTCAAGGACAATGGCAACCATTTCTCTAAGCAGCTCTACTACTTAGAATTATACCTGAGCATTAAATAAAGCACAACAGCAGTCATAAATCCTCTATTCCAATTTACCATTTTCTACTATCCCCTCAGCATTCTTTGACCCAATGGCACATCATTAATTCATTAGTTGCCTTCAGCTCTTTCCACTTAGTATTCCTTGCTACTCTCAGCATTTCTCTGGAGTAGCAGAAACTGCCCAAGGGGCAGTAGAGACTGCTGAGAAATAATTATATGGCAGAAGTGAACGGTGGGGAGTAGCTAACTAAAAGGTTATATTGGCTGGAGGTGACAGAGGACATTTCACTTCTGCCCTCATGCAGTCATAATTATCTTTCAGCCGTCTCTATTGCATGTGACTCAACAATTCCTGGTAGCTATATACTTCTAAAGTCAAGTGCAATTGCAGTTAAACCTGTCAGCAATCTCCACACACGAGAGCCTGAGAACAAGGCTACAATCTCTACTGCCACTCATTTCTCTGCACTTTCTACTGCTCATTGGCTTTTATTTCAGTGAAGTACATGATGATAGCAATGCCCTCAGAAATTTTTGTTATGCCTCATGCAGTGATCCTCTCTATACACACACATCCTTGACCCTTGCATGGCTAAAGAAAATATTCTTTAGGGTGTATTCTTTAGCCAAGTATACATTATCTCTCAACAGTCTGTACATACTGCCTCCCTTGTACCTTTCCCACCTTGACATTCTCTCCATTCAAGCACAATGGTAGTCATACCTTTCAGCAATCTCTACTGGCCCTTAACATTCTCTAATTTCCTTCAGCTTAATATATATAGCTAAATGCAAGGATAGCTCAGCAATTTCTACTTTCACTTAGCATTTATCAACACGCTGTACTGCCCTTCAGCAGTTTCTAAAACTATAGGAACAATAGCAGCCATATTATCTCAACAGCAATTCTGCATCCCTTACTATCCCTCAGCGTTTTCTACTGCTTGACACAGCAATTTCAGCAGACAGGCACAATAGCTAGCCACACCTCTCATCAGTTTCTAATACTGCTGAGCTTTTCCTGTCACACCTAAGCATTTGGTGCCATGGACCAAGCACAGTTGTACCCATCCTACTAAGAAATATCTCAGCATCCTACTACAGTCACAATGGCAAGTATGCACGTAGTGATCTCTATGACCTTTCAGCATTCCCTGCCAGGCTACTCCCTTCAGCATTTTCTACTGTCCCTGCTGAGGGGTAGCAGAAATTGCTGAGATCTATAGGTATGTTATACTATATGCTGCCATTGTTGCTGTGTTGCTATTGTGCTTGGCTGGAGCAAATACTGAGGGGTAATAGAGAATGATGAGGGGTAGTAGAAAAATGCCTAAGTGGCTATTAGGCTTGGCAGCATGCTAGACTACCTTCTCATAAAGTGGACACTGCATGAAACAATTTTTCCAAGCTGAAAAGATAGCTCTGTTCTCCATAAGCACACAAGCACCTAGGTGTATCATCACCTTAACTTCTCGGCTTTTAGAATTCTGCAGCATGAACCAAATTTCTCTTGACAAATAAACTCGATCTCCTACAATCCAACTGCATGCTTTGTATCCTCATTCTACACACTATATTCAACAGTGGAGCCAACCCTGCCTTTACTACAACCATGTCAGCCCCTAACAACCTACTTCATGCCTGTATGAGCCAAATCTACCCCAAGTCACCTGTTGACATTACAAGACCCTATAGTAACCTACCAGTTCCTACATTATAGTCCCACAAGCCACACCAATTTAACCAACCCACGCACATATTGTTTTCAGTACCACATGCATGATCCACTGAAAGCAATCTATCCTGGGTTTGGTTGGGTGTATGATACTGAAAGTGCATGGGGTTGTTTGAGTCTCCTTTGTGTGACTAATCCAAAGGCACTGCTTCCAAGATGTGCACTGAATTGGGAACACCTACAAACTATTTTCCCAAAATAACATTGTTGTGATGCTCCTATCAATATTATGCCCCACTACCCCCCGTACGGGCAGATGGCGGGCAATGTAGGGGCTTTGACCGAAGGAGGCTGCCCCTATAGTCGGGCATTTGATTACCTCTGAGGACATCTTGAATACGACAATGGTCTCCGTATACTGCAGTTACACTGCGTGTGTCAAATCCCCAGTAATCCCCCCACCTTCTGCAAGGGGATTTGATTATAGGGTATGTCCTGTATATTGGGGCAATTGATATTTAAATTAGTCAAATCCCCACCTTACCCCACTATAGCCCGTACAGGGGGTAGTGGGGCGTAACATTGATAGGCGCATGACCTAAGTTGTGACCCCCCTCCCCCCTAGCTCCAATAAGGTCATACATAACCTTCATTTTCAATTGCTTTAGTAGCATTTGCACTCATACAGTCAGAGTGTTTACAACCTCCTCTTTGACATCACAGTGACATTATTATAGTAGTTTTGGAGCAAAAGTTCTGTGCCAAGTGTCCTTGTAGAAGCCTATCCCCTGATCAATACAAGGCAGATGCAACCAAATGGTGACACTCACTGACCTGTCAATCCACAGAAGACAATCCCACTGACTGGTAGATTCCCTTGCAAAAGCAATAGACTGGCTTTGTGAAGCTAACCACTGTAGGATACTCTTGTGCCACAAATACCACACCCCCTGGGACCTTCTACTCTCCTCAGTACACTGTCTGCCTTTCCAACTGCCTCACTCTCCCCACTAATTTACTCCAGCTTGTCAAGTTCATGAAGGCAAGCACCAAGTTTTCAATGAGCACAAAATGCCTCTCTCCATTAAAGCCGCCAAATAGGGAAGCCTATTGGTAAGCCATCTTCGATTCCAGCAGGTAAGCCTCACTGAGATTCTGCCCTTAGGTTGTGTAGCTATCTTCTCACCTGCTCAGAGACCACTTACCCAGTCTTACAAGCCTGCCACACTCTCACTGCGACTCGGCGAAGGGTGTGGCTTGCGAGACTATGGTTTGTTCCCTAGCACAGACATCGGTACCATGGTCCACTCCTCTCTCCTTGGGCTTACAAAAAACCTAACTCACGCCTTACTGGTGCAACGCAGGCGCACGTAGCTATAGCGCATGTACGAAGTGATTGCCATCTCGAACTCCGAACTCACTAGCGGCTAGAGACAGGAATAAAACTCATTAGTAAACTTTGACCTTTTACGCCGCGGTTCCAAACCAATGGGAAAACCTCGTTCCATGCAGACTCAGGTGAGGCCGGTGTCTACCACGTGGCATTTTCCATTTGTAAAAGGCGAGGAAGATTGATAATATTGAGGTGAGTATTCTAGCTACGTAGATCTAGGGTACATAGATGACACTAGCTATAGTAATTTCATGAAAGTAACCTTTTGATTGAAAATATACAAAGTTGGTAAAACCAGTTCCCCACTGGCCAGTTCTGATGTCATGTTTTATACACGACCTAAAGCGGAGAGAAAGTTCAAGGAGGCAGTTTACAAACTAGTTTTCCAAAAATAACATTCTGACGTCAAGGGTGAGGGTCTGGCGAAGCGCGCGAAGGTCTTGTCTAACGCCTATACCTGACCTGTCCCCACTGCAAATATACTGCAGCTCCAATCAAATCATAGAACGCCACAGGAATGTATATAGAACATCCGGTTGATACGTCATAGCTTTGAATGGAAGTGCAAAGGCTACATCTAGCGACTTTAGGCTACCATAGTTTGAAGGAAGAACAGCTAAAGTTAGTGAACTACCTTCCTGCAAGTGTGATGGCATCGCTGTTCTTTCCACAGGCTAAGGGATGTGTCTCTGCCTGGCTTCCTTCCCCTTCCGTTTGGTAAGCTCAGCCCTGGGAGTTCACTGCCTGTATTCAGTACACGGCCAAGATAACATTCTACTGCTTGTCAATCGCATTTCAGACACAGGCAGAAAGGCTGTACATCGATTCCTATGTTATAATGACATTCATATGCTTATAATAACCAGTTAATACACATTCCATGATGCACAGGTCAGGTATAGGGATCAGACAAGACCCTCGCACTGCGCGCTTGGGTCTGGCTTTGCCAGACTAGTAGACTCATTAATATAAGCCTGTTACATGCAAAAAAAAAACACAGGTACCATAGTCTCGCGAAAAAGGGCCCAGTATCAATACATGGTAATAGAATGGCCGTGTCTACATGTATTGACACCGACTTCAGGTGGCAATAAGAGCCACGAAACAGCTATTGACACGACCTTCATTCCAAGCTTTCCCTCCCACTGCCTTCTTCCAGGCTATGGTCCAATCACCTATAAATCTGTAAGCGGATGGCAGACAAGCTATTTCGGCTTCCTGTGTTAAAAAAAAAATTAATAACTGTAGCTGAGTCAGCAATAACATAATTTCCGGTAGCAATAAAAGCCACCGCCTGGTTCAATACGCTATCTCAAGCTATCAGAATACCAGTAGATGGCAGCTTGACATCATAAAATTCTGCATGCCAAACGTGTGGATATGCTGGTTCATGCCGCCATTGATGAATTTATTGTATGATCACTTCTCAATTAAACTTCTCATGTGCTGTTCGTATCTTAACATGTACATGCTGCATCTCATCTAGAAGCTGGAAGCTGGTGTAGATTTTATGTTAGGAATTATGAATCAAGAAATGGTGATTTTGTTTAGATTTATACAGTATTCGTGTCTCTATTATTGGTTGCCAGCTAGGTAGTGTTTGGAAGAATGCACTGTCACTGTGATATTCTACTGAGCTATTGTGACCTTGTTGTGCACAACTAAGAAGTTTCTCAGTCTTGTGTTTCCTACGTCCAGCAGCAATGTTTGCTGTAAGGCCCTTCCAACTGGTATTCCTGTTTCTGATCCTCCACCCGCATCAGTAATTACGCCTTATGCAATTTCAGCAACTCAACTTCTAGTGTGATGGATTCGCTGTGAGTTGTAAATCGATCGCCATCAGCCTAGCAAACTGAAATAAAGCAAAATAGGAAAGGTGTCTGTCATATTTGTAGGCTTCAGTACATTTTATTCATTCTTTTGTGCCTTTTTGGAAGTATCTCACTTGGCTGTTGTGTATAGCGTTAGTGAACTGCAGTGTTTTGTGTTGAAGTACTTGGTTTCTAGGTTGCTAAGTCCCCACCCGCCCGCGTCAATGCCAGAGAAAACCCCGGACCAGAAACAGGAATACCGGTTGGAAGGGCCTAATCTAAAGATCCTTCAAGTTTGTATGACAATTTAGACTTTGCTATTAACTATAACCAACACAAGATTGATGACCATATTTCTGAAACGTTTAAAGAATGAGGAATTCAATCTGAACCCAGGCAATGAAACCCTTGCATGACCGCTCATGACAGTGAGGCTACATGTAAATGATACCATTTTACTCGTGCTGACTAGTGCTGACATCAAAACTGGAACGAATTTATCTGGTTTACGGCTCTGTAAATGTCATGCTCAGTTGACCTTGAACTGTCACAATTTTTTTTTATTTCTATAGTTATATGCACGTTACTGATAACAGCAAATTCCGTCAGTCTAAATAGCTTATGTGCCATCCACTTGCATTTCAATAGCTTGAGATAGCGTATTGAACCAGGCGGTGGCTTTTATTGCCATCGGAAATTATGTTATTGCTGACCCAGATACAGTTATTTAACAACACTAGTAGCTCGAAACAGCTTGTCTGCATGCCATCCGCTTACAGATTTATAAGTGACTGGACCATAGCCTGGAGGAAGGCAGTGGGAGGGAAAGCTTGGAACGAAGGTCGTGGCTCTTATTGCCACCGGAAGTCGGTGTCAATAGCTCTTTCGTGGCTCTTATTGCCACCGGAAGTTGGTGTCAATAGCTCTTTCGTGGCTCTTATTGCCACCGGAAGTCGGTGTCAATAGACAATAGACATGGCCTAATAGAATACCCCACAGTAGCCTTAGTGCTATAGCTAGATGACCATTGTCTGTTTCATACACTGGCCATTCAAGGACATTTTACTTCCAATTGTGCGGCTGCTATTTGTGGGCAGTGTCTGATCAGCATTTGACGGTAGGCATGACATTATGAGGATAGGGGAGGGGGATCACAGTCACAATGACATATAGTTTGTATACAGATACCACCTAAATGTCTACACAGTGAGTCAATCCATGCATAGCTCAGAGCAGAATTTGTTTGGTATACTATGCTTGACACTTGTAATGCTTTATCTTTTATTTCAGGACTTTGTGTAGCTGTGTTGGAGCTGCAGAGGGATATCACTCACACTGAAGTACAAGACTATAATGTGCTCAGCAGGCAGAACATCTTTTTGCTTGTGTAACCTATGTCAACTTCATTCACAAATTGCAATAACATTATGCTGCTTGTCCTAAACTCA
The DNA here is from genome assembly GCA_949130485.1 of Agelas oroides. NCBI lineage: Eukaryota > Metazoa > Porifera > Demospongiae > Agelasida > Agelasidae > Agelas > Agelas oroides. The sequence goes on from OX422185.1 coordinate 18,404,979, forward strand.
GTGTTGCTACATTGAGCCATGATAATACTTCGCTGTACAGGATAGGGTGGGAGAAAATTGCTGGGAGCTATTAGAACAGTGGCAGGAGAAGCAGTTTGTGGGGAGATGGGCTGGAAAAAGAAGAAGAGAGGAGATTCTGGAAGCTTGGTTAAGAGAGACTGATGAAACCAGATATTGAAAGAGCCAGGTGTAAGTAGGTTGGAGGGAGGAATATGAGATACTACTGAGAAAGACCAAGTGTCAGGATCGGCAGCAGTTCGGAAAAGGAAGATAGGGAACAAAAATAACAAAACTGAGAAAACTGACTAGAAGAGGTAGACATGGAAAGTAGTTAAAGAAGAGCAGGGGCCAGAGAGGTACATGGGCTCATGGGAAAGACATCTGGCCACGTTAGGTTGAGGTTCTGATTGAGGTCAGGTCCTGCAGGGTTGTTTGAGGATGAGATGTGGATTGGCAGAGGTGGACAGATGTGTGCTTTGTAGCTAGTGGAGGGAAATTTCACAAAATTCTGCACCAGCCATTTCTTCAGTCTACGATTGCACACAGGCAGTCACTTCGAAACCAGTCGCATTGTACAGACTGGGAACGAGAAAAGTAGCTCAATTGAGGTGCGCGCGCGTTCAGATACACAATTATGCACTCGAGGTCAAAGTTTACTAATGGGTTTTATTCCCGTCTCTAGCCGCTAGTCCGAACTCGAACTCGAACTCGAACTCGAACTCGAACTCGAACTCGACAATTATTCTATACCCAAATTAATCTGAGTTATCGTCCGCCGCCCTACGGCAAACGTCAGCAAGTATGGTGGCCCAGTAGTGCACTCCGACGTTGCGTCCGTAGCGGAAACGCAGTTGTTCCGCATTTTGTCCGCACTATGTCCGCACTACTCCCGTAGTCTTTCCGCACCGTTTCCGCAGCATCTCCGCAATCTTTCCGCATTGTTTCCGCGGTATTTCCGCATTGTTACTACTCCGTAGTCTTTCCGCACCGTTTCCGCAGCATCTCCGCAGTCTTTCCGCATTGTTCCCGCGGTGTCTCCGCACTGTTGCCGCAGTCTTTCCGCATTGTTCCCGCGGTGTCTCCGCACTGTTGCCGCAGTCCTTCCGCAGTCTTCTTTGAGTCAGGAATTGCAGTATAGCTATACACAGCAGAGCGTTTCTCTTGTTTAGGCAGGTTCATTTGAATGAGAAGACTGTGGCCGAGACTCTGAGCGACCAAAGAGTGATGTATATATTCAGCTATGGTGTTGATATAGTTAGTTAATACCTTGTGTCATATAAACCTATGTATACTTTCTCACTAATAAATTCTGTACTGTTTGCTTGGTATTTATGTATACTCACTGGTTATTTCTTTCAAGCAAGTGATGGAAATTATATGCAGTCAACATGATGACTGCATGCATGACTATCAACTTTTATTCTTCGTTATTTCATACCATGCATAATCACATGTATCAACTTTTACATCCATCATACACACAACTGTCCAGTTTGTTATACATCAATTAGTTGCCCCGAATGCTTCATATTCTTTTCATGATCAGTTTATTTACCAGTATCATGCATGCATGAACACAATTTTAAGACATGCATGTTTCAATGTGTGAATTTATAAGGACATGGACTTCAATGGAGGCATGTTCATTGAAATGGGGATGAATCAAAGGTGGAGTTGCTTTCTTTACCGCTTGTACCCACACAGCATGTTCAGCAGCTCCTATACATATATAGCATGGAAGACATGCATGCATGCATAAATTAATGATGTCATCATGCCGGCACTCTTGGTTCAGCTAAATGGAAATGTATCGACACACCCAGACTATTATAGTACAAAAACAACTGCTTCTGTAGTGTGTGGATGTGAATGCCAGACAATATCATACTGCCTTTTCAACACTGTACGCAGAAAATTATAGCCTCATATATATCCATGCATTTGAAGTTAACTAGGTGTACCATATTATGCCTTGGTGGGTCATATACGGTAGGTATCATCCTCATGACTGTTGCATGCAGTTGGCATATAAGACCATGCACACAACTTAATTGTATACCTCTTCTAATGCTATGAACTCTGTAAACACTCCAATGAATATCCTCAGCTGATACGACCGTCACGCCCCATGAATATAGAAGTAATCTGTCAACAACCGTATATTAGCATGCGATCTCAAGTTGCAGCACCGCAATTACAACACCTCATCATCACAGCTCTCGCCATCAAACTCTCTTTGGCTAAGCTATGCTCTTCAGATATATAATCATGCACGTGACACCATAGATAATAGAGCGGGAAACCCCGCTCTGTTATATATGGTGACACTGGCAAGCACTTGCAGAAGTTCAAAAATATCCTAGAACTGCGGAAACAATGCAGAAAGGCTGCGGGAACGGTGCGGAAAGACTGCGGAAAGACCGCGGGAACAGTGCGGGGACTAAGCTTCAAGGCGGTAACACTGCGGAGATGCTGCGGAAATAGTGCGGAAAGACTGCGGAAACATTGCGGACATAATGTGGAACACGGGCGGTCCCGCTGCGGACGCAACGTCGGAGTGCACTACTGGGCCACCATAAGCAAGTGCATGATGCGTCGTTGGTCACGGGTCATATGTAAGAGCCTGGCCATGGGTATAGCATAGATAACAGAGTCGTTAAGACTATTATCTATGGGTATAGTTACATGAGACAGACTATGCATGTAGTATAGTAAGTATCTAGCTATATTCAAACGGAAGGGTTCTTAAATTATCACTCGGCCTTTCTCCCAGCCTCCTCCCAGCCTCCTCCTGGCTTTTGTTGCGTACTCTACTAAACTGTAGAAGCCTGGGAACAAGCTTGCATGAGTTGCAATGGTGTAGCTTTAATTCCTTTAACACTGGGTTAATTGATAAGATATGCTGTGTGCATTTCTGCAGCTGATGAAACTGTCACGCAAGTTTGGGCACCTTCCATCTGTGAACCTGGTGTGCAGTCCACATTCTATTGATCTGACCCAACCTTCTCAGACTGTCTGTCCAAATTCTGGCGACTGGAGCATTCACAGATCAAGGTCATGAGCAAGATCAACACAGTTCCTCATTTGTAGCCCAACTAATGACAATTTAAGAACCTCTCATGCCAACTCTATTATAGTACAAGACTTAATTAAAAAACATTAAAAATGTAAAAAATATGTAGGGATGGCATGCCAAAAAGTAGGCAAACAAGATAGGGATAATGCATGAAAGCAAAGGTCAACATATTGGCAAAGCCCCATCCCTACATCTTTTTCACACTACAGTTAGACAGTGCATGGGGGTCTTCCTAAAACGTACCACAAGTTCACAACCTTCACTGGCAGTTCATAGCCGTAGCCTTGTTCTCAGGCCACTTCCTCCTCCCACGTGGTCTGGGAAGGAGGCTAGTATGACCTTGGTAGCATTATGTTATACGGAACCTCTTCAACAACTTAAGCAGTTAGTTGGAGTAGACTGCAGACTAGCCTCGTCCCCAGGCCTGTTCGACCTGGGAACGAGGCTAACTGCAGACTTGTGATAGTGTCTTTAAAGTGTATGGCATGGTTCTAGCCTCGTCCCCAGGCCCTTTTCTTCTCCCACATGCCGGCTCATAACGAGGCTAATATGATCTAGCAGCACTGCATCAGCTGTAGTGTGAAAAAGATGTAGGGATGGGGCTTTGCCAATATGTTGACCTTTGCTTTCATGCATTATCCCTATCTTGTTTGCCTACTTTTTGGCATGCCATCCCTACATCTTTTTACATTTTTAATGTTTTTTAAGTCTTGTTTCTGTACTTTTTTGATGTTATTCTCAGTTACAGTTAGACCAAGTGTAACCGCAACACCAGAACTTTTGAAACGGCGTTGACAGTTTAGTAGTGGTTCCAGGCATGTAATAATTATGTGTAATACCGGTATAGCAGCTAGAACCTGATGAAGGGCCAACCACTCTCCCTACCAAACTTTGTGAAACAAATTTCATGATTCAGTTGTCATGACGACTGACCAGCTGCAGCACAGAAAACTATCATACTGACAACTGACCATCCTAGCTTTACAGTTCACTAAAGCTGTGAGTAGGCTATTTTAGTGTATAGCTACAAGTAGGTAGCGCCTTACCTACGTGGTGTTCATAAGCCTTGCCCAATGCCGCCGGGGGAACCCGGGAAAGACCGTGCCAGCCACGCGTACTGCCCGCTGACCATTTCGCTTGTGTACTAGTCTCGCTTCCAGACCAATGACCGTGGTCTTTGGTCTGGGAACGAGACTTCGTGTGCGCATGCGTACAAAATTAGAAAATGGCGTCCTAAGCAACGGACAGCAGCCTCAGAGTGTTGTGAATGGCTTTTGTTGACCAGGGTGAATTTGAAGCTATGAAGTTGCTGAGTGGTTGGGAAGCTGCACGCTGTGATGAGCATCCGTTTCGTGCTAAAATCAAGGTGAGTGGTTGAACCGTTTTCGAGTTATCGTCGTTTGACAAGTGGTGTGAACAAAGAAGAAAGAAGAAAGAAAGAAAGAATACGAAAAATGGCACTTTTACTACCGCACACTTTTGCGTTTAGCTGTCTTCCGCGTGGGTTTTGGGCAACTATATGAGTCTTGCTGATCACAAAGGCACTCAAAGAGGAAGCCTGGGCGCTTAAATAAGCTTTTAGCGCGGCTTTTGCTTAAGTATTGCATATATTGCGCGTCGGCGCCATCCCTACATAGAGAGTCTACCGACTCTCTGATATTGCTCAAACATTATTCTCCTAGCCCAGAGTCATTCCAAGGTCTTCCAGTAATTGATTGCTTCCAGTATGAAAACACAGGTGAGAAAGGCCTGGAACATCTCATCATGATGTGTGCATCAGGTTAAAGTTCAGGTAGACTCGGTACACATGTAGCTAGGGTTCAGAGGATGATAAAGGATCTTGAGGCTGGCCTTTCTTGTAATGTCTATACGTGTTGGAGACTGCATGCAGTATTCAGAAGGCAAGATGCCACATCAGGATGCAATGGGTAAAACACTATAGGTTTGCTCTCTTAAAGAATGCTTAACGTAAGATCTGTTTTATGTTCTATAGGTGTCCAAGGGTCAGTATAACCTCCTGATTTACCCTGCTGCAGTAATTATAGTTACCTGTTGTAATGATATTTTCTACAAGGCTCATAAACATTTCTGAGTATACAACACCAAGCATTTATAGTTAGGTACATATAATATTGTTACCAGGACCTGGTATCGATGCATGTTACTGGACAAATCTATGTTAATAAGCATTTCTAGGTAATACCAGATACCCATGTCAGCGGACATTTCTAAGTAAATACATTAGCATGAACCTATGTTACTGAACATTTCCAGGTACATATTGCCAGGAACCTATGTTACTGAACATTTCCAGGTACATATTGCCAGGAACCTATGTTACTGAACATTACCAGGTACATATATTACCAGGAACCTATGTTACTGGACATTACCAGGTACATATATTACCAGATATATACCTATAATTATATGTTACAATACCTGCCATTACATGAAATAACCTAGAGTCTCGAAACCAGGTCCTTGAACCCGATTTATCAGGCCTCTATTGCTAGAAATCAGTTCAAGATTCAGCAATAAAATTGCATAGTGCACTATCACACAAACACAATATACATAACAAAACAAATTAACTAAACATCTAAACACAGACATAAACATGATATCCATAATGTGTGCATACTATACACTACAAGAAAACACATCAAAGGTAGTTACTGTGGTTGCAGGAGACGCTGGCACTGGTCTATTATGTGCTAAAAGTTGGCCCAGATCATTTTATAACCATGATCCTGCATGCATGCTGGGGATACTGGAAAATGCGGAAGAACGGAATAGCGGAACAATGGAATAAAAATGTGTATGTGCACAGTACGCAAGCCAGGCCCCTTCAGAGGTTAGATCATGTAGACACTACAGACTCTTGCTGGCATAGATTCACTAGTGATCTAGGCTTCATTATCTCATATCGAGGTAAATCCTCAAGCTTTTAGGACGACAGTGTAAACGTTAACTTATCTTGTGGACATCCAGCTAGCTACATAATTGCCCAGCAAAGCCTTCACTACTCACCTGCACTCTAACCCTAGTTCTGTAAGGCCTTTAAGTTTCTTAATGGCTTTTTGTACTTCCCTGGTGTTTTTTTTTATTTATAGACACTCTCCTAATCTTAGAACTTCTCATAGTAAGCAATTATTACAACCATTTGCTAAGTCTTGTTCTTCTGTTTTTGTTCATTCTGCTTGTTTGTGGAACTCACTACCTGCCGACCTTGTTCTTAGTAGTAGCATTAGAACTTTTAAAAGTAAGCTTAGGTCTATTTACCTTGTTTAGGTGTTTGTGCTTCTCTGTTTGTTTGCTGGTATGTCTCTTTTTGCCATTTTGCTTTCGAAGTCCCTCATATTAGCCTTTGGCCAGTTTCATGAAAAAAACAAAACAAAAAAAAAAAACAAAAAAAAAAACAATTACCGCTTACCTAGGTAAACAGTAGTGAACAGATCAGCGGAATCCTTTCTCAATATATGAACCTTTTGCCAGCAAGAAATTATCCTTAGCCCACAACACTGTCAACAGCATTGGATCAGTCAAGCTTTCAGAGCCACGTCTAACTATTAGTGTACCAGTTGGTATGAGTATAGCTTCTCTCTGTGAACCCTCTAAGATCAACAGATACGAACTTTATAGTGCCAACTCAGTGAAGGGGTGTGGCTTGACGTATGCAGAGAATACTCTGTGCATGCACAGTTTTATTCCATTTTGTTGTTTTGTTATTCCGCTATTCTGTGTTTTCTAGTGTCCCAATGTTGCTGATAGCAACCACAGAACATCTGAACTTCCGCTGATGAAACCACTGAACATCTGAACTTCCGCTGATACAACCACTGAACATCTGAACTTCCGCTGATACAACCACTGAACATCTGAACATCCGCTGATAGTAACCACTGAACATCAGAACATCCGCTGATAGTAACCACTGAACATCAGAACATCCGCTGATAGTAACCACTGAACATCCACAGTTACCTAACTGCAGGTACTAAATTTAGCAATTTTAGAGAGCACAATCATTATCACTAAAGACAGTACCTGCTAACAATACTAAAATTTAAAATCTGAGATTTCTTTACTAGCCTGATTTCCAGGCTTCTTACAGCATGAGGATACATTGTACTGCAAACTTTATTAATATATATATTTTGCAAATTACACACCATTTGTAAGGTTCTCAGATGTGCATGGCTATCTATGAATCTGGAGTACAGTCGACAATTGATCATCACTACTGAGCCCCTCGCACCAACTTGTAGTGATAGGAGAAAATTAGCACTTGCAAAATACGGCAACTCAAAATTACTAAGTTTAATCATAAAGTAGTAATGAACATCTGAATTCCTACACTTAGCAACCAAGAACAATCCAGAGACTCCTGATACACATTAGCAACCACTGTGAGGGAGTCACTGGCTTCTTCAAGTGCAGCTGTTTTACACTGACCCTTCCTCAAAGATATTGTGAGGTGTATTTACATTATTGTGGTCTGGACCTACAGCCTCTCAGGTTACTTGGGTACTACTACCAAAATAAACCACTGTCTTTTTTAGCGACCACTTTTTGTTAATCTGTATTAAATTTAGTATTCAGTGTAAGTAGCTAATCAACACTTTTTTTAGTATGAAATACACCGAATCGTTCAACTCTCTGTTACTACAAAGTAATTCATTGTGTACATGATACCTAAAACACTTGTATACGACTATTCCCAGTATCACAAACAAACACAAAGCCATCCTGATCTATAGCTATGCCGTAAGGAACACTCAGTTCACCTCTGCCAGATCCTGTCTTCCCGAAAGAGTGGGCAAACTCACCAGACGTGTGGAACACTGAGACACGATAATTCCAACGTTCAGTTACATACACATATTCTCCTCTGACACAAAGTCCTGTTGGACCACTGAGCTCACCCTTGCCCTGTCCTTTCTGGCCAAAGTGACACAGGTACTGGCCATCCTCCCTGAACACCACAACCTGGTGTTTGTCTCCATCAAGTACGTAAATGTTTTCTTGAGTGTCAAATCCAATGTCCTCCGGTTTCTTGAGCTGGCCTGGACCATCACCACGAGTGCCAAATGATCGGACAAAGTTCAAGCTGGAGTCAAACACTTGTACCCTGCCATTGCTACTATCACACATATAGACTTGGTGGTTATGAAATCTGACACCCCATGGGTATTCAAACTCGCAACTACTTCTTTGCTTCCTAACTGACTTGACCACCTCACCACGTCTGTTGAACTTCTGCATTTTGTGATCACTGGCTACATACACATTGCCCTCAACATCTGTGGCAATGCCAGTTGGACGTTCATCTCCAAATGGTGACTTTCCTTCGGACCCTATGGTCAGGATTCTCTGCCCCTGGGCATTAAGCTCTGTGTATTGATAGTCCCAGTGTTCAGTCACAAACAGCTTTCCCTGGTCACCAACTGCAATGTAGTATGGTTTTACTCCCTCAATGACCCTCACTGGATGGTCCAGCTGAGTGGGAGGGTGCTGTACAAAAACTTGGAATGTTCCAATTTCAGTGTTGTTCACTTGGACTGTCAGGTGGTGGCGACCCCTGGTGGTGGGGGTGTAGGAGAGCTCGTATGTGGAGGGAGTCTGGCTTACTACTGTGGCCTGGAGGACTGAGCCATCTACCAGGGACTTCAGCTCAGCTAAGACATGCTGCTGCACAGGAGGGGGTTGGCCGTGGATGTCATGTGTGCGCACTGTGAACTTGGACACCTGCTTTACGGTGGCAGACTTGAGACCTAGGCCATCAGCTATGAAATACTTCTTACAGAGCTCTGCAAGGCTGGTGGAAGGAGGAATAGCTACAAATGTGTTGGCTACTTCGTTTACACTCAACTTCGTATCCTTGTACTTCTTGGAGACTTGTTGGACTCGGCTGGTCATCTGCTGCTTCATGGAGATAAACTCTTCGTCACTTGCATTATCTGCCGTCCTCTCTATGAATCCTACAAGGCTGTCAATGGTTGCCAGTGCAAGTTGGAGGTCCTCCTGCTGCCTGTCCAGTACACTCACCTTCCTCCCAACAACTTCCCGTGTCTGCTGCAACAAAACTTGTTCGCAATTGTTGAGCATAGTTTGAAGCTCTTGAAAGGATTTGGTGATGGTCGCAGCCATGTCCGTCCCCTGGTTTCTGATCTCTCTCTTGCAGTCCTCTACCCTTGCTATGGCTGTGGTGACACTGGTGTGGGTATCTCGGAGGGGCACCAGACTGGACAGAACCTCCTCTCTGAATGCATCAGCCACACCCCTCACAAAGTCAAACTTGTGGCCAGCGTGGTCTACCAGGGTGCAATCTTTGCAGATGAGCTGCTCACATTGAAAGCAGTAGAGCTTACTACGCTTTCCCTCATGTTTGTGGCAGGTGGAGGTGGGGGGTTTCTTTTTCGGAAGTCGGATCAGTGTTCCTTGCCTCATCTCAGAAATTGGAACTGTCTTATGCCCTTCAAAAACCCTTATCATCTTGTGAAGGTTGGCACAAGCAGTACAGACAAAACCACAGGTGTCGCAGTAAGAGGTGGCCTCCCCATCACTAGAACAACTCTGACAGGCGATTTCGTTGCTCTCAGCTTTCTTCAAAATTTTGTGTACTTCGATCAATCCATTGATGAAGAACACAGTGGGGAGGGAGCTGGGGTCATTGCCTGCCACAGCGACGACACTGCGGCACTGGGGACACTCCAACTCCTGGTCCCTCTGCTGTCGCAGTAGCAGCTGCTGGATGCACTCCTGGCAGTAGGCATGAAGGCAGGCCAGGGCCTTGGGGTTGCGGTAGGTCTCCAGACAGATGGGACACTGGACCTGTTTCTCTAGCAGCTCCAGGGTCTCTGCGAGAGTCCTGCAGGAGAGAAGGACCACACAACATAGTACCAGGAGCTAGCTGGACCATGATACAATATGTTCAGAGCTTTCAAGAAGTGGACATGGCTCATCTCAAGTCCCTCGAACTTACTTCTTCGGTGCGGGAGCTTCAGCCATTCAACTTGATGCGCCAACTGCTCTAAGTAATACGCTCAAACTGAACTTTGATCGGCGATCACAAAGAAAGTGGCAAGGCACTGACAAGTACTGTGTAACTCACTGGGGCGAGCCTAGCCTGAGTTAGTAGCGTGATCCAAGTGACTGACCAACTCCGTACGTATGTGCGTGTCAATTTTTAGCACAATGCGCATGCACGGATTGTGCACGTCTTACAAGCACTTGAACTAGCGGTTTCTCTAATCGCTGGAATGGAATATGGAATGGAACAATGGGAATGGACTATGGAATGGACAGTCAAAAAGAAAATGCTGTTTCGTAGGGTAGCTAGCCCTGCCCTACCTGGGATAAGCTACCTAGCTACTAGGTCACAAGACTGTACAAGAATGCCATTCTTATGTGCGCTGCTGGTATAGCTAGGGTCCTTACCTCACCACAAAAAGTAAGCTTTAAACCCCAATGCTGCCACTAGTCTAGTACAAGTTCAAGTATCTGGTGAGTGTTCCCAGCCCCCACCAAGCTATTCATGGTTGTGTGGAGCTGAGTGGGAACTAGCTATAGGCTGAGTTAGTGGTAATTACACACAGCAGTTATTATTTGTTTGTTGCAGTTCACAAGCCTCAGACTGGCCTGTGACTGTAAGAGGGTGAACAATGGAGGTTCAAATGGCAATTTGTCTTCAACTCTGGATCAAGTTGTTAATTTCAAACATGCATGCTAGCTAACTACATTTTTAGTTTGGCAAGCTAGATATAACCAACCACAACATCACTAGCAGCTATATATAAGCATAGTCTCGCGTGGCCACACCCCGTTCCGCAAGAGAGGGAAGGGGTCTGGTAACCTTCGTCGCAGCCGCTCGTAGCACAGGAATTTCATTTACTCGCATTGCGCAAGCGCTAAGGCCGCATAATTATCTCGCGAAGACTGACGAAGCAGCTGCTTGTGGTTTCACAGTTGATTTACACCTTGTAATTTCCTATTGAAGTTGTGATAACAGCAATCATGTGACCGAATACTGCGCTGTGATTGGAACGCACTCCACAGTGCGGGCCCGGGGCAACAAACTGCTGTAACGGAAGTTACCAGACCCCTTCCCTCTCTTGCGGAACGGGGTGTGGCCACGCGAGACTAATATAAGCATACGTACCGGATGAGGCAGTAATAAAAAACATGTCAGCAACAACTTGCTCATAAAGCCTCTGCTGAGCTATACCTACTACAGCCCAAGCTGTAGTAGGTATAGCTCAGCCTAGACTGAGCAGTGTGTCAGTTACATGATTTAGTTGTTCTATGTACATTCACTGTCCATTCCATATTCCATTCCACTGTTCCATTCCATATTCCATTCCAGCAATTAGAGACACCCATGAACTAGTCTCTCATCTCCAGACCCTCCCGAAAAGCGGACTAGTCTGGCGAAGCAAATACGATGTTATCTTGGCTGTACAGTGAATACAGGCAGTGAACTCCAAGGGATGAGCTCAAACAGAACACTGTAAAAAGGAAAGGTTGTTCTGGCTCAATTTGGTTACCTGAGTTTTCTTTTAATGTCTGCATTGTTAAACACAGTGAAGTCCCACTAGCTACCTGCTTTAGATTCCACACAGATTAAGAAATTGATCTGGCTCTCCAGAACATTAGTAAATGTCATGGGAGAATACTTTGCTAATGAAAGTATCCAATCATGTGGAAAAGGATATGAAACTGAGGTATTAAGGTGGCACGGTCGTCCCTCGGCGGAGGTTAACGAAAACATAAACTTGGGTTACAGTCAGGACCAGGGTTACTCCTAGTTTCAGGGTTAGGGTTTGGTTTAGGGCAATCTTGCTTTGCCTAATTTTAAAAAGGGTTTTAGTAGCTCATTAATATATTCATGAACCCCAAATTGCCACTCGATGGACGCATCTACACACTCACTGTAGGTAGCGTCCCAACCACCAATGTATCTCAAATCAATCTATGCCAGCTTTTGTTCAAAGCTACTCTCAAAGTCAGGCTAGACTCATGTTTGTCACTACTCTTGGAATGGACAACTTTGACTGCACCAAAATGAATGCACATTTCGAAAAATTCACAGCTTGTCTACGGGAGGGGCTCATTCACGAGTGGAAGCAAGCATTACTAGCCCCACCTCTCCCCCTTATGTCGCTAAACAACTCACGGCTCTGTTCCACACACAGCCACCGTTCAGCTCCCTTGTCTGTCAGACTGTAGCACAAACGATAAATTGCGTATTCTAGTTAAAGCCCAGCCCAGCACTCGAAGCACCTGGCCACGGTCACCAACTAGACTAGGCATACGGCCGCGAGACCTGGGCCTACTCAACGAATACAGTCTTGGCCACTGTGGCCTTTCTGCTGCTTCTAGACACAAGCTTGCTTTCACAAGCAGGCATCACGCACTACTCACAGCTACTGACACTACAGCACTCTACTAAACTCCTTCTCTTTTTTTTTTTTTTTTTTTTTTTTTTTTTTAAGTCGATCTAAGCTTATCTTCAAAGTTCCGAGCACCACATGAAGGGTGCCGCCAGGCCACATCTTAACTAACTTAATTATAAACTGATTATTGGATGGCAATGCCGACAGGAAATGGGGAAAATCCCCAATTTTACGGACCGTGAACGGTTTGAGACTCCCAAAACGGACTGTGCGCTAAAATTTTAACAAGACAAAGAAGACTATCAACTTGGATTCCAGGTTTGTTGACCTTGAAAATACAGGGTACCGTGCCACCTTAACCAAAATGGATTAAAACTGCCCACTTTTCTTACAGTGAAGGGGAAGGAAGCTAGGCAGGGACACTTCCCTTAGCCCATGGGAAGAACAGCGATGCCATCACGCTCTTGCAAGAAGGCAGCCTTTGCGCTTCCATTCAAAGCTATGACGTGCAACCGGCTGTTCTAATTACATTCTTGGACGTTCTGCAATCTGATTGGAGCTGCAATATTATTGCAGCGTGGACAGGAAAGCATGATACCAGAACAAGGGCGCATCAAACCGCCGAAGGCGGCGGCTCGATGCGCCCTTGACCAGACTAAGTCTCGGGTGGGTACGTAGAACCCAGAGCCAGAGGGAGCAGAAGAGTTTTCTCTCACTGAGCATGACGGATGCTTGGTTCTGCTCAAGGGTAGCGTCTGTATCATTTATATAGCTACTAACCAAGAATACAGGGCTCTCTTTCTCCAGCGGCAATCAAGTTATTTTGCAGAATCCTGCTAGAATATTACTTTTCCGACGTGGCAGTATCATGTTTCACTTACAAACATAAACGTAACAAATGGATTTGCTAAAAGGCTCGTTGGTATATAGCTTATCTCCCTTCGTACAGGACTTGTAGCGGTTCCGTCTTGAATACGATCGGCCTTTACAACAGAAACAGCGCACGATGAAGTCTTAGCAAACAGTGAATCACCCGGCAGCCACTCATTTGCGTGAAATGAACATGCACCGTTGGTATACGTACCCAATGTACGGAAGTATTCGTTATTTTACGAATCCCCAATCTGGGATATTTTGCGCATGCGCAGAAAACGTATGGTAACTTCACAACAGGGGTTAAATGTGTGTGGAATGTAATTACTGCGGACAGGCTATTAGAGGTATTTTATTTTTCTTTGCTGGCTGCACAGGCGCCCGTCCATGGGGTGCCCTTGAAGTGCAAACTTCAAACTCGAATACAAAAGTAAGAAGAGGACAAGTGCACCCACTAAGTGAGGGGCTGACCAGGGGCCATGGTGTTCGCTTGACTTGTCGTTCGATGCACTTTCATTCCTCAAAATGTCAAAACGATAGCCCGCTTTAACAGTGCTGATTTACTATTGCATATGAAGGGCCAGTCTAGTATGTCGTACCTCCTCTGGCAGATGCGCAAACAGTTAGTACCAGGTCGGGGGGAGGGGGCTGGGGATGAGGCTAAGTTACACACAGTTATACATATTGAGATATGATTTGCACACATGAACATAAGCAACATTTTAGGACAAAAAAAAACTATATGGACAAAATTGAACATGATATCTACAACCTAAAATATGACATAAAATATCAGTAGTATGAAGTACTTAATAATTATTACTTGAGTCAGGAATGTTTTTTAGTATGTGGTACCTAAAACACTTGTATACGACTATTGTTAGGATCACAAACAAACACAAAGCCATCCTGGTCCACAGCTATGCCCCAAGGGCATCTCAAATCACCAATGCCAGATCCCTCCTTCCCAAAGGAATGGACAAATTCACCAGAAGTATGAAATATTGAGACACGATTATTATGACCTTCAGTCACATACACATAGTCTCCACTGATGCAGAGTCCTGTTGGAGTACTGAGCTCACCCTTGCCCCGCCCTCTCTGGCCAAAATGATGCAGGCACTGGCCATCCTTATTGAACACCAGGACCTGGTTTTTGTGCGAATCAACAACATAAATGTCTCCTTGAGTGTCAAAGTCAATGTCCCTTGGGTCCTTGAGCTGGTCTGGACCATCACCATGGGTGCCATATGATTGGACAAAGTTCAAGTTGGAGTCAAACACCTGTATTCTACCATTGTCCCTGTCACACACATAGACTCGGTAGTTTTGGTATCCAACGCCCCATGGGTGATCAAACTCTCCACTATTTCTCCCTTCCTTCCCAACTGACTGGACCACCTCACCACATCTGTTGAACTTCTGCAATTTGTGATCATTAGTGGCTATGTACACATTGCCCTCATCATCTGTGACAATGCCAGTGGGATATACATCCCCAAGTGTAGGCTTATTGTTGGACCCTACTGTAAGAACTATCTGCCCCCAAGCATCAAGCACTGTGTATCGACGGTCCCAGTGTTCAGACATAAAGAGTTCTCCCTTGTCACTAACAGCAATGTACATTGGTTGCACTCCCTCAATGACCCTCACTGGAGTGCCCAGCTGAGTGGGAGGGTGCTGCACAAACACTTGGAATGTTCCAATCTCATGGTCGTTGACTTGAACTGTCAGTTGGTGGCGCCCCCTGGTGGTGGGGGTGTAGGAGAGCTCGTATGTGGCAGGGGTCTGGCTCACTACTGTGGACTGGAGAACTGATCCATCCACCAGGGACTTCAGCTTGGCTGAGACATGCTGCTGGACTTGATGGGGCTGGCCATGGATGTCATGTGTGCGTACTGTGAACTCGGACACCTGCTTGACAGTGGCGTACTTGAGGCCTGGGCCATCAGCAACAAAAGTGTTTGCACAGAGCTCTGCAAGACCGGTGGGAGGAGGAACAGTTACAATTGTGTTGGCCACTTCGTTCGGACTCAACTTCACATCCTGGTACTTTCTGGAGACTTGCTGGATCCAGCTGGTCATCTGCTGTTTCATGGAGATAAACTCCTCGTCACTTGCATTCTCCGCCGTCCTCTCTATAAACCCCTTGAGGCTTTCAAGAGTGGTCTGTGCCAGTCGGAGGTCCTCTTGCTGCCTATTCAGTACACCTACCTTCCTTGCAACCACCTCTTTTACTTGCTGCAGCAGAACTTGCTCATGATTGTTGATAACAACACGAAACTCTTCAAATGATTTGGTGATGGTCGCAGCAATGTCCGTCCCCTGGTCCCTGATCTCTTTCTTGCTGTTCTCCACGCTTGCTATGGCTGTGGTGACACTGGTGTGGGTGTTTTGGAGGGACCCCAGACTGGACAGCATTTCTTCTCTATATTCACCAGCTACAGCCCCCACAAAGTCAAATTTGTGGCCCGCATGATCTACCAGAGCACAGACCTGACAGACAAGCTGTTTACATTCAAAGCAGTGCAGTTTTCGATGCTCTCCCTCATGTTTGCCACAAGTGGAGATGGGAGCTTTTTTTATTGTAAGTTGAGTCGGTGCTCTCTTTCTCATATCGGAGATCAGAACCGTCTCATGCCCTGCAAATGCCTTCATTGTACTGTGATGGTTGGTGCAGCTGGCACAGATAAACATACTGCAAGTGTGGCAGAAAGAGGTTGCCTTTGCATCACTAGAGCAGTTCTGGCAGGCAACCTCATTGCCCTCGGCTTTTCTCAAGATTTCACACCATTCAATCAGTCCATTGATGAAGAACACAGTGGGGAGGGAGGTGGGGTCATTACCTGCCACACTGACAACACTGCGACACTGGGGACACTCCACCTCCTGGTCCCTCTGCTGTTGCAGTAGCAGCCGCTGGATGCACTCCCGACAGTAGGCATGGAGGCAGGCCAGAGCCTTGGGGTCGCGGTATGTCTCCAGACAGATGGAACACTGGACCTGTTTCTCCAGCAGTTCCAGGGTTTCTGCGAGAGTCCTGTGGCAGAGAAGAACCACACAACATAGTACAAGGAGCTGGCTGCATAGCTCTCAAGAAGTGGACACGGCTCATCAAACTTACTTTTTTGTCACAGGAGCTTCAGCCATCTTTGGAATGAAGGACTAAGAACTGCACTGAATTGCTAACTTACTTGCTGTAAATATTGACTAGCTAGCTAATGTTGATTTCAACTCCCTTTGAACACGAGAGAAGTTTGTCGTTCGTAGTTCAATACCACATTAAGTGGGATTAATTGAATCAACTACAAGACTTATCTGCTAGCCACACGCCTGCCAGATCACTTATGGAAGTCAATGTAATGCACACTATGTAGAGCTTCAGTGTCAAAGAGAGCTGAACTCAATCCTAATGCTAGCGACCAGAGTTCCTCTAGGTATGATAACTATTGGCAACTATTTGCTGGTAAGGGTACAGTTTGTCACCAGAAGACCCTTACAAGCTTTTAGGCACTCTTAATTATGAAGTTATGGATTCTTTTGTAACCTGATACATACTTATGGGACACCAGTGTAGTTGACAAGGCCTTGGTACTCAGCCAAAATGTGTTTTGCATAGCATACATAATTAACAATCAATTAAAATCTTCTTTTAAAAAAAGGCAGGCCTAGATGTTATACAAATTAAGGTCACCCACTTCTTGGCCAATACCAGGCCTCATTAGCTGCACTGGGGTGACGGCAGGAGAAGGGGCCTTTATAAATGCTGTCAGGTGACTGTCAGCCACAAATACATAGCTATTTGCCATCAGGATTCTCTCCTTGAATAAACATTTGCAGAAGCTCTTGGATGTTTCCTAGTCATGCACTTTCATTGGTAGTCCACTAAATTATTCTGATGCTAAGCTTGTACATCCCATTGATACAAGTTCAGTTCAAACTTTCAGTGGTTTCTCAGCTGTCTTCTGCTTAAATGGAAATAAGGTTTTTCCCTAAATGCTTGTCAAAAAGCAGTGGTGGGGGATTAGAACCCTTTAATGTGGACCACAGCAATGTGGAGGTACACCAATCTCTGAAGATTAGTATCTTAGTGCATAGCTACCAAAATTGGTGGTGTTTCACCACTTCTCACTTTTTGACCTAATCACAAAATCATGTGCTATAGCTACTTATAATTATGATGTCATTCTCAATCTCCAAAACTATATTATAATCATTACAATTCAAAAAAGATGCATAGTTACATAATCACACATTGGAACTTTATAGCTAAAAACAAACTTACAAAGTCCATTAATTGCCTAGTTACAACAAAACAACTAAAAATAATGTAAATAATCTAGTCAGGATGCAACAGACCACAAATATCCTAGCTATAAAAGTATGACTATAAATATGTCTGTATATGTGAACATGATATCCACCACAACCTAAATTATGACATAAAACATGAGTAGTATAAAGTAACTAATTGTTTCAGTCAGGTATGTAACATTACACGTTACCTAAAACACTTTTATACGACTATTGCTAGTATCACAAACAAACACGAAGCCATCCTTGTCCACAGTTATGCCAGAAGGGTCCAGTAGTTGACCACTGCCCGATCCCTCAGTCCCAAATGAGTGGACAAACTCACCAGACGTGTGGAACACCGAGACACAATGGTTAGCCCATTCGGTTATGTACACATAGTCTCCACTGACACAAAGTCCAGTTGGGCTACTGAGCTCACCCTCACCTCTTGCATCAAACTGCTGCAGGTATTGACCGTCCTCACTGAACACCAGAACCCGGTTTTTGCACGGGTCAACAACATACATTTTTCCGTGAGAGTCAAAGTCAATGTCTCTTGGTTTTTTGAGCTGGCCTGTACCATCACCATGGGTACCAAATGATCGGACAAAGTTCAAGTTGGAGTCAAACACCTGTATTCTACCATTGTCCTTGTCACATACATAGACTTGGTGGTTATGATATTTGACGCCTCGTGACCAATGAAACTCTCCAGCATTTACCCCCTTCTTCCCAACCGACTTAACCAACTGACCATATCTGTTGAACTTCTGCACTTTGTGACCACTGGCGACATACACATTGCCCTTCCCATCTGTGGCAATGCCCGTCGGCCATCCATCCCCAAATGGCGGTTTCCCTTTAGCCCCTACGTTCAGAAGTCTTTGACCCTGGGTGCTAAGCACTGTGTATTGGCCATCCCAGTGTTCAGTCACAAACAGTTCTCCCTTGTCACCAACTGCAATGTACAATGGTTTCACTCCCGCAATCGCTCTCACTGGAGTGCCTAGCTGAGTGGGAGGGTGCTGCACAAACACTTGGAATGTTCCAACCTCAGTGTCGTTGACTCGAATTGTCAGCTGGTAGCGACCCCTGGTGGTGGGTGTGTAGGAAAGCTCGTACGTGGAGGGGGTCTGGCTCACAACTGTGACCTGGAGGACTGAGCCATCCAATAGGGACTTCAGCTTGGCTGAGACACACTGTTGTGAAGGAGAAAGTTGGCTGTGAGTGTCATGTGTGCATAGTGTGAACTTGGACACCTGGTTGATGGTGGCAGACTTGAGACCTGGGCCGTCAGCTATAAAAGTCTTCTTACAGAGCTCGGCAACACTGGTGGGAAGAGGAACTGTTATAAATGTATCTGCTACTTCATTTGGACTCAACTTTACATCCTGGTACTTCCTGAAAAGTTGCTTGACTCGACTGTTCATCTGATGCTTCATGGAGATAAACTCCTCGTCACTCGCATTCTCCATTGTTCTCTCTATGAATCCTACAAGACTGTTGAGGGTGGCGAGTGCTAGTTGGATCTCCTCCTGCTGTCTGTCCAGCACACCCACCTTCCTCCCCACCACCTCCCGTGCCTGCTGCAGCAGAGCTTGCTCACGATTGTTGAGAATAACATGAAGCTCTTCGAATGATTGGGAAATAGTCAGAGCAATATCTTCCCCCTGGTCCCTGATCTCTTTCTTGCTGCCCTCCACTTTTGCTATGGCTGTCAAGAACCTGGCATGGGTTTCATGGAGGGGAACCAGACTGGATAAGATCTCCTCTTTAAAGGTATCGGCAACAGCCTTCACAAAGTCAAACTTGTGGCCAGCGTGGTCTACCAGGGCACAGAATTGACAGATAAGCTTCTTACATTTAAAGCAGTAGAGCCTCTGAAGCTCTCCCTCGTGTTTCTTGCAAGTAGAGACGGGAGCCTTTTTTGTAGGAAGTCGAATCAGTGTTCCCTTCTTCATCTCAGAGATTGGGGTTGTCTCATGGCCTGAAAATGCCTTCATTGTCTCATGGGCGTTTGTGCAGGTCACGCAAATGAACATGCTGCAGGTGTGGCAGAAAGAGCTTGCCTTTGCATCACTGGAACAACTTTGACAGGCAATCTCATTGCTCTCAGCTTTTTTCAAGATTTCATATCCTTCGATCAGTCCATTGATGAAGAACACAGTGGGGAGGGAGCTGGGGTCATTGCCTGCCACAGCAACGATACTGCGACACTGGGGACACTCCACCTCCTGGTCCCTCTGCTGTTTCATTAGCAGCCGCTGGATGCACTCCTGACAGTAGGCGTGGAGGCAGGACAGGGCTTTGGGGTTGCGGTAGGTCTCCAGACAGATGGCACATTGAACCTGTTTCTCCAGCAACTCCAAGGTCTCTGCGAGAGTCCTGTGGGAGAGAAGGACCAAACACGATGCCAGGAGCTACTATAGATCGAGGTACAATAACATGTACATAGTTCTCGAGAACTGGCTCATGATATATCCAACTTACATGCGCTTTTTTGGTGTTGGGGCTTCGGCCATTTCTAACCCTAAAGGGTCAGTAGTGTGTGATGTGCCTAACTTGCTGTATAAATATTGACTGGCAATCTTGTTGTTAGTGACCAGAGTGTTTGTAGGTATGTGACTTCTAATTGCAAGTCATTAGGTTGGTAACGCTATAGATGTTCACCACTTTGTTCAAGTTACAAAGTTCTAGGGGCTCCTAATTCTAAAGTCATGCGCTCTTCAGTAACTTGAGACATTTCTGGCAGCTTGTCTCCCTTTGCATTTCAAATAGTTACTGTAGGTGAAAAGCCAGCAGTCACCAGGAATCTAACCCAGGGTTCTTGCATGGCTTGAGCTGCCAGTGTGCGTTCTACCACTGAGCTATGACAACCAGACCAGAACCCGCACCAGGACTCACAATCTACTACACATATAGCACTGGAATGCCTCAGTTGTACACCTGACAGCCACACAGAACATGCTGAAAATACGACTGCTAGCTTTTTCCCTTCCATCTATTTGTATGATATTACAACATCATTGGATCATGTAGGATATCCGACTCCCGCGCCGAAATGAAAGGGGGCGTGGCCTACAGGCACGTGGTGCCACGCCCACTCTATTCTGCCAATGTGCAAGGCCACGCCCACCCACTAGGAGCCGCACGCATTTCAAAGCACGTTGTTGAGATGTGGAAATAGCGTAATTTACGTATGAAGAGTGGGTATAAAAGCAAGCAGTATTAAATTTAAAAAATGGTATTGGCTGCAAGTACAAAGTAAGTTAAAAGCTAAAAGCATGTGCAAGTTGGTTAGTAGCTAACTACACGGGATACTGGGTTGCAATATCACCAGTAATTGAATCAAAACACTGCCTAGCTGTCCGTCCATACCTCTCCCTTTACTTATACTCATCAAGGTAGCTTGCTAGCTGGTGCTCATGACACCCGTGCATCCTTTTTGAGTTTACCTATTCCAGTAGGATTCGACATTCTGTGTGTGCACCCCACTTGGTGAAACAAACTCCACCGAATCGTTGACAACGCTAACATTTGGAAGAGATGCCATGTGGTTGTATGCAGCCCATTCATCAGACCACACTACTGTTCCAGGAGCAACATGCTGCTGAATGATATCTTGATATAAATATTCTTACATGCATAGCCTTTCCCGCATAATTGCCGCATACATGCAAGTCTGGTTAATACCGCAGCATTAGTGGGTGGGCGTGGCCTTGCACATCGGCGGAATAGAGTGGGCGTGGCACCACGTACCTGTAGGCCACGCCCCCTTTCATTTCGGCGCGGGAGTCGGATATCCTACATGATCCCAACACAACACTCTGACCTTATACCTGACCCCTAGTTGATAGTACCTAGCTATGTAGCCTCATTCTCATGCAGGCCTTCCCTGTCTCTAGCTTTTGAATGACCAGTGGCAGATTTAGGGGGGGTAAGGGGGGTGCAAATGCACCCCCCTTTGGCGGCTAGTAATGACGGTATTTTGCGTACATAACTGCACGAGTCCATCAAATGATTATGCAGCAACAACAACCAGGCACAGTTACACTCACGTATCAGTTCCTTACTGATCTCCAGACGTTTGACTAGGCCTAGAGTTGCTTCGAGATATTCAGTTCGGCCCGAGGGGTCCGCCACGGCGCGCCTCGGCGTACGAGATTTCGAAATTCATTGGATTTCACGTGGATTTCGGATTTCAGAGTGGATTTCTGGATTCACAGTGGATTTCTGGATTTCAGTTTGGATTTCTGCCGACAGGTTTCTTCTTGTATGTTCTTGGATATTTTAGTTATAGTTCCCAGCTTAGCAAAAATTTTTAGTTAGTTGTAGTTTTGGTTAACTAAATTTTTAAAAGGCCATACTAAAATGTATTTAGTTAAAGTTATAGTTAACTAAAACAACACTGTCGGACAGTGTACGAGATTTCTTTTGTGACGGACCCCTCGGTTCTAGTCTCGGAACCAGACCCTCGAAAAATCGAACAGGAGGGTCTGGTATTTCGGATGGGGTGGAAGTGTACACTGCGGAATGTTAGGAATTTTATTAATTACTGAACCTTCCGTAGCCAGTAGAGCTTTTGGCTGAACCAGATACTCGCAAAAGCGTTCTAAACTTTCCCGCTTGGTGTTTACAGCTTTCTAAAACGAAGCAAAAAGCGAAGACGGCTCTCGTGCGGTTAGCATTCCAATAAACGCACATCAGAATGTTAATCAAAAGCCAATCGGAAGTGCGCCTGCATACCGGGCGCAGTGTACACTTCCACCCCATCCGAAATACCAGACCCTCCTTTTCGATTTTCGAGGGTCTGGTTCCGAGACTACCTCGGTTCGGCCTTCCAGCTATGAATGCGTTCACGTAACTGAAAGTGGGCGTGGCAACCCCAAAATTTCCGGCGTTGACTGAACCCCCCTTTCTAAATTTCTAGATCCGCCACTGCCGACCATTTATCTCACAACAGCTCAATAAAAATAAAATAAGGGGAATTGGAACACGGCAACAATGAGGCTAGATGGTGATGGTACACCCGGCCCCATAGATAGTAGAGTAACCACGTTACAGTTTATAAAAAACTTTTTAGTCTCAAACCCAGACCCTTCTCTCTGAAGGGGGTCTGGGTCTGAGACTAGTCCCTGTTTAGAGTCTACAGTAAACAACTGACCCACTGTAGACTCTGTGAGTTTCTCTAAGGAATTATGACATTCACAACAAATTCAAAAACTATACAGTACATCATGATGTCATCATTACATCACATAACTGTAAACAGCACACACACACAATGCACACATGTATACGCTAAACATCTGTTAGCTTGCTGTTCCCTGTGGCACGCATATTACTCATACTGAAGGCTTGTCTGGGATAAGCGGGCAAGGTGGGAGTAGTCACATGACTACCATGTGACGTATCATGTGATTCTGGCTGTCCCATTCTGGTACCAGGGGATGTGGGTCTGTAGTAGTCTGATTCCAAGTGATCTACAGAGAGACTAAAGGTCTGTGGCGGGTTTCTTCTAGTGTGCTGATTACCTTGGGGTGCTTGTCGTGGTAAGCTTGTACGAGGGAACCCATAGCGAACAAACAAGTCTGTTCTTGGACTAATTGGACCTGCTTGGGTACTCGCATAGCCGGAAAGACTTGTTGTTCTTGGACGTACCTGTGACATTGGTATGGTAGGCTTCTGGCTATAGAGACTGCCCGGACCATGACGAGAGTAGTAGCCAGAACGTGGCAAACTGGTTGAACCAGACGAACTAGTTCTGTACGGTAACAATGACGAAGAGTCAAAGGTGGTTTGATCCGTCTCGTACCCACTATGCTGTGAATGGGAACTAGCAGAAGGGATGCGTGGTGAGTCCCGGCCTAGACCCATAGTTAAACTGGTCTGACCAGTTTTTATTTCCGGACCAACCGGTGAGACTGTGGTAGAAAAGACGCTTGGAATAGAATGTGAAGAGTGGTAGCCAGCACTGGACTCGGACATGGTGGAACCGGGGGTGCCAGGTGCTTGATAAGACTGGCTTAACTCGCTTAATGGCTTCAGACGAGAAGAATCTGAAGATCTCTTACTGCTCCCATCCCTCGATAGTTCTGATGAAGAAGCTGTCGGTGAGTTGTCTTGTGTCCTTTTACCACACTGCAACTGCTGTTCTACTGAGCGATGGATTGTCATGGCAACACCACCCTTGCAAGATTTGAGGATTTGCTTCAAGTGTGAGGGCTTCATGTTGGCGGATGACTTGCCCATCACCTGAGGGTGGGGGGAGGAAGAGAAGGAATGATCAGAGGGGAGGGAAGAAGGGGAGTAGAAGGGAGAAGGGAGAGGGTAGTCAGAAGGAGTGAGAGGAGAAAAGGGAGAGGGAAAGAGGAGGAGGAAGGGAGTACAAAGGTTTCTGATCTAAAAAATGTAATTGAACCTCTGTAGTGTATACCTCCTTACCTGGACAATCTCGTCTCCTGGCAACAGCCAATCAGCAGCGGCACTTCCTTCCTCTACTGCACTCACAAACAACCGACTGTGATAAGAGAAACCAAACGCTTTTCTTCCTGGAATCTTCACCTCCTGTGTGTAGAAAGACGCCATTTCATCAGGACACTTGATGACCAGCCAATGTATCCATGTGTAAGTATTTACAATGGTTAGCATGTTTTAGAGGTTTGTTTTCTGTAAAAGGTGTGCTTTCTTTGGTAGCACATTACCTGTAGTACTAAACCAACCATCCATCCGTCCGTCCGTCCGTCCCTCCCTCCCTCCCTCCCTCCCTCCCTCCCTCCCTCCCTCCCTCCCTTCCTTCCTTCCTTCCTTCCTTCCTTCCTTCCTTCCTTCCTTCCTTCCTTCCTTCCTTCCTTCCTTCCTTCCTTCCTTCCTTCCTTCCTCCCTCCCTCCCTCCCTCCCTCCCTCCCTCCCTCCCTCCCTCCCTCCCTCCCTCCCTCCCTCCCTCCCTCCCTCCCTCCCTCCCTCCCTCCCTCCCTCCCTCCCTCCCTCCCACCCACCCTCTCCTGGGATGCATTTCAATTGACAAAGTAATGAAATGTTTCAAGTTCAGCCACTCAGTCCTACAATGCCTCAACAATGTTAGCCGGGCATCTACAGAGGAACTGTACGTTCCTTACCAGTGCATGTGGTTTCATTTTGGAGCACACTCTCGATATCTCCATGGTAACGGTGAGTTTGTCACATGACTTGAGCACCTCTGCAGCGTCCTTTCGGGAGATGTCATGAAAGTTGTGACCATCGACAGAGAGGATACGATCACCAAACCTACGTAAGAAACAAGTTGACACATGAACACACACACACACGCCTTCCCAAATACACTTATTCTCCACCGTCACCACACACACAGGCAATCAGGAAAAGGGGGAGGGGTCCCCGACCAAAAGAACACATTTCATACACGTTTTCTGCTTCATTCAGAAAGCATTTGAAACTCCAGTGCTTGGCCTGACACTACAAGAAGAGGTTTCGACCTGTATGTGAATGACATAAAATGTCTACCTAGATGTAGATAGACAGAGAAAGGGGGAGGGGTCCCCAAATAAGAGAGGTGAAATTATTCAAGCCTTCTCCTTCTGTAAGCAATCAATAACCGGACAATGGGAAGGCCTGGGAACGACACACACACGCACACACGCATGCACAAACACAGAGTTTCACAGCACAATCTTGAAAAGCAGTCTTTTAGTTCAAGGCCAGTAGCTGAAGACCAAGCATAATAAACCACAAGTGATCACAATGCGGCAGGTGTTCACTCACTTGAGCACATCATATGCTGGGGTATTTTCTGCTATCCCAGTCACCACAATGGAGGGATCATTGTGAAAAAATTCTGAGTTTCGTCCGCCCTCGATACTGAATCCCCAGGGCTGAGTGACAGTAGAACGATCCATGGTAAGGGTGAGATTCTCACGAACCTGTGTGTGTGTGTGTGTGTGTGTGTGTGTGTGTGTGTACACGTGTGAAGAGGGAGATCATGTACAACCAATCACTAAGTAACTCTCATATCACATCACATGGACAACATGTAGCCAGTCATATAACTGTCACTCCCCATTCCCTACTCCTCCGCCTCTCTCTTGTCCTTCCCCCCTCCGCCTACATCCCTCCTCTCCATCCTCCTGGGTATAAGGCCACACTGTCACATTGTCAATTGTACAATCTGAGTCATTGACCCTCTTCCCTCCCTTCCTCCCTCTACTGGACACATGACCATCAAACAACCGTCACATGACCAGCACATGACCCCCAAATGACCCCACACAACCGTCACATGACCATCACATGACCATCACATGACTGTCACATGACCATCACATGACCATCACATGGGCATTGCAGGCCATCACATGACTAATATATGACTGTCACATGATCTCACCCTCTCATTGAGTACTTCATTCTGTTCCTTCAGTTTTCTGGCGATGATCTCATACTTGGAGCATCTCTTCGACAGTCTCTCCATCTCCTGAAGTGACTTATGCTTCTCCGCAACCACCTCCTGCAGTCAAGGGAGGAGAAGGGAAGGAGGGCATACTAAATAATAGTTAGACACTGAGATTAAGGGATCTATGCAATTTAGAAACCTGAGGGACCCGGGGCTATAGCGTTCTGAGTGCAGCGACGGCGCTACTGGGGGGGGGGGGGGCGAGGGTTTATAAATCGCGTAGATCACGTTGGTCTCAGTGTCTAAATGATTCTACTTTTCTCTACTTTTCTTACTTGTTATTCTAAGTTTCTGATTGGTTACTTTGTTATTACAGGAAATGGAGAGGGGAGAAAGAAGAGAGGAGAAACGAGAGGGAGGGGAGAGAAAGAGGAAGACGATGAACGAAAGGAAATACATGTATAAGGGAGAGGAATGTGAGATGGATGGGAACAGTAAGGACGAGGGGTGAGATGGTGGGAGGAGGGGTGAGATCGTGGGGGGAGATGGTGAGGTGGTGGAGGAGGGATGAGGTGGTGGAGGAGGGGTGAGATCGTGGAGGAGGGGTGAGATCGTGGAGGAGGGGTGAGATCGTGGAGGAGGGGTGAGATCGTGGAGAAGGGGTGAGGTGGTGGGAGGAGGGGTGAGGTGGTGGGAGGAGGGGTGAGGTGGTGGAGGAGGGGTGAGATCGTGGAGGAGGGGTGAGGTGGTGGGAGAAGGGGTGAGGTGGTGGTAGGAGGGGTGAGATGGTGGGAGGAGGGGTGAGATGGTGGGAGGAGATGGATCATGATGTTACCTGCAGCGCTGCTTCAGCTTTCTCCTTCTCTTCACACAGTTCGTTTCTCTCCGAGTGGAGGTCACTCAACTCGAGTTTCAGCTGGTTTCTCTCTTCAATGATCTGTGTGTGAGTGTGTGTGTGAGAGAAAGAGAGGGGGGGGAGGAGAGTAGGAGGTGTTAAGAGAGTATTAGGACGTGGGAGAGTTCCCAGACCATTCCCACCATCCGGACCAGTTTTTGATCGTCCGCAGGCAGACGGAGAGGGGAGGGGTCACTACCAGATAATTTCATAAACACATTCTTTGTCCTGAACAATGAGCAAGATTGTTATGACCCCTCACTCTCTCTACCTACAAGTACACATAGGAATGGCCTGGCTAGTCACATCTGGGAGACAGCACATGTGCCATTTAGGGGGGTACCTGTACTTATGGCTATAAACTAGAAAATGTAGAACATTGTGGGGGCGAGCCTGAGCAAGCAGCTACTATGGCTACATGCACATGAATAGACTAAGCTTCACGCTGAAATGATGAGCTGAATTGCTAGCGTTTATGAGTGCCGTTTTGCGGAAGTGGGTCTGGCTTGCGAGCCTAACCCTTACCCATGTTACCTGAAGCGATCTCAACCCGGCGTGTATAATTTGTATGGTCTGCGAGCAGCCTGCCGTTGATGGTCGGTCTGTAGCTGCTGTGACAAACAAGAAAGTGCCGTGCGTGCTTAAACTTGAGGTGACTCCGCTACGGTTGCCAATGCTGCATTCTGGCAGTAGCCCAGCATTGGCCTTCACCTATTGAGGGTACCTACTACGGTTCAATGCGCATTTAAAGTTTATGGTATATGGCCACAAGCAAGCACGTCCGTTACAAACACACTTCCGCAATGCAGTCCTCGCTCAGGCTCGCCCCAATTAATAGAGTTCTTTCGCTTCTTTGGTTGCAGGTAACTTGTGTGATTTCCCACATTCAAGTACGTATGGTTTATTTTTTATCCGTAATATGTTTTGAGAACGAGAACATCATTGTACTGGTTTGGTATACAATGAGACAGTGATGCTTGGTCAAACTTTCACTAGTTACGTGTAAAAACGATTTTAATGGAGACTAGAGAATTCAGTCAAAACGTCGGCAAGTTATTTTCCGAGCTCAAGTAGGTAACCTTCTCTTCATATATGTGACAGTCCCGTGTAGAAATCGAAGGTTATTCCTTTGCGTATTTCGATCGCATCGCTGCGTTCAAAGCGCCGTATCTCTGAACTTCCGTTAAGGGCGGGGCTCATACGCGCTTCGTAGATGCGTAAATAGCTAACATGTCTACGAAGCGCGTATGAGCCCCGCCCTTAACGGAAGTTCAGCGATACGGCGCTTTGAACGCAGCGATGCGATCGAAATACGCAACGGAATAACCTTCGATTTCTACACGGGACTGCCACATATGCAGAAACCAACTGATCCAACATTCCAAGTGATCGTGTGATATCAGTACTGCACACGCTTTTCTCTATACTGAAGTGCACTTTGACCCACAACTTACAGCCTACCTCTAATCTGCAGTCGCTGAGGCAATGTGTGTCATGTCGCCTCTCACATTTTAAGAGCGTAGTTGAAATGTTGGATTAAAACTGCTTCTTTAACTGGTCAACCAACCAAGCATCATGCACACTGTAACGCTGTTGTGCTACTGAACGATATGAAAAACAAAGGCAATCGGGCAGAAAATGAGTGAACTACAATTCTCCTCCCCCTAACATGGTAAACAGCTGCAAAGGAGATCTGTGCCTAATGGAGACTAACAAGCTGCCTGACCTGTATGAGTACTCTACTCTTTCTTATCTTTACTTCGCACGGCCTC
Source organism: Agelas oroides (assembly GCA_949130485.1). NCBI lineage: Eukaryota > Metazoa > Porifera > Demospongiae > Agelasida > Agelasidae > Agelas > Agelas oroides. Next base: position 18,433,678 of record OX422185.1, read on the forward strand.
CTCCATCACCAGGAAGAGGTGTTTTGAGCTCCTCTCACCTTTGACCTTTCTTCCAGTGCCAGGGACTGTGTCTGTCGAGCCTCTTCATTGGCTCTCTTCAGCAGCACGGCTTCCTTCTTCAGCTCTGAGTTCTGGATGATCAGCTGGTCTCGTTCCTCACCTAGCTCTTTCATCATTTCATTCTTCCTCTCCATGGCCATCTTTAGTAGGTGAGAGCTGAAGGGGGGGTGGAGGAGAAGGGAGGGGGATACGAAGGAGGGAGGAGGTGGAGGAGGAGGGAGGAGGTTAAGGAGGAGAGAGGAGGGGTGAGGGGGTAAGGAGGAATGAGGGTGAGGAGGAGAGATGGAGGGCAGAGAGGGAAGGGGTGAAGTGGAGAGGCATGGAGGAGGAAAGGGTTACATAGGAAGGAGGGGGATGAGGTGGAGAGAAATGAAGGAAGGAGAGAAAAGGAGAGGGAGGGAGGAAAGTACAGGGGGAGAAAGAGGAAGGAGGAGGCGAAGGAGAAGGGAGATATGAATCATCCCCACCCAACACATGAACAATGTACACACACACACACACACACACACACACACACACACACACACACACACACACACACACACACACACATACACACACACACACACACACACACACACTCACACACCTGTGCAGCAGTTTATCTTTCTCCTCAATGGCGAGCACTCTTTCTCTCTTAGCAGCATCTGCGATACGTTGGTAGTCATCCACCCGAGAGAGGAGATCATCCCTCTCCCTCACCACCGCCTGGATGGAATCATGGAGCTCTTGAATGGTGACCTTGGAGGGAGGGAGGGAGGGAGGGAGGGAGGGAGGGAGGGAGGGAGGGAGGGAGGGAGGGAGGGAGGGAGGGAGGGAGGGAGGGAGGGAGGGAGGGAGGGAGGGAGGGAGGGAGGGAGGGAGGAGATGGGGTGGCAGGAGGAGGAGGAGGAGGAGGAGAAAAAGTGTGTGGTGGAGGTGGAGGTGGAGGTGGGGGGGAGGGGAGAGGGGTAGGAAATGGAGGAAGAAAAAGGAGAAGGAGGACAGGATGAAGGGGGAGGATAGAAAGAGGGTTAGGAGGGAGTAAGAGGAGGGAGAAGAAGGAAAAGGAAAGGAGGTTAAAAAGAGGAGGACGAAGGTTTTCAGTTGAACTGCTACAAGAAATGTTCCCAGGAATCCTGTGTTGCTGCCAAGAACAAATTCCTACAAACCTGTCGATCATCGCTTCTTGCTCCTCCTATCTTTGGTCCGTGTGGCGATGGAGGAGGGAAGTGTGAGGGAGAGCGATGATAACTCAGTACGCAGGATGGACTGGGTGGAGGCTGTTCTGGGATACGAAGCAACTGTGTGTGTGTGTGTGTGTGTGTATGTGTGTGTGTGTGTGTGTGTGTGTGTGTGTGTGTGTGTGTGTGTGTGTGTGTGTGTGTGTGTGTGTGTGTGTGTGTGTGTATGTGTATGTGTGTGTGTCTTTGATTTCTACACGGGATTACCAGATGCACAACTGGTTACATGATAGGTGGACTGGACCCAGCTCTCCTCCCCTTCCCATTCTTATTAAAAAAAAAACAGGTTGGTTTGGTTGCTAGGCAATGACACACAGTGTGGTCAGTGATAGAGTTTTGTGTGTGTAAGTGTGTGTGTCTTTATGCATTCCCTCTCCTCACCCTCAGCTATTAATCACAACCCTGTTGCCAAGTTTTCCTACACAGGGCTGGGCTATTGACACAGTGTGGCCAGCGGTTGCCAAGGGAGCTCTATTGGTGCAGCTGTGTGTATATGTGTCTAGACAAACAACAGCTGGTCAATTTGGGACTAAAAACACCTTGCTAAATTCCTCAGGACAATAGCTGGAGTTTGGAAATCTCACAGGTCTTTTCCCCCTCCACATTTCCCCCCACACTGTGAGTGATCACAGTCACTCACTGTGCAGGGTGTATTTAACATGGGTCTCATCAGCTACGCTGGTGTGGCCAGGGAGATGGGGACTGCCATTTAACGTGGGTCTCATCAGCTACGCTGGGGTGGCCAGGGAGATGGGGACATGGGTCTCATCAGCTATGCTGGTGTGGCCAGGGAGATGGGGACTGCCATTTAACGTGGGTCTCATCAGCTATGCTGGGGTGGCCAGGGAGATGGGACTGCCATTTAACATGGGTCTCATCAGCTACGCTGGGGTGGCCAGGGAGATGGGACTGCCATTTAACATGGGTCTCATCAGCTATGCTGGGGTGGCCAGGGAGATGGGGGCTGTTGTACGTATGTCTTTGTGCAGTAGGAGTAGCTAAGTCACAACAGTAGTGTCTTGGAGCAGCTGCCATTTCACTCCATGTACGCTTACAATGTACATGTACATTCCCAGATCTCCCACCATCCCGCTTGATATACATGTACAACTCCATGTCGCCTTGGTTACTACAGAGAGATGGGGGAAGCTGAACACTTGCTTGTGTAATGCAGAGCTCACTATGACAACTGCACACTAATCTCTGGAAAACCAAACTGTGACACCATAATACATCCCCAGTATTCTACAGTATTCTATAGTTACTGTCTTGTATAGTAACCTACAGTATTCTACGGTACTTCTACAGACTTCATCCACGCGATCATTTTGTGGTTACGTCATTCACTTCAAAAGCAAACGATCATTAGTTACCATGCGTATAAGTGGAAATCAGTTCATTACTGGTAGGTAGACGTAGAATAGTTTATCTACAGGTGTGCTTGGTAGTGGGCTGGTCCGTGTCATGGGAATCCTCACTGTCGCCATAATATGCAGCAAGCCAGCTGCAAAACACAACACCCTTCCTTTCTTATTTGCCATCCGGAAGCTAATGCTCAAAATGATAATACGTGGATAAGATCAACAGTATTGTATAGATCTTATGCAATACCTGATAAAGACTTGTCAATCCTTTCTCGCATGATCTCACGCGATCTTTGAGATAGTCGTTTTCACTCTGTAGCCGATGAACTCTGTCTCCATGGTAACCAAACTGATGATGTGGCCAGGATGAGAAGCTGTCTTGATTATGAGAAGGGGAGTACTGGTAAGCCATGGTAGTGCTGGGAGGGAGGGAGGAAGAGAGGGAGGAAGGGAAAGGAGGTGGAGGGAAGGGAGGGAGAAGGGAGGGAGGGTAACTCTTGATAGTGGAGTCAATTACTATGGTAACTAAAGGTCAGAGGTTAAGTAGCCACTACTCACTGTACTAGCAGCTATCTCAAACGTGTTAGCCTCACTTGGGTGCAGCTGTGTTGTGGGTGATTAATCATTCAGGCATACAGAAACCATGAGAGACAGAGCCTGTAACTTTGTGCACTAATCACACACACACACACACACATCACACAATGACTTTCACGTTTGACTAGCCTCGTTCCCAGGCTCTCCCCTCGCCCCGACGAAAAATAAAAACGGAGCGAGGGGAGAGCCTGGGAACGAGGCTACATTTGACAGTGTATTGAAACTGAAAATTGAAGGTCAGTAAACAGTTGACACAAGTATGGCAAGACATACTATGGAGGATTTGGATAGTGTTTTTATTGCATATTTCAGTCACATCACCGCACACGCAACTAAACTTTCATCAAGTGGACACATGGAAATCTACAAGCACATCTGAGATCCTTGATAAAATTTCAGCAATACAGCGCTAGGAAAACAATGATAACACCCTGTGATTGAAATATGTAACTATGCAATATTCGATTTCTATTCAGGCTGCAATTAACTAGTTATGTAAGCCGTAACTGTAACAGAAGAAGAATAGTTGGTCACATGATCAAAGGTCAGGTGACCAGGGGTTAGGGTTAAATGCAATACAAGAATATTCATTGCATACTTCAGTGGTATTATTAATTGTTTGAAGTGCTATTATACATGCACTGCTAAAATATTAAGAGGAATCAGATACGCTCTTAATAGACACATGCGGCAGTCCCGGGTAAAAATCGAACATTATTCCGTTGCGCATTTCAATCACGTTAGCACGTTTAAAGCGCTTTAGCACAGAACTTCCATTAAGGGTGGGGCTCATACGCACTGCGTAGATGTGTCAGGTGTTCATGAGGACGTAGGAGGGGCGGTGCCCAACTACATCTCCACATGCAATAAACCAGGAGGATGTGTTTCTTATTGGTCAAGTCTCTATCTTGAATCTTCTGCCTAGCTATTAATGGGTGCTCGATGTTGAAGTCTAGTATGATATTTGAATGTGGACCCCTCTCCCCCCCTACGTCCACCTCGCGTCCACCTAATGTCATTCACATGATAAGTGTTCCCAGGCCTTCCCCGTTTTTCAATCCTGTGTTTATACTGAACACACACAGAAGAACAAAGACATGGGAGAGGCCTGGGAACGAGGCTACACACAAGTGAGTCCCTAACCTCAAAATGAAACATTCAACCACATAAAGACACGACACATTAATAAAGGTGTACATGTCAAATTGAAGGTCATATGACAAGCTAATTAATCGTTAGGACCAACAAAATAGCATTATGGTTTTCATAATTACCTCACAAGGTAATATTTGACAACTTATCATAACCCACACCGCAGGAAGTGTACAGGTCAATATGAAGGTCATATGACCAGGAAATGTGAAACTATATAATGTCGATAAATGAAAATAAAATCTCCCTGAAAATAGATGTGGTGCAAAGTCACCCACTGTGTAGGAGGTATTTCGGCCAATATACCTCTCATCAGCTGCACTGGGGTGACTGGGAGGCGGGGATTACTATCTCATGTAGGAAAGCTATCTTGTGCAAGGAAGGAGGTCTGGTATGGATACATACATACGTATGTATCAAATCATAATTATGACCAAACTATAATTTGAGCAAGCCCCACACTAGCGGGACTGCATTGCGGAAGTGCGTGTGTATGCTTGTTTGCTTGTTTGCTTGCTTGCGGCCATATACCATAAATTTTAAATGAGCGCGGTTAAATTTTAAAAAATTACGAAGACCTAGCTCATGCACTCGGTAGCCAGGTAGGTGAAGGGCTATTGCAGCGTCGGTGACCCGGAGCGGAGACGACTGAAGTTGAACCACGCATGGCAACTTACTCCTTGCCGCTACAGATCATTAACGGCAGGCTGCCCACAGGCAGTACAAATTTCGATCACGATGGTGGTTGAGGTCACTCCAGGTAAGGGCCATGCATAAACAGCACTTATAAAATTCAGCTCATGACTTTAGTGTAAAGCTGCATATGTAGCCACACTGACAGTAGCTGTCCTGGCTGTTGGCATATGTGATACCTAGCTACCTAGCTAGCTATCTCTGGTGATGACTTATTCAAGATATCTACTTGTTTGTGACAAATCCTATGCCAAACCCATTTGCAGCTTGCTCAGGCTCGCCCCCACAATGTTCTACATTTTCTAGTATTATACCTGGTTGTGAAACTGTAAGAACCTAGCTAAGGTCAACCACAGTCAACCACAGTCACACACACTAATGATATTTAACAACACTCCAGAAAATCAGCTGACACATGCAAGTATCGGAACATGGTAATGATATTCATGACCACACTAGGCACCACTGTCGGTATCCCATTTAATTACCTCATCTCATCAGGCAGCCAATTGCCCCCAACTGACCAACCTGACATGGCAGTTACTCGTCCAAAACTGCTCACATTCTATTCTCAGATGATGACTGCTCCCAGGCCTTCCCGTATTTCGCAGCTCTTCCACTTCCGTGTATTAACACAAATGGAAGGTAAAAATGGGAGAGGCCTGGGAGTGAGGCTCACACTTTGGACTACAAGTCACGAGAAGAAATGTTGTCGTTCATCCAAACCAAGTCGTGGTACACTGCAGTCATGTGATCACTACGCACTATGCCCACAATGTATTCAAGAACACAACTATCACACCATAGTATCAACACACACTATCACTGTTTCATCAATCAACCAGTCGGGCATGGCTGTTGCTTACTACACATGGGGGAGGAAGACCAATACCTGCGCCATCCACTGCAGATGATCTAATATATACCACAGTAGACGATTTAACCACAAACTCACGGCACTTTGGACCAAATAAGAAAACAGTAGAGGTCATTGCTACGTGTGCAGCTTACCTCACATCTTGTCAAATATGATCACACAGGAACATGGTGCTTGGTCCACATGTGTTTTGTACTGTTCATAAGTAGCAATGAACTGCATTTTGCTAAAGCCTACTTCCAAAGTTCTTACCTACGTACCACTGAACTCTAAAGTGTTTGAGCCAAGGTAAACCTGCAGCACTAAGCTCTTATGAGCATCTTGGGGTGCGGTTACTTTGCTCGAAGATAGTTCATTGCTAAGTGTGCACGAACCTATATCTAGTCTCATGCCCAGCCTGTGCACACCTCCCGGTGAGAAATGGTCTGGTGAACAAAGTCAAAATTTCTTGGCCTTATTCCCCAAATACGGTAAGGACCAATGAGATTGTGAGATTGGTAATTATTCTGTAGCACTTCCCTTACAACAGTGAAATTTTTAAACTCTACTAAAGTATCCGTACCTTTTGTGAGCGGGTTTTTGAACGTTGCTAGGTGACACAGTTGCAAAAGTGTGTGCTAGCCCAAGAGATTCGACTTAGTTCACCAGACCGTTTCTCCTCATGAGAGGGTGGGGTCTGGGGACAAGACTATAGAACCTATCAGGTAACACCTCCCTCACGAAGCACATGCCTCACACCCGGAGCCCCCTTTTAAAAATAATCCTGGCTTCAGAGGCCACTGTTTGCCATACTGTAGCCTCATTCCCAGGCTCTGGACAGTAAATTGTGTAATGGGTTCTTACAGTGGAAATATTTTCATGAAATATGTGCCATGCAATGCACACAAGGTACTCATGAGCGTACCATCACATCATATGTGGTAGTCTTGGGTAAAAATCGAACATTATTCTGTCAATCATGTCGTTCATTTGCGCTGTAGTGCAGAGCTTCTGCTAAGGGCTGAGCTCGTACAGGATGTGTCAGGTATTCATGTGTCTATGCAGTGTTAAGGGCTGAGCTCGTACAAGATGTGTCAGGTATTCATGTGCCTATGCAGTGTTAAGGGCTGAGCTCGTACAAGATGTGTCAGGTATTCATGTGCCTATGCAGTGTTAAGGGCTGAGCTCGTACAAGATGCATAGATGTGTCAGGTATTCATGTGCACTGTTAATGAAAGTCCAGCACTACAGTGAATACGACAACACAAAACAATAGAATAAAGTTTGATTTCTATCTAAGACTGCCCACAACCTACTCACGAGGCAGATACCACACTGAAGAAGAACAATGACCGCTCATTCCACAAATACTGTGTATGGTTTGCCACAGTCCCAGGGGACACCATTAATTATCCACACGATACTCATCCATCAACCGGTCACCAGCCAGTTACTACTCATGCACAAATAAGGAAGATGGAGGAGGAAGATGGACAATGCCTTACATTCGCAAGTTCATCACACAGAACACACATGGAAGTTGGTTCAAAGCTTGGCGCCAAGGAAGGAAGTGAACACAGAGATAGAAGGGTATGATGTCTTATGACAACCAGGATCACCAGACAGTAATTTGACAGCATTTGTTGCATGTGAGTGTATCCTGCCACTCTTGGCAGCGTCCTATAGACTTCCTCATAAGCATATTAGATTGATTATGAAAGGGCTATTAGTCCTGCACCCATGGTCTTTCTCCAACGCACAGGAAGAGGGAGCAAGCCCGTGTACGAGTCTGACTAACTCAAGTGTTTGTTGCGAGTGACAAGGGATATGAAGGTCTGGGTGAGAGACGAAAGGCTTCTCTTGGAATATATAGGTCAAAGGGCATCACCATGGAATCCTCTTCTGTGAAATGTTCTTATATTGCTAAGAATTTGTTGAACTAGGATGCGTTTCTTTTTGCCTCCCCTCCCCTCCCCTCCCCTCCCCTCCCCTCCCCTCCCCTCCCCTCCCCTCCCCTCCCCTCCCCTCCCTTTCTTCCTCTTGGGAGAAAAATGGAAATGTGTGCCAACTGAGCAATTGTCACACGACCAGACTCACACAACACAACCAGCGCTTGTAGATCTCTTTTTCGCATACAATGGCCACGAGTGGTATGAGTGAAAAAGATCGAGTAGCCATTTTGTCTTGTTGTGTCAACTTCCTAGACTTGCATGAGTCTCAATAACGAGGAAAAAGACCTGTTACCATGGTGATGGTTACAAGAAGACACAGTACCTGACCAGTTGGTAGATTGATAGACTGATAGTAAGATAGTGTGGTCATGAATATTGTGTGTGTGTTGGGGTAAAGGTAATAACTTGTACTGATCACATCAGAGTGTACACAACATGTGTATAGCAACATCATGAGGTAGTGAAATGTACACATGACCTTTGGACCAACATAATGTGCTGTGTTGCCTTGCAGGTGACGTAGTGTCCTCACCAATACTACAGACCCTCAGTGAGACACACAGTGTACACATTCACTCATGCCAGGTGCAGTCAGGCGAGGACCATGCTAATACATATAGTCACCAGGCCCTCCTTCTGTGGTCATGTGTACAAGGAATGTACAACTATTTATATGGTTTTGCTGTTTCGGATAAGGTATAAGGGTCAGGCAGGGGACTGTTTCTGAAACAAACTGTTTCTGAAATGTTTTGGAAGAGTGCGCGCGCCATCCATTGTCCAGGGTACACTACATACCTCACACTAGTTGAGTTGCTAGAATGCAGTCATGTGTACCAGACAGAGGGTCTGGGAACGAGACGACCCCAGTACAAGTAAGATTGTTTCACAGAACTCGAGTACAGTGGAATCTCCTTTAAAGTGGACACCACTGAGACTACCACTGCATGTGTAGAATATGGCGGCATTTATGATTCAGGGACTTGTGGTATATTTCCGGTGGGGGTGGTAATGTGTACTCAGGCAGCTGAGCACAATGGGACAGCATTTCCAATTGTCCAGACGTCTCCCTTGCTGTACGATGGAGAGAAAGGCTAGTACGATGAGCTTTCATAATGCTCGGTCTTTGAATCCAGCAGCAGACCATCTTACAAAGGTGATAAATGAGTGTCCGCATTTACCAGTGAATTTTGTACAGCGGATTTCAGTTGCGTTTGAATCTTTTGTGTTCTGTACAAAATCCCACACGCAGTCAACTACAGAAGCTAAGAGACTTGCATGTTCTCTGGGATTCGGTACAGAACATTTGATTTGAACGCAACTGAAATTCGCTGTACAGTTTGGGTAATTGTTGGGTCCATGCATGTCCATCGGAACACTCGTGAAGTCTACATAGGGGGGTCCAGTGTATAGTGTGTACAATGCCAGCAAGACACAGTTTATGGGAATGTTGCTGTTGTGTGTATAAACTGGTAACAGATTGTGTTGGGTGATTCTGGTCATGTGACAAGCGTTCAGTTTACAAACATTTTAAATTCTAGAGCATTTTTCTCACAAGAGGAAGAGAGGGAGGCAAAAACAATGGTGATGCCCTTTGACCATTTTTGCCTGACGCAATCACATTGAAATAAGTCTTAACCCTTTAAACCCTATAGTACACTTTTGATAACGTCATACTGCGCACTGCGCAGAAAAGATAGTCTCTGCGCGCTGGCGCGCAGGTTCTGCGTCAGCAGAAAGGGTGGGACAGGGGGAGGTGGGTGGGACAGGGGGAGGTGGGTGGGGTCACCCGCAGGGTGCTGTGCACATGGCAGCTGCTAGGCTTGGCTGCAAAAGGACCGTGGTTGGCACCGGGTGGGCCAACTCTTGGCCTGGCTGCATGAGCAGGCTTAGAAAATGCTACTCTCACCTCTCAGGGGGTTCATTTCTGGCAGGGAAGGCTTCTTGGGCTCTAAGCGGGTGTTTGCCAATCGAGAGTGCTGACCATTGCATGCTCGTTAATGAGGGGGCGTGGTTAAGGTCACGTGTCTGCTTGCTAAGGCTGGAAGTGGAGTTGGGCTCAGTTTTGGAGTCAGAGCTTTGACACAAATGGAGATACGGTGCGTTAAAGGCATGTTTAGGCTAAAACTAATCTCCAGTGAAAAAAATTCAGTGTTTAAAGGGTTAATAATGACACCAGAGCCAAGATGGCCTTTTTGCTGTACTTCGCAACACGTGTGTGCATTACGATTCCTTTGATTGCATTTCAATTGGACACACTTTGTATACCTCACCATGGACGTGGGTCTGGCTTGCAAGATCTACACAAGCCACACCTATTTTTACATGCTACATGGACAGTGCATCAAAACACAATAGAGACTGTGTTAACAGCTGGCCATAGAAAAACCAATAGAGGGCGTGCATGTGACATCATCGGGAGGCAATTTCTGCATACTTCCGCATGCTTCTGTATATGTGCTGCCAGAGGCCTATTCTATGAGCTTGCTTCGAGGTATGGAGCATGCATTTAGCTTCAACTTTATAGCATGCAGAGAGCTAGTCATGACAGTTAACATACCTGTACAACAAAGGAATGCTACTTACTAGCGTGAAGAGTTCGACACGGCGATGACGTAAATGCACACACTGATACAGTTTGTGCAAGACTCACTCAGTGGGTAATAGATGGCAGACCACCCACCCTCCTTTCAAAACATCAATCATCAGATTAACTACCTGTAGAGCTATAATACCAAATTTATGATACGGCTGACTAGCAGCGTTCGGGGGTGATTTTTAGCTCTTTCAGTCTTTTGACTTGTGGCCATAGTGTCCTACACTTAGCTAGCTACGACACCCCGATGTGAACAAACTAACATGGCAACTCACTGTTTTCGGTGGCTTATTAAACACGCGGGCACACAGAACGTAAAGACCACAGCTCTTCTCTGTGACCTGGTTCTCTCTAAAATCTGATCGCGTCTTGTCTTGCTAGCTGGTTGAGCTGAACTGGCAGCTTTCTCTAGCACAGGAAATTAATAGTGGTTATTAGTAATGTTAGCAATATTTCCGGCCCGGAAGAGAGATTTAGACTCGAGTTCGTGGTCTGCAACTGGGAACGAGACAGTGCACTGCACCATGCAAGGGCTGAGATCAGCATTGTCAGCTGAGATGCACAATATTGTAGACCTACTGGTTATGGTTATAGTATTATATTCAGTGGTTGACCCACTCTTTGTGTGGTTAGATATTTCCACAGAAATGAGTCTTGTCCTCTGTAACCTGTCAAAATCAGATCAGCTGCTTCCTCTAGCCATATGGACAATAAATATATCTATGGAGTATATGCTCTAGCACAGATTTAACAGTTAATTAGGTTGGTTAAATATGTAAGCCAGTATTTCCAGTCCATAAGGGAGATTTTAGGTTGTGTTCTGATCTGGGTGTTGCATGGTCTGGGAACGCAACTGTGCAGTAGTCTGGACCCCAGACCCTTCTGACCCGTGGTCAGCCTACATTTGGCAGAGATGCACATGCAAGTAGTGAACCTACTACTTACTATCTGTGCTTTTTTGTGTGTAGCTATAATTATGTTTTAATTTGGAATTCACTTTCAGCGATGAGCTCATCTGCAGTTAACTGTTAACTCTGGGTACCATAGATAATATATGCACGGAATGTTATATGCACGGAATGTGCATATATTATCTATGGGGGTATAGACAAACACACACTTCATTAAGATAATGGTGGGTCTTCATATGCTCAACTTCACATTCCCCTGCAAGGTGACCAGGTGAGTGTCTTTTATAACACACTTCAGCAGATATTGGCCATGGTCTTGTACCATGCACTTGCAAGTTTTGGAAACATGGCAGTTCTATTGCTGGCCAGGCCAAGCACGAATATGGCAACGGTCTAGTATCCAAGGAACACATGCGGTTCAACAGTAAATAGAAACAAACCTGCACGGTATGTAGACCCTGATAGTGAGGATTCCATAGAAACTGTGCTCAAAAAAATCTTATAATATTATTGCAAGATAATAACAGTACAGAATCAATTGCAACATCATATAGAATGAAGTATGTACAAAAGCTTAGAACCTACACTTTTAGCAATATCATTATACAACTTTAACAACAGCAAGAAGTTGCACACCTCTGCAGACAGTTAACAATCTACTACATCTATAATAGGAATTTCTTGTACTTGGTTGTGATTTTTTTGCGATCCAGTGCAGAGCTCACACCTAGCTCCTTCAGCACACTGTCATCAGCCTCCAGCAGGAGGTCTCCATCCATGCCTGACTCCTCGAAGATATCACGGTACTTGCCCAGTTTGTTCTGCTCCAGGAAGGTGAGCACTGTCGGCAAAGGATATTGTACTTCGCCACCCTGCAGTCTGCGCCGAAACAGCACCTGCATGGAAATGCACAAGAGCTGAAATTATCATCAATTATGGGGGCAATCTCTATTAATATCCCATGCATGTGTGGAAACTCAGAAACCTGCACAGAAACAGGAAGTGGTCAATAAAGGATGGCTGCACATTGTGATCTTGTGAGCGTTAAAAACAAAACTCAGCCAAGCTGGTATCCACAGCAATGTCCATAGCAATTTCGGCGATTGGTAAGTGGCAAATTTAGATAGCAATAGGTTATTATAATAGTACACTCATTGCTTCTCTACTAGTGTTGTTTAGTTACTGGTTTCCATTTAGTTTTAAATTAAGAAAAGAAATCATTTTAGTGTTATTTTTAATTATTTACATCGTAACTACACCCCAAGTAGAAAGTAATTAGTGACTGAATAGCCCAGTTTGTCTTACCACCTAATAACTACCAGTCAGCGGCATAATGGCTATTGGGAAACTCTAGTTACAAAGAGTAACTTGTGCAACAGGAATTGAACGGGTGGTAGGTAATCCATTCCTGTTGTCTGGTTTATTGTTACTACTTGCTTTGCTGGTGGTGGGGAGGGTTTTATAGTAACTCACAACAGAAGTGTTACTCTAGGCAAGTATAAAACGAAGGCAAAATATGCCTATCTACTTTTACTGTTCCACCGATGTTGATAACCCTAGCAGGCAGTCTCTGTCTAAACAGATGCTCTCCCCGACACTCAGTATCTTAGACTAACTACACTAACAAACTACCAGCAATAACACCAGTTTGAGAATAAACAGCATTTCAAGGAGAGAAGCTATAAAATAGTAGGCTGTCAAAAGTGCGACTTTAAGCAGTATGGACACTAAAGGGTTAATTAAACATATCCCTTGCATATACGGTGAGGTCAGGCTATGAAGATGCTGTTCTTGCACTCGCGAGGTCCCATTACACACAGTGTGAAGTCTAGCTCAATAGGCCAGAAGAAAGGCATGATCTAGCCTTGAACCCAGGGTTTCATTCCAGATTTTGTCACACAGCTTTGAAGAAAAGCCAGAACAAAATCCGGAATGGAAAGTGTTGGTTTGAGGCTAGTTATTAAAACTGCACATGCAGCAGGACACTCCCACATGCACACACAGTAGTACATACACAAACACATGCTTATCAGTCCTGAAGCAGGGACACAATCAACAACGGTTATGACCTCACGGCAACAAGACAGAGCTAGACACTGTGTGTAATGGGCTAGCTTACACATACCAGTCAGTATGTAGTTTTAGTATAGCCATGGGGATACAAATACAGACTAGTGTATATGTGTGCATAGTATGCATTAGTCTCGCGAGCCAGCTGTATTTTTCTTTATTTCCAGAAACTAACAGATGTAGTTTGTTATCAGTGTACCTGCCGTAGGCTACATATAAGTATACAGAGCTGTAAGTTAGGATGATGCGCGTGTGGTCACTTCAAGTGTCAACACTTCTGGTCATAACTCAGGTCGGCAGTGGTTTAACAAAAATTGTATATTCTCAAAGTTAATTACTTTCATGTTAAGATGGTTAGTTTGGCCATTGATAAATCCTGTGTCGCCTTAGGTCAAATTCATTGATGGCAAATGTTTGGCCCCATGTAGTCGCCATGGGTTAGCTCTCAGTCTTAGTGCTTGCACCGTAGGTACTTCAATGATTGCTGCTTCCAGTTATACTGTCAAACTTGAGTAAGTCTGGTCACGCTCGTGGTGAAACACTAAAATAGTATGTAGGTACGAGCACTCTTATGGCTTTTTTCACCTGAATTTTTTTTTTCTTTCTACTTGGGGTGTAACAAGCCAAAAAAATAAATTAATTTTAGTTTTACTAAATCTCAAAAGGGTTACGAAAATTACTTTTAGTTTTAGTTTTCTATGTTTTCTGCCATTTTTGGGTGATTTTAATATTAGTTTAGCTTTAGTTTTACTTTGAAAAGGTAAAGAGAAATTTAGTTTTAGTTTTTCAATTACTGAAGATGAACAATTTTAGTTTAGTTACTGGAAGTTAATCTTAGTTTTAGTTTTTCCACTAAAAGTAAGCAGAATTTTAGTTTTAGTGTTAATTACTAAAATAAAGTATCCCTTATTAAAATTACTTTTAGTTAACTAAAACAACATTATTCTCTACCCCCTTGTCCCCTTCCATCTACCTTGATCTTGAGTCTCTCAACAGCACTGGTGACCCCCAGTTCTTCCAGTATTTCATCTGTAGATTCCAGCAAAATATCCCCACTGACGTCTTCCTCACTGAAGGTAGTCATATGGTGACTCAGACCAATCTCCTCAAGAAACTGGCCCACATGCTCAGTGGTGTAGTTTTCTGCACATTGCTCTAAGGTTTGTGTGTCTGGAAGGAAATAAGAAGGTAGAGAGGTTCACTGCACTAGGTAATTTCTATGACATACTATTACATTAATTTGGCATAGTTATACATACACAGCCTTTAAACATGACACTACCTGCTTCATATCTGTTATGCATACATGGCTTTCAAACATATTTCTGCCTCATTTATGCCTCGTTCATAAGATGATGCCTAGTTCATGCAATTATTATCATGGAGTACGGTAGTATGTATACTCCATATGTAGGGGGGATGGCCTGGTTTATAAATGCCCGCCACATTAATAGTGCACAAATGACACATTTGAAAATATGCTCTAGATTATTTAAAGGCCTTTATAAGCTATATCAGTCATTCTCGATTGCTTTCATGAGCAACATGACCGTTAACGTTGCTGGAGAGCATCGCTAAAGTACCAGAACTGGCAAGTTGCTAACATGGGCAAATCATCTATCTTCTGACTGACTGACTGACTGATGCAGTTTTAGTGATACCTAGTGAGACAAAGGTTGTTCGTGTTGTGAACAGTTGCAATTTTTTCTTGCTTATGAGCATGTCAGATGTAGATTGTCTTGTACGTGGAAAGCTATGGAGTGAGCAGTATTGAATCTGTACTGTAGCGCATATTGGTGTGCATGAGGGATGAGTATGTTTGTGATTTTATGTTTAGTGGAAGTGCTGCAATCATTTATTGTTCATGAATAGGCTAATGTGGCATGTAGCTGGTTGTGGGGTGTGTGTGTGTGTGTGTACATATGGTTGGAAAAATGATGTAGGGATAGTGTAAAAGTACCGTGGTGTGTTCCTACCTTGTTTGGTTGCTTTTTTGGGATCCATATAATTATGTGCTTGTTTTCATTTGAAAAAATGTTTTTGCACTTGTTCCTGTTGTTTTTTGTCTGTTTGTTTTAAGGAGAGGCTGTGTGAATGATGCAATCTATGGCATTTTATGATGCCAGAAATATCCACGGGGATTCCCAGGGAACCACTCAAATGCTTCATGTAGACGAAAGAACTATTGCTAGCCATCTAGAGCTCACCTACCAGTAACCACTGAATTTCATTTCATTTCAAACGAACAAGGCCGGTTTGTATCTAGCCCATAGATTACATTATTCATGCAGCTACCTCACATGCATCACTAATTACTAGCTTCCAACCTCCTCTGGAGCATGGGAGTGCCTGAGATTCGCCAAAAAGTTCGATTTCTTTGAGAAATTCATGTGGTGAGTGCAATACACCCTACATCCCTACATGCACTTCTTTTCATTTGAAAACTTTTTTGCACTTGTTAGTATCTCTGGTGAGTCTGCACGCATATGCACCGACAATGCACCGACAATTACGATCACCAAGAGCACATGATGATGTCATTTTTTATTGCAGAGGGAGGAGGAAGAGCGTGTAACTTCCTATTCTGGCCGTGGTGAAAGCAGAATCTTTCGCGTGTACTATAAATAGCACATCCGGTCGAGTTGTAGCTAGTATGCGGGTGAAGCATGAGTAAAAGTAGCTGCAAAACAATCGAGTTAGAGGCTTATTGGTTGGATAAGGACCGTGCATTACCCAAAGAGAAGCTCAAGAGTTTGACTGAAAGGCTACACGGCCCTTTTCGACTGTCAGGCGTGGATAGCATCGTAACACAAAGTTCCTCGCGTCAGGAAGGGCCGACAACTGTTCCTGTGTAGGTAGAGCTTGCCAGGTAAGTTTGGAGTGTTCACATCTTGTTGACTACGAGGGTAACAGTGTGTTGTGAGGTCGTAGATCGTGGAACTGTGAACTTGTGCGAAGATGTGTTCTATTTTTAGTACATGCGGGAGATTCTGCCTGTTTCGAATTTTTGCCCGTTACGCGCTCTTCCTCCTCCCTCTGCAATAAAAAATGATGTCATCATGCGCTTCTTGCAATCACTCATAGCAACGAATTTCAAGGGACAGCTGCATGAAGAGATGCTACCTTCGAGATGCTTCTACCTACAGTATGGACAAGGCCAGCCACCTAACTGCATTTTGTGCATGAGATAGCAGTCCCCATCTCCTGGTAACCCCCACCGCAGCTGATGAGGCCTGGTATTGGCCAAAGTATGTCCTGCACAGTGAGTGACTTTGCATAACATCTAGGCCTGCCTTTTTCAGGGAGATGTGGTTCGTTGATTGTTCATACATTGATAAAGTGTCACTTGTTGCAGTCAAGACGAACTGACCTTTATTATCTGAACTCTCATAGTTTGCAAAACGATGACCTTAAGTTGTCTTGTACCAATATTGTTTGTATTGATTATAACACAGCTGTATTAGTACTAAGTTAATTGAGTTGGTCTCAGAATATCAACTCCAGAATGTCAACTCCCAAAATATCAATTCCTAAAAACTTTAATGTCTACTGTGTGGGCCATCATAATGGTAGTTTATATCGGCTGTAGGATGTAAGTAGACTCAAGATCGCCATCTCCTCCAGCTCTTGTGTAATGCCATCCCATGCCACATGTACAACATGAATTGGAACAAAGGCAATTACTTTCTGTATGTGGACCAGTCTGACAGGTTATCTAAGACCTTATACTTAGGACTCAGTTTTGGAAATACGATGTGTTGAAGGAATGTACAAGTAAAATCTCAAGGTGTTAAATTAACTGGATTCTTCCCTCCCAAAATGTCAACTCCTTGAATGTCAACTCTCAAAATGTCAACTCCCAAAATGTTAACTCTCAAAATGTCAACTCCCAAAATGTCAACTAGCCATCCTGAACACATTTGTGACCATCTATCCACTCATTAACGTCCTTGAAATAGCCAGGGTCTTTGGCCAGCAAACACCGGCGTTCAGTCCTATAAATGGAGCCCCTACAAGGTAAGAATGGTGTTCTCTAAGTCTGTTCATACAAAGGTGGTGCCGACCAAGGCCTTTCCATAGCCAAGCCCAGCAGCAGCCACATGTCACCCTTCAGGTGGTTTCACCCACCTCCCCTTATCCAGTCACGTATAGTCATTACTTAAAGTAGCAGAAGTAAGCCCCGCACACACTAAATACACAGTTATCCAAATTTCACACCCAAACTGTGGAGCTCAGCAGGAAAATCTCTGTTGCCCTCTGTGTTCTGTACTAGCCTTTGTACTGTAGGTGCTCTTGCTCCTGCTGCACTACTTACCCTTATTCTCAGGCTGCCCTGCACCCTCTTCCTCCTCCTTTCTACTGGACTCCACTGATGGCTCATTCATGAGGTCATCTATCAGTTCCTCTTCACTGTCATACTCTGAGCCCACCTGGAACCCATACTGTCCAGTGTGTGGGTTATATACATCATTGTAGACCTCCCTTCTAAAGTGGGAAAGCTGCTTATCCCAAAGGTCCTCCACGACCTCCCTCCACTTCTTCTTCTCAATGTCCCCTCCTTCTACCTGCTTTTGCACCGTCAGTGCCAACCTGAGAGGGAGAGGTATTTTTTCAACACAATCTCATAATTGGTAGAGCCCTGTTAATATCAGCCTGCATGTAAACACCAAGGTTATGATCAACTAGTTCGAAAATGCGTACAAGCGCCAGTTGTTACGTAAGCAATTATAGTTGACATAGTAAACAATAATTATTTAGTGCGGAAGCTGCACAAACACGGATATCCAAACTCACTGGCGATGCTCGAGGCCTTACCGTATTTCAAAGGCAGAACGCTTACCCTTGCACCAAATATAAGGCAAGGAAAGCGTTTCTTCTGTGTTCTGGTGTGTTGTACGAGTAGCACGGTGTATTTAGCAGGGCGCCATGTAAAGAAATCTTGAAAATTGGACTTGAATTGAAGATTCTATGCTCTGAAGTGCATTTCTTACGCCTAAAAAAGTTTATATTACTAAAAGTATACATAGAGCGCCAGGTATCTTTACATGCTGACCTAGTAAATACCGTGTAGTAGAGCAAGAAAATTTCAGGATCGAACTCTTTACAGTTGCAGAGTAATTTGGCACAAAGAGTGTTTGAGCAGTTCGGCTAATTGCTGGTTCGTATGCATTGGTAAACAGAAGCTTTTCTGTCTCCGAATAATATTATTATATCAGTTATGGTTTTGGAAATATTAAATTTACCATGCCAACAGCCTCTGGCGCAGTTGATTATAACCTTAAGCACATCCACAGGGCCCTCGCCATACCTTTTGAGGGCTATTCTGAAGAAAACATAGTGTTGGATGAGGATGGAGGAAGGAATGTGGCTGGGGAGGTGGTCTTCCTCCCCAAGAAAATGGTTCTCGTGAAGGTACTGTATGATTGGCTTCTGAGGGAGAGAACAGGTGTAGTGGGTACATGTTTTATCTCAGTGTGATCTTGTCATATAATGCTGCAGTGACTCTTACATGTGCAGACTCATTGGCAGTTTTCAAGATGTGAGTCTCCGAATGTTTGAGTACCTCGATCATCTGCTTGATCTCCTCCAGCAGGTCACCATGGCTCCCTAAGATGTGTGTGTGGGCAAGGGGGGAAGGGGGGACTGAATTTCATACCCTTTGCTTGCTGTCCCAACTCCTTTTCCCTGATTTCCCCTCCTTACCTTTCCACTCAGTTGAAATTTGCTGGACAGCTTGCAGGTCTTGATAAGTGATGTGGGTCTTCACCCCAAAAGGAAGTGTGCCAAAATCATATACACCATCTCTTATCCAGCTGGCAAATAGCTGCAAGCAGCAAAAAAGGGAGGGCATGGGCAGCTCCATCAAGCATGCCAGCTGGGAAGTGGAAGTGGAGCAGACACCAATCTCCTTCAACACATCTTCACTCTCTTTGAGGTGGTCATACAGTGTCAACATGAACTGGGGGACTGTCTGTTGTTGCAGACCCACACTGGTTTGCTCCTTGTGTGGAGGGAAAAGTGGTCAGAGGTAATATTTGAAATAGCTGCAAATAATCATGTGAAGTAACTAATTGTACCTTGACAAGGTGCCCAGCTGCATTCTTGAGGGCAATGACAACCTCCAATAAGGTGTGGTAGCTGGCTGAGTGGAACTCATACTCCAGTCGCTTTTGAAGGGTCTCCTCCAGGGGGACCTGTATGTGTGTGTGTGCGTGTATATGTGTATGATCGTGTGTGTGTGGGAAGAAGCAGGTTTAATATCACATGTAATATTCAGTCTACATCCAACAGATCTAAGAGTGCCACCTTGAATGTGTTAGGAATTTTCTCAGCAATATCATCCATGTCCAGAACTGATCCCACAACACTGCATTAAATGATAGATATAGATGCAACTGTACTTGATGGCTGGCTTGAAATAATACTCACGTACTCACACAGATACACTCCACTCACTCTGCAGCATGTCCAGATTCTATGCCACTGCTGGATGGCTGGCGGAACTTGAATGGGATACGCAGGACAGAGGAGGGCTCAGTACAAATCAGTGGCTTCCCTGCAAGGAAGCAAGACACAATGTCCTCCTGCAGAAAACTGAGCTGGAACTCAGGACCCTGCAGCAGGCCAGGGGAGATGTGCTGCTGTGGCTCCTTAGTAGTATCATCCATGAAAGACTGATAGCGACTGCATACCAGCTGCAGGAAGTCACTGATGCCATGGAGGCTGAAGTAAGAACATTTGTGATCAAAATGCATAACGCTCAGCTGATATAAGCATAATTATACTATACTTAGTCTATTCTGAGCAATCAGACAGCAGTATTCGACGGATATAACAGTTCGTATTTCCCTGCGTGTGCTAAAAGTATCCCATTGCTAGACTGGGATCTGTTGCTTTGCAGCAGACCAATCAAAATCACAGAAAGCATAGCAACTGTTTCCATGGCTATGGCATCACCCCAAAGCGATTATCTCCAATGGTTACTAGCTGGGAGGTTTGTCCTAGTGAGAGAATGCTCCAATCCCCAAGAAAGGCTGCAAAACAGCTAGCGCTCTGGTCAGGAGAGTACTTGAAGTCCAGGATCGTAGCTATCAGAGTATGAGCCTGGTCAATCGTAAGCTCGCCATGTTAAATCCAGGAAGGTTGGTAGACTCTGGGTGTGTTTGTTATACCTCTGTGTAGCTGATTTGTGTTTATTTCTGTGTAGCTATATAGCTGTAACAGCTATTGTCCTTGCTGTGCAGTGTTTCATGCTTGTTCTTGCTCTCGTTCTTGCTCGAATTTGCATCTTGCTGTGTTAGCTTTATCTTGCCTCAGAACAGAATAGCCTAAGCATAGTACAAGTTAGATATATCCCTGCCGAGTGAGATGTAAGTGATAATATCCCAGCCAAGGTCTTATACCGTAGGACTGGTTTTAATTGCAGAATTTAATATTTGCGTTCCACACTTTTCAAGCCAATTGTGTATCTAATTATTGCGTTTGGTACCAATTGGGGGAGGCTACTAACAGATTAATTCAGTACGCAACGTTTGACTGCTAGAGAAGATGGTAAGTCGAGTCATCATGTCCGAGATGTCCTGCCTAGAGAGTTTTGTTTATGGCCATCATATTTACAAAT
The DNA here is from genome assembly GCA_949130485.1 of Agelas oroides. Classification (NCBI taxonomy): domain Eukaryota; kingdom Metazoa; phylum Porifera; class Demospongiae; order Agelasida; family Agelasidae; genus Agelas; species Agelas oroides. Next base: position 18,454,770 of record OX422185.1, read on the forward strand.
GAGCATGGACCCTTGTGATGGGAGAGAAGCTACCTGTAGATATTGAAGACAACACCAATGATTCAAGGGCAGTTGCAGTTCAAAAGTGTGGCATTGTTGATACTGCCTGGTTTACCTCAGTACATTTGCTGGCAGTCCTGCTTGGTCGGCTGTTGGGAGCTCATTCACTGGCTTCAAGTAATGTGACGAAGACTCGTGATGGCAGGCATTCACAACACTAACGCTAGCCACGTTCTCGCATACCGGTATATATATATATATATACACTCATTGATTACGTAAGTTAATTTTTATGTTCCAGTTTTTGTGAACTGGACTAAAACTTGCAATTCGCAATTATTAGACCATCGCAATTAAAACCAGTCCTACAGTATCCCACTTGCCCGGGATATATCCTACACTTATTCCAAACTTTAACTGGCACTATAGCTAGCTATGAGTATTCACCTTCTAAATTTTCCAACAATACAGTTTGAATTGTTGAATTCAGAGGGGTACACCTTTGCTGGCTCGTCTGGGAGGAGGCGGGCCAGGGGAGCTTGATGCTGTGCTTGAACAGCAGAATACACCCCCTCAATGAAGGCATTGTGGGAAGCTATGATGCCTGCTGCCACAGTATACAGCCAGTCATTACCCTCCTCCTCGTCTGCTACATCTGAAAGGGCATATCACTCATTAGTTCCATTAATTTCAGTATTAGCCTCATTCCCAGGCCACTCCCAGGTTCTATCTTGCAGCTGTGGAGAAAAATTGGGAGAAAGCCTGGTACCATCACTATGTCACGGACCGGAAATGGTGGACTCAGTTTTGTAAGTCTGTAGCTCTTGGTAAAATGTCCAGGGAAACTTTTCTATTTGATTGCTAGTACTTGGCCAAACATTGTGTGGGCATGTTGCCATCATTAGGAAACTAAGTCGACATTATGTACAAACTGGGTCCACCATTTCCAGTTTGTGACATAAGAATGGTACCAGGCCTTCACCCGGTTTTTTTCTCCACGGCTGAGAGTGGAACAAGGCTTCTTCAGCTATGAGGAGAATTTAGTATAGCACTCTCAGATGTGTCTTACCAGAGAGGAAGTGTAGCAGTGGGGTTTTATCAGCAATGGTATGAATTTTGTTCCCCTGCTGCAATGCTGCACATGCTCCTGCACCAATATCACCACCAATCAGCTTCACATACTGATTGTAACCATCTGTTGAAGTTCGGATGTGTACATAATTATGGTATCATTTTCAGTGTTGAAAGAACACCACTATAGATAATAGAGCAGTGAACTGGAATTGGAATCACAAACAATTTTATAGCTAAACTTGGACAAAACACTGTGACACCATGACAAATCCACCCACTTCATCGCCAACACTTAGCTGAGAAGGTAACAGTTTATTCCTGTAAGGGGTACTGCACGGTAAGTGCTGCTACATCTACATCAAGGGGTACTGCACAGTCAACTATTCTACCATATCTACAAAGCTGTAGTAGAGGATTGTTCTGTTACCTATAAAACCACTGACCTTTAACCCTGCTGTACAGTGCCGTGAGGTGGTCTCTCATCTCCTTGCCATACTTCTGCGCTGCCAGCTCTACCACACGGCCAATTGCGAGGGTAGTTGCACGTTCATACGTCACCAGGTGTGCTAGTGGATGCACATTGGAAGGGAGAGATACTTTTTTGGACATTTGAATCAGCCAATTACTTTATGTGGTAATTATTCAACAGCAGACACAGCAACTAGGTTAATAGGACTAATTAGTGCTGGCTCACCAAGAGCTGTGTGCAGCCACCAGTAGAACTCCACAAGATCAGGAAGCAGCAGTCCTCCAGCCTGGAGCCGACGCTGCTCCTGTGCAAATTGGCCTAGCAGGTAGAGTTCCCCACCCTGGGAATGGTTCTGGATGTCTCCAGAGCTTAGGACACTGTGGATGAACTCTTGCTCAGAGGGAAAGTGTGGGTAGCACAGCTTCAGACGTCTGCAAAATGTGAATTACTATGACACCAACGTACAGTGTTATAGATGAAGGTTATTTAACCTGATTTCAATGAAGAGTTCGTTCAGGCAGAGTTGTTGAGAGTACTGAGCAAACTGAAAGTGATGATATGAACATCAACATTGTACAACTGTTAGAGATTACATACATTGCATTCTCTTACTTCTGTCTTGAGCTCACTCCAAGAAGGTTGGTAGATACATTTGTGCCACATCTTCTCATAACTGTCCAGCTCCTGGGATGTCTTGAAGATGCCCTGCTGGCTGTTTGGGGCAGTGTTTCTGGAATTGAATAGCTGGGGAAGAGGGGATGGGGAAGTAGTCATGCAGGTCGCACACTGGGGCTATATAGGGCCATGCAACTATAATCATCATGGTAGTATAGTTCAGGCTGGACAATATAGCTACCTCATATAGTCTCTTGGTACAGCACATAACCAGGAAGGACCGCTCCTCATCTGAAAACACAAGATTGTTCTGCATGTGCATCCACACAGTGCGCAGCTGGGAGACACAGTAGTGCCGTACAGAGAGCCATCCAGAGAGGACACCACCACGGATGGCTGCCTCGGCCTTTGGTTGGGTTAGGAGGGCCATGCAGAGGGTCCCAAAGTTGGCCCAGAGCAGGAGGTAGAGAGAGTGGAGGGTGTATGTGCCTCGTGTTGCATGCTTCACATAAGCTGGACGACCATACTGACCATCAGCAGAAAGCTCCACTCCACAGTCATAGCGATAACCACCATGACCGATTTTAAAATTATACTGTGGTATGTGTGTGGGTAATACTTGAATGAAAAGAGACCATATTCTTACTTTCTAGTAACCATGCAATACCATGCAATACCATATATCCAGTCATGTATGTTCCAGGGAGCGCTTCTGGGTGAAATAGGTGGTACCAGAGGTGGTTGGAATTGGGAGGACAGCCCAGGACCACACCCACCAGGTTGGCTAGGGAGTGGCGGAGGTCAATGTCTGATTGCTCTAGTGAGAGGAGAAAGAAATGGACAGAGGAGGGAGAAGGTTCCAACATACGTAAACATCAAAATGGTGTAGAAATTCCGTGAGAATGTAGCAGCAGTTAACAGCCTGTTATAAACATGGCAATGACCAAAATCCTCACCTATTTGCTGATGTTTGTTTGGTGTGAACAATTGATAAAGATGATCAATCTTCTTTTCTTCCCTATCCACCCTGTGACGCGGTTTGGCACCAGGCACCAGCTCCGAGAGAGGTTTGGAGGGCTCAGGATGACAGAGCATCAGCTTGGGATTCAAGTAGCACTGGATGAGCCTGATGCAGCCCTCCTCTCCAATATAGGGGGCAAGCTCATTCCCAATTGTATTGCATAGTAGCTCAGAAGTCACCTATGGAGAGAAGCAGGGGCATGAGCAGAAGTATGGTACACAACTGGCATGGCATTGGTGTACCTTTTTGTCATAGAACTCATAGTATGCACACAGCCAGACCATCATACGAAAGCAGTGCCTCTTGTCCACTACATTACCCTTGGCATCACTTTCCATGGGAGTGTAAGAGAGACTACCCCCACCTGTCTGTACTGATTGGGTACTGAAGGGAGAGGCAGTGAGTGTATGAACTTGTGTCCATGTCCAGTGAAATAAGACAACTAGTACAAGCAAGAAAATGTCAGTGTAGTCTTTGATTTATTTTTACCTCTCCTTCTCTTACCACTCATCAGCGATGTGTACAAGGTTCTCCACTTTCTCACTGTTCTTGTGAACGCCCACCATCACTCTCCTCACACGCAAGTACAGTGACCCTAGCTCTGTTCTCTCTGCACCAGGCAGCATGAAGGGAAGGAGGTGTAACTTAGACTCCAATGGACTCTGCGGGAGGGAAGTGTGAGTAAGGATAGTGATATGTCAGTAGTACATACAGTCAACAGAGTATGATGCTATGATAAAATTTCTGTGATTTACAAAAGTGCTTACGGTGAGCTGGTTATGAATGGGCTGCAGACAGTGTAACCAACGGCAGATGGAGTCATATTGTTTGGTTAGCAGTTCCGACAACTTTTGAGAGCTCTTCAACTGCTTTAACATGTGCAGTGCCAGTACCTTCCCATGTCCCTGGGTGTCTCCACCTCCCATCTCTACATCATCCAGAAGTCTGTAAACATCACCACAAACATATAATCAATATTGAACACTGTTCTAGTTTTATTCCCACAATCCATGTTACCTGTTGATGTCCTGTGCAAGGGGCTCAACTTCCCCCATGTTAAATTTATTGGGGCTGAGGTGGGTAGCCAGCTCTTGCAGGATCACTTGCACCACAGCCTGGAGCTCCACCCACAGGAGAACTCTCTCCACATCCTCTGTGTCAGGGGAGGTACAATGCCAGGTGATGTTGTTGACAATGCGAACCAGACCGGAGAGTTTGTGTCCCTGGGCCTGCAGATGCTCCAGTAGTGTGAGGAAGTAAAGGTGAGTGAGAGGCTGCTGCATGCGTTGGTTCTGAAATGGAGAAGAGAGGGACACACAGGGTCTTTAAATGATAGGTAGATAGATAGATAGATAGATGATAGATAGGTAGATAGATAGATGATAGATAGATAGATAGGTAGATAGACAGATGACAGACAGATAGACGATAGATGCAGCATTTCCTGTTGACAAATTAAAATTTATCTACTTATCTATCTTCTTATCTATCTATCTATTTATCTATCTACTCCAATAAATGAAACGGTTCTCATGCAGGTCCTGGATCAATAGGAAGTTGCATGAGGAAACTCTGTTCCGAACTTCAACTGCATAAATTACAATTGCAGCTGTTTGAAGATACAGTATCTGCTACACTCCAACCTTGTGATTAGCTGTGATGCCAATGGAAGAGCACTCCTGGTAGAATGTAGGAATGTAGGGTGCTGGGGAACCCAAGTCTGAGGCAGCCATTAGCACACAGCCGACCTGAGACCGTGGCTTGTGGTGGTAGAGCAGTAAAGGGCCTGAGAGGGCAGCTACCTTACTCTGTTGGTCACACGATCCTAGAATATACCCCAGGTAGAGTTTGAACACACAAATGCTGATAGCTTCCTGTGAAATGAGGGATGGCCAAGTATGTGACTTCAGAGATCACACTCACATACAGAGCATTTCTGTGTAAGTAACAGACAGGTGTCCCACCTCAGATGTGGTAACTTGCTTGTGGTGCTCATGCAACTGGTGCTGAGCATAGTTAGCTCTCCACTGCTCCTGTTTGTTAGCCAGCTCGAGGAACCACTGAACATCCTCTGTATGGTAGCCTTCCCGATAGGGAGAGAAAAAGTGAGCAAAGAAGCCCTCCATGAGGAACCGGATAGAGTAGATCTTAGAGCTTGTCTCTGAGATCACTTTCACCGCTACTGATGCCACTTCTGCCAGATTGGGACAGATCCCTCTCAGCTGGAGTAGGAAAAGGGAAATAAGCCTACTTGAAGGAATAGCAAAAAGTTGTTGACTTCTGGATGCTTCTCTATATGATAAATGATAAACTACCAGGACACATACAAGCAGTCAAGCCTCCCCACATGAGTACCTCCAGAGTCTCAGTGAAGTGCCTGTCAAGAAGAGTCTGGAAGATCTTTTGTGCTTTCAGCAAGATATCCTTCCCCAAGGAGGAACTTGCCTGGATTGCTAGGAACACTGCATGCATCACATTCAGTCGGGCTTCAACTACCCTCATCTCCTTCCCAACTCCTCCTCCTTCACTTCTCTGTGGCTCTAGTGCCACATAGACATTCTGTTTCAGTGTTGAAAGAGTCATCATATCTCTGGTGTGTGTGTGTGTGTAAATAAAGTATGAATTGTGTGTATTGTGTGTGTGTGTGTGTGTGTGTGTGTGTGTGTGTATGTGCATGTGTGTGTGTGTGTATGTGTGTGTGTGCATGTGTGTGTGCGTGCATGCACATGTGCGTGTTTCTTCCTAAAACACCTACCGATATGCCTTAAACCAGATTGTCATTTTCTCAGGGATTGTTGGCATAGCAATATCCTTGCCACAAGTGGATCCAATAATGGCATTGAAGAGTGTGTTCACCACAAATGCAGCAACATGTTTTGGAGTGCCCAGTGGGTTCTGGGTTTGGTGGACAGCATTGACCAGCTGTTGTGAGAGTTCCCTCTCTGAGGAGAGGTGAGGCTCCACCCTCACATTCTGAGGACAGAGGGTTGGAGTTTACAAGTGCACACACATACATATGCATGCATGCATTCACACACACACACACACGCACGCCTGCCCATGTACACACACAGAACCATGCATGCTACATGCACACGCGCACACACACTTGTGTAGGTTCACTCATTATACCACAAGAAAAAGAATTTATGTAACGTAACGAATTAGTAAAACAAAAGTGAGTTGAAGGTACCATATAGTGCTAAATTATTTCATGGATCAAAGTTTTTGGTTAGCCATGCCTCTTTGTGGTGTATACGGTATTCCACTGTGAAAATCACCATGGCTTTCTAGCATTAATTGAACAACACAAAGCTTCCAAATCCATGGGTCTGCTTTCAAAAGAAGCTCCTTTGACCTCCATAGCGTCTGCCAACAAGTGAGATATGTGGTTGATGAACTCCAGCAAAGACAGTGATTTCCAAGAGCTGTATCCCAGATGTCTCGGTACAGATGGTACCCATGCACCATCTCCCCAACACTGAAGGTTTCACTACCCATACTTCAATCTCTCTTGTTTCAACTGTGAGCATATACCAACAATGAGGGACTGTGGCTAAGTGGCAAAAATTGCGCATGCGCATGCACATGGCTCAGGATTTAAATACGAGGTTTAAAAGATTCTGATTTTTCTAAATTTCAGGATTAAATTAAACATTGCGGTTAAAGAATGTGATAAGCTTAGCTAAAATGTTTTAGTACTGCCTACATGTAGTAACTACAAGGCAAGCTATAAAACCCGGAACGGGAATGGTGAAATGAAATGAATAGGAATGAAACTAACCACTAACCATGCCTCATTTTGACTGCGGGTCAAGATCAGATAGAGCTTTGCATTTTTTTGACTTGCAACTGCTTCAATGCGACCATGACATTTACTGTTCACCTGCCCAACCCTAGCTCTTACCCTAACTCACAATCTGGCTGCCTATTAGTCATGCCTACAGTGTACCAATCGCCAGGCTGTCCAGTGACTTGGTAAGTGCAGTGGTTATTCTTTATGCGAGGGAGTCAGACAAGTTTTGATAAAGCCTTCTGATAAAGCTCAAGAGTGCATGATGACATCATTTTCTATTATGGAGGGAGGGGGAAGAGCATGTAACTGCCAAAAATTAGAAGCAGGCAGAATCTCCTGCATATACTAAAAATAGAACACACCTTCCCACAAATTCGCAGTTCCACGGTCTACGAATTCACAACGCAGTGTTACCCTCGTAGTCAACAAGATGTGAACACTCCAAGCTTACCTGGCGAGTTCTACATAGCTACACAGGAACGGTTGTCGGCCCTTCCTGACATGACAAACGAAGCTATCCACGCCTGACAGTTGAAGAGGGCCGCATAGCCTTTCAGTCTAACTCTTGAGCTTCTCTTTGGGTAACGCGTGGTCCTTATCCAACCGATAAGCCTCCAATTCGGCTGTTTTGCAGCTGCTTTTACTGACGCTTTCACCCACACACTAGCAACAACTAGACCGGATGTGCTATTTATGGTACACACGAGAGATTCTGCTTTCACCACGGCCAGAATAGGAAGTTACACGCTCTTCCTTCTCCCTCTGCAATAAAAAATGATGTTATCATGCACTCTTGTAAAGCTTTGTAGCTAAGTAACACTGAACTCCAAAGCGTTCTAAACCTACAAGCACTAAACTCTAGGTTCTGGAGCATCTTGGGGTGTGGTTTAAGACTTGACAAAAAATCTGTACAGTAGGAAGTCACTTATCCGAACTTCAGATACCTGAACACGTTGGTTAACCAAGTATGTCTAGCAAAGCCACACCCACTATTTTCAGCTACTTTTGCTGGCCAGAAGTCTGCTTTAGCTGTTCAAATGGTCGACATAGAGTGCTCCAGGGCTCATTCCACATGTTACATGGCAGCTGGGGATGCAGGGCAACTTCTACTGGCAAGGCAGGTTGTGCAACAAAGGTAAAACGAACTATCAAAGTGCATGCACAGGAAACTGAGCCACGACTTAACGGTTGCACGCATTCCAGTGCTTGCTACATATGTAGTGTTCAGAGGTTCACTTTCAGACTCGAAAACCAGGGGATGCATTGCACACCAGTGACAGCTTGACAGCAGCACATCAACTGTAATGCTGCAGCTTGCTCAAACTCACGTAGAGTTAGCATCACATGGGCTGACATTATAATGGACACCTGTTATACTTCAGTTATCTGAACATTTCAGTCATCTGAACACCCTCTAATCCCAACATGTTCAGATAGGTGACTTCCTACTATATATTTTTGTGTGTGACTTAGCTAGTTGGAAGCAACCAGCGATAGGCTTATGACATTATAGCAACAAAACTATGTGACAAGTGGCTAATACAAAATCTATTTCAAGATTAGGGCAGCACAGTAAGTAGTTGATAAAAATTCTAAGATTTAATTGAAAACAGATAACTACTATTTGGATAGGAAGGTGATAGGAGATCTGTACTTGTGCATTGGTAGCCAGTGCCACCATAACGTTATATGAAAACTTAAAATAGAGTGGGTGATGTTCTGTGTATATGCAGTGATGGTCTCTATTACAAATAGTTTTGATGATTAACATTTGACCAATAGCATCCTGTATTGGACCTCTGAGCTTTGTATCCACATAATGAATGTTGGAGATCAATAGTGAGGATTGACAAGTACCCTACCAGTTGGCTCCTGCATAAATGAAAAGGTTCTCTGTTACCAACTTGAAAGGCTGATTTTTTTTAACACTTTCTTCACATTTGCCCTGATGACGAGTTGAAACATCAGATTGAAGTTTCTGATTTGAAGTTCGTAACTGAGAACCTTCTTTCCAAGTACCCTACCAGTCTGTTTTGTTCTCTGTTTCCTCATTTCCCACTCACCTGCTGCATCTGATTAAGTGGTCGTAGGAGGTTGGCCACTTTGGCAAGGTCTAGGTGGAAAGCATGGACATAGCAGTGCAATGAGACCATACGTGACATTGTCTCTTGCTCATGCAGCTGTCCAAAGAACACATGGAGAATCTGCTGGGAGATAGCTCCACCACCCCCGAGGCCCCCCAACCGCAGCTTGTGCTGGAGGAAGTCATCAAAGTAACGCTGCCAGAGGTCAGGGTATAGCCCCATTGCTTCCACTGCCAACACCAAACTCTCCTTTGTGGTGGCCTAGGAGTTTGAAGAGGAGAAAATATATGGGGAGAAAAGAGAGGTGACCAACGTGGTAAATCGGCCAACCACTGCACTATATACCATCAGCTAAGTAGTATATATTATGTCTATCTATAAACACCTTTCACCTCCATTTTCTCTTTGATCCTCCTTGCAACAACGTTTTGCAGCACAGTAAAGACTTCACTGCGGTCCTGAATGTGAAACGAGGTACTGCCCATTGACTCCGCTTCATCCTCTTGAAGCAGATCTAGCTGCACATTGGTTTCCTCATGGCTCTGCTCCACAATTGTCTCCACCACTTCACACACCACCTTGAAAAATGGAAATCTTGGGGAGTAGTTGGATGTGGGGGCTTGGAGGCTGGTGCTCCGAACTTGCAATTGGGACAGTTTTGGCAGTGGGAACACTTGGAGGATGCCCAGAAAGAGCTCCATGACAGCAGGGGTGCAGTCTGAGTTAAAGAGAACATCAATGTTAAAATCTTGATTGATTTGAGAGAGCATGCAGACCAGGAAGTCAAAAAACAGACTCTTAAACATGGTTTGGACAGTGTCAGTAATGTTCAGCGTGGACTCATGGTCCTTGGTAAATGTGGCTGCCTTCTCAAGGCACTCAGTCATCACTGCTGGCTTCCAGTAGGAGCGGAATCTCTCACACAGCACCCTTCCCACTCCTTTTGCGAACAGCAGCTCTTTGAGAGCCTCACTGCGCTGAGAGACATTCATGGGCTTGTTAAATGACCCTTGTTGATTGGAGCCAAAGGAAACATGAGAGGAAAGTACAGGGATGGCCTCTGGCAAGATCTTGTTTAGTGCTACCATTAGAGAGTCTCTCTCAGGGGGCTGCAAAGCCTCCTTGGGGAAGCAACATTGCCAGAACCAGTCCTGGATATCCACCACCCCCTGGCCTGCACTGTGGGCCACCGTGTCCAGGTAACAGTGGTCCCAGCCCTTCAGGAACAGTGAGGTGTAGCAGGGGTCAAAGAACTGGGCTGGGGGGAAGTGCAGCAGGATGACAAAAAGCTTTGCTTTTTGTGTTGAGAGTGTTGAGAGTATCTCTGCCTCTTCAATCATTATTCTGAGGTGGTTCACCACCTGGCGAGAGGTCTCCTGCATGTTGACCACCAGTAGGCAAACCTGTAGAGGCAAATAAAGATCCAATATATAGAAGGCAGTCTTTAAAAAGACTTGATGTGTCTCATCACACTTAGTATAAGTTATCCCCTTATCTCGATGTGCATGTCAGGCCCATGGGCTGGGGGGGTTTGGGGCTTTGGATAACCCTGCCGCTAAGACAGATTGAGTTCCACAAAGTCCAACACACGCTGTTCCAGGCTCTCCCACATGCGCACGAAACTTTTCACTGATCCCTTCTTGCTTCAAATAGTTTACCAGCATAGTGTAGACATGTATGCTTTGCACTAGATACACAGGTATTTATAAGGATCACTATTGTGTATCGCAATCTAAAAGACTTCATTTGTGTATATGTGAAGCCCTACGTACGGTACCATGGAAACCATATTTGTGGGCATGGCTACCAATTACCACTAATATCAATTATACTAATATTTGAGAACATTATTATCATCAAATTAGGCAAAAGACGACATTTGCTCACTACCAAACTTGCTACATAAATTCAACTGACAGTAGGAGAACCAGCATTCTCCTATAGTATTTCAGCAGGATGCCAAAAATCTTAAAGTTTTGGTATTCTCTGATGGTAAGCAATCCTTCGAGCCATGTCTCATTGTTTTGTTTGGCCTTCTTCTGTTCCGCCACGACACAAACAGTTCTCACGTGATGGTCAGAAGTAGAGAGTACAAAGGTCACTTATAGTTGAAGCACTCAACAGCACTTCTGTGTCCTATGTATAGCTTACAGGCCAAGGAACTTATTCATGGGGATATGACAATGATATAGTCGCAGAGCTCGATGTAGAGAGCTATGATACCTTGCTCACATTTTACGGTTATGCCCACTTCTGTTAGTCACGTGAGCTTTATGTTGTGATTACGTGAAAATTAAATAAATCCCATGCCTCATGATCCTCCATGTGATCAAGTTGACTACACATTAAATACTATAGTTATATCGATGATCAAAATGGGGCAAATTTGGCCAGAGAAAGTTCTCACCTAAGGATTTCTCAACAATTGAATGGTATTCAAGACCCGTACCCAACAGTCCACCCTTCAGCTTTGAAATGACAGAGGTCCCCACACTCCAAGAGCATCACAAGATTCCTACGTATCTAGTCTTGTACTTGTAATACCGTCATCTCGTGAAAGAGCGCCCATGGGCGGAGCACCTTACAAGTCTGCCAAAGAGGGGGGTGGGCGCTCTTTTGAGTGTTTCCACATTGAACCACAAAAGAGCGTCCAGCATGTTTACACAAGGGGGTAGTCACTTATATGTCCTGTGTAGAAGCATTTGTGATCAGGATCAAAACTGAATCAAGCGATCAAAGTGGTCAATCAAGGGATCAAGGTGACCTCTGAACCGCCAAAATCAACAGATCAAGAATGTGTGGCTGCAATTTGACCGTTGACCCTTGAAAATCAAGTACACATTTTGCCGATCAAAAAACTTGATCGCGGTTGCAAACGCTTCAACAGGCGACATATAAGTGACTACCCCTTGTTACAGCGACTCAATGCCCTTGAAGCAAATAATTGGACAAACAATAGCGTATAACGGAACGGCACCAGCGGCTTCGAAGTTGAGTCCTGACGGCACACAACACTGTGAACGGCACTAAACTCATCCTTTTCTGACTGGAGATAAATTTAATACTAGCAAATTATCGTGCAGTTATCTATTTGCAGGATATCCAGACGTAAACCAACATCCACTGCAGCACTACTTTATGGCATGCTATCCCTACTTTCTTCTACATTGAAAAAATTAAGGTAAAGCTATGTGGTAAGTGCAATACTCAGCAGTACATGCTGCTTCTTAATACTTGCAATAGTTTAAGCCGTTATTAATTTAGCCTGAAAGTCGATCAGAAAGTCAGAAAGTCAGAAAGTCAGAAGATAGACAATTTGCCCAGTTTAGTGACTTGCTGGTCTGGTAGTTCAGTGATGCTCTCCAGCAAGTACTGTTACTCATGAAAATCACTTGAGAATGAGTGGTATGGCTCATAAAGGTACCTGACTACATCTAGAACAAACTTTTGAACATATCGGCTTGTAATATCTAACGCAGTGGGCACTTTTTCCCGGGTCATTTCTACAAATGGAGTATTACCATACTCCATGATAGGTGCATATCATACATGTTGATGCAAACAACAATATTATGTAACGAACACACTGTATATATACATAGAGTTACATACATTCTTCTAAACACAGAAGCTGACCATGGCAGTGTCAGACTGCACAAATCCCCTAAGCATCTGCTGCACGCTGCTTTGTGAGAGGAGGCTGGAAAGCTTGCACAACACGAGCTGAGAGGGATCTGGTGAAACCAGGTCACAAAGGGTCTGCTGGGCAGCCCCAGTCACCTGTGCTTCACCTAAATACTGGGCTGGAAGCTGGTGGATGAGTGGAGAGGAGCGGGTGAAACAGAGTAGCTTTGTGGGTGAACTGGCTGAGTTCCTGGGGAGGGGGGAAACGGGATGTCACAAAGTACTAAGCAGCAGCAACATCACGGAATAGCATTGTTATGAAACTTCACTAAGTGCACTGACTCACCATTCACTATGCTCCAGGGCCTTGTAATACTTGAGGATGAGCTCCTTGAGGCTGAAGTGGGTGTGGAAGGAGAGGTAGTTCTCCAGGTAGGTCGAGGGGAGTGTGTTCCGGTGCAGAATGAAGGCCTCACTGGTCATGAGCTGCATAAGCCGCTTGCATAGGTACCGTATCAGCCACTGCTGCAGCAGGGCCACAACCAGGCAACCTGCTGGTGACAGCTGAGTGGTTCCGTCCTGCAGTAAAAGAGTGAAGTAAGGCAGAGCTCTGTACGATTAGTAATTTATGCAAGCAAGCAATTACGCATTGTTGTGTGTGTATGTGTCATGTGGTCTTGCATAGTAACATACAGCACTGGATCTTGGGGGCGCTGGTAATCATACACACATGCATAAAGCATGATGTGTGGATAAAACGCAAGGCAAATGAGAGGTAAGTGAAAAGCTGGCAGTCACGAACCTAGGGGCCCTGGTTTGAGCCGCAAGTGCTCTGACCACTGAGCTACGACCACCAGACAACTACCACCCCTCACAATCCTCTATGTTCTGCACAGTTGGTATTGAATGCTTCAGTCATGCACCTGACAGCCACAAAGTATGTACCATCAGAACATCATTCACCTCAAAACATCAAACGTGTTTTTATTTCCAGCTGAGGCAAGATGATCTAAAGCATGATCTGCGGTTGGTTAAAGCTGTTGCAGCTGAATGCTGATGGTTGTTGATCAATGTGGGAGCTGGTGTGAGAGGAATGATGTTGTTTCTTTGTAAATGCAAAGAGTAAGTCGAAAATGCTGAAGTGAGGAAATAGAAAAACTGGGATGTGAGAAGAAAACCACCTGTCAATGTGTAGTGCCTTATGGACTCATGATTGTGTATGTTGAGGTCTAGCAGCTCAACGTGTCATTCGCTAAGTATCTCAGGAGTAGTTCTGTAACTGGTTAGGCCATTGACCAGCTTAACTGGTGAAAGACCTCCTTTGAGGAATCATGACGACACTTGCATCTGTATCACTGTCTCGAGAATGTCAGGAGCATATAACCAGAGATGGATGGCTCAAAATGGCCCATGTCATGCTAAACGAAAGTTTTGTTGCTTGCCAGAGGTAGGATTCAAGGATCTGGCTCTCACATCAGTGGGAAACAGTCATCATTGTACAGTCATAAATCAGTACGGTGCTACAATCAACAGGAAGCTTTCTTCTTGCTTCCATATTTCTGTTTTTGTACTTCCTGCACTTCAGTGTTTGCTACTTGCTAAGGTGCTTTGTCATGACTTCTCAAACATTTCACTTTCCTAATCTCAAGATGCCAGTGTGATGATAAGTGTACAAGCACAATAGATCTGCATTGCTGAACAATCTGAGTCGGTAGACTCTCTATGTAGGGATGGCGCAGACACGCAATATATGCAATACTTAAGGTGGTGGGTTAGTCCCGGTAGGCATGTTTTATGAAATACATCAAAATGAAACTTCGTGCACAGAATTCATCCCAGCACAATGAAACCTACTGAGTATAAAGTAGAGAGGGTAGTGAACGTGCGCAGCTAAAACTTTTGAACTAACTCACTTTGTAGCCATAGTAAGCACACGAGCAGACTATTAACCAAAAATCTACAGTATGAAGTATGCTAGCGACTAGATCTCGCTGCTGCAGATGCACATTAATATACTCTAGGGCATTTTGAAACACTTTTACCACTTAAACGGTACCCAAAAAGCAAAGATACGAATGACAAAACCTGCTGTCCTACCACATTTCCTTGAAATAACAGGGCATAACGTTGCAACGAAACGCGATATCACAAAACTGCTTCAAGTCGCCCTTCGTACGGCATTTTTGCGTAGTTTCACCATCTTAGCAAGTTGTAAATCAGTCTCCTCAACTTTATTTTTGCTTACAAAAAAGTTAGATAACTAGTACCATAACAGCCGAGTTCAACCATCAAGGCCAGTCCACACAGATGTGCATCAGAATACCATGCATGTGTTACACATGTGCATGGTATTCTGATTGAAAAATATATTACACTGTGTTAGTAATATATTTTCCAACGTTAGAGTATTGAGTGTAAACTGCAAAATCAACATGCCAACAGCACCTGGGGAGCTGGTGCTGTGTGTAGCACCCTCATGGCCTCTTCCACAGCTTGCACAGCTGCAGAGTTAGAGAGGTTGGGGAGCAGACCCTCAAACTCTGGGTCACTGAGCACCAGGTCAAACAGACTTGCCGTGTCCAGACGCAGCTCATCAAGAGAGTACTACAGAGGAGGAAGGCAAGTTGTCACTCAAAGAGGAAGAACAACGACCTGCTGTTCTCAGTACTCACAGGGGGAATTTGAAGGCCAACACGATGGCGGAGATTCTGCAGCAACTCCTGCATGAGGAGCACCTTCAATTCAAGGCTGTTGTCCATTGCACTAGATTCCTTGAGGGACTTGTCCATCGCACTAGGCTCTTGGAGAGATTTATAGTTATGTGTCAGCGGGGGGAGCAGTGACAGCACCAGAGAGTCCAGGGTCTCTGATTGCAGGCCATAGAGGCTGCTTGGGCCTGAGATACGGTCTATGAAACCTTGTATCTGTGTGTGTGTGTATGTGTGTATGTATGTGTGTGTGTGTGTATGTATGTGTGTGTGTGTGTGCGTGTGTGCGTGTGCATGTGTGCGTGTGTGTATGTATGCGTGTGTGCATGTGTGTGTGTGTGTGTGTGTGTGTGTGTGTGTGTGTGTGTGTGTGTGTGTGTGTGTGTGTGTGTGTGTGTGTGTGTGTGTGTGTGTGGTGTGTGTGTGTGTGGTGTGTGTGTGTGGTGTGTGTGTGTGTGGAAAGTCTTCCTGTTAAGGAGGGTGGCAGGGAACGTGTCCACTGCACTTTGAGTCAGTGAAAACAAGTTAAATGATTTTTCTCTCGTATTCGTCTTTGGAGGCGCTTGTTTGTGTAGTATTATCAAGCTGAGCTACATAGTATGGATATCATGTAAGTATAAAATTTAACACCGTTTTGTTACTTTCTTAATGGTTTGTATTTGCTGGTCAGCAAGGGAGTTCCCAGTCTGATCATCGCACAACCACAGCTTTAAACTCCCGACCTGTGGATGGCTACAGAAAGGGCGGAGCCACTCCCATATGTACATGGAGTCCAGCTAAGTCTGGTAGTTGGGACATGCTGCATGTGGGCTTGGAACATGTAGGCACTACATGCAATCTTACACATGCTTTGAGTCATCGGTCTTATGGTAGCTAGATGACTACAGACTGTCACAGCTATTTCAGCTTGAATCTCTGAGAATCAAATGAGTACTTGAACTATTGTTTTTGTTTACAGACCAGCAAAATGAAAGTAGTAGCAATGCCAGAAGTATACGTCTATGACTTATCTCTTAGGAAGGCAATGGATGCTGCTAGATTCTTCTCTTTAGTTGATCTGTCTTCCTTCTCTTCTACATGTGACTGACCTTTTCTCATTATGTCATAGGTAGGCTATGATATGATTGTTAATTAGTTGGGTGGGGATCACTAATTGTTATCTACACAAGTTGTGTGACTTATTTAATTTTGTGTTAATGTTGTTATGTGGACTCAGAGAGAGAGGCAGAGTGAGTGTGTGTGCATGTGTGTGTGTGTGTGTGTAGAAGGGGGGGAGGGTATTGTACATGTAGATATTATATAGACTTAGTCAACTATTGCTTTAAATAGTTAAGCACAGTATACATACTTTCTCCATAGCAGCCTCCAGGATGATCTTGATGCAGGGTGGAAGGTGGGAGAGAGCCTCCTTCAGCAGACTGCAGTGTGTGATGCAATATTTCTCAAAGCGGTTGAGGAAGGGTGCCGGTGTGTTCTTCACTTCAGACTTCTTGACAACCACAATACACTGGAAGTTAGGATCCACACGAGAGGGTTTCATGTGAGCCCCAATGGCAATGTTGGTGTAGTAGCGAGCACCCCCTTTGGGATCATCAATCTTGCGGAAATGCTGGTTAAAGAGGTCATAAAAGCTTTCATGTATGTCATCTGTCTGGGTCATCAATACTGTGTGGCCTTCAATGGCAGAGTGACGGATAGCAGCAATTGTGTTGATCTGGAGAGAGGAAAGAGGATGACTATTCATCAACAAATGGTATTAACAAAGCCACTCAAATTATACTGCCACCTTGTAAAGACATACACATGAATCATACACATGATATATGTTCACAGTTACGTACCTTCTGCAGCTGACTGTCTCCTGGGAAGTCACTGCATACAAACATGCGTGTTTGTTTTCTCTTCAGCACTTCAAAGGAGAACAGCAATCGTATGAGAGAGTCATCCTCACTGGGGTCAATGATCAGCTTGTATCGCACCTCAGCTTCGGTCATGTCCTGGCCTTGCTGCTGGGGATGGTCATCCAAACTGTCCCGCAGCACCTTCAGAATACCACGGCACTGCACCTGATCCACACTAGAGAAAACCTATCGTGGGGGAAGAGATCTGAACTTACAAACCAGGCTACAATTGGCTACCAATGGAACAGCAGCAGCCCTCACCATCCCGAGGAATGTGTTGCAAATCTTGTCAAAATTGTCTGAGCCATTAAAGTTCCTTTCTAGTGCCTCCATCACCAGCTGTGGGGTGAGCATCTGGGCCCGCCGCCGCCTCAGGTAGCTCACAAAGTGGATAAAGTCTCTCAGACCAAAGTACTGGCTGAACTCTGACTTGTTCATGAGATTAGTGTAGGCAGGGCAGAACCGCACGATCATCTCCAGGTCTTTCTTGAGCTGTGGAGGAGGGTTGTCAGGAGTGCTGCAGAGGCAGCCCTTTGCCAGTGTCTCCAGGTCCTCCTGTGAGGCTTCTGGGCGGAACAGACTCACTGCACGGTTTGTCTTGGCTGCGTCCAGGACATGGTTGGTGATGGCCACAAAAGAGACCTCCTGTCGGTCAAGGTGGTAGTGTAGTACCTTCAGAGACTCATGGCTCTCCTCGGGGAGGCCAGCCTCGTCCATGAACACCACACAGTAGATGGGCAGTTTAAACTTGCCGTGGCTGTGCTGGCGGTTGATGGCTCGAGAAAACACTGTCTGTATCTCATTGGAAGTAGTCCGACGGGAACACTGGTAGAAATGGGGGTCAAGAGAGCGGAAGACAGTAATGTCACGGAAGTGCTCCTTCTTGGACTCTTGCCCCTTGAGGTTAGCAATGACCAGATTGAAAGAGAGTGTCTTTGAGGATCCAGGGGCACCCACAATGATCAGAGGGGTGTGTGTGACTGTGCAAATGATGGTGGCAAAGAGGTTCTCCTTGAGGGCCTGGGTCCTTGCAATGCCGGTGGGGAGTTCCACCTGGTTGATGTACCAGTCCAGCTCCTCACTGAATGCCTGTGGGAAGGAGAGGAGTGGCTATACTACACCATACTAGCCTCGTCCCCAGGCCCGCTTGAAAAACCGGTCTGGTATCCACTGTTCATGCATGTACTTAATTAGTGCATAAAGCTCATGTGAAATTATGCAAGGGTGTGTCAAATGACAGCCAATATCATGCAGTTATGAACTATGACATGATATATCGGCTTTTATATTATACCGCCAAAGAGATGAGCACTGCTCTCCTAGCCCTTTGCCCAGGCCTTCTAACCCCAGCGCTTATCGCTTGAACTGCACTGTCGATGCAGGACGATCTTCACACTACAAATGTAAGCTATAACTTCGTAACACGAATTGTAACTTGCCTAAACCTATGATAAATGCTTCATAGATGCTTTCTTTTTGAGTTTTAGTGCTGTCGCTTCGCCTCAAAGTCGCAGGAAGGCATACAACATGGCAGAATCCAGGTGTTGCACACAAATAGCCATTGTACGATTAAATATACGGCAAGATACACGTACCTGATGTCACGGCATACGGAGGTAACGTGGTATTATCCGGAATTCCCGGAATGTCAGGAAATTAAGCGCATGCGCAAACAGTAGATACCAGGCCCTTTTCTCTGATTTTTCGAATGGGCCTGGGGATGACACCATACTTACTTAGTGAAATTTTACCAAATTGGATACCTATGGCCATAGTAACAAATTCATGGTTTCTGGTCAGATATCATTCAAATAATCCATGTGGGTGGAAGGTATAATTTTTTAGGTAGCAGGGACATCTCCATTTCATTGTAAACTAAGCAGCCAGGCACTATTTTGAGAGCATTGTCAGTCGTTACGGAACTGGAAGTCATTGAGAGCGTTGTGTTCACTGCCGATTGCAATCCCGCTTGACCTCAAAGTTCAAGTGGGTTCCAAAGCAAGAACTTCCCCTAAAGTTTCCACTAGCTTGCATGGCTGAAATGGGCCTGATTGCTTACTTTCCGTGATCACAGAACAGCTGCTTTTTGTAGCCTCGTTCCCAGGCCTTCCCCGGCTCCAGTTTTTGATCGCTTGCAGTATGCAAAAACGGAGGGAGAAGGTCTGGTGAATCTTACCACGTGATCCGCGGCACACATGACGTCACACGTTCTATACACGAAGACATATTCACATTTATATCTCCAGCTACAGAGAAGCCAGAGAAACAAGACAAGTTCCAGCCGAAAGACAAGTCCTACCTCTAGAACATACCCGAGTCTGAAGCAGAACCGCTGAAGGACGGTTCCGCTGCAAGCGTTGCAAATCCAAAAGCGGCTGCTTTTTCGCTACGTTAGCTAATTTTGTCACTGCAGATATTTGTCGTTCGGCAACCCTTCGGAGCTATTCCTTCTAGCTCGGATATGTTTTTTACGCTTGATGTTGTTCTCCGTCAGTGCTTGTCTCGTCTTCGTAGCTAGTACAAAACGCAAGATCGGTCTTCTCCCAAGCATGGCTATACTACAAGCGTAACGACATGTGACGCCTGTGCCGCGGATCATGTGGTAAGATTCACCAGGATGGTGATAGCCATATGCATACGGAGGATTCTCGTCTGAACCGTCAGCCATCTTAACTTTTACACCGTAACACTAGCAGATGCGCACCAAGCACGTGTTATAGGAATGAAGCCGTACCCAAGCACTTGCTGGACCGCAAATTGAATTAGGGACAAAAAACGCTCTACGCTCAGCGCTTTCTTTTGATGCAAAGATTCGTAAAAATGCTGTACCTGCATGATTGACCAGGCTAAAGTAAAGTAGAAACTGATGTCAATGTTCACTGATACCGCCATTGTCACAAGATTTCTGGTGGCTGAGGACATACGTGATGACACACATAAAAAAAGCTGAAAGTGGCGGGATTTTTAGGTGCGGGCAGTGACCAGAAACTAAAAATTTTGTTACTCTGACTTATTCAGTAAGTACATGCATGTTCATACATTCAATCAGATGTGTGCACAATTCAAAATTGATGAATCTCAATTTTGCTTATTCCGCAATCTGGCCTGGCAACAACAATATTTTATTATAAAAATGTCAACTGTACCACTGTTCTTGGTACTTACTGTGGCTATTTATTTCCCAAACTGCACTTGAATCCATGTGATTACCCAAATGTATCAACATAAAATGTAACATAAACACACTCATCTTGCCTGAGAGAAGTTGACCTCATTTGCAAGCCGATACTGTTTGTCCAGGTACTTCTCATAATCTTCGCGATATTGACTGTTCAGCCTCATGTAGTAGACAATGCCCAGGGCCACAAGTACAGCTCTTCTGCTGTAGTCCTGTCGCTCTCCGTATGGTTTGTACTTGTTGTACGAGTCCATCACCCACTGGTAGAAGGTAAACACTCGCTGGATGTCCCGCTGGCTAACACAGCTGCGCGAGGAGATTTTGGCCTGGTCTTTATTCATTCCACCTGAGCAGAGCTGGTAGCAGGCATAGTCTCGCATCAATTTCTGGCTGTCCATAATCAGGTCTGTCAGGCTTGCCACCTGCATACAAACATACAAAGGGAGGTAGCATAGCATGCGAAGTAGATGTCCACACATGTTACACACCAGAGCTCACACTCTCTTACATCTGCTTTGGCCATCTTTCTGTTGTGCATCTTCATCTTAACATTGATGTATTCTCTCTCCTGGTGCTCATCCAGAGAACCGTAGTCCCACATCAGGAAGCGAAGAGTTGGGTGGAGTTGTCGGACATAATATGCCCCCCGGACCCAGGTCTCTTTCTGGCGATGAGAGGCAAGGCTGTTGCCACGGTGAGGGTTGCATGCAGCTACAATAAACACATTATTTGGGATGGGCTGGAGGGGGAGAAGGGAGCTTCTCATGTGAATGCTCAACATGTACAATACAACGTAACACACAGTGGCATGGGGTGGGTTACTTACATTTCCATCAAACGTTCTGTCAACAATAATCTCCTTGAATAGTCCCAAACATGAGGATGTGTTCACCTCATCCAGAAAAACCTATCACACAACACAAGTCAAGTATACAGTAATTGCTAAACACATTAATACAAGGCTCTGAATGAGGGATCTCTTTTTGCAATGTACATACGTATGTGTCAGTCATGCTTGGGGCACTCATAAATATAATTATATTGTTGAGATCGGGGAAGACAGCGTTGTTTGGTAGTGAAAGTCTGGAAGAGGGCACTGGGACTCTTTGTAACTTGAACAACTTCAAGTGGTGGAAGAGTCGAGTGCTGAACAAAGCCGATGAATGGCAACTCAGAAAGCAGAGACCCGAGAACAGAAGCTACCAGTCGCATATGCACTAGCACTGGAGTGTGCTACTTTTATGAGTACACTTATAGACAATGGCACGATGTGCATGTGTATTTCTAGTTAGCATCTAGAGAAAATGTTCTGCAATGAACTGTGAATACTAGATAAGAAAAATTACATGCGACTAATGCTGAGTACTTACTGTGACAAAGGGTATCCTCAGTGAAGGTGTGCCTGCTATCTTGCTCGTAAAAGACTCCTGCAGTTTCTTGGCCTGTGCGAAAACTGGCTCCAAATGTTTCTGGATATCATCAGGTGTCATGGCAGCATGCACATTCAGTTTGTGGAAAGTGGGCAAGATCTGAGCATTCAGCATTCCATAGAGCAGGCTGGCTGTGGACTGGTGTGTGTGTGTAGGGGATACAAACAGCAATACCATGTAATAGTAGTCAGCACACAAGAAAAATGTGTTACCTATTTACAAATGCAACGGATCGGGTGATTTTCTGAGCACAACATTTAACTGTTGACACAACTACATACAACTGTCTACCTGCTGGCAGTGGCATACCTCTGCACTATTCTCTGCTTCAGCCTTCTTAAACAGCTGTTCCAGTGAGGTATCCTGCTCCTGGGGGTTCTGCGGTGCCAAGAGGGTTACCACTGGGTCATTCCTCATTGGCAGCAGGAGGGAGCCCAACACAGAGTAGAACTGCATGTGGCCATGTAAGGGATCTGGCAGTTGTCCTAGCAACATCAGTTCCTCTTCTGCAACATGTTGGTCTACAGTAAGCTTTTCCATAATTTGTGCACACACCTAAAAGGAGGGATGAAAGGAGAGAAAGAGAAGTGGAAGGAAAGAGGAAAGGAGAGATGACCTTTTCAAAAAATACTGGGTATGGTCACACACAAGTTGTGACACACCAGGTAGTTGTCTGACACATCTGGGGAGATATCCTCCAGTTTTCTCCTCATCATGTCCAGCAATTGGCTGCACTGCTTCTTCCACTGCACCACCAGTGCATAGTTCCACAGCTTGGAGAGCATCTCCACAAGGGCAGTCTTTCCAACCCCCGTCTCACCCTCAATGATTACTGGTACACCACAATGGTATCTTAGGGCATGCATAAGTGGGAAAGGAAGCAGAGGGGAAGGGAAGAAAAAAGAACACTATAATAAAACACGTACTTGTACTAAATATATACATGTTCCATTGTTTTGGTTTGTAAGTCGGATTGTGACAGACCTCTCATGGATATTCAGCATTTTGATGGTATAGTCCATTGTGAGCACATATGCGGAATCATCGATGGGGGTCAGTCGTCCATCTTCAAGCTCTACACTGAGAGCCCGAGAGAGGTACTCATCCAGCAGCTCACGTGAGTAGAGTTCACTAAGAAAGAAATAGGGGAATTTTTAGGGACCTTTCTTTGTACTCTGTTGTTCTGGTATACTTATTAACAATAGGACTGTTGTAGTAGATTTTGGCAGTGAGACAGAACTGCATGAATATGGGCTCACTCCATGGAAGGAATCTTGACACCAATCTTCTTAAACTTCATCTTGTCTTGATCTAAAAGTTTATCTGGGTGGAGGGAGATCAGCCCAAGACTGCCCCCACCATCCTTAAAGTCATAGATCAACTGAGAGGGTAGGAGGGGAGGCAACGTTAAGGAGAGGAAAGGAGAGGGGGAAGGAGAAGGAAAGGAGGGGAGGAGAGAGGGGAGAGAAGAAAAGGAAGAGGAAAAAAAAAAAAGATGAGAAATATGGGAGGAATGACCTCAATAAAAATCAGTGGCTGTCATGTCATGGTAAGCATTTCTTCTGCCTTCTGTGTTGTTACATACCTGCTGGTGAGGCTTAAGGGACCAATTCTCCTTGATGTCAGGATCACAGAAATCCTCCACCTCCTTTAACATGGTTGTCATGAGAGTGGACCCCAGTTTCCTCGTATCTGTGCGCACCCGCTTCCCCTGCTCATCAGTGATGTACTCTCCTCCCCCAGTGTTATAATTAAAGGCAGGCAGGGTTTCAAGGAAACCACAGCGACGATTCATGTACCTGTTGATGAAACGATTTGTAGCTAGCTGAGAGATTTGAAGCATGTGTGTTTCTCACTTCATAAAAAGTCTCTGTGTAATCTTGGTGTTTTTGACATGATCTGGCATGTACTGCAGCAGCAGCTTCTGGCACTCCTCCTTTGGTAGGTCACGTTCACAGCTAAACTTGACTAGCTTGTGGGCATCAACACCAACTGCATATGTATACATGTGTGATGATAAATTAGTAAGACGCGTGCACACACACAACTCAGTTTCTTCACCTTCCTGGTACAGTCTGTCAATGCCCCTTGGCCCTCCAACTTGCAAGGCCTTCAGGTACTTGCAGACCAGCTGCACCTCCTCATCCACAGTGTAGGGTGTGTCTGGGTGGATGTAGTGAGGTGTTCCCAGGAGCCCCAGTGCTGGCACCTCTTGCCGGAAGTGCTTCAGAGCCTTGTCTGGTGTTGTGCTGTGGTCATGAGATGGAACCTGTGCATGTATAACAGAGAGTGGAGAAAGCATGTGAAAGGGGCGCACACATATGCACACACCGGCTGAAGGAGCATTCCTACATAATTAAAAACAAACAATCAAACACACACTTGTTGGCTCACTTACGCACAAAGTTGAGACTGATAAAGATGTCCCTAAAAGTATTATTCATGACACTTATGATGTGAAGATATTGGTATAATAAAGAAATTGAACAACCGTCATGTGCACGCTTCTTAGCATTATAGTAGAGTTAATGTACGTTAACTCGGGTTAATGCAGGCCACACCAGCAGATACGAGCTAACAACTGGTGGCATGGCAGTGCAGTGTGGCAAGCGCCCACACATAATCAAACCAGCTGGAGATCACCAGATAAAGCTGTGGTAGTTTATGGAGCCAGTGCTGCAGCAGTTCACTAAGTAGTCAGCTATTTAACTGAGCAGTCAGTTACTGTCTGTCAGTTATCATGTCGTAAGGTAGTACACCACATGCAGGAATGACCCTGAAAAAAATGGTGGCCACAGTAAAAGTGCATAAATGACATGCTTGAAATGTCTGCGTTAGATTAGTCAAAGGCCTCTATGAGCCATATCAGTCATTATCGAGTGCTTTCATGAGCAATGGGACCGTTAACTTTGCTGGAAAGCATCGCTAAAGTACCAGACTGGCAAGTCGCTAAAACAGGCAAATGGTCTATCTTCTGACTTGTTTCTTTCTTCTTCTCTCTACCTTCCACCAGGATAGCATGATAATGGCTGAAGCTATTACAACAATTCAAATGTGAAAAAAATCACCAGGTATTGCACTCACCACTTATCGTTCTCAAAGAAAGAACTCAAACTAGTCAGTGATTTTCAGGTAATCCCACCATTATGCTTGCCGCTATGCGTTATTTTGCTTAAATATAAAATATCCAATTACAAAAGTTCAACTGAGCAAGTAATTGGCATGCATTTTTGTAGAGAAGTTGACAGTTGACGCTTGAGTCTCAATGCATTGCAATTTATGACTTGCAAATTTCTACTTCTGATGTGACGTACTTGTGCTGGACTTCCGAGAAACACAGTATGCATAATAATGTCCACAAGAAACAGGTGCAGGATAAGCAAAACTACCTGTGAAACAAAGAAAGTAAAAGGCAAGCGTCCCATAATAATTACTGGAAGAACCTGGACAAACAAAGGGCGTCTTCCCGGGCATCTTTTCGCCATTTCAAGAAACTTACTGACACTAATATAGTTATTTTTACACACTAAGTGGAAAGAGAAAAAAATATAAATGAAAAGTGCACATGCATGCCCAAAGTTTTAGTGTTTCTTTCCAAGCCTGAGAGGACTTATTGAAGTTTGACAACACAGCTTGAAACAGTTATCACTGAAGTATCTACTGTGCAAACACTAAGGTTGAGAGCTAATCCACGGCGATTGCACAGGGCCATACATTTGCCATCAAGGAATTGGACTTACGGTGACACAGAATTTTACAGTGGCCAAACTAGCTATCTTAACATGAAGGTACTTACATTTACTAAAGACCAGAATGTGCAATTTTTAAAAAAAATCCCTGCTAACCTGAGTTATGATCAAAAATGTTGACAATTGAGTGACCACACAAACTTCATCTCGACTTGCAACTCTGGAGCCTTGTATAAGGCTAAGGTCCCGTACATTGTGAACAAGCTGGGTCTATTAGCTACAACTGTCTGGTAGCAGACACCACGGCCACACAGAGATATGTACAAGTCACTTTGACACTATTCAGTGAAGTGCGCACTTAGCTACTGGCTTGCTGCACTACAGCACATCCTGTGCATCCACAGCACTTTGATGGCAATGGCCCTTCTTTACAACACCAAACGATGTCTCTCAAAAGAGTTTTAGCTCCTACACCATTCAGATACAGATACACAAAATAGCAGTGTGGCCATCTTCAGCCCAGCCGATCATCACTAAACGGAGCCTGCGCTATAGCCATCAGAGATAGGAAGTCCGACACTAGTGATATACATCAACACATGATCCTGATTGTCAAGTTAATTGCTAACCTCCATTTCATTGTTTCAAGAACGATTTCTGGGCATCAAAAGCTTCTAGCGTGCTGGGTTCACTCAGGTTGGGGGGGATTTTCAACCATACTGAAGCTGTCTATTAGGTTGAGATCGATCACTGTCGTTCATCTAGCTCTCAACAGCCACATAAATGCCGTTAGGAGGTCACAAAGGCATGCAATGTTACTTCTGACTGGCGAGGCACTTTCAGCATCACGAAAATCCCCCTAAACCCATCATGATCTTTGCCGCACGGCGTTTCAGATTGTTGTATTGATGCTTTTTAGTCCTTGGAATGTTCATTAATGCATAGTGCACGTGACTGTGTCGGACCTCCTCCGTATAGCCATATACCGTAGTCTCGCGAAGAGTGCCGATGGGCGGAGCACCTTACAAGCCTGCCAAAGAGGGGGGTGGGCGCTCTTTTAAGTGTTACCGTATTTAATTATGAAAGAGCGCCCATGTATGCTTACAGCAACTCGTTACCCACAAATTCGCAGAAGTATTGGACAAACAATAACGTACAATGGAGCCACGGGCCTTGGAAGCTCACATTCTAATGGCATGCAACACTCCGAACGGCAAACGGCACCATGAGCGTGGTGTGGCTAGTGGGCGAGGCCCCATTAGCTGGCTACGACGCAAAGCCACCCTTCGGTAAAGTGTAACGTGAACTTTTCTTACCTCAGATATGCATGCATGAGTGCGCTCTGGTTGACCATGCGAAGCACACACGTTCTAGGGTGGGAACTTCGACCCTATACAGGAAATTGGACCAAAAGTAAGGGGTGAGCACTCTTTTGCAAGACTACAGTATAGAAGTTGGCTGGCTTTGTTTCTCATCTCGCCTCTACATGGCTTCAATTACCACCAATTAGCACCACTGGAATATTTAGACCACAGCTAGTTTATATCACAATACATGTGAAAAACTCATTTAGAACTTAGCCACTTGGTGCTCAATAACAGCTAACATACTGTACCAGCTCAGTGGGTGATTTCACCAGTTGGCTCAACCTTTGTTGTCAGTAGGATCATGTCTTCATTTAACCCTCTGTCTTTCACCCTTGCTTACCACACCCTTCATATATATGGCCTTTCTCTTAGTCAAAGTTTGTGCTCTTGCTGCTTGCTCACCACCTGGAAGTGTATGCCTCTAGTGGATCTGCTTAACGGTTTGTTATGGGTAGGATGAAATGGCCTGCCACCTACATCCGATACCGTACTCACTCGACATTACGCCCCCTTCGATTATAAGCCCTCCATTCCGTTTTGCACAAATTTCTTGCGGAGGTATATTTATCTCGAATTTAAGCCCCCCCTTGACCATACATGAAAAATTTAATACTGATACACAATAAGAACGGAAGAACTCTGCGACTCCGATGAACGAGAGGGAGGTTAGAACTCACCGTACCAGTCTAGCTACCTATTGGCCAGCGATACACTGACAAAGCGATTGGCTGCGCAGCGGCAGGCTCATAGCTAGCTCGTGGTGGTGCGAAAACTGCATCGCATTTTCTGCGTGTTGCCCCAGAGGTTATACACCTTTACCTCACCAATGCTAAACTTTCATGCAAGGTTTCGAAGGACGTGATGGTCCGGCATCTACACCAGTACCGTAGCGCTCAATCAACCAAGCGCCAGTCTCACACAGCAAACCAACGAACCCCTTCAACACTACAAACTCCTGCCACTACGGCTGCTAACCAATGCCAAGGTCGTGCAGTCAACACTACAAGTCAGTGGCCTCCCAGCTGACCATCAACTAGAAGGACCGAATGCCAACAGGCTAATAATAACAAAGCAAAGCATTTGTCAGCAGATGACAGTGATGATCCCGCTGTCCATCACTGCTGGTGTCCTCCTACTAACTCAAATGACCAGCAACATTTGTCAAAGGTCAAGAACACACTGCTGTCAATGTCAAGTGCAGATCGTTCTCTTCAGCTAGATCATCGTCCCCATCCCTCTTCACTTCTCTCTCCTCAGTCTGGTTGTTGGAGAGATTATCCGCTTCTTCATCATGTTACCAGAGATGCCACTCAGACCAATGTTCTCACCACCACACACGAAGGCGCCACCGCCACCATCACTACCACCAGGGTCACTGCTACAGCCACAGTAATTCCCACTCACCTACTCCATTTGTGTTCTTTGCCCCTCACAACAGTATTATTGTACTGTTCTCGCAGTGCTTGGGAATTTCACACTGGCTACGTGACAAGCATTCTCGGTGACAGAGGTTGTAGACTGAGATTGTGACTGACTCAATATAGTGAAAAGTACACAGCATTATATAGTGTGTCTAACAATATTCTAGAAGACAGACAACACAGCTGAAATACTTGCTAATTATCTTGGCATAGACAATTGTCTTGTGTTCTAATTACTATACAATATAGTTCAACTGTCACATTATCAAGAAAATCAGGGTAAATACATTGATTTTGATTACATGCTGCCTGCAGTAGATGATATAGTGCCAGTTTCGTGGGCCCAACCCCCAGTGGCCAAAAAAAGAGTCACCAAAAGAGAAACCCACCCAGTAAAGTCATGGACATTTAAACCTGGAGGGAGACTAGCCTCATACCCAGGCTCCTCCCCAGAAAACTGGGAGAGAGCCTGGAAGTTCTGATCATGAGCCCCATGACATACTATGTGCGGTTTACGTGTTCATGCGAATTATTGCCTACGCAGTCTACACTCAGCGTTATCAGCGCTATATGATGGTTGTTGTTGTAGTTCTGGATGTTGCTGAGGCTACAGATGGGCACTGGAAGGCTGCTTCACAGTTATCTAGCTAGCTGGTAAGCAGTGTAGCTTCTACCCCACACCTCGTTCCACTCAAATGGCGCTGAAGACAGTTGCTTTATCGACATTCACAGCAGTGGCTACCGCTCACTATGACAGCAAAGAGTATACAGAACTCACAACTGATCACAGAGGCCTTCCAAAGACTGCTTGCTGAAATAATGAGCGATGGCCAATGCTGTGAATGTCGATGAAGCGACTGCCTCCTGCGCTGTTTGAACTAAACAATGTCGTGGCAGGCAGGCATGCAGTGTAGAGCTTGACGTTACAGTAGAAGCTATACTTAAAATATCATACCGGGAGCATGAAGGCTAGAGGGAGGCATGGAACAGCTTCCTTATCATTGCCACATATCACACACCTTCTCACCTGGAATACAATACCAGGCACTGGTGTCCCACCTCTTCCAGGCCTGCCCATACAAGTAGCATTGCTATGACCAATAATTCTGCCAGGCAGCTGCAGGGACCCGCTGCTCTGCTGGAATATCTTTAAGGAGAATTTGCTGGTATGGTGATCAACCCGCCAGTCCTTTTGAGCACCAATCTCCTCCTGCCTTGGACCCTCCAACCCCAGACACAGCAGTGGGCAGGCTACCACAACCATCACGAACACTAGCAGACCTTCCCATTAGACTCACACTGAGATTGAGATCTGCAAGCACTATGATCTCAGAAACTACAACCAGGGGAGGAGTGCAAATTCACCCATGCCTGCTGGAATGCAGGCTGTCAAGGCCTGCACCCTGCTAAGGCATGTCCCATGCAGGGTGCTGCTGGTGAATGAGCTCTAGCGAGCTCATTCAGTCCTACAACACACAGAATTTGAGAGAGAGTTGGCAAATTACCTGGACAAGGCCTTCATTGCATGGCTGCTTGATGCAATCAACAATGGAGTGTCCATTGGCTAATCTGGTCTACATACTCCCCATACCTCCCTAAACCTAACCGCAGCTCATCATCACCCAGCAGTGATTGACAAAGAGCTGCAGAATAAAATCAAGTCAGGTCGCATCTTAGGACCTTACAACGACAGGCAACTCCCAAACCTGCGCTGCTCAGGGGGTGGTGCCCGACAAAGGTGGCAATTGGAGAGTAATAATGCATACCTAAGGATCCCCAGGAAGTATCATATATGACTACATCCTTCAAACTGAATACGCAATGCATTCCTTCCCCGTCAATGATGCCATCCAGCTCCTGTCCACCTGGGAGCGTGGGGCACTCATAGCCCTAAAACCTGCTGTTCAGATGATCCCTGTTCGGCACCAAGACTGGGAGCTCCTTGGCATCCATTGAAGGAATCACTATTATGTGGATACTTGCCTCCCATTTCTATTTAATCACCAGAGAGTCAGTACACTTTCTATGTAGGGATGGTATGAACGTACAATATATGCAATACTTAAGCAAAAGCTGTACAACTTCACCACAAATATGCTCAAAGTTTAAGTGCCCAGCCTTCCTCTTTGAGTACCTTCATGATCAGCAAGACTCATATAGTTACCCAAAAACCTTGCGGAAGACAGCTAAACGCAAAAGTATGCGGTAGCGAAAGTGCCATTTTGTTCTTTTTTTCTTTCTTTCTTGCTTGCTAAGACCACTATGTTGAGGAATGATATCTCGAAAACTCACTGTGAAATTAGTACGAAACTGATGCTTATCATAGCGCGGAGACTTATGACCACTCAGTGTCTTCATAGCTTGAAATTAACCCTGGTCAATAATAATGCTGTTCACAGCACTGCCTGGCTGCTGTCCGTTGCATAGGACGTTATTTTATAATTTTGTATGCATGCGCACACATAAGTCTCGTTTGCATACCAAAGACCACGGTCATTGATACATATAAAGTGAAGGCAAATATACAAAGCCCCATCCCTGCATCTTTTTCACACTATACAGTATTCTTAAAATTGATTTATCTATCACAGTCAGCCAACTACATCACCATACTGCACTGAACAGCTGGGCTCGGACAGACATTCAGTGGTGGCTCCAGTTCCTTCCAGCATGAAATGGATTCAGTGGAAGAGCCATGTTCCTGGACACAACCTCTGGATCTTCAGTTTTACACAGATGCCTCTGGTAGTAAAGGCTATGGGGCCCACTTTGCGGATGCCCGGCTGCATGGCAAATGGCAACCACATCAACAGCACCCACACTGATCAATCCAATGGCAAGAATTGTTTGCCATCCTGGCAAATGAATTTGCTTCTGTTGTGACAATCAAGCCACTGTGAATTCCTGGAAGAGAAAGTCCATGAAACACCCACAAATTGCCAATCTCCTTTGACTCCTGTTTCTGTGTGTTGTCAGTCATACTTTCACTATAGCATTGATGCATGTACCAGGCAGACAGAAATCCCACACCAATACCAGCCACACTCACACAGCTGT
Organism: Agelas oroides; assembly: GCA_949130485.1. Lineage (NCBI taxonomy): Eukaryota > Metazoa > Porifera > Demospongiae > Agelasida > Agelasidae > Agelas > Agelas oroides. The sequence continues at coordinate 18,486,204 of OX422185.1, forward strand.
GAGCCGGCAGCTCCACACGCTGCACAACTTGGCCATATCTTCCTCCTCTTCCAGAGCATACAAATCCAGCCTCTGCCGCTTCCACCAATTTTGCAAGCATCTGAAACTAACTGCACTTCCTGCCAGCAAACACACAGTGGCCTTATTTGCAGCGGGGTTAAGCAGGTCTGTGACACACAGGACAGCCAGGGTCTATTTCGCTGCAGTCCCTTTCCTTTACCGGAGAGCTGGGTCTGTGAATCCTGACACAACATAACCAATCCCTCTAACTGGCCTTGCATGGGATGGTTCACTACCCCCCTCACAGCATGCATTTGTTCACAAACCTATTACCATCAGCACTATTAACTCAGTCCTTGCACTACACCCACCAGTGGTGCAAGCATGACTGTGCGATGCTCAGGGCAGCCCTCTGCCTAGCTTTCTACAGGTAGTGAATTCACCACCCTCAGCCGGGGAACCTTCAATCCAGCAATCCACGCCTCCATCTCTATCGTACACTTCCGCATTAAACCATCAAAGACCAACATGCTTTCGGTCACACAGTCTTCCTGGGAGCCATAGGAGGTAAATGGTGCCCAATATGGATCATACAGCATTACCTCACCCATTACTTGGCCAGTCCACAGGAACCCCTCTTTATCTATTGCAATGGCAAGCCACTCACCCATCAGGATTTTCACCATGACCTTCGTCCAATCATCAATTGTATTGGGCTTCCCCTTGGAGAATACTCACAGCCTACATATTGGGACTGCAACTACAGCTGTGGCTGCAGGGATCTCTGGTTAGACCATAAAACAGCTAGGACGGTGGTGCTAGCCTCGTTCCCAGACCACTCCCAGATTTTACCTTGCAGCTGTGGAGAAAAATCGTCCACAGCTGTGTGATGAAATCTGGGAGCGGCCTGAAAACGAGGCTACAGCAGTAAGGTGCATACAAATCATACAAATGCCCAAAGGGCAACTTTCTCCTACTTCCTCCTCCTGGCTCAACGTAAGACTGGATCACCATGAACATGCGATTGGTTGAGTTACTATGTATACATGCACACTGAACAATACTGTTGTGTACTACGCCAACATGTCATTCACCACTTATAGTCTACCAGTCAGTTGTGTACCCGTCCAAATTTGGTGATCCTCATGGTGAACTAGGTTTATCTCACAATTACAGCCAAAGCAACTGGCGGTAAACATGGGCCAAATAGCCCAATGCAGGCCAGCACCAGCATCCTGGTCATGTAGAGCTAGAGAGTCAGCACTCTTGAGAACCACTGGTATGCTAGCCTGACCCCTATCAATGGCCAAATAATCCAGTGTGGTAGCTTAATAGCAATCAGCGGAGAGTGACACATACCACCACTGTGAGAATGGAGTGGTTAACCATAATGCTAGGGTAGCATATGCTGGGGAGAAGTGTTAAATAGAGCAGCCTGTCTAGGCTTTCCACAGCTGCTAAGGAGCATGAGACAGGCTTCTATGTTTACAAAGCAGGCCAGTTTTGATCAGGCCACAAATCACAAAGTTACAGCACAGTGTGTTTTGTGGATAATTAGAACCACTACTGGAAGCACAACTAGGGGAGTGCATTAGTGTTTCATAGCACTACCTCTTTCTACTTGCATACATCTCATATAACAATAGTTTCATTCCCAGGCCATCCCCACCTCCAACTGTAGCCTACAGGCGGAAAATGCCTGGGGAAGAGGCTAGGGTGTCAAATGTATGCCGGTGTTCATGGAGCAATATAGTTTGGGTATGTGCTCATCTTAGGTTCACTCTGTGTCATTACTGTGGAATGGTAGCTAATGCTGCAGGCAACAAGGTCTCAAAGCATTTGGAGGTGGCCTGGAGAGTTGCAAGTTAAGGGTGAGGGTTCAACACCTTAGTACGAACAAGTACATTCCATTGGTTTCCTGTGACTCCAACTTATTCACATCTTGGCACTGTCACCTCAAGTGTCTATAGTGGATATTTGCTGAGTACGTACAGCTTTGGGATCAGAATTCTCTCAGCTATGGAGTATGAGGTCTTGATGTAGACTATATTGTCAGCCCTTTTCCTGAGCACAGTTACTGGAATTGTGGTATGGAGTTTGAACAGCTCTTCTCTAGGTTTTGTTCAGTAAGGGTTATTCGATTGAGTCATGCAGGCCTCTCTGATTTGAATTCTACCAAGCTGATTGCTCTGTACACTTGAGCACTCCCCGTTGGCGGCAGAGTCACGAAGCACGCTGTTAATAATCAGTCTCTGTCTCGCTAGTCATGCCTCCCTTTCCTCACCATTTACAAGTCCCTGTTGCGTCGACTCCCACTGTTCAGCCTTTCTGTCCTGCTACTCTTGAACCATGCAATGTGGAAATATTGCATCGCGCACAAATAGGGCAGACGGAATACGCATGTACCATATAAACATGTATATGTTCTGTGCAATCTGAGAATTTGCACAATCTCGAGATTGTGTTGCGCATTCTCAGAATCCCAAGATTGCACAACTATAGTGCACAATCTTTTACCCCGATGCGCATGTGCAGAAACCCTCACGTGGTTATGAGATTGAGAGAAGCTACTAAAAATGGCGACTTTGTGTATATCTTGTAAAATAGCAGAGTTCAGGCAATGATAGTTTGGCTTAGGTTGGTTGAAAACAAACCTGCCTTACTCAGGACATAGTCAGGAGACTTGCTAGTAAAGTCTGAATAAGCTACAACGCTGGAAATGCGGGTACCCGCTGTGTACCTGAAAATGACCAATAATACATGGCAAAAGTTGGCTGACAGTTTCACCAAAGGTACATTTCAACTGTCGTTGACACAATTAGATAGTATACACTCGATTGAACCAGTAGCGTGTGGCATATAAGCTGACTGTGGCTAACTACGATCGACAGGCAAACTTCGAACGTGACCTACTCCTCTGCCGTTGCTCATTGATACACAGCATTACTCACTCTTCCAGATCGCAATATGCCTCCTATGGAGGCAGATACCACTTATCGAGGATGTCTTCCATCCTGCAAGCTACACAGTAGATCACTCACTGTCGGGCATACAGTCGCATGCGATCTTGAGATTGCGCACATGTGTTACGCAATCTCACGATTGCGCAAATTCTCAGATTGCGTGGAACATATATATAGACAATTTTCTGTTTTCCTCACAAATGTGGGGCTCGCTGCACTCACCCCAATTAAGCCAGCTTAGAAGGTTTACAACAGAAGTAGTTGTTATTGCAAGAAGAGCTGACAACAGATTGAGCAATAGCAGAAGCACATGATGGTTCTATTCTGACTCTGAGCTGGTGTGAGACATTCCAAAATAGATCAGCTACCGGTCAGGCTGGTCAGGCTATGGCCCGACCACTTACTGGGCTAACTACAAAAATTATTCATGGTCTTACCTGGTTTACTGCTACTTTATACAAGCACCTACTGCTCTTATACTTTGGCAGTTTTTGCCACTGTACTGGCCAAGTTCAAAGTCTTTCATGCACATGAGGAAATAATTATTGCTTACCGCGATACCGAGCATGGCTACTACTCAGCAGTCGATTTACCAAATCTACTAGATATTGCTGAACGACCTTATCATCCAAGCAAAGACACTGATCTCCCACAGCGAGAATATGGAGAGACTAATATTGTGAAGAGGTCCTTTCAGTCTCAGTAAGTGGCAGTGGTTGCAATCTTGGGATTCTCGCCGTTGTGTTAATGATTTTGTCAGTTTGCATGAAAGAGAGCAAAGAATAGCAAAATTATTTGTCATTATCAGTTGTTTGTCATTGTTATCAGTTGTTTTCTGATGTTTAAATAGCTATACACAGCTGTTGTGAATAATGCTTCTTTACCCCCTCAGATTGCACCAGAATCAATCTCAGAGCAGCGAAAATGCTAAATTTTTCTTGGGAGGGGGGGGCATGCCCCCAGACCCCCCTAGCTGACGCACTTACGCATGTGTACAGTCACACTGCTAGAGCCTGACCACTCCTTTTGGTATAGCTCCGGGCCTGCCAGTAGTAAAACATCTTAGATGTTTTACTACTAGTCTTTGCCAAAACCCTGCCCGTTGATTCTTGGATGTATTTACTGAGAGGCATCCAACAGTGATAGTTAACCCTTTACCCCCGATAGTGCCCGTATGTGCCCGGAATTTTTACAACCTTTAAACCCGATAGCGCCCGTATGCGCCCAAGTTAGCTTCTGGCTATTTATCGCCACAACTGCGCATTTTTGAGTTAGTACATAGTTATTATAAGCCACAGGAAGTCGATCGAAGCATAATTAGCCGGGGTGTCCCATAGGGACTTTCCCCGGAAATCGCGTTCGAAGTTTGGCTGCCGACCGTGTTGAACCTAGCATTGTCACAGAACAGCTTGTATCCTACGCGCAACTAGTTCTACAGAATTGTTTCTAGCTAATCATCTAAACAACAATGAAAACGTACCTTCGCTGGGAGTTTGCCCACAGATTTCCCGTCATTTCCAATGGATAGCGAGTACCCGTCCTTCATCCGTTCTGGCTAAGTCGAACTTCACCATCAACTCGTATGACTACTTCCTGTCACTACACATGCTCAGTTGTGTGGAGTCCTTACATACTTTTTCATCTACAGCAGCCCTAGCAATACAATCATGCCTTATGTAGCGGACAATACATATGCCCTTATTTGGTCATAAAAGTGACAGACATACCAGACATACCAGAATCACCGGCTCCTGTGAACATTGTGGACATTGTGCTCAATAATTATCTGTCTGATCAACACCTGCATTATTTCTGAACTTGTGTACATAAAGCCCAATTGTATCATTGCATTTGAGTCCTTCTTATACAAATCATAAGAGTCACAACAGTGGTGGCAGGGGTGGGATGGCGACCCCAGCTCCGCTAATCCGGACACCGCGTCCTTATTCGGTGGGCGACGACTTCGCCCTGTGGATCCGCCGGTTTGAGGCGTATACCCGTGCTGTAAGAATTCCTGATGACAAGCTGTCAGATGCCTTGTTGGCTCTGTTGGACGATGCTGCGTTCAGAGCGTTCGATCTGCTTGGACTACCTGAAGAAACTGTGAAGGACTACAAGCGGCTGGTGGACGCACTCAAGAAGAGGTTCGCTCCAGGCGCTGGACAGCAGGAGTTACGATTTCTTCTGGGACAGCGTGTACAAGAAGCAGGGGAGACGTTGGACGGTTTTGCAGATGTGCTCATTCATCTCGCCAATCGCGCATACCCTGCAATGGAGTCTAAGTTAAGAATGGAGCTGGCCCGGGACAGATTTGTGGCTGGAGTACAGGAAGAGTATATACAGGAAGCCCTTCTGAGATCCCCGCCAGATACCCTCGACCAAGCGAGAGAGACGGCAAAATGCGCTGAGGCTGCTCAGGCTGCTCGTAGGCGAATGCGGCCCAAGAAGACGGGAGTATGTGCAACAAGCAGCGAGAATGTGGATACGGCGACAGTTGAAAGCAAGAACCCTGTACAGGGCGAAGTTGCTGCAGTCGGAAACCCTCGGGAAGAGCTGGCGGAAGCAGTCCGCCGCAACACAGAAATGTTGGAACGACTTCTTTCCCAACTGCAAATGGCCAGCACCAGTAGCAAGGACAGCGGAAGAGCTGTGAGGAGACGACCCCCTACCTGTTGGCGGTGTGGGCAGCTCGGCCACCTTCGACGCGACTGTCCGGGAAACGAGAAGCGGCCGTCGACTTGGGTCGATCGGCGGCCGCGAGCCCAATAAACGACCTCGAATTGCACCCTCGCCAGATTGTCAGTACAGCCATGCCGCAGGCAGTTTTTACGGAGGGGAAAGTAGACGGAGTAGCCGCATCAATCCTGGTTGACACTGGTTCTGCCGTTACAATTGTTCACCGCCGACTGTGGGAACGTGGTCAGGGCGATGCACGGAAACTACAGCAAGTCTCAGGAGGACCCGTTGTAGTGGCCAACGGTGAACCGCTGCATATCCTCGGACAAACCCAGAGTAAGATTCATCTGGCTGGAATTGAATTTGCTCACAATGTGTTAATCACTGGGGATGTAAGTCAAGATTGCCTACTTGGTGCAGATTTTCTGACATCGCATGGGTTTGTAATCGACCTTCAGTCTCAAGTGCTTCGCCAGGGACAGCTGTCAACACCATTGCTCCTGCAGCGCGGCCAGTGTACGTCAGCATTGTCTGTTTGCAAAGTGTCTGTTGGGAACACGGTGATTCTCAGGGCTGGAGAGGAAAAAATTGTTGTTCGCTAATATTGACAATTCCTCTTACCCCACAGGTACTGCTGGAGTTCTTGAACCCAAGGAGGGATTCGAAGACCGTCACCAGTTACTTGTGGCCAGAGTTGTAGCGACACCTGATGATGGAGTGGTCCCACTGAGAGTGGCTAACCTGACTACGTCGGCCATTACTCTCTACAGAGGTACAAACATTGCCAAATTCTGTCCTCTGGTTGAGCCAGACAATAGTGAAGCAGAGACTGCCGAATATTGTGAAATACCACTGTCACTCAATACAGACCAGGTGTGCCAGGTTGGTGTTCAGCAAACAGCAGCCTCCTTGTTAGAGATTGACACCAGTGCCATGGACCAGAATCAGAAAATGCAACTTGAAGAGTTGGTACAGGACTTTGCAGATGTATTCTCTACTGGCAAGCAGGACCTAGGTCGTACTGACTTGGTCTATCATAGCATCCCTACAGGGGATGCTGCCCCTATCAAGCAAGCTTCACGCAGGCTGCCGGTCCACTACCAACCTGAAGTCAGCAAGCTACTTGACGAAATGCAACAGCAGGGAATCATCGAACCCTCTTGCTCACCTTGGGCTTCCCCAATAGTGTTGGTACGGAAAAAAGATGGGTCACTCCGATTCTGTGTAGACTATCGCAAGTTGAACAAAGTGACCAAGAAGGATTCATATCCCTTACCCAGAGTTGATGACCTTCTGGACTCCCTAGCGGATGCACAATGGTTCTCAACATTGGATCTCCGAAGTGGTTACTGGCAGGTGGAGGTCAACCCGGCTGACCGGGAGAAGACTGCATTCTCAACACCACATGGACTCTTTCAATTTAGAGTCATGCCCTTCGGATTGTGCAACGCTCCTAGCACATTCCAACGGCTTATGGGGCTAGTCATGGCAGGGTTTCGTTGGGAAATCTGTTTAGCATATTTGGATGATGTGGTGGTGTTTGGCCGCACTTGGAAGGAGCACCTTGAACGGCTCCGACTGGTACTGACCAGACTACAAGAAGCACACCTCAAACTTCATCCTAGGAAGTGCCAGTTTTTTAAGCAGAGTGTCTACTTCCTTGGCCATGTGATTTCCAACAACGGCGTGAGCACAGATCCTGCCAAGATCAGTATTGTTTCTAACTGGCCAACCCCTACCAATGTTACTGAGTTGCGAAGCTTCCTGGGACTGGCGTCCTACTATAGGCGATTCATCCGCCACTTTGCAGAGGTAGCAGCTCCCCTGTATCGTTTACAAGAGAAAGGAAGTACATTCCGGTGGACAGCCAACTGCAGAGATGCATTCGAAATCCTCAAAAAGAAGCTGACCTCAGCTCCAATACTGGCCTTTCCCAAACCTAGTGATACCTTCATTCTTGACACGGATGCCAGCGAGTGTAGCATTGGAGCTGTGCTCTCTCAGCGCCAGGAAGGAATTGAACGGGTCATTGCTTATGGTAGCCGTACCTTGACAAAGTCCGAGAGAAATTACAGCACAACCCGTAAAGAGTTACTTGCCCTGGTGTACTTTGTCCAGCATTTTCGTTGTTACCTGCTTGGGCACCCGTTTATAGTCAGAACTGACCACGCAGCACTCACTTGGCTCCAGCAGTTTAAACACCCTGAAGGTCAGCTTGCTAGGTGGTTGGAGCAGTTACAGGAATTTGAATTCCAAACGGAACACAGGCCAGGAAAACAACATTGCAATGCTGATGCTCTCTCTCGGTTACACCAGCCACAAACATCTGTTGTTTACTATCCTGGAGTACAGACCGTGGAACATACTTGGGCTCTGTCATGGTCCCCTGAAGAGCTGAAACAGGCTCAGTCAACAGATCCTACACTTGGTGTTATCCTGGTTTGGATGAAGCAAGAAAAGCAGAGACCTTCCCTGACAATGGTTGCAGGAAAAAGCTCAGCAGTGCATTCCCTCTGGGCTCAGTGGAGCAGGCTGGAAGTGATTAATGGCCTACTCTATCGATGGTGGGAGGAAGCCAGCACTGGTGTTCAAAGCCAGCAGCTAATTGTTCCTCAGAGTCTCCGTTCGCAAGTGCTGAAAGCTCTTCATGATGCGGCAGGAGGAGGCCACTTGGCAGTACACAAGACCTTCGTCAAAGCCAGGGAACGGTTTTACTGGCCAGGACTAAGAAAAGATGTTGAAGACTGGTGTCAAAAGTGCAGAGATTGTGCTGAAAGCAAGTCCCCTAGTACTTGCGCTCGTGGGCCCCTCAGTCCAAGTGTCGTCGGCTATCCAATGGAGAGAATTGCTTTGGATGTCTTTGGGCCATTACCAGTCACTCAGCATGGAAATAAGTACATACTTGTTGTCAGTGACTATTTTACCCGTTGGGTAGAAGCTTACCCACTTCCTAATCAGGAGGCCTCTACTGTGGCAAAGGTGCTGGTGAATGAGTGGGTCTGCAGATTTGGTGCCCCTGATGTTATTCACTCGGACCAAGGCAAGAATTTCGAGTCTCACCTTTTTGCAGAAGTATGCCACCTTCTTGGAATGGAGAACCAGGACAACACCTTACCATCCACAATCAGATGGGTTGGTAGAGAGATTCAACCGAACCTTACGAATGCTACTGACAATTCGGATGAATCAAGTCCCAGAAGATACCTGGGATGAAGAACTCCCTATGCTGATGCTGGCTTACCGCTCGAGTGTGCAGGAGAGTACCCGGTTCACTCCTTACCGACTGATGTTTGGACGAGAAGTCCAATTGCCTGTTGACATAATGTTTGGTGGTGGGCCCACTCCAGGAAAGACACACAGTGAGTATGTGACTCAGCTAGACAAACGCCTAGAACAAGCCTATGAAGTGGTTCGGGAACATTTGAAAACAACACAGAAGTACCAAAAACAGTGCTATGATAGAAAAGCCACTGGAGGGCGATACCAGCCAGGAGATCTTGTTTGGCTATACTCCCCTGCCGTCCCAAAAAGGAGGTGTCCCAAATTTCACAGACCTTGGAAAGGACCATACCAAGTGCGGAAAGTTCTGTCAGATGTCACATACCGCATCCAGTTGGTAAAGTCCCCTAAGAATAGTGGCGACAGACGATGCAAACGCAGAGTGGTGGTGCATTTCAATCGGCTCAAGCCTTGCAGCATCACTCAGAGGCAAGAGACAGAAACTCCTCAGTCATCTACAGACACCCCTCAGTCATCTACAGACACTCAACTGGCTGATGAAGCACCCCCCGTTGAAGATGTGTGGACTCCTCTGTTGGAGCAAGCCGGTGGGCCTGACCACCAACCTAGTGTGGAAGAGCCAGAACAGCTACGAGGTGGAGCAGTCTGGGGAGGAAGGCTGCGCAGAAATGTATGGGCACCTGACTGTTTTCGACCGGGGACGGTCGCCACTCAACAAAGAGGGGAATAGTGTAGCGGACAATACATATGCCCTTATTTGGTCATAAAAGTGACAGACATACCAGACATACCAGAATCACCGGCTCCTGTGAACATTGTGGACATTGTGCTCAATAATTATCTGTCTGATCAACACCTGCATTATTTCTGAACTTGTGTACATAAAGCCCAATTGTATCATTGCATTTGAGTCCTTCTTATACAAATCATAAGAGTCACAACACTTATAATACTTTTTCTGGATGTATGCACACCTTCTATGTCTTGCATTATACCACCAGACCTGCTGCAGTCTTCATGTACTTTGTTGTGTCAGCTGTTGCCTTCTTATCACGCTAAGCTATCTTAACACCTACTCAGTTGAGCTTCCAGGGTGTACTTGCTATGAATAATACGAGGCAAATGTAGAGGAGCGTGAGGAAGCAGAATTGGACTGTTGTATAGCTAGGCTTACCCAGTGAAGTATCAGATCACAGCACACAAGCCGTGGCATGTACGTAACTCAACAAGGTTTGTCGCTCTACTGACTGCAAAAGTGCTTAACAGCTTAAAACTGTCGCAATTGCAGAGGGTAGCTCGTCATGGGGTGGTACCATAGAATGGGCTGTTCCTTTTAACAAGGGTGCCCCGTATGGATGACAGTGCTATTTGCCTACCCTGGGACAAAAATTTTGGCTTGACACCCCTAGAACAGACAGTAGTATACGGAGGGTTATGGAAAATTTACAAAAAATTAACTAAAGTATGAAGATATCCTAGTATGTCAATACCCCTTGGGACAGACACTGAAAAACCATCTATACAGGGTACCCTTGTAAAATGGAATAGTACAATGGAACCACTTGTTCTACCTAAGCAGCTACTCTGGCTAACAGACTACGTAAGTCTGAACACAGCCTGGCTTGTCATGTATAGTCCTTACTTGAGGCGTTTTATAGAAAGGCTGGCAGATGGGGGTCACCACGCACCAGCTGTGAAGCAGAATCTCTGCCGCCTTCTGCGTTCAGCCTGTCTACACAACTGTTAGTGCTTGTATACATAGACATACGGTAGGTACTCACGCTCCAGCTGCCTATGCCGATGTCACTGCCAACACAACTGCTATCCTTGTACGATAGGTGTGCACACTCCGACTGTCCTTCCTGGCTGTCTTTCATAAGCGTCATCTTTCAAGCTCACCTTGGAGGTAGCTGCCTAAGGATAAGCTGGCTGCCAAGTTATATGCTTATGGTCCACATGCGGCCTGTGGGTATTGTATTACATTACAGCGTCCAATAACATATGGAACGACGTACACCAGATATATATATATATATATATAATGTTATAATTGGGGCGAGCGTGAGTGAGCCCCACACTAGTGAGTAGAATTGCAATTTTTATATATATAAATGTATACTAACAAAATGGCATACAGCGGTAAGCATAAGAGTGGGGTTACCTGAGAATTGCCAGCTAGTTGGAGTTCCTTGAGAATGATAGGTGGTAAGTGCAATACCTAGTGATTTATGTTGTTTCTTTTTCGCGTTAGAATCGTTGTAATAGCTTCTGCCATTATTGTGCTAGCCTGGCTTACACAGAAGGAAAGAAAAGTCAGAAGATAGATGATTTGCCCGTTTTAGTGACTTGCCGGTCTGGTACTTCAGCGATACTAAAGTTAAGAGTCCTGTTGCTCATGGAAGTACTCGATAATGACTGAGATGCCTTATAGAGGCTGTTGACTAATCTAACACAAACATTTCAAGCGCGACATTTGTGCATGTTTAATGTGGCTGCCTTGGCCATCCCTACTACCGTACGCCATGATATTTGATTAAACACCCCCTTCTTTCTTTAAACTCAAAGTAGTGTACAAGAACCGGAAATGTATTAGCACGAACTTATCACAAGCCAAAAGCCAAAAGCCAAATAATCAACTTGTTGACCAATAAAAAAGTTTACTCCATGCAAAAAAAGGCTGCATAACTATGAAAGTATCTTATCAGCCTTCTCTATTATTTGGCATCTTCATTACATGCACACAAACATACCCACACACGTACCTCCACATAGACAGCCCAAGCCAGGCCTCCTGGGATACGGAAGGATAGTCCAGTGTCAGAATCTTCCACATAGCCCAGCATCAGAAGCTCAAAGAAGAACCAGCCAATCATTTCCATCAACTGCTGGTGTTGATCTCGCTCACTCTTATCCACTGACTCCTGTGAGGAAAACACAGAAAACATAAGGAGAAAGGAGTGGGAAGGGAGGGAGGGACTTCTCTACTATTAACTCTTTGAACGCGATAGGCGTATATATATATACGCCTGATCTTTACTTCCCGTGAGTATGATAGGCGTATTTATATGCCTACATTACATTCAGGCCACTGCCGCGTGAAGAAGCGAAGCCTAGCGGCTCTTCGGGGTAAATCCCTTCTTATTTAGTGGTAATTGTTGAGGCCACGCCTTTCCACTTACATCACTATCCAGGAAAAGCAGAAAGGGGCAATGCTTCTTTGTTGATCGATCGTGATTAAATTGGCTAAGGGTTGCCAAACACGAAGCTTTTTCTCAAACGAAGTACTACCCTCAAATAACTTGGAAATCGGCTGAATCTGTCGGAGCTGTAGGTAACAAGTGGGAAAATCGGCACCGTTTTGAAGTGCTGGTGAGTTACAAGTATGCCACGCATAAATGGCTTCAAACAAGTAGAAAGACCTTACCAGGCTGTGAATAGTTACTTAGATAAACTAGTCCAACCTAGTTACACACTATTTACGCAAGTCAGGCTACTGGCTACGCCTAAGCAACGCTTGACACTTTGACCTCCGAGTGGTAACGCTGATTGTGCAACAGCTGTCACGGTTAATTAACGGTGACGTAAAATTGCTGTCACGTTCAAAGGATTAAAACTTGGTAAATATCTGACCACTTCTGAAGTTATAACAATTGCAGACTTGCACTGCCTTCCCTCCCACTTCTTCCTTCACTTCCTTACCCCTGGTGGCAGCATAGTGAAGTTGAAGAAGATCGCACAGTTCCTCTGGTTGAGGGGCAGTGTACGCAGCTTGGTGATGGCTTTCAGTGGGGTGAAGGCCTCATTGACAGCAATGGTCAGAGTGGCTGGGCTGTAGGCCAGCTGTTGCTTGATGTAGTGTGTCTTGCCATCACCTGAAATGGGAGGAGGGGGGGTTAGGAGGAGAGGAGGACAATAACACATCACAGTCTCATAAAGGGGTGTCCATGGGCAGAGCACCTTACAAGTTTGCCAAAGTGGATGGGGGGTGCTCTTTTAATTAATAAACCCTTTAACACCTGAATGTTTTTCACTTGAGACTACTTTTAGCGTATACATGTCTCTAAAGCATCTTGTCTTCATTTCTGAGCTCTGATTCCAAACTGAACCCAAGTGCACTTTCAGCCACAATAAACAGACTCATGACCTTAACCACGCCCACTCAGTAACGAGAATGCAATAGTCAGCATTCTCGGTTGGCAACCACCCTTTCAGAGCCCAAGCAGCCTTCTCTGCCACAAATAAACCCCCTACAAGGTGAGAGTAGCATTCTCTAAGCCCATTCATGTAGCCAGAGCCAACCGGTGCCAACCATGGACCTTTCACAGCCAAGCCTAGCAGCTGCCATGCGCACAGCACCGTGCAGGTGATCCCACCCACCTCCACCTGTCCCACTCTTTCGGCTAGAACCTGCGCACCAGCATGCAGACTATCTTTTCTGCACAGTGCGCAGTATAATGTAACAAAAAGTGCACTATAGGGTTTAAAGGAAAGTGTTTCTGCATTTAACCACGAAAGAGTGTCCATGTACATTGACAGCAACTCAATGTCTCAAATCTGTTACCTTGCTGGAGTTGACGGCAAATTACTGTGCAACAAAGCCACCAGTCAATGTCATGCAACACTCTGAATGACAACATGCCACGATGAACAAGGTGCAGCTAGCCAGCAAATGAGGACGAATTAGCTGTCTGCCTGCACAAAGGCACCTTGTAATAACCTTCACTAGTGTAATGCTCAGATATGAATAGCGCTTGAGGCTGTGCTTCTTCAAACTTCATCAGTGCGCTCCATTAGAACACAAAGCTCACTCAAGGGTAGGCATTTATTTGAGTAAACTTTAACAATACAGGAAATTGAGCAGGGGTGGGCACACTTTTCGTTGGTGGACACTGTTCTGCAAGACTACAACACTTTTCACTGCAAAATATTCAATGTAGTATACAGAACTTCCTACTAACCTGCATGGCCGTAGACCAACTGCACACAAGCAAAGTTCTCCAACTGTTGCAGACAGATCTTGCGAGCCTCCTGAAAGTTCAGACTAGGCCCATTTTCCTGCACAAGTAATATGACAAAACTTAAAAAGGAGGCCATGCCCTAGTGACCGATCACACCAACAATCCCTCTCCTTCTGCCTGTTTCTCTCCACTCTATCTCCACCCCACCCGCTCCTTTCTCTTCCGCATCCCCCTACCCTCCCTTCCCTCTCCCCCTGCAACTCTTTCTATATTCCCACCACATGTTCCTTGAGCATAACTGAAGGCATCTTCCTCAGGACAGAGGGAGCTGTCTCAACCAAGTGAAGGCTAGGTGCCTTGAAGGAAGTACCCATCTCCTTCTCCTGGATCTCCAAGTGCAACTGCATCAGATACTGGAAGTAGAAATGGTGGAGGAGTGAGAGGAAAGGAGGGAGACAAAGCGGGAGACAAAGAGGAAGGGAAGGAGGGAGTACACACAAACCTCCTGCAGTTTGAAAGGGAGTCGGTTGACCTCCAATACCAGGTACTGCAATGGATGTTTGGCCACTCGCTTTAGAAATAGACTGAAATCTTCCTCAGTGGATGTCGGATGGCAGTGGAATATTTCAAAGGCCTCAGGGACTCCATTGTAGATGGAGATTATCAGGCGAATGAGCTGAGCTTGTAAGTACCCCGGGCAGTAGTGCAGCTGTTGTGATGGCTCAGGCATAAAGGAGAGTTGGGAGATGGAGTGGGGCCAGGAGAGGCTCTTACAACTGTGACAGTGTTTGGGCAGTGAGTGGTTGCTAAACACCTCCCGCAGAAACTCCCCCACCACATGCATGGGGGTGTTATCTGACTCAATGTTCTTGCGACAGCTCCTGAGGAATTTCTAGAGAGAGAAACACAAATGCTGTTACTAAGTAATAGAACTATGACTAGTAAAAAAAAAATTGTGTCAAGTATTAAACTATCCTCTTCCTCTGGTTTCCCCACCCTTGTACTAATCTTTTACCCTTCTTTCTATCTCTTCCTCACTCTCTCTCCATTCTTATTCCCTTTTCTGTCCCCCTTTCCCCTCTCTCCCTATTCCTTCTCATCTAACCTCTCCTCCTCTCCCTTCCCTTCCCCCTTTCCCTTCACCCTTCTCTCCCTTCTCCAACTTCTCCCAGTCTATCCACCTCTCACTCCTCACCAACTGAACACTCAGCTCCACCAAATCATGTGTACTTTTCCAGGCTGCCTGCTCATTGGAGCAGAGGAAGCTGATCTCATGCACAATGGCTTCCACATTTGGTTTTTTCTCTCGCAGCAGATGATACAAGAGAAGCAGCTTTGGCACACTGAAGAACAGTAGCCAGTGGTACTGGTTCCTCAGCTCATCCACATGTTGCATCCAGGTGGTTAGCACTGTCTTTGTCTCACTGACCTGGAAAAGGAGAGAGGTGGGAAGAAGGGGGAAGGGGAAGAGGTAGGGGAAAGGAAGGAAGAAAGGGGAGGGAGGAGAAGGAAATGGGAGGATAACAAGCAGTGGTAGTTATACATTGCCCAAACTGCATGTTGTAAATATTGTTTTCATCATACTTGTGCTAAGTGTGAACACTCACTGTTACAGCCCAATATGTAAAACACATGCCCTGCATTACGATGGCCATTGATCTCATGTATGTATATTAGTGTCCATATAAATAAGGTGTTTCATAAGTGAGAGAGGGAGGAAAGAATGGAGGGAGGGTGGGAAAAAGGGAGGGAGAGACTACAGTATGTCTAACCCTAACCCTAACCCAGTGAACAGTATTCTAACTGAAAACAAATAATAGTTACATTCCCCAGATGGAGCAGCATGAACCCGAGAGGTGAATGCTGCTCCATCTGGGGAATGTAATGTATTTGTTGGATGTTACCCCGAGCAACTCAATGCCATACCCATTATCACCTCCACCCATTCCACTCCGTGTTATTCTAGTTCAAAATTTTGGTTGCTAAGCAACAACCAACAATATACAGTGGTAGTCGTCGCACATGTTCACAGGTGAATGTATGCATGCACGCACATACACACACACACTAATATTGCACACACTTTTTGGTCAGCCTCCTCTCTGCTGATAGCACAGTTCAGTAATTGGTTCGTCATGTGCTTGATGTACTGTGTGTGACCCAGCTCCCTGAGGCGCAAAGAGAGATCCAGCAGCTTGTGTGCTGTCTGTTGGTGCAACAGAGCAAAATGTTCATATAAGTCACAAAACTACGTATACTTTCACTATTTCAATATTTAAAGGCATAAACAAACCTCATTGACATGCAGGAAGTCTTTGATCTTGTTCCCACCCTCCTGCTCTGCATCCAAGAAACCCAGCTTACGGACAAAGTCACTGATTTGTTCACTGTTCCAACGCTGCATATTCACCACGTCTTGATCCTCCAGACTGGAAGGTTGGGAGGAACGGAGGGGGGGAAACTGATGTAAGGGTGAGGGTCTGTACTCTAGCATGAGCTCTGCCCCACTACTGCTAGTGTCCGGGGTGAGAAACAGGTAGTTCCCTGTTGTAATGATACTGTCCAGTTCCTTGGCTACATTCTCAAGTGTATCACCCTGGGGACAGTAAGGAAAGAAGAGAAGTGGATAGATAAACGCATCTGGTGTAAACTTTTCGTACTACATACATGAAGTGTGTGTGCTGTGTACTCCCCATTAGATGCATAGCCAAGGACAGGCCTGGACTGCCACATGCCCAGCCAATTCGCACGACATTTGATGTTACATTAGTCTCTCGCAGCCTTGTTCCAAAGCCCTGCCCAACATTCTGTCATTTGCAGTACAACTTGTAAATATGGGTCTTGGCTTGTGAGACCAATAATAAAAACCTATCACAATAGTACAAATCTATACTGAAAATCATCTTGAGTTTGTTGCTGTCTGTAATGTTACAAGTAAACTGGTAACAAACAAATGATTTTCATCTGGTATATGTATCTCGGTACTATGGTGATAATGATTTTAATGTATGAGCCCTTGATATCACTGCACCTTCAGATGTAGCAAACTTGACTTGTAGTACCTGATATGGATTCTTGCATGACTTGCAGTAGTGACACAAATTCTTGCATGACTTGTAGTTCAAATATAAATGGCTTTTTATAAACTGCATGCATTGACTCCTGTACATTTGCATGAGTTAGACATATGATAACAACTGATATGATCTATACAAGTCAAGATGTGAAGTTAGTGGCCAGACTACAGAAAACTAGCCTTGACAGAAAGCTACGAAAGCCTGCGACATCCTATAATTAAAACAGGTTTAGAGGCTCCAGAGTGTACTTCTAAGCACCAAAATGCGGATCACCTGTAGCAATGACAGACTCACCCACTACTTCATGGAAACACCTCACTAGCATCAGAAAAATCTCACTGCCTTGTGTTCTACCCCCTCCCTTGATCTTCACAAACACAAACACACACACACACACTTACATGTAAATGCTGATTGTGCCAAGCCAAAACAAAAATCTGGCTACGTATATCACCACTCCCCACTCACCTCAGCACGAGAGAACCACAACCGTATGAGGGTAATATTGGTGTTGACTGTCTCCAGCTGCTTCAGCCCATCGGTGACATTCAGTTTGGTCACCTGTGACATCAGCTGATGGAAGCTCTGGTCCCTATCCATGAATGGTGCAACGATCTTGAATGCAGCATACAAATGGTTCAGGACAGCCTCATTGTACTCCTCATGCTGTAGTTGTGCTGTGATCAGCTGGCACTGCTGCTGGAACACTGCCTGGCCTTTTTTCCCCACAAACGCTTTGTCACGAACAAACTGGTAGAATACAGTACTATCACCCACAGCAGTGAATACTTTCAGGCAGTGTGCTCCATTGTGCAGACACAAGATCTCTTTTACTCTCTCCATCTTCTTGGAAGCATCCAGGGGTGTCAGTTTGGCACGGTTCTCTTTCAGGTCCAGGTCTTTCACGAGACGCAGCAACTCGACTAGCTGGGAATCCTTTAGGCACCCCTGTAGCTGGTACTGCTTACAGACACTGTGGATGGTACGAATGTGGTGGACATACTGGAAGAGCTCCAGCATACTCCGGACTCCAGCTATCCCTTCCTGGCTGGTCATAGGGAGCTTCAAATCTGCTGAACAACTGCAAAGGGTGCTGAATTCTTGTTCAATGTCCAGTTTCTCCAGGTTAAGTTCTCCCCCAGCAATGATATCAGAGTATGTTGCAGTACCCTTCAGGAGTTCCATAATCAAGTTACGAGTACATTTTGTTGCCGTCTGCAGCACACCAAGGGGGAGGCCCTCCACTGGAATATGGTCATCTTGCCGTGGCTGCATGCTGACAGCTGTGAAGGAGAAGGTAGGTAGAGCACTTGTGCTGTGCTGTTGCCTAATAACAGATTCTGTTTCCTTTACCTCAGAATCTCTCTGCAGGTAAACTTGGAGATACGTCTCAAACATTTTACTACAATGTAGTTTAAAGAAAACTAGCATGTCCAGGACATCCATGATAGGTTGTAGAAATGCCTTCAGCCCTTCGATAAGGTCAGACAGCTTGTGGAGGGTGAGTGCCTTGGTCAGCTTCAGTGATACATCATGGCCAGGTTGGAATTCCCCAGTGGTGTTAGGAGTGGGGGAAGTTTCGAGTACTTTCTCTGCCTTCTCCTCCCCTGGGAACACAACATGTTGTGATATTAGGTCTAGCAGTTTTGGAGGGAGGGCAACACCCCAGCCTTGTAGGAGGGAGGGAAGGGTGCACCAGTTTGTGCCAGGTTTTCCTCGGATGTACTTGATCAGGAAAATATTCAGCTGCTCAAAAGCGATCAGAAACTCATTCTTTGCAGTTTCTGTGTCCTTCACAATGGCAGAGGAGGCACCAAGAGTTTTACCAAGGTGTTCCAACTGTGGCTGATAACCAGCATACATAAAAATTTCATCATAGTTAATATCCTCCTTTGTAAACTTCTGATACCACTTCAGCAGTGTGGCCTGAATTTGATGTACCCAATGAAAGTACCTGTACAGCAAGACAACCACTATAATGTAAATGCTTATCTCTGTATCTACCTATCTATTTATTAGTGCTGTCATGTGACCTTCAGCTCATCAGGTTATGGGTTAATCTTTCAAACAGATGAGTAAATGAGTTGAGGTATTGTTGTGTTGCATGGCTCGAAAGACAATTATATGTTGTGCTACAACTATTTTCGATGAGAGTAAATTTAGGTGATTGGTGAAGCTCATTGATGCGTCATGGAAGCCTGCACCAACTAAGCAAACACTTTCTAAGTGCTTTTATGATGCTTGGTTTAGTGCTTTCAAATCTCAACATCCCTGAAGCCTTGCTTGTTTGTGTTTACAGGTGAGTGCGCAAAGATGCTGTACTTTCAGCTGGCAATACACTTCAAAATACAGTTTAGCCTGTGTTTTGTGCCTTGCGTACATCTTGATGTATTCAAAAGCATGAGTTAAGTCATTTATATAATTATATTCTGACCAATTTCTAAATATTTGATTGGTTGTAGGTTAGATGATAGCACAAAAACATTTAGAACACTCTTTTATGCGATATAACTAGCACAACTGCACGGATGATGCACTAATGATCGAGTTTGGCTCATGCATTACTGACTGTTACTGCATCATCCTCAAAATGTGTAACGACCTACCTAGACTGTTTTAACATATACCATCCATTTACACATGTATATCAATTGCAGGAGGAGAACCTAATTAAGATCATACTTCTTTATGTGCTCAGGGGGATTGTGTGCAATCTCCTGGGGATATCCTTCAGCAGGGAGCAGACGCTTGTCCTCCGGCAAATTCTTCCACTTACAGTACGAGATGTAGATCTTCCCCAGACATGTGATGACAGATTTATACAAGTCAACCCACTCAAAATGTTCATTAAGGATGGGGATCTTTTCACAGCAGGAAGCAATGATGCCCCAGCAGAAATTCTGCTTTGTGGTGGATGCCTGAAGGCAAGTGGGGTCCTTGCACAGTGTGTTCACCACCTCCCAGAGCGCAGAGTACAGTGAACTACTGGAGACAAACTTCTCCACCTGTAGGGCCTTGAAATCTGGGATCACCTCCCTCTGAACCACTATCAGAACCAGCTGCTGGAACTCATCTGGCTGGTCTGAGATTGCATTCTGGGAAGAAATAGAGGGAGGGAGAGAAGGAGGAAAGGAAGGAAAACACTTCATTATTGGCTGCACAATGTGATATCGCTTCATGCAACCATATACAGAGAACACAACTGTTTGGCTCTCTCACCAGAATTTGGGTCATCTTTCCAAGGATGGTATGCTTGAGATCACATCTGAGGATGTAGTCCCGGAGGAAGGCAGAAAACTGGCAACGCACCTCCTCATCTTTTTCTCCCTGCTCCACTGCAAACAGCTTTGGCACCTTTAACTCTAGCAGGTCTACCACCAGGTTCCCAGCCTGCCGACTGCCATGGTAACGCTTTGCCACAGACTGGAAGAAGCCCAGGAGATAGTAGTGTTGATGTGCACCACTAAACCTGGAGAAGGAGCATAACGTATGCAAGCTAGTTTTGTGCTCTTCATCCACCCAATGTAAGCCTGGTACTAACAGAGATTACAATTAACCCTCATGAGGTAACAGGATCACAAGATGGCCAATGAGACAACAGAACTCTCCAATTCTGCAATCTCAAGGTGGGCGAGATTTAATTTATTTTTAGCAACTTTGAGGTCAATAAAAATCGGCATTTTGGCAATATTTAGAGAGCATTATTACTGATTGAAATGCAAAATATTGCCAGAAATGGCATAAAAGTGACTCAAGTTCCCTATAGAGTAACAGATCAATCCTTTTATTGCCATATGGAGCCACTTTTGGCAATTTCCGTCACGGGGGAAATAGTTGCCATTTTTGGCAACTTGTAGCACACCCGTTTTTTTGTCCCACTATTGACAACTTCTTCAATATGTGACAGTATTTATCTTAGGTCAAATGCAAGCTATTAACACGAGATAAAGACCATCGTACACCCAAGACCTCTCAATAAGACATATCCAAAAATCAAGGCAGGAATATGGCGCTGTAGGTTGGTGGGGGGGGGGGGGGGGTTTCAGAAATGATCGATCGAGTGCCAACTGTATTCCTGTAACTTGAAAAGATACCAACATGGGACAAGGATTGACGGGGAGAGAGACTCAAGGCATAAACATATAACAGCTTGGACATGGAATGCAGCTGAAGAATTTTGTGTGAGTGTGTCTGCATTTGCGTGCGCGCATCTGCGCATAGAAAATTAAACGTCTGGACGTGTCTAGACGCAAAAGGATCTCTGCATCCAGACGCCCCTTTTGTTCAAGGACTTTTGGGGCGTACTATAGCCATCACCATAGTGCAAAGCTATACCGGAAAATACCACGAGTTTGTTGCTGTCTGTATTGTTATGAGTGTGCAGCACGAGTAACAATACAGACAGCAACAAACGAGTGATATTTTTTCCAGTATAGCTTTGTACTATGGTGATAATGATTTTATCATATGAACCTTCGATTTCATTGCACGTGCCTTCCGGCACTGGAATTGTTTTTGAGGGGCGCCAATATTAGAAACTTCATGGTATTTGCCCCATGACAGAAGTTGCCAAAAATGGCAATAAAAGGATTGATCTGCTACTCTATAGGGAACTTGAGTCACTTTTTTCCATTTCTGGCAATATTTTGCATCTCAATCAGTAATAATTGCACCTCAAAAATTTCCAAAAACGGCAATTTTTATTGACCTAAAAATTGCTAAAAATAGCAGATGAACATATCTGGGTGGTGCAAGACTATAAAATGTTTTAGAAAGCTAATCACCTCTTCACAATTTCACTGAACAGCTCATTCCATGTGCCATCACTGATCTTCACTCCTGAAGGCACCTTGTACTGCTGAAGATACTCCTCCATGAACTGCATACCAGTATGATACAAACACGCCATGTAGTAATGCAGCAACAAGAGATATTGTTATGTGGTTGGACACACCCCTTACCTCGTCAGGCCAGATGAGAAAGGACTTGTAGAGAGGGAAAAACTTTTGCACTGTGAGCCTTGGAAACTCGGCACGTGTCTTGTCAATTACCTGAAATTGGGGGAAGGGTGGTACCAAGTATCTTACTCCCAATCATAAGCCCAAAGCTGTTACCCCCAGTTAAGCTGCCTCATCCACTTGTACTCACATATTCGTGGATGTTTTTTTGGTGTTTCTTCACAACTTCAAGTTGTGTGGATTTGCCAACGAATCTCTTAAGAAGAGTGTGTGAGCTGTCTCCAGTAACATCCACCAACTGCAATAGTAGCAGAACCCAATTTTTGCACTCAGGGTTGAATACCTCAGGGTTAAAATGATACTTTGTGGAAAATTTGTGGAGTGTGTCCACAAAATTCAGGCCCTGGGAAAAAGAGGGTTGTGGGAAGTTAGTTCCAATTCAGCATTTCTAGATATTCAAGTTGACATATACAAACCTCGTCTAGAGTGCCTGCAAGTGTTCCCTGCACACTAATAGCCTTGAATTTTTCTTGTCCAGCATGCTTCAACCAGAAATCATACTCTTCTCGCATCGTTGTGACAAAGGAGAGGAAGTTACTTTCTTGAGAAATGTAGGACTCTAGTTCATTGATGTAATCACTGTTGGGGACGTGTGTGTGTGTGTGTGTGTGTGTGTGTGTGTGTGTGTGTGTGTGTGTGTGTGTGTGTGGTGGGTAGGGGAGGTTGCTGATTTTGAAAGTTGAAATTGCACTACAGGTACACATTTGTAACTACATCACTGCACATCAAAAGCTCAGAAATACCACTCAGCCCACCTGAGATGCTGGATAGGTCTCACTTGTTCTTCACCGGTAAACAGTTTGGTGAGCAGCTCAGGGGAGAAGGTTAGGTTGGAGGGCAGACCAACTTGCCGGCCAAACTCGAGGCCACTCTTCACCTCTGCCACAGTCCCTTCATCCATTGCTAGATGGAATATTGCTTTAATCACCTCATCATTCCAGACTGTGACTGCTGTCACGGTACTAGGCTTCACATGCAGCCGCAAGTACAAGGACACTTTGGGAGAGGAAAGATGTCAGAAAGAGGAGGGGGAAGAAAGGAGGGAGAGAGGAAGAGAGGAAGAAATATTAGGCTGCTGATAAACTTGCAATTGCAGTTGTTCTGATACTATATAAGTATTACCATAGTACAAAGCTATACTGGAAAATATCACGAGTTTGTTGCCGTCTGTATTGTTACGAGTGTGGGGCATGAATAACAATGCCAACGGCAACAAACGAGTGATATTTTTTCCGGTATAGCTTGGTACTATGGTGATAATGATTTTATCATACGAACCTTCGATTTCATTGCACGTTCAGACGCATGCACGTGACTTGTAGTACCTGATACGGATTCTCACGTGACTTGTAGTACATGATACAGATTCTCACGTGACTTGTAGTACATGATACGGATTCTCACGTGACTTGTAGTAGTGATACGAATTCTTGCATGACTAGTAGTAGTGATATGGATTCAAACATGATTTGCAGTAAATAAACAGCACACAGCTGCAAGGCTTCCCCATTGACTCCCATACATTTGCGTGAGTTAGACGTATGACAAATACAGATCATGTGTGATGGTATTTCACATCTGGAAGATGGCCATGCAGCCATTACCGACTTTAGTTCAGCTCTAAATGCCATTCTCTAATATCAGCATACAGTGAGGGAACATTGAATGTAGTTCTTGAGCAATTTGGTTATTACATTGGAAGGGCGAACAGTGCTACAGGCTGAAAGTGGTCCATGTAGGAAAATCGTATGTTCCTGTGGAGCCAGCACATCCAGAGACTATGGGTGTAGCTGAGAGTGGGTTTTGTATATCTTCTTGAGGCATTACATTTCATGCGTGCTCACCATTTACACAAGTAGGAAGGATCAGTAGTCAGTTTATCTGTGTGTCACTCATGGTTCTTAAAGCAAAATGGCGTATGTTGGTATTAACTGATTATACTCGGTAATGTCAACTAGCATTATACGTACATGTCACAAAGGGCGATAGACTCCAATTGGCATCATGGATGTGGCTAAGCATTACCACAGTCCAGGGCAAATAGCTATAAGATTTGTATCCGGTCTGTGATAAGGTTCTCCTACTATCAGAGAGTCGGTAGACTCTCTATGTAGGGATGGCGCCGACGCGCAATATATGCAATACTTAAGCAAAAAGCCATATAACTTCACCACAAATACGTTAAAAGCTTATTTAAGTGCCCAGACGTCCTCTTTGAGTGCCTTTGTGATCAGCAAGACTCATATAAGTGGCCAAAAGCCACGCGGAAGACAGCTAAACGCAAAAGTGTGCGGTAGCGAAAGTGCCATTTTTCGTATTCTTCTTTCTTTGTTCAGACCACTTGTCAAACAACGATAACTCGAAAACGGCTCAGGCACTCACCTTGATTTTAGCACGAAACTGATGCTCATCACAGCCTGCAGCTTTCCAACCACTCAGCGTCTTCATAGCTTCAAATTCACCCTGGTCAACAAAAGCCATTCACAACACTCTGAGGCTGCTGTCCGTTGCTTAGGACGCCATTTTCTAATTTTGTACGCATGCGCACACGAAGTCTCGTT
Organism: Agelas oroides; assembly: GCA_949130485.1. Taxonomy (NCBI): domain Eukaryota; kingdom Metazoa; phylum Porifera; class Demospongiae; order Agelasida; family Agelasidae; genus Agelas; species Agelas oroides. The sequence continues at coordinate 18,510,697 of OX422185.1, forward strand.
CCCAGACCAAAGACCACGGTCATTTGTCTGGAGGCGAGACTAGTACACAGGCGAAATGGCCAGCGGACAGTACGCATGGCTGGCACGGTCTTTTCCTCCCGCGGCATTGGGCAAGGCTTATGAACACCACGTAGGTAAGGCGCTACCTACTTGTAACTACACTAAAAATAGCCTACTCACAGCTTTAGTGAACTGTAAAGCTAGGATGGTCAGTTGTCAGTATGATAGTTTTCTGTGCTGCAGCTGGTCAGTCGTCATGACAACTGAATCATGAAATTGGTTTCACAAAGTTTGATAGGGAGAGTGGTTGGCCCTTCATCAGGTTCTAGCTGGCTATATTACACATTATTATTACATGCCTGGAACTACTACTAAACTGTCAACGCCGTTTCAAGTTCTGGTGTTGTGGTTACACTTGAAATATTCTTCTCTCCTATTTAAGCTAGGCATGCACCATGCAGAACACTTAACCAATCATGTGCAGCAGTGTGAGAGAATCAAAAAAGTACGGAAGCAAAGGTCAACATATTGGCAAAGCCCCATCCCTACATCGTTTTCACACTACAGTTAGACAATGTAAAAATTTTTGGGTTTCAACCTGTTAAGGGTTGTCTGAGTTGCGCACATGTACAGAGGAGTAATGATAATTCTATAAAATATCACATTTCAAACAAATAAGCAATTTGTTCAATGAAATCAGCCTGCTTTGATGTGACATACCATATAAATGTGAACCAAATTGAGCAATTTGTTCAAGAAATTGGAATGTGACATTACAAATTTGTTCCTTCCTATGTAATGTCACATCAAAGCATAGCTCGATTTCTTGAACAAATTGCTCAATTTGTCCTTACTATCTGTATGTCATATCAAAGCAGGCTATAATTATGTATAATTTGTTCAACAAATTTCTCAGTGATATTTCAGCATTACTCCTACGTCATACATGTGTGAAACTCAGACAACCCTATAAACTGGTTGAAACAACCCAAAGTTTTTTACAGTGTGCATGGGGGTCTTCCTAAAACATACGTACCACAAGTTCACAACCTTTACTGGCAATTCATGGCTGTAGCCTCGTTCTCAGGCCACTTCCTTCTCCCACGCGGCCTGGGAACGAGGCTAGTATGACCCTCTTGGTAGCATTGTTATACGGAACCTCTTCAACAACTTAAGCAGTTAGTTGGAGTAAACTGCAGACTTATGCTAGTAAGTGTCTGTAAATATATGGCATGGTTTTAGCCTCGTCCCCAGGCCACTTTTCTTCTCCCTCATGCCGGCTCAGATCGAGGCTAATATGATCCAGCAGCATTGCATCAGCTGTAGTGTGAAAAATATGTAGGGATGGGGCTTTGCCAATATGTTGACCTAGCTTTGCTTTCATGCATTATCCCTACCTTGTTTGCATACTTTTTGGCATGCCATCCCTACATCTTTTTACATTTTTAATGTTTTTAAAGTCTTGTTATAAGTGGGTTGTTCCAGAAGGCCTCAAGGGGTGGAGCATAGTGAGCGATAGCAGCCCAGGTGGTTGTCGATCTCCTTGTTCCAGAAAAGGACTTATTAGCCACATTTTCTTCTCAACGCCAATAAGCAGAAGCACAGTGCTAACTGGTACAGCATTTCTTGGGCTTCATAAATGTCAAGACAGATCTCAAGCTGTGCCTTGTTAATCAATGAACAGTAACACACAGCATACAAGAAACAAGTATAGTAGGTTTGGTTCAGATCCCTGAAAGACTTTGTCTGTTTCGCTTCGTTTGACTTTCCTGACGCTTTAATCTTGCCTTGTTAAATTGACATCAGGTGAAGTTAATCCATTTCCGCATTTGAGGTTTATTGCATTACATTCAATCTTGTGCATAATTGGTTAATGCAATCCTGCCTATCTTGTATTGATCCTCTGTCTACTCTTTTGATTATGACACTGGTGGAGATGGGGTTGTGTGTGGAGTACCTCGACAAGCTTACATAAACTCCTGTTGTGACACACATTCAGCACACATTTGCACTCACATACTCACCCCACATAAAGCGTGCATAGACAAAATTCTGATATAGTTGCTGGGATGGTTTGGCTGCACTGTTTTTCTTCTGCCAGATTTTGGACGAGATGTTGTTCATCTGAAGGCAAGCTTGCTGCAGCAGGTGCAACACACTAGTGGGAGTCTCCCCATCAAACTGCACATGGAAGTCACACCTATAGGAGAACATCACATAACAGGTTAAACATTAAGATCAATACAGAGGATAACATGCACTAGTACATACACTGCCAAAAAAATTATGCACCAATCAAGGTTGAAGATCACAGTGTAAGTGCTTTTAACTCATGTGAAACACCAATGTGATACTCACCTCTGAAGGAAGCTCAGGAAGGTGGAGGCAACCTGTTGAGGTGGCATGCTCTCTGTCCTCTGAACACAACTCTTGATGAACTCCCTACATTCATCACACTTGTAGATGGGATTGCTGTGAAGAGATTTGTATGAGGAAAGTGTATAACAAACATTTCTGTCTACTCTGTCAGTGACATGTACACATTTTATAAAAATGATACGTGTTTTGGTTTATACCCATTTCGTCTAATCCCATTTGGTCTACAAAAATGTAAATATGTCCCATTTCGTCTTAAAGTGATATATGTTAGCAGTGATTACAGTACAACACAGTGCAGCCAAAATGACACCCAATGGCTGTAAGCCTTTACAAGTTCACTGAGGGTGTAATCACCCGCCTCGTACTTCTCCTTGATGGTCACGAGTCTCCTTTCGTGGTTTCTATACTCCAGCCTACGATTGATCTGAGTGCAACTAACCACCTGATCAGTGGTATCTTTACCAGGTCTTCCTGGGCAGCTTCTGTTATAGCATGTCCAGTTAGTCTGGCCATCAGCAGTTATTCGGTTGAGCGTATACTTGTATCCCTGATGTACTAGTGAACGAGCTCCTCGAGTGGTCGTAACGAATTCTATTGCTGCCAGTAGAATAAACTCCCCCTAGGAAAGCATCCCTTATATACTCCAGCCTACGCTTGAAGTGGATTGATCTGAGTGTAAGCAACCCTAACCTTTAGTACCACTGGGACTCAACAGGACAGTCAAAGGAACTAGAAATCGCAAAAAAATGGTTGAATTTTAGACGAAATGGACACATGTCCATTTTTCTAGACGAAACAAGATTAGACAAAATGGGGTTAGACGAAATGGGCTGACACCCTGGGCTCAATTGGACGCCTGAATTTCAAATATGCATGGCTGACAAAGATCCAGGAGACAGTTTATAGTTTGTTATTTACAGTTTGAGGTAGATAATTCTAAAGCAAGACAGAAAAAGCCAGCGCACAGACAGGTGCAAAAAAATGCTGTCTTGGAATGCATGATACTAGCAATGGCCATGCACGACCAAGCTATGCTACTCTGATATGAATAGCAGAACTTCTCTGGCTAGCTTCATGGTTTGGGTGTGTAGCTTAGCCCAAGACTGTGTAACCTAGTAGCTACATACCTGGATTCAAAGAATAAATGGTTATAGATGTGGTCTGGCTTTTGGCTACTATTCAGAACTTAGTGGACAGACACAAGAACAGGCCCAAACTTGTTCCATTCCTCACCCCCCCATGCTGTATAGCTACCTAGCTAGGATGTCATTCACGTGATACAATAGACTGGACCTTCCCCCCTGTTTTTGCATATTGTAAGTGGTCAAAAACTGGACGGTGGGTGAAGCTAAAGGGTGTACATATGTTGTGGTACTGAGGGTTATAATCACACAGATCGTGTGTGTGCATGTGGCACAGTTCTAAATAACATAAACAGAAGAAGTTAACTTCAGAGATGACCTGTGAAAGTATATTCATGGTGTGCAAGTTAAATTTGTAACTCAGATAAACCTATTTTGACAAGAATGACCCCTCAAGCTTATACTCATGATGAAGAGACTATATCTCCCTTACCTGTGCATCTTGTAGGCAATCACAAGGTGAAAGGGGAAGTCCTGGTCAAAGGTCTGTTCTAGATGGTGGTAGATTGTCTTCAGACCTTCTTTAGTGTGGCTGCTGCCAGCCTTTGCCTAAATGCAGAGGAATACCAGACTCACACTCTCCCATACCTGTTCCTAAGTTTACAAGGTACTCACATCTTTCTCATAATTCTTAAAGGTGGACATAACCATGATGAAAGTTTCAGGGTTCTGACAGGCGATCAGGGGCTTCTCATCAGTGAAAAGGAGGTACTTGAGACTTTCCTTGAGATTGACTGTTGAATGCTTCTCACCAGTTAAGTACTGCTTCCACTGCTTGACCTGGTCTATTCTACGCTGGAAAAATCCTGTAGATTTTTTTTAATCAGAAAATTGTATGTTTGGAGGAGCCTTAATTTTACAGTACAATGCATGGGAGACTAAAATAGTATGAACACAATGGCCGATATTCCCATGTCAATAATTACACACCACTTCCAACCCTTGCTGGTTGCACACACAGTAACACACTACACACTGACCTGGTTGTTTGGGAGCTGTCTGATCAGAATTGACGTGGGCAGGTCCATTCTCTTTATCTTGCATTGTTCCAAGAGATGTAGGATCATCCACACCACTTTCAACAGTGATCTTTGCTAACACATTCTCTTTGCATTGCTTCAACATATCCAGTAGTGTCATCCCATCACCCTTTGTCAACAGCAGCACTGGGATATATATGTGGCTCTCTTGCACCCCTGCCAGAAATGAGGGGCGCAGGATATAATCATCACTGGTGTTGATCAGTACAACGGCAACTGCATTGGTCTTCTGGAAAACAGCAATTAGGTCTGGAAGGTAGTCTTTGGTCTGTAGCTTATAACAGCGGACGTGCTGGCACTCCTTGTTCTTAGTGACCAGCAGCTTCCAGTCCACTGGAGCCAGCTTGACAGGCAGTGGGCATAGAGCATATGTGAAAGATGCAAAGGGAGGATCCTGGTTGTCTAGCTTCAACTGCAAGCCTGGGAGGGAAGAGGAAGAGGGAACAAACACAGTCACAGACAAATTGGGGTGTTTCCTTATCAGAATAGCAACCTGCAGTGTTTGCCATGGAAACAAGAATTTTCACAGAAGTGGATCTTCTATTATATCAGTGTAACAAGTTGCCATGAACCTACTGTGTGTAGAAATTCTGCAGAAGCTTGGTTTATATACATACAAGGTTGTTACCACGGAAACCACTGCAACACAGGTCCTATTCTGTAACATGTGAGTGAACACCTTGGTTGTAAATGGTGGTAAATGCAGTGAGTTGAGATGTTGCTTATCATATACTCTTCAAGACAAGAGATAGCATAAGTGTTTTTGTTGAAATAAATGGTTGTGCTCTCACCATCCGGTATAACGGAGGGGGGTGGGGGGTAGGAGGCTGTGAGGGGGTCATTTCCTTCCTTCAGTACCACAGCTGCATGGCATCAATAGGTAGAACGTACATCTTAGAAACATGTTAATTTCCAATGACAAAATACAGATGCTGGAAAACATCTGCAGTAATGCATGGCAGTTCCAAGAAATAACTTCTAAGACGTAGCTACGGAATGATGTTGACACATTTTTCAGTGGATAGCTAATCATGCTCAGGCGCGTTAAGGACTGGGTCCAGCTGTTTTGCGCGCGCTGCCTAAATTACCCCTGGGGCAGGCGTTATCGGAAAGCGGTTGTATCTATGTAAACGATGCGGAACCTTGGAATGTAATTTAAGTACCTTCGCTATCACGGTACCGATGGACCGTTTTAGGCTTGTACTCTTCCTAACAGTCTTGTCCTTACCTCGTTCGACTAAACGTGATGCGATACGCACGTCTGTAACACTAAAAGTCGTTCTGCAAAGTGCTTCCAGCAATTTTCAAAGCGTCTATAGTGGAGTCATGAGCACCATGTATGGTAGCACGTGCCAGCTACTATTGAATAAGCCGCATAATGGCAGCTTGGAAGCTCTTTTTCTGGAAGTAACTCATGTGGAATTCTTCAGAAGAGAACTGGAGTGTACTATTGGGTTTGATGGAGAAGAAATCTAATTGTCTTTGATTTCACCGTGGGAAAAGTTCGTAGCTTACCGCTAAAGGTACGAAGTGGAATTTTAAATGCCCGGTGGGCGTGGCACTATTGCCAGTTCCAGCGCTTTGGAAAGCGACATTGACTATTCCCACGGATAAAAAGTTGGGCCAGTTGAAATAGAATGTACTGGTGCAAAAAGAAACGTGAAATTTTGCTCGCGCGAATTCCGCATATCACATTTATTGCACTGATATACCCCAAGGGAGGGGCTTGGTACAGCTAAGCTGTTTGTGGGTGTGGCCTAACATTATGTCACAGTAAACAATAAGAGTGGGGCTACATGTAACAACACTAAACAATTACTTTAAGCTTCTTCATTTGTCATAAAATTGATTCAAATTTTGCCATAATACTGCCTCAGAAGTACTGGACCCAGTCCTTAATGCCCCTGAGTGATCTTAAGGTTACGGGATACTAAGAATTATACGATTTCATATGTGTATACATTTATGCCACTAAAACAAGCATACTAAAGTCTTAGTACATGAAATTTGAACCACACAAGCATCACACATAGCTGTCTTTGTGCAGCAAAAATCATCAGCTACACACATGTACATATAAACAGTTCACAAGTTATGGTGGTTCAAATATTAACCAACTCAAGCACAAGATAACACGCAGTTAAGTTGCCCAGGAAACTGTAAGAAGCGCTCAGTTTATATTATAGCAACTGACGGAAGCTTTTTTAAAACACATTGAAGCAAATCACTAATATAGAGCATCATAGCCTGCTCAAAGCCTGTCTTACCCGGTCATATATTCACTCCAAGTGAAGTAATCGCCAAAATCTTCCGTCAATCCCTCGGGGGAGGAGTTTACAAGCCATATAAGTCAGTAAAAGTTCATTCCAACACTCACAGAAAGCTATTTTTTGTGCAAGAGCAAGCAACTCTGTGTGCCCGGCATCCATGGCTAGCTAACCGAGATAATTATGTTGTTGCGGTTGACTAAGTGCGCATGCAGCTTCAGTACGCGGGAGATTTGTACAGCAGTCATACCGTATGGGCATAACGTACATGCTTTGTGGTGAATTTTTTTTGACTTTCTACTCACGAAATGATGCGCAGCACATACTAAGAAAAGGAACCAATCTATTTTCATATGACCAAGGTGGAAGTTGCTACTGTTGTTACAATGGCTGCCAGAACTATTTTAAGGTGAGTTGTGCTCTAAATAGACCTTTTGAGCACATAAATCGCTACATAACTGTTGTTGAACCAAGTTACTGCTATTATTTCACCTGGGCCAAAAGCTGAATTTCAATGCTTACCTTCACATTGTAAATGCATCTAAGGACTGAGTATAAGTCATCCACTTGGCTTAATAGACCTGAGCACTCCATGTTTCTGTTTCTGAGACACTATCCTTGTGCTTTTACTTCTCAAGATTAGTGTTGCCACAATATATCGATAAATCAATACGTCATTACATAACTTGGCGCAATATGGCATGCCATGCTGCTATGTCAGTATCAATACTGCACAAATAATTAGTAGGGACTTCCCCATGAGAAGTCGTTTTTCAATGCTTTCAGCTTGCGGACACGTTCTCAGACTGCCAGAATGGGAATTGGATGTCTACTGCAAACGCAATTGGCCAGGTTTCCTGCAAATTGGAATCTAGGCAACTCCACACTTCCGGTTAACCACGTATTGGGCGTGGTTTAAAGCGTGCACTGCGCTGAGTGGACATAGCGATCCATGTGGCAGTTTTTACAATATGGGGGAAGCACAGTATGAGCAAATTATCTCTCTTCAAAACGCCAAGGCATGGGGATTTCCGGGCAATTCAAAAGGAAAGATTACTGACAAAGAAGATGTATTGTAAGCTTTGCAAACCCGCCGTGGTGATCTCGTACTCCACTAACGCGTCCAACCTTACGTACCATCTTTGGAAGAGACACCTAGAAGAATACAAAAAGGTAACGGAAGTAAAAGACAGGGAACATCGAGTACCGGGGTTACAGCAGGCAACACTTCAAGAGGCCATTGCAAGTGCTGTCCCGTATTCTAAGGATAGCAAATGAGCGAAGCACCTTGTCAGTGCCACAGTAGATTTTATTTGCCAAGGTCTGCAGCCCATCAATGTTGTTGATGAGCCCAGCTTTCGAACTTTGTTAGCTATAGCCGATCCAAAGTTTCAGTTACCCCATCGAACATACTTCTCCACAAAGATCATACCTGAAAAATACATTGCTGTACGCTGCAAAGTGGAGGAACTGTTGGCTGCCATAAGTAAGTGCACTATAACAACTGATTTGTGGACTTCAAGCCATCAGCAACGTTCCTACATTTCACTTACAGTTCATTTTATTGGTGCTGACTTCAAGCTACATTCTGTATGCTTGAAGACACTTGAAGTCCCACAGGACCATGATACTGGGTCCCTTCGTGGCGTCCTTTGCTCCATGTTACAAGTCCCACAGGACCATGATACTGGGTCCCTTCGTGGCGTCCTTTGCTCCATGTTACAAGTCCCACAGGACCATGATACTGGGTCCCTTCGTGGCGTCCTTTGCTCCATGTTACAAGTCCCACAGGACCATGATACTGGGTCCCTTCGTGGCGTCCTTTGCTCCATGTTACAAGTCCCACAGGACCATGATGCTGGGTCCCTTCGTGGTGTCCTTTGCTCCATGTTACAAGACTGGAAGATCTCAGACAAAGTCTTTTGTGGGACAACAGACAATGGTCAGAACATTGCAAACGGGGGATCGAACATTTCCCTTGTATTGCTCACACACTACAGCTCGCCATAATGAAGGCACTACTTGGGCTCTTGGGGATCGAACATTTCCCTTGTATTGCTCACACACTACAGCTGGCTATAATGAAGGCACTACTTGGGCTCTTGGGGATCGAACGTTTCCCTTGTATTGCTCACACACTACAGCTCGCCATAATGAAGGCACTACTTGGGCTCTTGGGGATCGAACATTTCCCTTGTATTGCTCACACACTACAGCTGGCTATAATGAAGGCACTACTTGGGCTCTTGGGGATCGAACATTTCCCTTGTATTGCTCACACACTACAGCTCGCCATAATGAAGGCACTACTTGGGCTCTTGGGGATCGAACGTTTCCCTTGTATTGCTCACACACTACAGCTCGCCATAATGAAGGCACTACTTGGGCTCTTGGGGATCGAACGTTTCCCTTGTATTGCTCACACACTACAGCTCGCCATAATGAAGGCACTACTTGGGCTCTTGGGGATCGAACGTTTCCCTTGTATTGCTCACACACTACAGCTCGCCATAATGAAGGCACTACTTGGGCTCTTGGGGATCGAACGTTTCCCTTGTATTGCTCACACACTACAGCTCGCCATAATGAAGGCACTACTTGGGCTCTTGGGGATCGAACGTTTCCCTTGTATTGCTCACACACTACAGCTGGCTATAATGAAGGCACTACAAGTTCCCCAGGTCCATAACACTATTGCTCGATGCCTGAAAAGCAGGTGATGCTCCAACTTCCTCAGCACCAACTGATGCAGGAGTGCCCTACTCGCTGGGGAAGCACCCTGAGCATGCTGAAGAGGCTGGCTGAGACAAGAAGTCAAGGAAAGGTGAAAAAGGTGCTATGACTGCTTTGCTTGGTGACCTGTTCTCCGAAGATGTCATGCCAGAACGACTTGCTCACAGTGAGAAGGTAAAGAGATTCTCCATGGTGGCAACTAGTGTGCCATCACAGAGACTATCCAGTTTAGCAGGTAATGTAATAAATAATCGACAAAGTAGCTTACTTCCAGACAATGCAGACATTTCTATTCGAAAACTCTCACTACTAGAGTACTTTGTAATCATTCACATTCTTGACTTTTGTTTGTACTGTGGATTGTATGAAACATTTGACAACATTTTCATGGTCATATCGTGACATAAAGTTACATGACACGGAATTTAGTTATGTCATGGCAGCACTACTCGAGATATATTGGTGTTCTATGTTTCTTTCCATAAAATGCACTAGTTGATTTATAGTGCATCCCGAAAGTCTTTGAACAAACGTTTAATGTCTGGACGCGTCTTGAGGCTGCGTCCGCCCACACACTGGACGCAGTTTGCCTTGTGTTCGTGTGCGTGTGTCTGCATTCGTCTGCATTTATCTGCATGTGTCTGTGTGTGTCTGTGTGCATCTGCATTCGTCTGCGTGTGTCTGCGTTCGTCTGCATTTATCTGCATGTGTCTGCATGTGTCTGTGTGTGTCTGCATACGTCTGCGTGTGCATCTGCGTTCGCATGTTTGCAGCTGCGAACCTTCCACCGTAAAGTCTAATTTCGACAGTATTTATCTTAGGTCAAATGCAAGCTATTGACACAAGATAATAACCATCGTACACCCAAGACCTCTCAATAAGACACATCCAAGAATCAAGGAAGGCCTCCCAGGGATACGCTAGCACAGAAAATTAAACATCCGGACACGTCTAGACACAAAGGATCTCTGCGTCCAGCTGCGTCTTTTGTTAAAGGACTTTCAGGACATACTATAGGTGCAGTATAATAGGTGAGTTCGAGTTTTGCAATATCTTGGGAACTACTTAACACACAAACACCGGACAAGTACCAGCATGTAGCCAGGGCCTGTAGATTCTACTGATATTACCGTATTCTACGTATTATCCCCCCATGAAGTTATGTGGAAGGGTATTTATATATATAGTATCCGCCCACCCTTTACCGCGGGACTGCTCCCTGTACCGGGAACGACAACGACAGCAGGCAAGTAGGTGACAACATGTAGATGGCTTTGAGAATAGCCGATTTTGGCATTCCAGCTTAGACCGTCAGTTACATTTGTTGTCATACAGTAAATCACGAAATAAATAATTTTCGTTGTGTTAAATTTTTGTGGCTCGTTCCATCCACAAAACTTTTTTAACGGTTTACGGTTACAATATGGACGAGCGCCTGGAGCGTTCATAGCGTTTAGTCTGCTACCTGGTATCGGGAGAACCAAGTATCACTGGCTATAACGCTGTGGCTGTCAGGAGTAGTCTTCAATCGGACATTTACCTCGGGAGGTTGGACGTGCGCGTGCAAGCTTATTCGTTGATTATCGCCGCGTAAATGTTTTTATTCGCATGTTAAATTTTCGCAGTTGGTCTCAACCGCAAAATTATTTTAACAGTGAAATTTTCCCAATCTACATGTACTCTGCTTGATTGTAGATGAACTTCCTGGGCGGGCGGATACTACATCGTGTTTACTAAAACTACGTATTATCCACCCACCCCCCTCTTTCAGCTAGCACTTAAGTGGCCTGCCCATGGGCGGATAATATGTAGAATACGGTAATATCGTAAGGAGTTCGACTTGTTTGGAGACAACACAGCAAGAAGCAACAAATTTCACAGTATGATTGTTGATTCAACAACCCTGGTCCATGTTCTAATGATGTAATGCTCAGTGAAATTGTCTGATTCTGTGCGCTACAGCCCTTATTGAGTAATTTTGTGCAGTTTTCGAGAGTAGTTTGCCGCGCTAAAGCTAAAACATGCACTTTGGTTTGCTGCTGCAATCAGTAACATGCAGTTTTCTCGGTGGGGTCACCCATATCCAGGGATTTCTCTGACTTTCTGACAATGTAGAGATGTTCTACTCTAAGAACAAAAGCGATCCAAGCATTGAATCCATTGAACCCCGGCAAACTTGGATGCTAGAGCGCTTACTTGTTTGAACTTTCCGCATACCTCAGAATGGAATGTAATTTTATCACATGATTCTTAGAGCTTGTCCCACCCCCCCGCTGCATATGTATCATCCAGTAATGTAGCTATTTTAAAGTATGCAGAGTATTCTGAATGATTTCTGGATTGGATTTCTGATTGGATTTCTGATCGGATTTCTGATTTCAAATTGAATTTCTGCTGACAGTGTATGAGATTTCTCTCATGATGAATCCCTTGTTTCTGGCAGCCCTTGTCAAAATTCATGAGCACTCACAAACTAGCACCGCCCCTTCCTTCAATAGTGATGTAAGTGGAAGGGTGTGGCCTAGATGTATTACTACTCAACAGTCAGGGATTTCCCACAAAGTCTCTTAGCTTTGTGGAGTAAGCACTACTTGATTGCTTTGTTGCATATATTTGACAGCCACATTTAGCACATGGTAGTGGATGTTGCAAACATGTGACAACCACAAAACCATGAGGTGAGCCAAGAAACTACAGCGCAATGTGCATACAGTCCTACAAATACCTGGGGAGTTGGTCTTTTTTGATTTGTCAATGATGCTTGGACCCTCAGTGCTTGCACCCTCAGTGCTTGGACCCTCAGTGCTTGGACCCTCAGTGCTTGGACCCTCAGTGCTTGGACCCTCAGTGCTTGGACCCTCAGTGCTTGGACCCTCAGTGCTTGGACCCTCAGTGCTTGGACCCTCAGTGCTTGGACCCTCAGTGCTCGGACCCTCAGTGCTTGGACCCTCAGTGCTTGGACCCTCAGTGCTTGGACCCTCAGTGCTCGGACCCTCAGTGCTTGGACCCTCAGTGCTCGGACCTTCAGTGCTTGGACCCTCAGTGCTCAGACCCTCAGTGCTTGGACCCTCAGTGCTTGGACCCTCAGTGCCTGTTAATTAAGATCATCAATATTTCCACTTAATGTGTGGCCATTACGACGATAGTTACTAACCAATCAATTTTGGGAAATTATTGACAGCAGTTTCACTATCAGCTATACAATCACAAAACTAGGAGCATGTATCAAGTGTCCACTACGTGACAACAGCCCACCCCTATTTTTGCTCAAGTTTTTGTACATATGTGAAGAGTTCTGTGTGACTGGGGGGAGACATATCTGCAAGAACTTTGTTACACCAGTCAGGAAAAAAAATCTGATCAACAGACGTTTCAATAGCTATACAGCTATCATCATCAGTGTATAAAACATTGAAACAGAAAAGTACTACAGCATGGAGAAACAGAGGCAGAAGTTGAATGTTGCACAGTGTATGACATTCGTAATCAATAAGGCTGTGTTATTGTGTGTCCGATATAGAGAAGTAGACAAGCTATGAAGATGCAGTAAAAGGTTACATAAAGCTAGAAATCCTTGCTACAGATTTTAAACGAGACAGAAATTAGACTCCCTAGTTGTAAATACCAAACAGATCGAAAGTAGTGACTTCTGGTATGAAAACTTCCGGTTTGTTTCACAGCTTCTGCTATAGCAGTAAGTTTCAAAACTACACTATGTTCGACTGTCATTTCAAGTTCTGAGTGGTAGCTGCTTCTTCAACAAACATGTCATTAATTTCTACAATAAAACACCTGTCCAATGATAAATGTGCACATCTGCATTGTCTTGATCAGGCAAGCACTACTATTTGTTTGCTGTTTGTTTTTGTGTGGATAGGGTGGCATCTATTCCTGTGGATAGGCCATGGATATCAACCATCTGGCTGACTACCTATGTATGATACTATACCTATGATAAGCAGCCTGGTGCTGTGGAGCCATGATACCATTGGATAGTTACTCTACCGGCAGTAGTATGTGCAGCCTCTCAGTCCCACTGTCAGTGGAGGCAACCAGTTGTAAAACACAAATGGTCCTAGCAATAGTTTGATGAATGTCATCAGCAATTGCATCTGTACATGTCTTCATACACATGGATTTAGCCTCCTATACTACCTGTGGGTGCTATTTGAGGAGAAAATACAGCACTAAAATATTAGATAGGTGCAGGGTGTGTCTCTATGTACTCCATAATTATTAGGGTTACTTACCAAGTGAAAGAAAGCCCATCCCTGATGTTTTGTCTTTAGGAACATAAAGGGCAGTGTCAACCTTCCTTCTGGCAACAATACTCGGGTCACAGCGAAAGACAGTAGCTCCAAGAATCACAGCAAGCTCAGGTTCAGGTGGAACTGGAAAGTGGTACGTACAACCTTGAAATTTTTTCCCTATGCCATTTTCTAGTTGATTGCGAAGATACTGGCAGCCTCCAAAACCACCAACCCAATAGATTGTGTCAATTGTGCGAGCAATCTTGTTTTCTCGTAGATGTGATTCAATGAGGTTCATTATTCCGTCTACAGCAGGTTGGAAGAATTCTTTCATTTTCGAGTCACAGATTCGCATCACAGTACCATCATCTTCCACTTCCACAGACGTATCTCCCTTCTCATTCAGAGCTCTTCCTTTTTTCACAAGAGAGTCTTTATACATCTTCGAGAAAGTAGGTGGAAATCCAACGGTGTAGCTATCCTCAGCTTCACCTGAACCAAAACGTTTTTTCTGTGACTCAAATGTGGTATAAAGAAGTTTGTTCAGATCTGCTTTGTGTCGTGCTTGGTCCCCAGGAGATTTGCTTTCAAGGTAGTGTGAGAACTTTGGATCACCAACAAATTCTTGGAGAAATTTTGAGAATTCTTCGTTCACAGTTGTTCCACCCCAGAAGTTGCCAGCTGGTGTTGCTATTTCTTCAATACTACCCCCCACAATGGCATGTGAGGCAATATCAACTGTACCTCCTCCAATGTCCACAACAAGGTACATTTTTGCACTCACCACATCCTGTAGCCCTTTACCAGCCACCTTAGCTTTGTGTCGACAGTGGATGGCTGCAGATTCAGGCTCCAAAGCAAGCGACAGTTTCTCTGGTGACTTCTCTACCTGTGGTGGGCTGTGCTCTCCAGTGGCAATGCAAAGGTTTGGAGGTTCTGAATCTGAACACAGACCAGCCTAAAATGATTGATACAATATACATGAATTAAGAACAGAAATTCATTACTAAACATCAATCCTAATACGCATGACAATGGTTGCATACTATCCTACTAATCAGAATACTGTTGGCTCTGGTCCCAGGTTCAAATGCTGTTGATGGAAGTCACTTCAGGTAAAGGGTCTCATACCGAAAGATACCCATACACCGCTGAGATTCAGCTCATGATTTGAGTGTGAAGCTTAGCCCATGTCAATGTAGCTGTCCTGGCTGACAAACCCTGCTGCTAATGCTAGATGCATGGTCTGTATGTATGCCATGACAAATATATAAAACCAACAGTGTGCTGCTTGTTCAGGCTCACCCCATGATGATCAAGCACCATGATACACAAAGCTAGGACACAAAAATAGCCATGGGCTAACACAAGCCTGTACCCTGTCATTTAAATTTAGATCTAGTTCTTGATGAAATGGGAGTCCAAGTGGAAGTGCTCTTAGTTGTAACCCGGAGGCCTGGTTTTCCACTGTGAGGTGAGAAGCAAACATCAGCACCAGCAGGAATGTGCAGGGAGCAGTCCGAGTCAGAGGTCTCGCCAGCACTAGAATCAGAAGATGGCAGCCTTGCACGAACATGTGGTGGAGCTCTCAGTCTGAGCAGGCGTGTTGGCACTTTATGCCGGCTCCTTTTTCCTATTACAGGGGTCCTACCTTCCTTTTCATCACAGACGAACCTCACACCATGAGCATCTTCTTTCTGTTCATATTCAACAGCTGTGCATGCACTGAGGTCTACAGCTTGCTCTACAGACTCGTCATCATATCACTGTGGTCAACAAGCAGTGGGGAACACATTGAGGTATTACTATCACTGTGGTCAGCAGGCTGAAGTTCCACCGGTGAGGCAGAGGATAAAGCTGGATGTTGGTCAGCTTGGGGGCCATTAATTGGAGTTCAAGTCTCCCGCTTGGCAGCGCTACTGATAGGGTTGGCAGTAGCAGCGTCACTGGTGAAGGCATACCTGATTTTCTCTTCAGTCCTTTCTGCTTTCACTTCCTCCTGCGACCAGCATGCCCACTACTCTTGGGCCCATATTGTGCTGGGGCCAAAAGAAGGACACGTACAGAAAACCCGGTAGCTGTCTGCTTGGCTGACCATTGAGCGCTATCCATTGAAAGTCCTTGTTGTTGCAACAATAGACAGATAGACAGAGGGACACCAGTCTTCGCTAGGTCCGTGTGCAAGCCATCAACAACACGGATTTTCGTACCTTCCGCCATTTTGATTTATAATAACTTACTTACTTATATATGTAAATGTAATAAGAAATTATATAAGTGGACAGGGAAGCTAACAGTAGTAAACCAAGCAAACCAAGAGAAACAGCATCCAATAGCCTCATTCCAAAGCCTCCACCATCTTTTGTTCTTCAGTCTGCGTTCAGTATAATACACACAGAAGCAGAAGTAGTGGCGAAAAAAGAGAAAGGCCTGCATGGGAACACTTAACACATGATGTGGACGCAAGGTTGGGCGTAAGGGGGTGGTGCCCAACTACAAATTTGTGCACAAATATGGTCAGAGCTTGTGTGTTGTACACTGGTGAAGAAGGCTAGCCAACACTTTGATAAACACCCTCCTCCTCTTTTACCTCAAGCTTCTTACATAGTCAGTCACTCGTTTACTCACCCAGGATTTAGTGAAGTTTAGCTCAGCAAACAGTTATTGTTCATTCCAAAGTACACACACTGAAACTTTAGCCTTAAATTGTTTGCAGACTACCACCCAGATTTTCATTCGCAGTAAAAACTATATCCTAAATAAATTACTTGATAGCTACTAGTCATCACGAATATTGTTGACCTCAGGTTCAACCAGGGGGTGTATAGTTGAGACTAATTGAATAAAGCCCCCTCTCCACATTAGTAATGTAGCATGTAACATTGCTAACATAATGGGCCTCATTAAAACCTGGACCAGACCAGACAGCTACAGAGCAATTGGAAGTAGTTGTTACTGTGTGCACGGTATGTTAACAGTAGGCTTGAGGCAATTGTGCTCAAAATTTTGTCCATTATTCTATTCCGCAATTCCTAAAAAGTGTTCCGATAATTCTTTAGATTTATTCCGATTATTCTTTCCAAAAAGTCATATTGTGGGAGACTTTAGACAATCCAACAAAGAGACCACTCGTGAGCTAGCTCGGGCCAGCTTCATTTGAGTTCGCCTCAGAATCGGATTCTACCTCACTTGTGTAGGCACAGAAATTTGTACTGTGACTGCTACCACTAAAATTACTAGTAGTGCTAGTCTCAGCACTGCAAGACTCTGCCATCCTGTTACATGTAGTGGGCGTTATTTAGAAAAGCCATGGAACGTGGCATTATTCCCCCGTTTTCCACCGTTTATTCCCGCATAATGTCTGCTTCCAGAAACTTCCTATTATTCCGGAAATTATGCTGGCATAATCGCCACAAGCCTAACAGGATAGGAGAGCCAAGCAGTAATAGTTTTTGAGCATTCAGATTTACCATCTCTACCTCATGTTAGTGAGCGGGGTTTTGGCAATGATCAAGTATCAGCAATCACCTAGTTGCCTGAACAAGCTTGTTTTTCAGACATCTGCTACTGCTCAGTTAGCTATACTGGCCCTTTTCTGACTTGTGTACAATAACAACTACTTTTGATGCACTTCTGGTCAGCCTGAGGGCCTAACATATTATACTGTACTTACATCCAGCAGTAAAGTTAGACAATTTCATGGGAACATGTCCTTACTGGATGAAACAACGTAGCTGCTTGATAGCCATGGTCGACACTCTTGGGCTTCCAACTGTTTTCTTCACCCACAGTGCTGCTGACCTTCAGTGGCCAGAACTAGCAAACCTGATCTGCCAGGATGGTCCGGAGGATGCAAGTGTCCAAACCTGATCTGCCAGGATAGTCCGGAGGATGCAAGTGTCCAAACCTGATCTGCCAGGATGGTCCGGAGGATGCAAGTGTCCAAACCTGATCTGCCAGGATGGTCCGGAGGATGCAAGTGTCCAAACCTGATCTGTCAGGATAGTCCGGAGGATGTAAGTGTCCAAACCTGATCTGCCAGGATAGTCCGGAGGATGCAAGTGTCCAAACCTGATCTGCCAGGATAGTCCGGAGGATGCAAGTGTCCAAACCTGATCTGCCAGGATAGTCCGGAGGATGCAAGTGTCCAAACCTGATCTGCCAGGATAGTCCGGAGGATGCAAGTGTCCAAACCTGATCTGCCAGGATAGTCCGGAGGATGCAAGTGTCCAAACCTGATCTGCCAGGATAGTCCGGAGGATGCAAGTGTCCAAACCTGATCTGCCAGGATAGTCCGAAGGATGCAAGTGTCCAAACCTGATCTGCCAGGATTTCCATATTGTGAGGCCCTGAGAGGGTGCTTTGGCCAGTTTCCTCCAGTCGTGGACCTTCTCCTCTACTCTTCTGTACCCAGGTCAGGCATTCTTGAGCGTACTACAATTATTTGCCAAGGCAGTAGTGGTTTTGCGACAAGAACAGATAAGGTTTCGAGAACTGCTTCTCCTCTAAGGTTACTGGTACATTAGTATGTCACAAACTTAACATTCCCTACAAAAAGCTACATTCTTACAACAACCAGCCGCTACAGAGGGCATTCAGCTATAGTTTGGCATAACACTAACTTCGCTACAGTACACAGTCGAGTGACAGTAGGCGGCTGATTGGTGGAGTACGAGTACAAACTTATACATCAGTTTGCTAGCATTGTGTGGCTGTTTGCATGGACACAGGCAGGATTTAACCGGGTAAGGTCAGGCCTGGCCTCCTTGCTGGGGGGGTGGGGGGGGGTCAGACAACTGTATGGCTGCCCATGTAACCCAAAGCATTGTGGCGAGCGCAGATAATGAGGTAAAGTAGGTGTCAGACCACCCCATGCGGGACAAAGCGCCATGGCCAGCCCACTTACAGGATCAAGTAGATGCTAGGCTGTCTTCTCCAGCACCAAGCGCCGCAGCCCGCATGGCCAATATAGGACACAATAGAACATTGCTCTCACAGTTGATGCATTCAGCAAAATCCAAGTGGACACACCTTGCTACATGTAAGCTCGCTCTCAGACACTGCAATGTCAGCAAGACTATTGCGTAGACGGCCCATCCCAGCTCTCAAGCCAGACGAACTCGAACGCCTCCCGCTGGAGGTGCTACACTTGAGGCTGCAACAGGCCAACCTGGTGACGATGGGCTGCAACCCTCAACTCGTGAGATGACTCAAGGAGCATATAGCAGCACACACCCATGCGGATTCCAGCCATGGCTCCCTTCGGCAAGCCGTTCAGACTCGCCATCTAGTGAAGAACCAGACGGAGACGCAGCGTGGCCCTATCCAACTTCAGTTCTACTCCTAGCACCAACACAGGCACAGAAACAGAATCGCGAAGGGCGGGGCATCCTCACAATCGAAGTAGCTCATCACCTTCCACCAGAACCTTGCGCAGCTCACCGGTTTCCACTTCGCCAGCTGAGCGCTCACGGCATCATACCTTGAACGCAGACCGTCGACACAAGACGCACTGAAGAACAAGCTCCTGCCAGTGCCGTCGGAATTCCGTGGTGATTAAGCACATGCACAAACAGTGTATACCAGGCGCTCTTTCTCCTCCCCCTCCTTTTGGCATTACACATTAGACACTCTGGGATGTTTCCCTCATAAATTTTCAGGCAGTCAATCATGGTCAACATTTTCCATGGTAGCTTTTCTCAAGTGGCCGCTATATATATGCAGCAGAAAATAGGTAGAATTGTGGCGTTCCCAACATTTACACCATCTAGACTGTCTTGCCACAGCATTAACAGCAGACATGCCACTTAACTACATGTAGGTATCACATTTCCAACTCCTGCTACACAAAATGCGATCATAGTTTTGTACTAAGGCTAATGAGTGTTCATGTTAAACACATTAAACCCTATAGTGCACATTTAGTTGGGGCAAGTGTGAGCGAGCCCCACAGTAGTAAGCTTAACAGCGGAATTTCTGATATATATATATATATATATGTATATATATATATATACATATATATATATATATACATGCATCATACGCACGTTGTATGTCCAATGCACGCGTATGTGTGCTGCGTGCGGACAATATGCTCATGATCTAACAGCACATGCGCACCTAGACGCTTTTATAGTTGAAAGTCCTTCAGAGTTTAGAGTCATTTTTCTACTTGTAGGGAGCACTTCCAGAAGAGCCCTGAAACCGTCGCAAGATAACGAAGACAGGCTATGGCGCAGGAGAGAACGAGAGAAAGCTCAATGTGCGGCACAGAGCAAAGGCAGGAAAGATTAACGAAGCAAAGGGAGAGAGATAGGGTTAGGCACTCAACCCAGACTGGCGATGAGAGGAGGGAACGAGAGAGGGCTCAATGTGCAGCGGAGATAGACGAACAAAAGCAGGAAAGGATGAGAAAGCGGAGGGAGAGAGATAGGAGGAGACGCTCTACTCAGACTGCCAATGAAAGCCGATAGATACCAGATTACAACAGATGAGAACCCGTCAGCGTGAACGGTTGGCAGCTGAAAACACTGCTGATAGAGACACCAGATTGCACCTGATGAGCGCCTGTCAGCATGAAAGGTTAGCAGCTGAGAGCGCTGCTGAAAGAGACAACAAATTATCTGCTGTATATCTCTCTCCTGTAGATGCTGTTCACATCAAGACCTTTGAACAATGTTGGTGGTGTGTGAGAGGGTGGTGGGAGGGAGGGCAGCAATGCAGTGTGACCGCCTCGTGATGGTGCTGCCTGGGGGCCTATACTTTTGCAGGCGGCAAACTACACTGCTGCATATTGACTTTGCTCACACACCATCTAACCTCACTTATTTGTATAAACACTGAATCACTTTACGTAGATCTGTTAAAGCAGCATGATCATCCATGTAACATGAATGATGTGTACAATCCGCACATTTTTATGCAAGCAGTCAAATATTACTACCGATATCACTGTCCCTAGATTGGTCAGGGTGCAACCCATGCACGGTTGGTAAAGACAGTTTGCTCCCAGTGGAAAACTGACAATCTGATGTTTGCATAATTGTTATGTGAAATGTACGTAAATGGGAAAACGTAGTGCCATGCAACTTGCTCACGCTCGCCCCACATGGTAAAAGTACTCTCAAGCTGACCCAAAGTGACTCAAGCACTAGTCCTTCACAGAAGATGGCTGCCATGGGTACATAGGCTTCTTAATCATTATTGTGTAGCTCTGTGTTGTCACTGGTTATGAAGTAGGTACAGTGATTTTAAGTAATATATAATGCGTCGGTGGCCTGGGATTTATGGTCAATAACCACCCGACTCCGAGGGTGAAGCCCAAGAATGAAGGTGGCTATTGTAAACCATAAACCCAAACAAGGCAGCTTATCAGAGAGTCGGTAGACTCTCTATGTAGGGATGGCGCCGACGCGCAATATATGCAATACTTAAGCAAAAGCTGTATAACTTCACCACAAACGCGCTAAAAGCTTATTTAAGAGCCCAGACATCCTCTTTGAGTACCTTTGTGATCAGCAAGACTCATATAAGTGGCCAAAAACCACGCGGAAGATAGCTAAATGCAAAAGTGTGCGGTAGCAAAAGTACCATTTTTCGTCTTCTTTCTTTGTTCAGACCACTTGTCAAACGACGATAACTCGAAAACAGCTCAAGTGCTCACCTTGATTTTAGCACGAAACGGATGTTCATCACAGCGCTCAGCTTCCCAACCACTCAGCGTCTTCATAGCTTCAAATTCACCCTGGTCAACAAAAGCCATTCACAACACTCTGAGGCTGCTGTCCGTTGCGAAGGACGCCATTTTCTAATTTTGTACGCATGCGCACACGAAGTCTCGTTCCCAGACCGAAGACCACGGTCATTGGTCTGGAAGCGAGAGTACACAAGCGAGCGGGCGGGCATGGTTGGCACGGTTTTTTTCCCCCGCGGCATTGGGCAAGGCTTATGAACACCACGTAGGTAAGGCGCTGCATTCAGCTGCCTACTTGTAGCTACACTAAAACTAGCCTACTCACAGCTTCAGTGAACTGTAAAGCTAGGATGGTCTGTTGTCAGTAGCTATGATAGTATTCTGTGCTGCAGCTGGTCAGTCGTCATGTGATTGACAACTGAATCATGAAATTGGTTTCACAAAGTTTGGTACGGAGAGTGGTTGGCCCTTCCTCAGGTTCTAGCTGGCTATATTGCACATAATTATTACACTTTTCTCCAGGGAGGGCAGATATCACACTAGAATCACTACTAAACTGTCAACGCCGCTTCAAGTTCTGGTGTTGTGGTTACACTTGAAATATTCTTCTTAGGCTTAGGTCTAACTGTAACTGAGATTAACATCAAAAAAAATGTACAGAAACAAGACTTAAAAAAACATTAAAAATGTAAAAAGATGTAGGGATGGCATGCCAAAAAGTATGCAAACAAGGTAGAGATGATGCATGAAAGCAAAGGTCTACATATTGGCAAAGCCCCATCCCTACATCTTTTTCACACTGCAGTTAGACAGCGTGCTGGAGAGCTGAATCTGCACCCATCCATGCAGTTATTAACGCTGTGCATGAGTGCTTGAGTTTTACACACTGATTACTATGACCAGTCTGCAGCCCACTCGAGCTCACTGTCTAGGTTATACCAGAGGCATATAACAAGGGTACCACTGTCACTACAAGTAGTATGTTGGCAATAAAACTACTAACCTTGGTAGCCACCTACAATATTAGCCTCGTTCCCAGGCCATATGGGAGGAGCTAGAAAGTGCATGGCCTGAGAATGAGGCTACAGCCATGAACTGCTAGTAAAGATTACCCATGCACTGTCTAACTGCAGTGTGAAAAAGATGTAGGGATGGGGCTTTGCCAATATGTAGACCTTTGCTTTCATGCATCATCTCTACCTTGTTTGCATACTTTTTGGCATGCCATCCCTACATCTTTTTACATTTTTAATGTTTTTTTAAGTCTTGTAGCATTTACAACTTCCTGTGGTATATGAAACTGAATCTACAGAATCATACAACTTCCTGTCAGTATATGGAAAATAATACCCACCTGTTACCATAGAAACAAGGATGAAGTGGAGAATATTTAAGGAGACTGAGAGGTACATTATTAAAATACCTTTGCATACTTCACATCTCAAAGAGCTAAGCTATGTACCAGAAATGGTAGATCAGACGGTCACTGGATTGTGACATGGAACTGAATGGTAGACAAAGATGAAGTCTAGTACGTTATTCGAACGTGGACTCCTCCCCCCCCCTACGTCCACCTCGCATCCACCAGACGTCATTGTAAGTGTCCCCAGGCCTTCCCTCTTTTTCGCCACTCTTCCGCTTCCATGTATTATACTAAACGCGAACTGAAGAACAAAAAAAAAAACGGGGAAGGCCTGGGAATGAGGCTAGTGATATAGTATACTAGCTAGAAATATGTCAGAAGAGCATCAATCTTATATAACAGCAAGATATCTAAGGACTACCACTAGGCGAATGCGGTGCATTGTGGGGCGAGCATGAGCGAGCTGTGCATGTTTGCAATGTATATATGCACAATGCATAATAGGATATTTATATATGCATCGGCAGTCTGGGTAGAGCGCATAGCCCTATCTCTCTCCGCTTCGTTAATCTTTTCTGCCTTTGCTTGGCTGTTTCTGCCGCACGTCGGGCTCTCTCTCTCATTCTCGTGTGCGCAGTAGCCTGTTTTCCTTGTCTTACGATGGTTTCAGAGCTCTTCTGGAAGTATTCAGAATATACATATTCACTACAAGTAGCAAAAATCTGACTATAAAAGCTGCGCACGTGTTCCCAATTAGATCACGCGCATAGTGTCCGTATGCGGCGCGCGTATGCGTGCACTTGGACATACGTACGATATATATAATTATATATACCAGAGAAATTCCGCCGTTCAACTCACTAGTGTGGGGCTCGCTCACGCTCGCCCCAATAATATATTCTGTACGTTTCCATGCATTTTCAGAAAGATAGAAAAATATGACTCCAGACTGTTCAGTTGCCACTTGATTGTTGGCAGTGACTCACTAGAAGGACAACTCGTGAACTCTCGAGCACCTGAAATAGTGGTTTATTTATGCACATATTTACGTGGGTCCTTTCATCGCAGCGGCATAAACTGCTTATGTGGGCGTTCCTCATTCATCTGCTGCAACCAAACTCATTTGGACAGCAGTGATTCTCAATGGCATGGTTAGTGGACCACTTACAAACGGTAGGGCACTTAAAATGTATAGCTAGGTAGTGTATAAAATTTGTTGGAGCCCAAAAGGGGGGTTCAAGTGAACCCCCTCGAACCCCCCCCCCCCCCCCCTGCCTACGGGCCTGACATAACATTATTTGGTGAATTCAGATATCGGGTTTGGAAATTGGTTGATGGCCAACTGTTATTTTGTACTCTGGATCATTACAATACAGTCGCACCTGCCTCTGCAGTCACCTGAATAAGGCGGTCACCTCCGCTTTGTGGCCAGTTGGGGAAGGTCCCGAATTATGTTGCATAAGCTACAGTATAGTCATATCGTTGTATAGCGTATTACGGCCATGTCGCCCGTTACAATCAACTGCATGGAATGATACACCGAGTATAACTGCCAGTCTCTGGCCCATGGCTAGTCTAGCCTAGATATCTAGATTAGTGTTCAAACTAACTACTTTAGTTTAGTAATATGAGATCGGCGGCCATAAAACTTGTAGACACACGGAACCTCCACTCGTAGTTGAACACTGCGATTCATTCGTTCACCGGTAACTTCGCAGAAGACCACGTTGCCATCACACCTCAAAAAGAAGGAAGTAGTCTTACTCAGCGTTCTTGGTACATGCCCCACAACCTCACCATCTTTCAGCACTGCTACAGCAAAACGGACATAGTCGTTTGTTAGCTCTCTCTTGACGGGCAGGACTTCGCCAATGATTGGTGTCCATATGGTATGGTATACATGATGGCCACGAACATACGACTCCAAAGTGAATGATTCGCCGTCTCCAACAATTTCGCTTGCCATTTCTTTGTTGGCAGCACTTGGCTAGCTCTGACTCAAACTGTACTGACAGCTGTTAATCATTTTAGCTAGCCGGCCACGTCCACTCGCACTCGCGCTGGTATTGCATGCTATGCGCGCGCAGATGGATGACACGTGGATGCCAAATAGACTGCACCTGCACATGATGACACTATTATGTATAATTATACTGTGATATAAAATGCATTGTTACTATCAGAGAGTCGGTAGACTCTCTATGTAGGGATGGCGCCGACGCGCAATATATGCAATACTTAAGGAAAAGCCGTATAACTTCACCACAAACACGCAAAAAGTTTATTCAAGCATCCAGGCTTCCTCTTTGAGTGCCTTTGTGATCAGCAAGACTCATATAAGTGGCCAAAAGCCACGCGGAAGATAGCTAAACGCAAAAGTGTGCAATAGCAAAAGTGCCATTTTTCGTATTCTTCTTTCTTTCTTTCTTTCTTTCTTCGTTACGACCTTTGTTCAAACAACAATAACTCAAAAACGGTTCAAGCACTCACCGTAATTTTAGCACGAAACTGATGCTTATCACAGCGCGGAGCTCTACGACCACTCAGTGTCTTCATAGCTTCAAGTTCACCCTGGTCAACAAAAGCCATTCACGACACTCTGAGGCTGCTGTGCGTTGCTTAGGACGCCATTTTCTAATTTTGTACGCATGCGCACACGAAGTCTCGTTCCCAGACCAAAGACCACGGTCATTGGTCTGGAAGCGAGACTAGTACACACGCGAAATCGCCAGCGGGCAGTACGCTTGGCTGTCACGGTCTTTTCCTCCCGCCGGCATTGGGCAAGGCTTATGAACACTACGTAGGTAAGGCGCTGCATTCAGCTGCCTACTTGTAGCTACACTAAAAATAGCCTTTGAACTGTAAAGCTAGGATGGTCAGTTGTCAGTAGGATAGTAGTTTCTGTGCTGCAGCTGGTCAGTCGTCATGTGATTGACAACTGAAATTGGTTTCACAAAGTTTGGTAGGAAGAGCGGTTGGCCCTTCATCAGGTTCTAGCTGGCTATATTACACATAGGCCTAATTATTTAATACATGCCTGGAACCACTACTAAACTGTCAACGCCATTTCAAGTTCTGGTGTTGTGATTATACTTACGTGTAACTGTAACTGAGATTAACATCAAAAAAGTACAGAAACAAGACTTAAAAAACATTACAAAATGTAAAAAGATGTAGGGATGGCATGCCAAAAAGTATGCAAACAAGGTAGGGATAATGCATGAAAGCAAAGGTCAACATATTGGCAAAGCCCCATCCCTACATCTTTTTCACACTACAGTTGATGCAATGCTGCTAGATCATATTAGCCTCGTCCCTGAGCCAACATGTGGGAGAAGGAATGTGGCCTGGGGACGAGGTTAAAACCATGCCATGTACTTTAACGACACTATCATAAGTCTGCAGTCTACTCCAACTCACTGCTTAAGTTGTTGAAGAGGTTCTGTATAACATAATGCTACCAAGAGGGTCATACTAGCCTCATTACCAGGCCATGTGGGAGGAGGAGGTGGCCTGAGAACGAGGCTACAGCCATGAACTGCCAGTAATAAAGGTTGTGAACTTGTGGTACGTTTTAGGAAGATCCCCATGCACTAACTGTAGTGTGAAAAAGATGTAGGGATGGGGCTTTGCCAATATGTTGACCTTTGCTTTCATGCATTATCCTACCTTGTTTGCATACTTTTTGGCATGCCATCCCTACATCTTTTTACATTTTTGATGTTTTTTAAGTCTTGTAATAATATTTTATTGAAACCTGTATAATGTGGTCAATAATATTAAATAATTCAGCTGGCCGGTTTATTAAGGTCATCTGTATTGCAACCACCTCTTTATGTATCTGGCCCAAGGGTGACCAGAATAGGCAGGTTTGACTGCACTCATAATTATGATTTGAGTTTGGGACTTACCATGTATCCAGCCTCACGCATCATTTCCTTTCCCATGGGCTTCCAGAAAGCTGGTACCGTGATCACCCAGTCAATGTCTGATGCTTTGAGTTCCTTGTAGCCAAAATCTCTCACTTCCGTAAGTAGTTGACACTTGAGATGGTGAAGGATGTGTGCAATAACATCCACCAAGAAGAACTGCTTGCCATTCATAGCAGAGACTTTTTGGTTCCTGTCAATATCCTGAGGAAGAAAAGCATGTACTGCATAAATTAGCTAGTAATGCATGTCATGACATTAGTTACTGGATGCAGGGCCATCGGAAGCTCTTTCAGGGTGGGGTGGCCATTGGTCACAATCATAATTATTGGCTTTCGCGCGCAAAAGCTTGACAAAATCTGTACAGCAATGTTTGTTGTATTGCTATATTAAAGTAACACTATATATTCCTGCTACGATTGCACGAAACTTTAGACGAGAATCCGGCTGTTCGAGGATCCACCATACAACATTAGTGCATCATAGTTGATCAGATGACTTGAACTCGGTGCCAAACATATGCTTCATGTGATCATTACTAGCAATGAAATCGTTGGCAACATCTACAAGGTTAATCGAGGTCGTCAGTGCGCCTTTATCGACGTGCAAGAGCATCAAATGGTTCAGACGCTGCCGAGACATCGTTGAGCGTCTTGATACGTCGGGCAGCACTGAACGAACTCACACTCACGGCATTGGTAGCCGGCATCATGAGCAGTCTGTTCCAAATGTCTGCTCCAAGCAACGAGCGGACTGCAGCTGATTATTTCGGTAAGCAACTACACACGGAAAGAAGGTCTTTATTCGACCATCTACCAAACCACTTCCGCTGAAACGAGCGCTTGATCAATCATCATCGAATTATCAAATTCTCGTTTTAAAGAAGAAGGCTGGTGTGGACTTTCACCAGTTTCTGGTGTTGTCTGCAATCAGCCATTCCCCGTTGAAATTATTCAAGGTTCAAAGGCTTATGGAAAAAGTGGGGCGGCCAAGGCCGCCCCAGCCGCCCCGCTTCCGACGGCCATGGGATGCAGCTACACCTTGCTATAAAGTTCAGCAAAACTAAGTGCTCCTGCTGAGCCTGTATAAATCTCCAATTGTTTGATATAGTACATTATCATTGATTTGACTAGAGAATGCAACTCTGTTGTCTGAAAGAAAAAAATTATAGTAAGGGAAATCATATGAGTCCTTAGTATGGATATAAATTTTCATGAAACAGGGGTTTCAGAAATTTTTGCAGCTTTAAATTTTGTAGATGAGTGGATACCACCAAAATACACTCATGGCAATGGATGAACTTAAGTAACTCCACAAAGAGGGGGGTGAGCACCTTTTTGAGTTTTGATATTTCCCTCAAAAATCAGCCCACATCACACCAATTTGTCTAGCCCCATAGAAGTACCCACGGGAGCAATGCCTCTTTTGTCGCGGTTGTTTATGCAATAACAGCAAATTGTGCGTTCATTTGCGAACTAGCTGCAATTGAGTTATACGAGCTGGCCGTCTACAACCACTGGACTGGACTAGTGGACTGGACTGGTGGACTGGACTGGTGGACTGACATTAAAAACCATTTTTACGCTTTCTAATGAGACTCACTCGCCTGTAGGGTTGCATGATGCATAATATTACCCCCAAAACAGCTTTCTTCTTGGACAGACTGACTTTATGCCAAAGTAGTAAATTTTTGATGGCAATAACCACTGTGCATAAGCTGGGCTTCATTTCCAAAAATTGTCAGGGTAGGGGAGGAG
The DNA here is from genome assembly GCA_949130485.1 of Agelas oroides. Taxonomy (NCBI): domain Eukaryota; kingdom Metazoa; phylum Porifera; class Demospongiae; order Agelasida; family Agelasidae; genus Agelas; species Agelas oroides. The sequence continues at coordinate 18,539,253 of OX422185.1, forward strand.
CAAAAGTGATCTAACGGTTAGTCAAATATTAGAGGGAGCAACATCGTATGTTGTTGGTCCTCACAGGACAACTGACATTTGGTAGTCTAGCTAGATGATGCTTGTACGAACATTGCCAGAAATGCAACGACACGGACTTCGCACTCTTTGGAAATGTCCGTTACATTTCCGTTACACGTACTTCATGTTTTACTACGGGAGCCTACGGCGGTTCAAACTCTAACTTAAGTAACGAGCTTACCTTGTCCGTAAATGTGTTGTTAACGATATATTCACCTTCTGCTTTCTCCCTACTAGCCACAGATATCTACAGTGCCGGCTCCTAAAGGTCACAGAATTTGCCATTCGTGATAGTATTTCTACCGTATTTTCACACATTGAAGTGTCAAAAAATAGGCATTTCAAATTTTCTGAACTAAAAATATACACTTTAGCGTTCATTTATGATTGGTTAACGATATAATTCACTTATTTTTGATGTCCTCTGCCCGACTGGCCGTAAAGTTTTTGCAGATTTTGTTCACAGAATTTGCCAAATCGGTACAAAATAGGTACAAAAATGTACGCTACCATATACAATTACGGATAATTGTGAATACGGTACAACGTAAACTTCCGCGTTTTACTTATAACTCCGTACGCTACGGAAATAACGCCGTGACTGCCGCGCTATTCAAATTTCTGGCAATGAAGGAACAAGTATTGCACCGAGCATGCGATCAGATTGCTCATTGTATATATACACTTGTTACAATGTACAGTATGGTGTAATGACAACTAAAACATTTACCAAACTACCAAACCTCATCTGAAGTCTTAGGAACTGAAGTCAGGTTCCGATTGTCTACACTACATCATAGAGGAGAAAGACATTATACACTGGGTACAAAGACCCTCATGAATACTGTATGTATAGTGAGTTATTTGCTCTGGGACCATGTATGTAGCTAGAAACAAAGCTGCAGGGCTTCCACACAACCCAACAAGTGAGTGAGTGTCATTGGAAAACATAAAAATGATTTTTAGTGTCAGTCCACCAGTCCAGTCCACCAGTCCAGTCCACTAGTCCAGTCCAGTGATTGTGGACGGCCATACGAGCTCGGAATTCAAATCTCTACGCAGGCCTGCCCCGCTTTGTCATACCCTTTATTAGGACAAGGATGCTGTGTGGATAAGTATGAGTATGTTACCTTCTCATGCTGCAGATCCCTCTTCACGTGTTCGAAATAGTAGTACTGGGGTTTCGACTTTCGGTTGACGGTGGCGAATTGCTCTCGGGCTTCGTGACCGAAGGCAATCTTTTTGCCATTGCTGTCAAATAGAATGCAGCTTGGTACTCGCCTGTTCCCGTCGTTATCGAGTTTCAGTACGGTGGGATCGACTTCTTTAGGTTCTAGGTCTGGGCGGAGGAGATAGGCGACAGAGCAGTGCGTTGTTCCGAAGTCAATGGTAGTTACAAATTGTGGCATAGTCCTGAAGTCTGCGCAACCCCTTCTATCAGCCTTAGAACACTCATCAGATGCACGAGTGGCCATCCTTCTCTAGTGCTACCAGATGGCAGTTATCGCAAACTATAACTGAACGCAAACTATAAAGTTATTTCCTGTCATTAGTTAGTTAAAATATTGAAAAATAGACTTCAACGAATCACGATTTGCGAACACGTACGTAGGATGGCTACTGCTGCAGGTTCTACGCCACGATTTGTAACTACTATTGACTTCGGAACAACGCACTGCTCTGTCGCCTATCTCCTCCGCCCAGACCTAGAACCTATTCCAAGCGAAGTCGATCCCACCGTACTGAAACTCGACAATGCTGGGAACAGGCGAGTACCAAGCTGCATCCTATTCGACAGCAATGGCGCAAAGATTGCCTTCGGTCACGAAGCTCGAGAGCGTTACGCCGCCCGCAAACGTGAGCTAAAACCCCAGTACCACTACTTTGAACATGTGAAGAAGCACCTACAGCATGAAAAGGTAACATAAATCATACTTATCCACACGGCATCTTTGTCCTATTAAATGTGGGGGACCCGATGGGAAAAAAATATCGAAGTAACAAGTGTGCTAAAACTCAAGAACCAAGTGACCTTGTTTGCAAACTAATTGACCTTTGCACAAATATACGTAGCCTACAGAAGGTTATATGCACCAAAATGTTTTTGTGGTTGCTGTACATGTTGTTGTTCAATTTTTTGTTGATTTATATGGGGTTAGCTATATAGGAAGCTTTCAACATACTCCTAGGCCATGCAAATCAGAATATTAGTTTCTTGTCGCCGCCCGCATGCCTTCTGCAAGCCCACATCTGCCTTCATTATCAGTGGCGTAGGAACCGTAGCGGCCGTAGCGGCTTTGGCCGCTACACTTTTTAGGCCGCAAATTAATATTCATAACCTGCTAAAGTTACTATAATAGCTAAAGCTAGCCTTGTTCCCTGGGAACGAGCCTAAGCTCAAGCAGCCTCTTCGTTGCACCAGTCTCATATGCAGTTACATTTCCGCTTAAAGTACACTACAAAGCAATCAAAATCTTAGCAGTGAGATGGCTTTGTATGAGGCTAGTGCACATTTTCACAGAAGCGACGAAAGCTGGGCGGTCTCCTGGGAACAACGACGAAGTCAGTACGTATAATCTTACTGTTTTTCAAATATTTTACTGGACGGTTGGGAAGGTCTGAAAGCTTAAACCCTTGAAAAAAGGCTTTATTTTGCAGTCTAAAGGTGCACACTTTGAAAAAATTTGCCGCCGCGCTACGCGCGGCGAACATTCTTTTACATGTTGTACCGCGCTTCACATGGCCTCTACACTTCAAATTTGCTTCCTACGCCTATGATTATTAGCATGTCATGTGATGCCACCTGATGACATTTATCACGTCATAACCACAGAACCTTGTGTATCTGCATGCAATGTCATGTCTTGCAGTTGCTGAGCTAGCTAGCTAGTACTTGTGGACGAACAGCTCATCATTGATGATGTTTGTACGATGTTTGGCCAGCATGTGAAATACATCGTGACCTTGGGTGATCGCGAGGATGCCACGTAACACCTTCCAATCGATTCTAAAAGATGTTTCTTACACATGCGGAGCATCTCTGGAGGATCTCACTCTTCCTGACAGCTTAGCATCCATGGTGATTCATGTTGGGACAGAATTGTACTGTTCCTCCGGATTCGAAGATATTTGCATATACTGTGCTGCAACAACAGACTTAGTCATGTCTCTGAGTCTTTGTACCTCTTATGCACTGTCAGTAAGAGAAGAAAGTCTGTCCCATGAGTTTTGTGTTTTTACATTTTTGTTCTATTCACTGTTTCTCAAACTAGTGTGTTTTGTCTTTTTATAATGGGCAAATAATGAAATAATGAATAATTACCGCCCTCCCTCATCCTTTTTTGAAACAAGCTGGACGAGAAACTAATTATTATACTAATTTGCATATATGGCCTCTACTAATGCTCACTTGCAGGGTGTTGCTAAATTTCATTGTGAAAAGTCACTTTAAATTATCAGTCTTTTTATGGTAGTGATTCCAGAAGTTCCGTGAAAAATTTAAGCCATGCAAATGGTACTGTCTGCATGTTGTACATTATTCACTGCTCATCACAGTAGCTACAAAGCCCAACAAAGTATGTATTTCTGGAATCCTCTTTGATCAGAGAATCGACTGGTTTGTCTTTTGTTCACTTGCTGTAACTTTGAAGTGCTCCTTCATGAAAACAAGAAAAACCTTCTGTGTATCAGCTGATCAGTAAGATGTACGTACGTACTACTTTGAAAGTGGCACCAACGCAGTCCTTGCAACGAGAAACCCCTTGTACACCCCTCCTATATGTTTCACAGTACAGGAGTGGTAGTACGGTGAATGTGGACTGTAATGCTCCCAAAACCAGTCATTAGTGAGAATAATGTTATTGTCTTACAAAATCATGCTTTCAGAAAATGAATGCAAGCAAAGTAAACACATCCAGTCAAAAGCAACAACTTCTATATATATAGATGCCATCACCTGTAAAGAAGGATAAATGCACAATGTAATGTGAATAGCTACCCATCTTCATTGAGGCCTCTTACACATATAAGTTACCTCTAAATACGGTTTTCTAGACTCATTCTCAGGCTTCAATGAAGAGGAGGTAATCGGATGTGATAGAATTCATTATTTCATCAGTGGCAATGCTTTATGAAAGAGCTACTCTGTAGCTACCTCAAGAGGCAACTTGCATGGGGTTCTCTCTTCTGACTCAGAGTATTCCTGTCTTCTACACATAGCTTTGAATTGACGAGCAACACAGCACTGTTTATCACATGGCAGGCACTAAGCCAGGGGCTGAAACTCAAGTGCATTAAATAATAATGTCACATAAACAAATGAAGGCATCATTCAATCCCTCCCAAACATGCATGCTTGCCTCTCCCAGGCTTTCCCAGTATATACCATAAGCTCCCGAAAATATCCCCCCCTTTTTGCACACTACTTTGAGGCAAAAGAGGGGAAGAGGCATTTGCTCGAATATTCAATTACTCTCGTGCATAGATCCCCCACCCACCCAGGTCCTCACCGATGTTACACTCGAGGTTGACAATCATGACGACTGCCATGGCTTTCTAGTTTCACTGAACGTGTACTACGGGAAATCAGCGGCACTTGTGTTGATACTAAGTTGAGGGGCATGCAACTTACATTGTCAGGGGTGAGTTCGTACTGCGAACTACAAAAACCTTGGCAATGGCCAGTGATTGAAGCTGTAGTAATTTCATGTGTACGTGTTTACAAACACACTCGACGATGAAGCTAAAACAAAAGCTCACTAAAAGCATAGCAGACACTCACTACGGGAGTTTAAACGAGGGAAAAATACCTATGCAAGAAATTGGGGGTTAAAGTGGGGAGGGCATTTGTTTAAAGAGTGCATATTTTACAGTAGATGTTCAATTCTCAGGAGTTCTGAGAAATGAAAGATGCAATTCATTTGGGGAAACAAGAAAGCACATTTGTGGGACCTTAGTCACTTTTCATTTTTAGTTTTTAACCATTTAAGAAAGTATTTGTCATTGCGCCATTGCCCTAACAACACCCTAATAAACCCAGATATACTCCACTAGCAGAGGTCGAAATAAGGTTTATTGAATGTCTGGTCACTATGTCCTAGCACTTTTGATGTTGAGTGGACAATCTGTCTAGACATGCTTGTCACAGTCATCCAATTTTGTATCTGTATATACATTCACTTACAATAATGAGTGTATATAATCTTTAGCCTGACGCGCATGCGCAGAAATCAACCACACGGTTACGACAGAAATTGTTTTCCAATTTTGAGTCATGTGACCCATTGATAGCTACACTTAGAAATAAACCTACTGGAAATAGTCAGAAGAGAAGCCAGTAAAGTCTGAACAAGATACAACGGTGGAAAAGCCGGTAGCTACTCGACATTGCATGCCAGCGTTCATGAAAATGAGATGTGAAATGACATACTGAGCGTGCGATCGAGCACACGCTGTCACTTATGAAAGGTAGCGTACTTGAGGTGTAGTTTCTTGGTACTATCTGCCTCGTCTTGTCTCTACTGGAAGCGATCCGCACCAGTTGGGTTGGGCTTGCGAGACTACGAATGGTTGGTCATGCCTACCAACCACTTACATTAATTTTATGGTCGGTCATTGTAATAAAACACGCGGAATTTGACCGATGACCGCATGTAATTTCGACCCCTGCGCTAGACGGTTTACCCGAGGCACAGCCGAGGGTAAACAATCTAGCCGAGTATATCATGTTTATACTCCAAATATAGGTAGTACATCCAATTTGTACCACATTGAGACAGTATAACTCAATTTTGTGTAAACAAAGTGATGTAATGTGGTATGAGGCCTGATATCGTATTTCTCAGTGTAGCTGCAAAGATTTAAGTATGTTTGGGGTTGCTAGCTAGCTTGTTGAAATGGCTGTTTAAATGACTGTTATCAAAATGTTACAATACATGGAAATCAGTCATGTAGCCAGCCATACAAATTCTGGCATTTCGTTATGAAGTGATGTCAGACACTCGAGCCAGGTTAGCTGTGATCGCCACACCTGTGCACCTCTAGTCTAGTTATAAAGGATACACTGAAGGTAGCTGCTATGCTTGTACCAAAGCATAAAACGGATGGAATCTAGCCTTGTTCCCAGGCCCTGTCCAAAAAATTGGGAAAGGGGCCTGGTAGCACTTCCGTGTATTTTCTGTCGCTAATGTAAACGTCATCAAACACGTGCTATGGTAGGACACGCCTTACTGCAACCGTTGATGTCATCTGACTATCATGCAAATGCGTGCAAGATGAAGCAAAAGCGAGTTGAACAAGCGATGATGTAGTATGCTATCTTCCGTGTTTATCTATCCAGCTCAGATGCACACTGTCTATACACAAATTCCGACAGATCGTCTCAGTTGATCGGGACCCAAGCCAGTGCCAACAGACGATCGAGGAGTTTGTCTCGATAATCTGTATGGGTAAACAGCGCTCTCCAATTTCAATCGTCCACCGATCTCCCACAAACGCGACACCACTGCTGCACATATGTAGGAGACATCACAAGCTACTCTACCATATTGCATAGTCAGCACTTTTGGCCTCGTGCACATGTGACAGGATCACGTTCCGCGTTGTTTCATTCCGCAATCTGATTGGCTCCTCAAAAATTTGAGAGGTAATGGTCGATAGAAAATACACAGAAACGCTACCAGGCCCCTTTCCCGATTTTTCGGACAGGGCCTGGGAACGAGGCTAGATGGAATCTGGCTTGATTCCACCCACTACAGTTTCATCACAGGAAAGAAAAACACTTAAGATGACCGTTTTTCTCTTTTCAGGTCATAAGCTGTTTGCGAGTGTTTATCTCTAGTCCTAGTAAGATTTTATCTTCTATCAGGCCACAGTTCATGTTTGCACAGATGGTCAGTACAATACCACAGTCCACTACAGTCTACATGACCATTGTAGCTGCAATCATAACCAAGGCGGGGAAGTTTGTTTGACCTTCATTGTGAGTGAAATGTGACCATCTGGTACTACAAACCACTCTAAGATAACACTTAATTGTTGTAATAGCTACACCTGCACTAGCAGGCTAAACTTGATACCCTCTGTGCTCAAAAAAATTCCCCAATAATATCACTCCCAACATACCATACAGACCAACACTCCCAACATACCATACAGACCTAGCACTGCTCACAGTTTCGGCATACAAGACAAACTATACCTGCCATGCTCAGTAGCAACTACATTGCACCCACCCACAACATAACACACCCTCCATGCACATCAACATGCACTACACACCCAGCAATACCTTCCCCACTGCCTTCCACAACCCTCCACACAACTAACAAACACAAAACATAGTTGGCAAATGGCACAAGATGTAGGGATGGTATGAATGTGTTGCGGTGTCGTTCCCATCTTGTTTGGCTGGTTTTTGAGGGTTCCATCCCTACATGCGCTTGTTTTCATTCGGAAAACTTTCTTGTGACTTGTACTATATTATTTCCCAATACCCAGACCACTCCCTATCTAGCCTCGTTCCCAGGCTCTTGTGCGGGGGAGGAAAGAGAGCCTGGTACACACTGTTCGCGCATGCGCCAAATTCCCTTGGTAACCTGCATACTACTCCGCTACACTAAAATTACGGTCAATTTCTGTTTACCTTCTGAAAGGCTACACTGCCTGGTTATACTCCCTGTGGGATACATACGGGCGGTTTTGAAGTCAAAAACAATATCGCTTTGACGGTAACGGTCTGCACTGCTTCGTTCGAGGCGATCGGTAAACTTCAAAGGGAAAGATTGCATCAGTCACGTGCCGCAGCGTTTAGCTGGAATGGACAAACGCGTGGACAACTCCTGCAAGCGAAGAGCTGAGTACCTTCGTCGCTCCCTCGTCATCGTGTACACAGAACGTGGTCAGTGGCAGGCATCTTTTATACGGGAGAAACTTACGTTTGTTGTGCCAACAGATACGACCAATCACTTTACCCCATGTGCTGTCACCTAGAGGGTGACACCCACCCACCTCCGCCTATCCTGCCTTTTTTGCTAGTGCAGAACCTATCTTCAAAATAGATTGTGCCAACTGATAGCATGCAATCAAAGTCACATGATGGATTTTCAAGTCATCAGTCATTAAGGTTAAATCAACCTCCAGTTTTTTTGTAACGGAGCAGATTTTACAGAAATTTCCAAATTCCCAGAAATCCTGGGGGAACTGAGCATGCGCAAACAGTGTGTACCACGCTCTTTTCTCCCCGCCCACGCACGAGCCTGGGAACGAGGCTACTACCTATCATGCTCACCATCTAGCCCATTCTCTGGTCAAGGTTCCAGGAAAACATTAATTTGGTTGCAAATGAAATTCATTCTGTAATTGCATGTCTCTGCCAAAAAGGTGGAACACCTCCCTATACACCTAGGGATGTTATACTGGCATAGCTATGCTTTCCCATGTCAGCATAATAACATTACATAAAAGCATAAGGTTATTGCCAGTTTTAGTACAAAATTTTTAAAGTTGAACATTTTCATTTCAAAAATAATTATCACTCAATGAACCAAAACACACATCAAACTGGGGAGGGTTTTGCACTGTACATGTATGTGCTTCATTTACACAAGTATTCATGCCTTTTAGAACTATGAGTACACAAGAGTTATAACCCTACACTGTGGTAAAAGTATGAAGTGGCTGAGGTCCTTCAACTGAGGTGACCCATTTTAGGTTAAATCAACCTCCAGTTTTTTCTAGTGCTGGATCTTGAGAACTTACGTTTGTTGTGCCAACAGATACGACCAATCACTTTACCCCATGTGCTGTCACCTAGAGGGTGACACCCACCCACCTCCGCCTATCCTGCCTTTTTTGCTAGTGCAGAACCTATCTTCAAAATAGATTGTGCCAACTGATAGCATGCAATCAAAGTCACATGATGGATTTTCAAGTCATCAGTCATTAAAGGGTTTAAAGACACATTTCATTACCATAGTTTGTTTACTGACAGTGTTATCTCATGCATTCATGACCATTGCACACATGCGTATAAACTCTGAACCCTTGAATTTAGGATGTGACGTTCTGTGCTTAGAATGTGACATTGTAAGCTAGGACATCATGTAGGTCAGGACGTAAGTTAGGATGTCATGTTGTAAGCAGTTCGATTTTTGTTATAAACCACGTGCCATATATCCAAGAATACCATGAGTATCAGTGAATACAGGAGCCCTGTGTGCCATAAAGCCACAACGGTCCGGGAACTGGAAAGTGTACACAGTCATGTTTCAGTAGCTATGTTTTACCGTTGGAAATGTCAAAGGAGTATCACTAGTCGGTCTTGGTCATCCAGGTCTTGCTTTGCAGTTGTTGCACTCTGGGCTTCCAAGAACTATGTAGCTTAGTGAAATAATGTTGTCATCACTGCTGTCTTTTACATCTTGCCTCACTGATACAGAGGATTGGGGCTTATTGAGCCGCCAAGTCCGTCACATAGAAAAGACGTTTTCTAATTGAAGTAACTATGGTACCCTACTGTATTAGTCTTGTGACTACTTTTCACTGAGTGGGAAAATAGTCTGGTAAACTGCCTATACTGTCTTGGTTCAAATGTTTTGAAATCACTGTGATGTCATGGATTGTGAATTCAAACAGCAAACTTTGAGACAGCTTACTCGTACTCCTTTTGAAAAATAGAATAGCATGCGGTGGCTAGGGTTGCCTGATCAACCAACATCATTTCTCTAGATAGATCGTTGGCATACAATGTGGAATGCAATCTTCAATGGCACCAAGCATTAGAAAAGAACAATGTGCTAGCTGGTACACTTGAATGAAAATGGAGTAGGCAGTTGACCAGACCCATTTTTCTGGCAGGTGTGAAAAATGTAGTCTGGAAACGAGACTATATTATATAATTATCACCATAGTACAAAACTATACCGAAAAATATCACGAGTTTGTTGCCGTCTGTATTGTTACGAGTGCGCAGCACGAGTAACAATGCCAACGGCAACAAACGAGTGATATTTTCTCCGGTATAGCTTGGTACTATGGTGATAATGATTTTATCATACGAACCTTCGATTTCATTGCATGTTCAGACGCAGCGCACGTGACTTGTAGTACCTGATACGGATTCTCGCGTGACTTGTAGTACCTGATACGGATTCTCGCGTGACTTGCAGTACTGATATGGATTCTCGCGTGACTCGCAGTAAAAAATACGGCTTTTTATAAACTGTGCGCAGCTGCAAGGCTTCCCCATTGACTCCCATACATTAGCGTGAGTTAGACGTATGATAAATATGTGTGTTGTGGTTCATTGACCACAAGCAGGGATAGCATCTAGGATGGTCGTAAACCACAATTGAGGTAACTAAAAAAGCTATGACTAATATTGTGGTGCAGACATTGCAATTGCTGGATCATTAATCTCATGCAGCATCCTCTACTCAAACTAATGATAATGTAGTACACAAGTACTATATCAAACTAGATGACCATTTATACAGGCTCAGCAGATGAACATCACAACCACTTAGTTTTGGTGAACTTCATTATTAGAACCTTATTGTGCACACCAATAACTAAGCTCACTTGATATAGCATACTTTTCTTCCTCAGAATATTGACAGGGACCAAAAAGTCTCTGCTATGAATGGCAAGCAGTTCTTCTTGGTGGATGTTATTGCACACATCCTTCACCATCTCAAGTGTCGACTGCTCACAGAATTGAGAGATTTTGGCCACAAGGAAATCAAAGCATCAGACATCCACTGGGTGATCACGGTACCAGCTTTCTGGAAGCCCATGGGAAAGGAAATGATGCGAGAGGCTGGATACATGGTAAGTCCCAAACTCAAATTATGTAATTGAGGTGCACCTGAGCGAGCCCCACACTAGCGTGACTGCATTGTGCACGCGTGTGTGTATCTGACTATGCTTGCTTGGACCGACCACTTACCGTAAATTTTAAATGAGTGCATTCAAATATTTCACAAAGATCGATATCGTGAAGCATGTGAAGGCCAGTGGAGGGCTACTGCAGCGTCAGGGACCCGGAGCGAAGATGACTGAAGTTGAAGCACGCGTGGCACTGGTTTGTGCTTCTACCGACGACAGCAGGCCGCTCACAGGCGATACAAATTTAATACAGACGGTGGTTGACTGGGTCACTTCAGGTACTTGCGGCGGGCATGTATAAACGGCACTCATAAACGCCAGAAATTTAGCTCATGATTTCGGTGTAAAGCTTAGTCCATGCATGTGTAGCCACATTAGCTGCCCTGGCTGGAGAAATGGCATATGTGATACTTATATTTATCATACGTCTAACTCACGCTAATGTATGGGAGTCAATGGGGAAGCCTTGCAGCTGCACGCAGTTTATAAAAAGCCGTATTTTTTACTACAAGTCACGCGAGAATCCGTATCAGGTACTGCAAGTCACGTGCGCTGCATCTGAACGTGCAATGAAATCGAAGGTTCGTACGATAAAATCATTACCACCATAGTACCAAGCTATACCGGAAAAAATATCACTCGTTTGTTGCCATTGGCATTGTTACTTGTGCTGCGCACTCGTAACAATACAGACGGCAACAAACTCGTGATATTTTCCGGTATAGCTTTGTACTATGGTGATAATTATATATTATCTCTGGTGAGGACTTAGCTACTTATATGCGTTATTTTTAATTTGGCTTATAACAGTCGACAGTGACAAATCCTGCTGTGTGCCATGACAAATTAGTAAATCAGCAGTTTGCTGCTTGCTCAGGCACGCCCCATGATGATGAATCATCTCACTAGTATATAGATAATGCATGGTAGCCTGGGATTTATGGTCAATAACCACCCGGCTCTGAGGGCAGAGCCAAGCGAGGACAAGGGTGGTTATTGTAAACCATAAATTCCAGACGAACATGCATTATGTGTTATATTCTCCAATCTGATTGGACCTTGTTGTTATTAGTAAACATACAAGACACTTTACACTGTAAACAAGGTAGCTTATAGGAAACATCACAACTTCCTGTGGTATATGAAACGGAATCTACAACTACCATATTTCCTCGATTTCTTCCCGCCTCGAATAGACCCCACACTACACGTGCGAGCGCTGCTAAGCAAAATTAACCCCGCCCTCGAATAGTGCCCACACAATAATGAAATTCATACGAGGTGGGTGGGGCTCCAGGTGGAAAAGTTCGATTACATAAATCACACCACAGTACAACGTGTTAAATATGCTTGTGAACAAGAATTGATATTTGCAAACAAACAAAACAGTGATCAGATCAGGAGATGGATGAAAGGCAGCCTATGACCAAGAAGAGGAGTTATGATGCAGCATTCAAGCTGAAGGTGGTACAGTATGCTGAGGACAACAGCAACAGAGCAGCTGCAAGGAAACATCAAGTGGATGAGAGAAGTGTGCGTGACTGGAGAAAACAGAAAGAACAACTGGAGACCTTGCCAAGCAAGAAACAACGCTTACCAGGGGCAGGACGGAAACCCAAACTTCCAGACGTAGAGGAACAGCTGGCAGCATGGATTGGACCCCAACGAGCTCAACATCTTGGTGACGAGGAATTCTCAGCGAGCAGGGGATGGCTTAGAAGTTTCTGAACTTTAGCTTAAAAGGAGGAAGACAACAGTGAAGTGCGAAGGATGCGGCAGCTTCACCAGTACCCTCTTTCTTGCATCGGCAACATGGATGAAACTCCCCTTTGGTTGGACATGCCAGGAGACACAACTGTGACGAGAGCTGGTAAGCGTACTGTATCCATCCCCCTACTACTGGACATGACAAGGGAAGCTTCACCATCATACTGGCTGCCATGGCTGATGGTAGGAACTCAAACCTTTTGTGGTGTTCAAGGGTGTCCGCACCATCCCTGAACTTACTCGGGTTCCTGGTGTGGTAGTAGCTCTAAGCCGGATGAATGAGCCCTTGACAGTGAAGTGGGTAGACTCTGTGTGGGGATGTCTAAGCTTTCAACGCCGCCTGTTAGTGTGGGATGCCTACAGGTAGGAGAGTATTTAATATTCTATTACCTATATGCATGTTTACTGTACATTAGTCTTAGTATCTCTACCACATGACAGAACAGGTTAGGACACACGTTGAAAAACACACAAAATCAGACGTCAGCATCATTCCTGGAGGCCTCACGAAGGAGCTACAAGCAGCTGATGTCTCATGGAATAAAGCATTTAAAACAGCTTACCGTCAACTGTACAATGACTAGATGGCCACAGGGGGAAAATCCTTCACCGGCAGCTGGCAATATGAGGGCTCCTGACAAGCTTCTCTGCCTCCATTGGGTGAAGAAAGCTTGGGAATCCGTCGCCACAGAAGTTATCATCAACTCCTTCAAGGTTTGTGGTAGACGGACGGAGGACGGTCTAGTGCACTGCATTAAGCCTGGAGGGGTGGCAGCTGACGCCGCAGCAGAGATCTCGGTCGAAACAGCCGCACTCGTTGCTGGCAGCAACGAGGACCTCGATGACTCTGATCCCTTTGCCAGCGATGAAGAATTGGAGGATGACGAGACTTGTATAGATGATGACTAACTAGGTTGTCTAGGTAAAGTTGTGTCACAACATTCTTTGCAAGCTGCCAAACCAGCGATCTAAAACAATACTGCTCGATACCGTAAAATACTGCATGCATGCATGCACCGCAGAACCGTGAGGTCAGTCACGTGCACTCATGTGGTGCACGTGTCGTAGCAGAGCGCACGCTCTAGCGCTCTGGACTGCATGCACTTTACTGCTGAGTGATATTGACCCCGCCCTCATTTTGTTCCCGCCCTTGAATTGTACCCGCATCCTGGCAAGCACCCACGGGAAGAAATTGAGGAAAGAAATTGAGGAAATACGGGTATGGAAAATAATACCCACCTGTTACTATGGAAACAAGGGTGAAGTGGAGAATATAATCATAAACTTTTTCTTCACCCTTGTTTCTATGCTAACAGGTGGGTATTATTGTCCATATACTGACAGGAAGTTGTAAAATGATGTTTCCTATAAGCTAGCTACCTTGTTTACAGTGTAAACTAATTTGTATGTTTACTAATAACATTCCAGAGTCAGCGTCAAAGTGGCCAGGAGTGAAGACGACTCAAGCTGAAGCATGCATGGCAACTTACGTCTGGTTTATTGTAAGCTGTATCTCAACTACAGACCATGAAAGACAAACTTCGCAGTAGACTACTCGCTGATGGTAATGCACAATGGCTAAGGTCACTTCGCTTCAGGTAAGGGCCATGCACAAACCATGCTCATAAACAGCAGAGATTCATCTCATGATTTGGATGTGGAGCTTAGTCCATGGTTGTGTAGCCATTATAGCTGCCCTGACTGACAGCAGACAGTCACATACCCTGCTACTATTCATGGTGTGTGCTGCTCACTCAGGCTCACCCCACGAAGCATCTACCTAGTAGCAATGTCATCTGCATGTGAGATGGAAGTGCTACATGGATTTTCGAGGGGCAGCTACAGAAAGAGATGTAACCTTCGAGATGCTTCTACCTACTGTAAGAATAAAGCCAGCTACCTGACTGGATTCTGTGCATGAGATAGCAGTTCCCATCTCCTGGTAACCCCACCACAGCTGATGAGGTGCCTGGTAACCCCACCACAGCTGATGAGGCCTGGTAATCCCACCACAGCTGATGAAGCCTGGTATTGGCTGAAACCCATCCTGTGCAGTGGGTGACTTTGCATAACATCTAGGCCTGCCTTTTATGTGGTTCATTGATTAGTCATGCAACTTGCTCACACTCACCCCACAATGCACTGCATTCCCCTAGCATCCCACCTTGACGGATGGTCCTTGTACACATTGGCGTCAGGTATAAGGTCTGCTTTTAGCTACAGTGCTCCAAAGCAAGAGAGTACATTTTTCAATTTTGGAAACTTTTAGCTGTAATGCTTGACACACACATCAAATGTGTTTACAAAGTACATAAAAGCACTTGTTATGTTCCCCCTAATTTAATTAAGTGTCACGTGATGTCTCCTCATCAATATGGCTGCCAAAAGTTACCTCATTCAGAAAAAAGTGTTTAGCATAGTTTAGCCCTGTTTCTTGAAGTTAAGTGTGCAGTGTTTACTTGAAAGTTTATTATGAGGGTAGTCAACAAGCTTCACTCCCAAGCATTGTCAAGAAAATCTATAAAAACTGATTTTTGAGGGGCAAAAGTGTTTAGCATAGTATAGCCACAAAACTCCGAGTTAACAGGATTTACGTGAAAGATAGCTTTTAGAAAGGTTAAAGTTTTGTTTCAAGTACTTTTCTTGGAATACAAACCTTCCTGGAAGGTATGGGAGCACTTTTGCGTGAAAATAGTAACTTTCAGCCATTTTAGTGACGTATCATGGGTGGGCGTTCCTTTCATGATGTCATCAACCACAACGCGTGGCAAAGTGAACAGTATGGCTGCTGTCTTCATTGATCCGCGTTCACTGGCTCTAGGTGCAGAGTATGAAATCTTACAGTTTCTCGTGGTAGAGCGCACGTTGCTGACATTGCGCAGAGCTGTTTGACTCAAGGACTCACTTCCTGGTTGCTGGGGTGATCAAGGAAGTTGTGAGTTGGCTCTGAGAAGAACCGGTTGTAGTTGAGCTTGCCACGTTTTCCACGAAGCCTAGTTAACCGAACTTCCAGCTAATACTCAGTTCGAATACGATAAATTCTAGCTGGCTGATGGTTTTTTGGCATCGTAGTGTACATCTGTGACATCACAAATTATCTGTGACGTCACAACGGCTCTTCTTAAGTATGGCAAGTATATAGAGAAGCTAAAACTCGCAGCGCAGGCCGTGTACGTGCAAATAACGATGAATTGTACCGTTTATATGTGTGAATAAGATGATAGGAGGGCTTTACTATATAATTTGAAAAATTTTTAAAAATGGACTCTCTTGCTTTGGAGCACTGTATATAGCTAGTACTCAGTATACAAGCTTTGATGGTGTGTATACAGCTCATTCCCTTCTGTGGTCTTGCACATTGGTGTCAGGCTACACCCGAAGACCAAACACCAGGGTGGGAAATGACTATTATTATACTATACTTAGTCTATTCGGACCAATGAGATGGCAGTATTTGAGGGATAGAATGGGTTGTATTTCCCTGCGCGTGCAAAAAGTATCCTGTTGCTAGAATGGGATCTGTTGCATTGCAGCAGACCAATCAGGATCAAGCAACCATTGCCATGGCTTGCTGTGCATAACGGCTGTTTCCAGGATCACCTTTTCCAGGTGGGGGAACAAGGCTATACTTCACTGAATAAATTAGCTAAGATAAGGCTGGTATAGCTCATGTGGAAATTGTTAAAATAAATGAATTAACAGATCAGGGATGTACCCTACAAAAACAGTTCTTAACTGTGTACAGATGTGGTATTTTTATAATACAAGGTGGTAGATCTGACACCGATGGCATTGTAGGAGTGGTGGATGTGCTTCTCCATTAGTTTAGATAGGTGGTAAGAATATGGACCTGTAGTTAGATGGATTATGGTTGCCATTGGCTTTTGGAATCGGAACAATTTTAGAAGCTGTCTGCTCTAAGGCAAGGAAACTCTTGGGTACACCCTGTTACATTTATATGAAAGCATGGTTCGACCTCATTGGTACTAGCTGCTGCATAACAGCTACTCTGCGCATATCACTAGTTAATAGCTACTGACCTCCTTTGTTCTCTCACTGTATCTGCTTACTGGAAGTGATCAAATATTGGAAGTGCCAAAGGCCTGAAAACATTCACAGCTTGTATGTCATAGTTGGGCAAATACTACATGCCTAATCATCCGGTTTATATATCTAGAACCTATTTTGCTAATTCTAATGTCCCTAAAACGTCACAGCATTATTGGGCAAGCCTGCAAATACTACATGCCTAATCATCCGGTTTATATATCTAGAACCTATTTTGCTAATTCTAATGTCCCTAAAACGTCACAGCATTATTGGGCAAGCCTGAGTGAGCCTAGTCTCGTCCCCAGACCCCACCCTCTCACGAGGAGAAACAGTCTGGTGAACCAAGTTGAATTTCTTGGGCTTGCGCATGCTTTGCGACAGTGTAACCTAGCAATGTTCAAAACATTTTGTGTCATGTTAATTAAAGTGGAGTTAACAGAATGTTAACTCGGGTTAATGCAGCCAGACCAGCAGATGCGAGTTGACGACACGTTCCTGCCTAGGTGGGGTGCGCAGTGCCGTGCGACAGGCACCCACACATAATCAAATCAGCTGGGGATCACCAGATAAGGCAGGTGCAGCCAGTGCTGCAACAATTCATTGAGTAGTCAGCTATATACATTATCTGAGCAGTCAGTTTTTGTCACCCACCCTTACTACCCTCACATGTACATGCCACGGGTCTGGCGGTGCCCTTGTGTGGCCTCATCCCAAATAGCCCAATACAGGCCAGCACCAGCATCTTCTTGTTAAACTAGGGAGTCAGCACTCTTGAGAACCACTGGTATGCTAGCCTGACCCCTATCAATGGCCAAAAAAAATCAAGTCTGGTAGTGTAATTGATGCACATGCAATCAGCGGAGACACATACCACAAGCAGGGAGCGTAATACTAGGGTGGTTACTGTATAGTGGCATAATTATGCCGGAAAAGTGCTAAACAGAGCAGCCTGTCTAGGCTTTCTCAGTTGCAAGAGATGAGCTTCTAAGTTTACAAAGCAGGCTAGTTATGAGCCAGCCAGAAACCACAAGGTTACAGCATGGTGTGTCCTGTGGATAGTTAGCACCGCCTTGTAGCATAATTAAGCCAGCCAAGCATGGTTACCATGGTACGTGGTCTTGATATAAAGGCGTGAATGTCGGTTGGTTGGTTAGGCATCTCAAATTAGCTACTGGCTTGCTTACACTGCAGGCACATCCCATTTGTCCACAGCACTTTTGATGGCAACAGCACTTCTTTAGATGTCTCTCAAAGGCTTTGCGTGGTGTTCTTAGCTCCTAGATGGAGACAGCCGTAGCGCATTGATCTTCTGCCCAGCCATAACATTCCCAGCCATAAAGTCAATATCAGCTGGCTTTGTTCATCATCTCACCTCTATGGGCTACAACTATCACCAATCAGCATCCCCACAGGCATCCTGAGTAGGCATTTAGCATCACTCTACATGCAATGACTACTCAGGTGGGTTAAGGCAGGCTTTTATTGTAGACAAGCACTGTTCTGACTACTGACCACAGAAAGTTTATGGTGTGTTTTGCAGACAAGAAGTACACTAGTGGTTTTTGTTTTATATCCTGTTATTGTATTGTGGTTGATGATGTAAACAAACAAATTGGTTTCCATGGAAACGCCCCGCCCTCTCGTAAACAACGTCCACTAATTAGGACTGCCTTAACACTATTTTAGCCTACGCGGTGCCGAATATTCCATATAACTAGGCAAAGTTGGTATCGTTCGAATACTCTTCACACGCAGAATTCAGAACTAACTGGAAATTGGGTATGGTAAATTCACATCACGAGTAAATCGACAAAAATGCCTTGGAATACGCCAAAATAGCAGCTAATTATAAATTCTACTAACTCTCCTGCTCTTAAGAAGCAGTGGGGACCGTCTCTCCAGTCGGATTACGAAGGATGCATGATAGCTGTTCCTGTTTACCGCTGTTACACACCGAGTTCTCTCAAATTCGGCACCGCGTCGGGGGGCCTGGCTGCTGAGGTCGGCTACTAAACCGAATGGGCTCGAGCCTTTTTCCCATTTCTTGCTTCCAGAAACACAAACTCTTCGTCCAGTCGTAGCCCTGCTGCGAGTTAGACATGTCTAGTTCACAATCAGCGATAGCAAAAACCTATACAGTACAGACTAACAGCCATAACACTGCTAGCAAAGCTAAGAAGGCTTCACACGGCAGCCATTCGGTCTCCGTAAATTGTAATGAAACGTCTACGAATTATAGTGATACCTTCGCATACTTCCGTATCACGGACAATACATTTGGAGCCCGCCTTAACCCACCTGAGTATGCTTTTTGGTAAGAGCTGGATTGTGCACCTAGATCTGATTCCCTGTTCCCAGAGTGTAGTTACAGCCACACACACACACCAACTGATCAACTGGATCTGGTTCCCTGTTCTACAATTGCCTTATTGTAGCTAGCTGGCTTCCACACTAGGTCCTTAATAATTTGTAAATAGACAGGACAAACTGGTTTGTCCACCTGCTTTCAAGTCACCAGTTTCTTTCCACTTGGGATGCAGTTAACCTAAAAAAACAAAAAACAAAAGAAACTGGGTCTCAGTGAGGGTTGCTTCAGACTCCATTCACGAGAATGACATCTATTAAAGAGTTACAAATCTGCTAAAGTGCTGTTGGAACACCCAGTCTCACTGGCCGTCACTATTCAGTGGACTGGACTACTGGATTGGACTACTGGACTCACGGAACTTTGGCTCCAATTCTTGATCGCTTTCTGCAAAAACAAAAACACACACTTGCACTATGATCGAAATGAGCATTGAGCACTGCGGAGAAGGCCTGGGAGCAATGCTAAATAACCACGTCTTTCCTGTATGGCGCTGTCGAATCTCAGTATATTCCTGTTCATTTCCTGCCAGAGGCAGTTTCCGTGAGTCCAGTAGTCCAGTCCAGTAGTCCAGTAGCGAGCATTCAATAGTCAGGGGCTTCCAACCAGAGAACGCTCTTCCTGCTCCAGACTAAAACCTGCCTAAAATGCCAGAAATGGAGTCCAGAAAGCAGACAAATGGCCCACCCGGCGCTGACCAGGGCTTTTCTACAGCCAATTGCAACAGCCGCCATGCACTGTCACTCAGAGGAGTGCACCCACCCACCTCCCCCTGTCCCACCCTTTCTGCTAAGCACAGAACCTATCTTCAAAACGGATTGTGCAGCCGAATTTCGATGACGACTCTAGTCATCATCAGTAGTTAAAGGGTTACATGCAAATGGCAAACTAGTAAAAATCAATGTGTCTGTGGGATAAGTCTGGGATTGAGGCTGTTGACTTTTTGCAACAATACAGAAAAAGTACTATCACTGTTTTGCTGATCAGGTTTATGTTCAGTAATGAATTCCTGTTCTTGATTTATCAATGTAGGGATTGCGCTGATGCGCAATATATGCAATACTTAAGCAAAAGCCGTATAACTTCACCACAAACATGCTAAAAGCTTATTTAAGCACCCAGGCTTCCTTTTTGAGTGCCTTTGTGATCAGCAGGACTCACATAAGTGGCCAAAAGCTACGCGGAAGACAGCTAAACGCAAAAGTGTGCGGTAGTGAAAGTCCCATTTTTCGCATTCTTCTTTCTTTCTTTCTTGTACTATGGATATCCCACAAACAGTTTAAGTGCTCACCGTCATTTTAGCACAAAACTGATGCTTATCACAAAACTGATGCTTATCACAGTGCGGAGCTCTACGACCACTCACCGTCATTGGGGCGAGCCTGAGCGAGCCCCACACTAGCGAGTTGAACGGTGCAATTTTTATATATAATATTGTTATTATTATATATCATCTGTTGTACGTCGTTCCGTAAATGCAAGTTGACTCTTTTAACCCGAAACATTGCGCATGCCGAGTTCAAGTGCGGACGGAATATCGAAAAGAACACTTGGTCAAAGTAAGTACTCTACGGTACTCTAGTCTAGAGCCCTACTTCTGAGTTTTGATCCACCTTCATCGTTTTAGGCTACAAGTTTTGTTCAACATGGATACCCAGAACAGTTCTAGAAGAGCTCTCAAGCCAGCGCAGGAGCAAGAAGTCGCCGAAGATCGGAGACGGCCCAGAAACAAGAGAGACAGAGCTCGACGTGCTGCAGAGACAGCGGAACAAAGGAGCGAGAAAGCGAAGGGAGAGAGGTCGTGCTAGGCCATTCACACAGGGCCAAATGCATCCTAGGCTTCGTCTGATGATGCAGCTGGACTGGACCCAGTTATTTGCATAGCACATGGTGCTCGGGTGATGCTCACTTCCGACCTTTGGACTGGAGTTGGACTGGTCAACGGAGCCATGGGAACAGTAATAGCCATTTCACTGTTGCTACAAAGGTGGTCAAGCACCACCCAACCTGCCAGTTTCTGTTATGCTACGGTTTGATTCCTACCCAGGCCCCATACTTCCTGACGGAACAGTCCCTACTGTCCCCATCCGCCACACCTGGTCTGCATCAAGTGCCCAGTGTTCACGATTGCAACTGCCACTAAAGCTAGCATGGGCTGTCACTATCCACAAGGCACAGGGCCTTACCCTAGACAAAGTGGTGATCGACATTGGAAAGAAAGAGTTCGCCTGTGGACTGACATTTGTTGCCTGCTCTGGTGTTCGCACACTGACTGATCTGCTTTTCAACATTACACCACAACTCTGAAAGCGTTGTTGTGTAACGCTGTTGTTTCGTCTCTGACTTAGTATCCATCCATGCATTCGTCTCAGGGCACATTCTTTGTACTACTAGTCTTCAAGTAGTCTTCCTTGCAGACGCTGGTTCTTTGCAAGGTTTGTTATACGCTGGAAAGGAAATGGAGGGTGTGCACTGACTATACTATTACCCATATGGCATCCATGTGGTATTGTACCGCTCGCTCGGGCTCACCCCAAGATGCCTTGCATCTACACTAGTTTTAGCACAAAACTGATGCTTATCACAGCGCGGAGCTCTACAACCACTCACTGTCTTCATAGCTTCAAATTCACCCTGGTCAACAAAAGCCATTCACAACACTCTGAGGCTGTTGTCCGTTGCTTAGGATGCCATTTTCTAATTTTGTATGCATGCGCACACGAAGTCTCGTTCCCAGACCAACGATCACAGTCATTGGTCTGGAAGCGAGACTAGTACACTCGCCAGCGGTCTACGCCAGCGGGCAGTACGCACGGCTGGCACGGTCTTTTCCCCCCGCAGCATTGGGCAAGGCTTATGAACACCACGTAGGTAAAGCGCTGCATTCAGCTGCCTACTTGTAGCTACACTAAAAATAGTCGACTCACAGCTTCAGTGAACTGTAAAGCTAGGATGGTCAGTTGTCAGTATGATAGTAGTTTCTGTGCTGCAGCTGGTCAGTCGTCATGACAACTGAATCATGAAATTGTTTTCACAAAGATTGGTACGGCCCTTCATCAGGTTCTGTATAGCTGGCTATAATTATTTCATGCCTGGAACCACTATATACTAAACTGTCAACGCCGTTTCAAAGTTCTGGTGTTGTGGTTATACTTGAAATATTCTTCTTAGGCTTAGGTCTAACTGTAACTGAGGTATAAAGTACAGAAACAAGACTTAAAAAACATCAAAAATGTAAAAAGATGTAGGGATGGCATGCCAAATAGTATGCAACCATTGTCATGCGTATTAGGATTGATGTTCAGTAATGAATTCCTGTTCTTAATTCATGTATATTGTATCAATCATTTTAGGCTGGTCTGTGTTCAGATTCAGAACCTCCAAACCTTTGCATTGCCACTGGAGACCACAGCCCACCACAGGAAGAGAAGTCACCAGAGAAACTGTCGCTTGCTTCGGAACCTGAATCTGCTGCCATACACTGTCGACACAAAGCTAAGGTGGCTGGTAGAGGGCCACAATATGTGGTGAGTGCAAAAACGTACCTTGTTGTGGACATTGGAGGAGGTACAGTTGATATTGCCTCACATGCCATTGTGGGGGGTAGTATTGAAGAAATAGCAACACCAGCTGGCAACTTCTGGGGTGGAACAACTGTGAACGAAGAATTCTCAAAATTTCTCCAAGAATTTGTTGGTGATCGAGAGTTCTCACGCTACCTTGAAAGCAAATCTCCTGAGGACCAAGCACGACACAAAGCAGATCTGAACAAACTTCTTTACACCACATTCGAGAAACAGAAAAAGCGTTTGGGTTCAGGTGAAACTCAGGATAGCTACACGGTTGAATTTCCACATACTTTCTCGAAGATGTATAAAGACTCTCTTGTGAAAAAAGGAAGAGCTCTGAATGAGAAGGGAGATACATCTGTGGAAGTGGAAGATGATGGTACTGTGATGCGAATCTGCGACTCGAAAATGAAAAAATTCTTCCAACCTGCTGTAGACGGAATAATGAACCTCATTGAATCACATCTACGAGAAAACAAGATTGCTCGCACAATTGACACAATCTATTGGGTTGGTGGTTTTGGAGGCTGCAAGTATCTTCGCAATCAATTAGAAACGGTCATAGGAAAAGAATTTCAAGGTTGTACGTACCACTTTCCAGTTCCACCTGAACCTGAGCTTGCTGTGATTCGGGGGGCTACTACTTTTCGCTGTGATCCAAGTATTGTTACAAAAAAGAAGCCTAATTCTGAAGACTTTGATCCAGCCCTTTCTCCCAAAATGGATGCAGAATGTCGACAGTTAAAGCAACTGCCGTCAACCTCCTCTGGTCAGACTGCTAGTGAGTGTTGAACATTACAAGTGCAGTTTATGATTTTTAGTAGGAGCAACCCTTTGTAATGACTTAGCAATGGCCATAGTGGAGCATAGACTTTGCAATGATGATGTATACACTACTCCAGCCTTGTCTCATTGAAACCTTTTGGTCATTTACACTTTCATTATATGAGTGACATAGAAAGTGGAATGTAGGTAGACTGTAGATTATGGCTACATGCATCAAGTGCTCAAAATGTAATCAAAGTACCCAGCCCCCAGGCATTATTAAGGTTGATAAGTCCTGATGGCTTTGAAAGCCAATCTCTCAAATCTCCTGCTGTACTACCACTACCAGACAATGCAATGTAATCTGGACAGCCATATTTGTACTCGTTTGCCTATATGCATTCTCTCTACCCTCACATAATGAATTCTACAAGACTCCCCCGCCTTCCTTTTGTATTTGCATAGGAGAGAGGCTAGCTGGGAACAAGGCTAATGTTAGCCATTTCTGATACATGAAAGTCCTACTACTAGTGATTAATGACATTTCCATCTGCAGGTGCAGTACCAACTTCACATAAGGACGAATCTTCCGAAGCACTCCCAACTTCCACTGATACACTTGGTATGTTTGAAGTTGGCTCCTGTATAAAAGCAAGGAGGGTTCTCTGTTAGCAACTTAAAAGATAAGCTTGCAGCATTTATTGGTCTGACAGTGGACTTAAACAATGAATGGCATTATGTGAACAGTGTACTTGATGCTTCCCTGTGAACATAGTACAGTATTGCGTAATGAACACATAATTATGGTATGTGCCTTAAAATGATGCCATTGTTACATTTGTGGACCAGTTTTGCCACAAATTGGAAGACATCTTTCACAAAGCAGACGGTTTTTTAATTCTGAAGTAGCAGAAAACTTCTTTCAAAGACACAGAATGTCTTATGCATATGCTTCCACTTCCACTGCTTCAGATGAAAAACAGTTGGTGGACATCACAAGCTACCTAGTAAGCATGCAGAAGAATGACATCTACAAACTTGGACTGGTCCTGGGGCTTAACAACACCAAGCTTAGAGCGAAGATAAATTCAGATACTTTCCTAGAGGATGTCATTGCTGCATGGTTGAATGAGGAGGACTATGTTAAAGCAAAGGGAGATCCAACTTGGACAGTTCTCATTGATGCTCTTAAACACCTTACAGTTAAGCAAACGGGAATTGCTGACAAAATTGCAAAAGAAAAAGGACTTTCATGACCAATGTTTTGATATTTCTGTTTGATTGACTTTTAATTAGCCCTGTCTGTCACTGTTTGACTTCTTGTTTACCCAATGTTACCTTCAAAGTTGCGATCACACAGTTCGCGTTACATGGTACAAACAATGGGAATATGGAGATGCTATTATCTTACACTTCAGTCCTTCTTGGGCCTATCAGTATATGGGACCCCTGATGTGTGGCATTGTATTTCTGCTAGAAAAGTCCTATTGATGGGGCGTATTAGGAGTGGGCCCCATATTACCAGTATAGAATAGTGATCCCACAAGGGCCCAATCTTAGTTTGATACCAGTGGTTACAGTCCCCTTGGTGTGGCAGAGCTGTCAAGATACTGGACTGCCTAGTCTCGTGCCCAGACCCCACCCTCACGGAGAGGAAAAGGGGTCTGGTTACAATACGACATCCTGCCTGACCCAGTGACGTAGCCGTCTGGCATGTGAAATGACGAATCACAGCACGGTTGGAGTAATAATTACTCGAAGCTCCACGTGCCAGAAATAGTGCAGTTTACAGAATGACGATGGCGCTTTTGCGTAAGCCTAGACTCAACGCGTCCTTTACAGAGATGACCATCAACAGGACGATAGGTGAAGCAGTTCGAAGACTTGATTGATCAGTATGAACTCAGTTGCCATCACGATCACTTAGCATTGCAGCGACAAACATGAGCAGCTTCCTTGTTCGCTTCAACTGCAGTAGACATAGTTCTTCG
Source organism: Agelas oroides (assembly GCA_949130485.1). NCBI lineage: Eukaryota > Metazoa > Porifera > Demospongiae > Agelasida > Agelasidae > Agelas > Agelas oroides. The sequence continues at coordinate 18,564,704 of OX422185.1, forward strand.
CTTGGACGACAGCGGCAGAGGTATTCATCACAGCATGCAAAAAGGCGTGCTACCTTCCATTGTACAACCATAGATAATATGGCCAGGCAATATATTATCTACATTTCTCACTTGCAATTTTCCCACGCGGTTGCTTATAATTTATGACTATGGCATTTTGGTTACACCCCTCAAGGGTCAGGCGGGATGTCGTATTGTAACCAGACCCCTTTTCCTCTCCGTGAGGGTGGGGTCTGGGCACGAGACTATAAATTTTCTGAGTCCAAAAAGAATGTTTTCATATGGTTTAGTGTCACCAGGAATTGCATGTGCAAAGTCCACCAATCGAATTGCTAGCAGTTCATTGGGTGAGATTGGTTGGGAGCAGTCACCCTCGTAGACAAGCAGTAGCGATGTTGCAAACAGTTTGAATGCTGTCTGGTTCTCAAACCACCGTAGGTAGACGTTGTTGAGTCTGTCCAACATGAGATGGAGGATGTCTGTTCGTTCAGAGCCATTGTGGAAGAACTTGCTGACAGCTAGGGAGGGAGAGAGGAAGGGAGGGGGAGGGAGGAGGGAGGGAGGATGGAGGGATGAAGGAGGGGAGGGAGGGAGGGAGGAAGAGAAGAAGGAAGAGAGAGAGGTGAGGGAGGGAGGAAGGGAGAGAGGGAAGCATGGAAAAGCAGTGAATACATTCACTAAGTACTACCATGTACTGTCAGGAACACCAGAGTATACTAGGATATGCAGCATATACAGTAGTATACTAGGATATACTGTACCTTGCATAGCGCTGTCAGCTGTTTGTGTTGAAGACTTACACAATATGTGTATACCCTCATTCCAATGATCCGGAACCCGATAATCTCCTGAGCGGGATATTTCTTCGTCTCACGGTCAATCTTGTCCTGCTCGGCAAAGTCATCCCACACCCTTCTCCCAAGCTTCACGTCCATGATGCACGGCCGCCGAAATCTGTGAGTAATGTCCTCCATCTAAGCTGTCAAAAGCAAAGGGCCTCGGGATTCTTTGTTGCACACATCCCTAGTGTGACTACCCTCTGTCTAGCTCACAAGACAGGCCTAACCCTGAACATTCGGCATTTTTCGAGAAAAGATTTTTGCTGCTCTACCCTGTCTACCTGATGTCGTTAAATGTGATGAGACCTTCCCTCTCTATTTTTGGATACTGCAACCCATCAAAGACAGGAGGTGGTGAAGGCCTTGCGACAAGATTTAGGGGTACATGCTGCATACCCAATGGGCTGTCAGTTCATTGCACAACCCCTTTGACTACACTGCCCCCCTCCCCTCCTCTGCAAATCTGCTGCACTAAAATGAGGATACACATCTGTCCAGCTCTCATGTTCTGGATGATCTCGATGCCATGATAGCAAGGAATGAGTTCCCGAAGTTGCTGGATGTGCAGAGGTAGCTTGATTGCTTCATTTCCGAAGAGACTCTGGTAGAATGTGACTTCATGTGGACCCTTGATACCCAGTTGTACTGGCTCGAAGAGGATTTGGGGTTGACCAATGCAATGAAGGGAGCCTGGGGGAGGGGAGAGAAGGGATAGGAGAGGGTGGAGGAAAAGAGGGGAAAGAAGGGGAGGTGAGGGAAAGAGAGGGATAATGGATAGGAGGAGGAGAGAGGGGAAGTGAACACATGGACTACAGTCATAATTGCAGAAGGAATGAACTACGTGCAGTTCAAGATCAGTCTTTGCTCGCTCCCTTCCTCCTTTCCCTCCCTTCCTCCTCTCCCTCCCCTCCCTCCGTTCCCTCCCTTCCCTTCTCCCTCTTTCCCCTTCCTCCCTCTCCTCCTCCCTTCCTTCCCTCCCTCTCCCCCTCCCTCACCTAACTTCCCCATCCACGTGTCTGTGATGAGGGAAGGAAATGTACCTCAAGAACGAGACTGACCAGTTCCAATGCTTGATCTGTCAGCATATTCTTGTCAAACTGAAAATAAATAAATAAATAAATAAAACCATGACAATCACACAACAGGTGAGCTCTAGATCGCCCACTATGGCATTTTATGACACGGAGAATTTTCCGTGGGGATTCCCAAGGAAACACTCAAATGCTTCGCGTATAAGGAAGAGCTATAGCGGTCGATCTAGAGCTCACCTAGCAGTACCCACTGAGTGAGTTTCGTCCCAAACAAACGAAAGCTGTTTGTGTAAATCGAGTTGACCTTTCACCATGGGTCTCTATGGCAGTCAGTATGATTACATCATTACATAGGACTAACTTGTACCTCGCCAGCATATCACAAATTACTAGCTTCCAACCTCCCGTCGTTCATTCAAACCAAGTTGTGGTACACTGCAGTCATGTGATCACTACGCACTATTACCCACAATGTATTCACAAACACACTATTACACCATAGTATCAACACACATTATCACTGCTTCATCAATCAGTTGGGCATGGCTGTTGCTTACTACACATGGGGGAGGAAGACCAATACCTGCGCCATCCACTGAAGATGATCTAACCACAAACTCACGGACCAAATAAAACTAATAAGAAGACAGTAGAGATCATTGCTACGTGTGTATGAACCTACTGTATTTCTTCGAATAGACGCCGCTCTTGAATAGATGCCGCCCTCGAATAGTCGCCGCCCCCGAATAGTAGCCACACAATCCAAAGCTCTTGAATGAAATAAACGCCGCCCTCGAATAGTAGCCGTGGCTGGCATACGCGGCATGCGCACACGTGTGCGAATGATTTCTGATGGTGACCACGCTAGCACTAGGACTGTTTGTGTTGTACAAGTCGTTCCCACGGCTGACAGCAGGACTGAGAGGCTGCGCATACTACTGAGAACGTCTAGCAAAAGTCTCACTCGTACGCACCTTATCCAGCCGTAGTTGATGTCTCCTTTCCAAAGAAATAAAACGCCTCAAATAGTAGCCGCACAAAGTAAATTGCCATACTGGGATATACTGTACTAGTGAACTGTAGTGTAGTCTCATTCCCAGGCTATCGGCAGTGCCTGGGAATGAGGCTAAGTAAATTGTGTAATGGGTTCTTACAGTGGAAATATTTTCATGAAATATGTGCCATGCAATGCACACAAGGTACTCATGAGCGTACCATCACATCATATGTGGTAGGTAGTCTTGGGTAAAAATCGAACATTAACATTATTCTGTCAATCATGTCGTTCATTTGCGCTGCAGCACAGAGCTTTTGTTAAGGGCTTTGGGCTCATACAAGATGCATAGATGTGTCAGGTATTCATGTCTATGCAGTGTGTACCAGGACCACTGTTAATGAAAGTCCAGCACTACAGCAAATACGACAACACAAAACAATGGAATAAAGTTTGATTTCTACCCAAGACTGCCCACGACCTACTCTTGAGGCAGATACCACACTGAAGAAGCACAATGACCGCTCATTCCACAAACACTGTGTATGGTTTGCCACAGTCCCAGGGGACACCATTAATTATCCACACGATACTCATCCATCAACCAGTCACCAGCCAGTTACTACTCATGCACAAATAAGGAAGATGGAGGAGGAAGATGGACAATGCCTTACATTCGCAAGTTCATCACACAGAACACACATGGAAGTTGGTTCAAAGCTTGGCGCCAAGGAAGGAAGTGAACACAGAGACAGAAGGGTATGATGTCTTATGACAACCAGGTTCACCAGACAGTAATTTGACAGCATTTGTTGCATGTGAGTGTATCCTGCCACTCTTGGCAGCGTCCTATAGACTTCATCATAAGCATATTAGATTGATTATGAAAGGGCTATTAGTCCTGCACCCATGGTCTTTCTCCAAGGCACAGGAAGAGCGAACGAGCCCGTGTACGAGTCTGACTAACTCAAGTGTTTGTTGCGAGTGACAAGGGATATGAAAGTCTGGGTGAGAGACGAAAGGCTTCTCTTGGAATATATAGGTCAAAGGGCATCACCATGGAATCCTCTTATGTGAAATGTTCTTATATTGCTAAGAATTTGTTGAACTAGGACAGTAATCTGACCCCAGTGTTTGTTGTAAGTGACATGTGGCTGTGTCCTGCCCACTCTTGGCAGTGCTCTACAGACTTCATTAGATAGCATATTAGATTGATGACATGTATTAAAGGGCTACTCGTCCTGTACCCATGGCCTTTCTCCAACACGCAGAAAGAGGGAGCAAGCCCGGGGATGAGTCTGACTAACTCAAGTGTGTTGCGAGTGACAACTGCTGGGATATGAAGGTCTGGGTGAGAGACGAAAGGCTTCTCTTGGTACTAGACATACAGGTCAAAGGGCATCACCATGGAGTCATTTTCTGCGAAACGTCCTTAATTGCTAAGGACTTGTTGAACTAGGCTGTGTTTCGTTTTACCTCCCCTCCCTCTCTTCCTCTTTGTGAGACAAATGGTCTTGTTTGAAATGTGTGTCAACTGAGCACTCGTCACATGACCAGACTCACACAACACAACCTGATACCAGCACTAGTAGATCTTTTTTTCACATACACTATGAAGTGGTGAAACCGCAAGTGGTATGAGTGAAGAAAGATACTTAGTAGCCATTTTGTCTTGTTGCCATTTTGTCTTGTCGCCATTTTGTCTTGTCGTGTTAACTTCTTAGACTACATGAGTCTCAATAATGAGGAAGAAGACCTGTTACCATGGTGATGGTTACATGAGGACACAGTACCTGACTGGTTGGTAGATTGATAGACTGATAATTCAATAGTGTGGTCATGAATATCATGTGTGTGTTGGGGTAAACGTAATAACTTGTACTGATCACATCAGAGTGTACACAACATGTGTATAGCAACATCATGAGGTAGTGAAATGTACACATGACCTTTGGACCAACATAATGTGCTGTGCTGCCTTGTGGGTGAGGTAGTGTCGTCACCAATACTACAGACCCTCAGTTAGACACACAGTGTGAGCCAGGAGGGGGAGCCTGGGAACGAGGCTAAGTGAGACACACAGTGTGAGCCAGGAGGGGGAGAGCCTGGGAACGAGGCTAAGTGAGACACACAGTGTGAGCCAGGAGGGGGAGAGCCTGGGAACGAGGCTAAGTGAGACACACAGTGTGAGCCAGGAGGGGGAGAGCCTGGGAAAGAGGCTAAGTGAGACACACAGTGTGAGCCAGGAGGGGGAGAGCCTGGGAACGAGGCTAAGTGAGACACACAGTGTGAGCCAGGAGGGGGAGAGCCTGGGAAAGAGGCTAAGTGGGACACACAGTGTGAGCCAGGAGGGGGAGAGCCTGGGAACGAGGCTAAGTGCGACTCACAGTGTATATATTCATTCATACCCAGGTGCAGTCAGGCGAGGACTGTGCTAATATATTCACCAGGCCCTCCTTCTGCGGTCATGTGTACCAGACAGAGGGTCTGGGAAGGTATATACAATTATTCAACCGGATTCATATGGCTTTGCAGTTTCGGAAACAAGGTAGGGTATAAGGGTTGGGTAGGGGATTGCTTTCGAAATGTTTCGAAGCGTGCACACACCATCCATTGTCCAGGGTACACTACTCACCTCACACTAGTTGCTAGAACGAGACTACCCCAGTACAAGCAAGGTTGGTTCACAGAACTCTAGTACAATGGAATCTCTTCTAAAGCGGACACTACTGGGACTACCACTGCATGTGTAGAATATGGAGGCATTTATGATTCAGGGACTTGTGGTATATTTCTGGTGGGGGTGGAAATGTGTACTCGGGCAGCTGAGCACAATGAGACAGGATTTCCAATTGTCCAGACGTCTCCATTGCTATACGATGGAGAGAAAGGCTAGTACGATGAGCTGTCATAATGCTCGGTCTTTGAATCCAGCAGCAGACCATCTTACAAAGGTGATAAATGAGTGTGTGCAATATCCAGTGAATTTTGTACAGTTTGGGTACTTTACACGACCATCAAAATAATTGTGAAGTCTGCAATTCAGGAAGTCTGGTATAGGGGGTTTCACTGTACTGTGCCTGCAAGATTATGGGAATGTTGCTGTTTGGTGAGTCTGGTCATGTGACGAGCGCTCACTTCACACGCATGTTAAATTCTATCAAACAAGAGCATTTTTCTCACAAGAGGAAGAGAGGAAGGGGAGGCCTGTGAAGTGTGCGCTTTAACCTATATGTCTGGTGATACAAAACCACACAAAATAGTCCAATCACATTGAAATAAGTCTTGATAATGACACCAAAGAGCCCAGATGGCTTTTTTGCTACAGCAAGAACTGCTGTACTTCGATTGTAAACTGTCACGACAAGACTCACCAACACAACTTGTTACCAGTTTATGCACACAACAGTGGAGTTGGACTCACTAGTATGCAGGTCCCATTAAAAGCCATCTGCTTTGCCTCTCAAGATGACAGTGTAACAACGGGTTGCTATGATGCAATGAAGTAAATGCACACCCTCTACACACACACACTGATACAGTTTGTGCAAGACCCACTCAGTGAAGAGAGACCACCCATCCTCCTTTCAAAACATCAATCATCAGATTAACTATCTGGGTTCATACTGTATAGCTATAATACCAAATTGATGATACGGCTGACTAGCAGCGGTCGGGGGTGATTTTAGCTGTTTCAGTCTTTTAACTTATGGCCATAGTGACTACACTTAGCTAGCTACGACATCCCGATGTGAACAAAACAATCATGACAACTCACTGTTCTTGGTGGCTTCGTAAGCTTCACACGCGGCACACAGAACGTGAAGACCACAGCTCTTCTCTGTGACCTACTAGTTTTCTACAAAATCTGATCGCGTCTTGTCTTGCTAGCTGGTTGAGCTGAACTGGCAGCTTTCTCTATAGCACAGGAAATTAATAATGGTTATTAATTACGGCCCGGAAGCGCTAGAGATTTATAGTGCGTGGTCTGGGAACGAGACAGTGCACTGCAAGCAAACTACTAGCTGTTCATGGTTATAGTGTAATATAATTCACTCTTTCACTTTCACTATAGCTATAGCTAGTCAACACTGCATGACTGCATCACTGCAGAAGATTTTACCTTTGGCAGTGTTTTGGTATTTGTGGTCGTGCAGTTTACCAATAGTCTTGTTGCAATTCCAAGCAGTCGATACCTGGCTGTTTTTCTAGATCTCCTAGCCTCTCACACGTACAGCCCGGGAATGAGGCTATATATCACTTCAGTGAGCTAATGAGCCCACCTGCTATTAAATCATGCTGTTGTTCACAAATCAAGAACCGTCTGCAATAAAGCATCCAAACAAATATCAGTCTTGCCTATAGCAACCTAGCAGGAAGTGTGAAGTCAATTGTACAGACCCACCACACCTTGTTAAATGTGGTCAGTTTGGACCCCCAGACCAAGTGAGAAGCTGCAAGTCTGAAGGGACGACAGTGTCTTGTGCTGCCAGTCCTCTGCCACTGAGCTACATACAACTAGGCAACCACCAGCCCTCACAATCTACTGCACAGGTGGTACGTACTGAATGCTTCAGTCACACACCTGGCAGCCACTCACTAAACTCCACCTTCTTGTCTATAGAAATGCCCATGCTGAAGCTGCCTATATATTACTGTTGTTCGTCTAACTTTCAACACCCACGAAAAACGCCATTTAGAGGTCAATCAGGTAAAGTTTTACACCTGCCATTTCAAACCTCGCATATCACCAACACAGTTACCTCGTATGGAACTGAACCTGGGTATGAGGCTAACACATTTTACATATTATCTGTGACAGGTGTAACCAGTTTCACTTTTCACTCTCCCACACATTGCATTAGTGCAGAAAACGAAGTAAGTACAGTCATGCATTTGCACCATCCTTTCACATGCTCAGGTAGCCTCATTCCCTGTCTAGTATTTGATTGTTTGCCATAACTGTTCGAGTTTGATCAAAAACTGCACAGTAGGAAGGTCTGGGAAGGTGTGGAAAGGAGGCTAATTAGGTACCATTGTTGCTGTTACAGTTATGCCATCGTTTCTGAAGGTAAGGTATCTTGCATTAATTTTACTTTGAAAATTATGCGCACAAAATCAATGTTTTCATTTTGCTGGTAAATGACCACACACTAGCACACATATTTGATGTTGCTAACTATACACAAGAGGTTGATCTGAATCTAGTGGTGTCAGTAGCTATATACACTTCAAGTTATTCTATGCACAGACAACTAGCTAACAATCTCTTAAAACACTACATTTAATAGCGATATTGTTATTGCTGACTCTTGACAAATGTCTTGTACTTGGTCTTAATCCTTTTGCGATCCAATGCCGAGCTCACACCCAGCTCCTTCAGCACGGTGTCATCAGCTTCTAGCAGGAGGTTCCCATCCATGGCGGATTTCTGGAAGGTGTCACGGTACTTGTCCAGTTTGTTCTGCTTCAGGAAGTCCAGCACAGACTGCAGGGGATACTGCGCCTCGCCTCCCTGTAGACTGCGCTGTAACAGCACCTGGTAAAACACAAGATTGAGTATTGGGTCAATTTTATGCAGGATTTCCATCCCACCAGCCCCTTACCTTAATCTTGAGTCTTTCAGTTGCACTGGTGACTCCTAGTTCTTCCAGCATTTCTTGATCTGGCTCCAACAGCATCTCCCCGCTGACATCTTGTTCAATAAAGGTAGCCACATGGTGACTCAGACCAATCCCCTCAAGAAACTGGCCCACGTGCTGAGGTGTGTATTCTTGTGCTCTCTGCTCTAATGCTGTTGTGTCCACTTTGGGGATGTGGTCACCCTCCTTGGGCTTGTTCATGAGGTCATCCATCAGCTCTCCCTCACTATCACACTCCATGCCCTTCTGAAAACCGTATTGTCCGGTACACTTGTCACGTTCAAATGTTGTATCATTGCATGGTCGAAGGTGGGTGAGTTGATTGACCCAGAGATCATTCACAACCTCCCTCCATTGCTTTCTCTTAGCATTCTCTCCATCTTCCTCAACCTGTTTCTGCACTGTTAGCGCCAACCTGAGGGATTAATTTTCACACAAGTTTCTAGTCATAAATAATCAAATATATATTTCACAAAGCTCTTGCTGCATACCTCCTGAGGGCTATTCTGAAGTAGACATAGTGCTGGATGAAGATGGAGGAGGGGATGTAGCTGGGAAGGTGGTCTTCCTTTCTAAAGCGGTTGATCTCCTTAAGATACTGCATGACTGGCTTCTGAAGGAGGAAGGTGTTGTGGAAATATATTACCTATGTGTAGCGCTCTTGTCATGCTGTAGTGGTCTTACATGTGTAGACTCTTTGGCTGTCTTTGTGATGCAAGTCTCTGAATATCTGAGCACCTCAATCATCTGCCTAATCTCCCCCAGGAGGTTACCATGGCTCCCTAAACGCATGTGTGTGATGAGGAATCATTCACTCGATTTCAACTTTCACTCCTCCCTCATCCTCCCTCCCCTCTCCCTTTGTCTCTCTCCCTCGCCCTCTCTCCTCCTCCTCCCTCCTCCCTCCTTCCCCCTCCTCCCTCACCCTCTCCCTCCCCACCTATCCCTCTTTTCTCTTCTCTACCTGTCCACTTGAATGGAATTTGCTGAAGTGACTGCAGGTCCTGGCTAGACAGACAGGTCTTCAACCCGAAGGGGAGTGCAGCGAAGTTGTACATACCATCTCTGACCCAGCTGGTAAACAGTTGCAGACAGCTGAAGAGAGAGGACAGGGGCAGCTCCACAAGGCATGCCAGCTGTGAGGAGGAAGTCGAGCGGACACCGATCTCCTTCAACACATCTTCACTCTCTTTGAGATGGTCATACAGCATCAACGTGAACTGGGGGACGGTCTTTCGCTCAAGACCCTCACCACTCTGCTTCATAAGAGCCTTGAATGGAGGAAAGTGAAGGGAGGAGAATCAAATGAGTACAGTGGAACCCCTCTATAACAGACACCATTGGGAACCAACATTTTGTCCCTTATAGCGAGGTGTCCCTAACTCAGAGGCTTCCGGTATATTTCCGGTAGGCATGGTACTGCATAATCGGGCTGTTGAGCACAACGTGGCTGCATTTTCAGAGCTTTCCTTTGCTGTACGCTGGCAGGGAAAGCTAACCAAAGGCTAGTACTACGAGTCAAGTTGTTAACTACAGCAGCGATGGTGGACAATCTTGCTGAAAAGGTCGACGAGTGTCCGCTAAATCGGGGTCGTTGAGTATTGTTTGCGTACAATCTGGACCGCGAAAACTGTATGTTAAACGGAGTAGCGGGGTGTCCGCTATTCAGGGGTTGCTTAAGTATTGAAGTGAATGGAAGGACAGTCGGGACTTTCAGAATTGTCCGTTATATCATGGGTGTCCGCTGTTGAGGGGTGTCCGTTAAGCGGGGTTCTACTGTAACTACGTTTATTAAGTAACGATGTGAAGCAACTGCATGTGGCTGGTGCTACCTTGACAAGGTGTCCAGCTACATTCTTGAGGGCAATGACAACCTCCAATATTGTATGACAGCTGGCTGAGTGGAACTCATACTCCAGTTGTTTCTGAAATGTCTCTTCCAAGGGGGCCTGCATGTTGGGAGGTAAAATATTACAATATCCAGCTATTTATATCCGCATATAAATCTAGAAGTGGTCCCACCTTAAATGTATCAGAAAGTGTGTTAGATATATCGTCCACATCCAGAATTGAACCCACAACACTGCATTGGATGGTTGACATACAACTGTATCATAAGCCCTCTAACTCAATTGCATCATCAAAATCAAGTTTACACAAAATCAGAAAACACTATTGTGAAAAAATGTGCTTTGTGCCACAAGATTAAGTGGATTTTGACATTGTACTATTTATGCTTGGTCATCATGAAGCCTTCAGGAAGCAGGGGAACCAGTCATTTTTGGACCAAAAATAGTGGATGCTACACCAAGTAATTGTGTCATAGACAGCATCACAACAATATGTTGCACACACACTCTGGGCTGACATAAGCCAGCCCAGGGGTTAAGCACACTAAAAAGATACTTAAATTGGTGGTGCAACAAAATAGATTGAGTTTATGTATTACAGATTCCGATGCAAGATTAGAGCTAGTCACCTTTCTGGACTTTTGAGTCCCTTAGGCTACCTGTAAGCTTAAGATTAACGCACACTCACACATTTACTCTCACACATGTACACATACACACAGATGCACCCCACTCACTCTGTGCGTGGGGACTGGCGAAATCTGAATGGAGTGCGCAGGAGGGAGGAAGGTTCGATGCAGATCAGTGGCTTCCCTGCAATGAAGTAAGACACAATGTCCTCCTGCAGGAGATTGAACTGGAACTCTGGAATCCATAATGGGCCAGGTGAGGTGTACATGTGCTGCTGAAGCTCAGTGGGAGCATCCTTGGAAAAAGGCTGACAGTGACTACGTACTAGCTGCAGGAAGTCACTGATGCCATGGACACTGCAGGGAGAGTTTACATGATACTATTGTGTTGTGCATTTACAGTGCCCAGAAACTGTTTCTGCCAGTTCCCCATACGTGTGCATTATTTGGAGCATCAATCAATCATAAGCATACTTTATTGGCTAGAGTGCTCACCTTCTAAACTTTCCAACAATACAGTGTGAGTCATTGACTTCAGCGGGGTGCACCATTTCTGGCTCATCTGGGAGAAGGCGGGCCAGTGGAGATGACTGCTGTGCTTGAACAGAGGTGTAGACATCCTTAAGGAAGGAATTGTGAGCAGCTACAATGTCTTCCACCACACTGTACAGACAGTCTTTTCCCTCTTCCTCGTCTACTACAAATGAGAGGACAGGTAATTAGTACCACTGTGAGAAGAACCCCGTCATTAGCATTGTATGACGTGTCGTCAGCTTACCAGAGAGGAACTGTAGCAGCGGGATATTGTCAGCAATGGTATAGGTCTTGTTCTGTCCTGCACCACCAATCACTTTCACATAATGTGTGTACCCATCTATACAATAGTATGCAACGGTTTTTTCAGTGATGAGAACTCTCATAGATAATAGAGATATTGGGAATGGCCAAAAAAAAGTTATGACCAACCTTTAACAAAATGATACAATGAACGTCATGTGTAATACATTGCCGATGCCTCACTGATGAAACAATCACCACCAATTTCCTATATATGAGTACCTCTTTTTTCATTGTAGCTCTGATAGATGGATATACTTTGCTCAGCTATGACAATGAATAATTCCCCACCCTTTCTTTTCTATGAAACCACTGACCTTTGACCCTCCTATACAGTGCCTTGAGATGCTCCCCTTCCTTCTTGCTATATCGCTGCACTGCCAGTTCCACTACAGAGCCAATCGGAAGGGATGCTGCTCGCTCCTTTGTCACAAGGTGTGCTAATGTGTTTGCAAGATGGAGGCATGTAAAACATATCAGGTAACCATGCAACAGCTGACACAGCAACCCTTACCCCAAACCACTCTAAGGTACAGGCTCACCAAGGGCTGTGTGCAGCCACTGGTAGAACTCCACAAGATCAGGCAGTAGCAGTCCCCCTGCCTGGAGCCGAGGCCACTCCTGTGCAAACTGGACCAGCAGGTAGAGATCTCCACCCTGGGCATAGCTCTGGATGTCCCCAGAGCTCAGGAGACTGTGGATGAAGTCTCGCTCAGAGGGAAAGTGTGGATAGCATTGCCCAAAACATCTAAATAAATCAATCATAATTTCATACATCAATAAATATAAATCTATCCAATGTTAGATGTGGAAGTACCTGGTCCATCTAACATCAACTTATTCAAACCTGATCTCAATGAAGAGCTTGTTGAGCCAGAGCTGAGAGTACTGGGCAAACTGCGAAACAGTTTAAAACTCCAAAGTACACTAGCGGGAATGAATTAATCAATGAGCATGCCGGTGTTACGTACCTCTGTCTTGAGCTCCGTCCAAGAGGGTTGGTAGATGTGGGTATGCCACATCTTCTCATAGTTGTCTAGTTCCTGACATGTTTTGAAGATACCGTGGTGGTCTGGGGCAGTGGTTCCAGGTTTGAACAGCTGGGTAGGGAGAGTACAGAGTCAAGTGGATCACATACCAGCTGGGAGAAGTGACAAAGACATGCTGGTTGGTGCTAATGATCATAGTAATATATTATATTGCTGCAGGTGACCCCAGACATACCTCATACAGTCTCTTGGTACAACACATGATCAGGAAGGACCGTTCCTCATCTGACAGACTGAGGTTCTCCTGTATGTACTTCCACACAGTGCGTAGCTGGGAAACACAATACTGCCGCACAGAGAGCCATTTGGAGATGATGGCGCCATGGATGGCTATCTCAGCCTCTGGCTGGGTCAGGAGGGCCATGCAGAAGGCCCCAAAGTTGGCCCAGAGAAGGAGGTAAAGGGAGTGGAGGGTGTATGTGCCCCGAGTGGCATGTTTCACATAGTCCTGGTGGCCAAACAATCCCTCAGGGGAAAGCTTCACTCCACAGTCATATAGAAGACCATCTAAGCTAATCTTGGCATTGTACTATGATAAATATGTGTAAGTGAGCAGACAGGAGGCCAAAATCATTGTTGCTTTCTAACAATGTCCATTGTATTTCATACCATGAATCCAGTCATGTATGTTCCATGAAGCTCCCTTGGACTAAAGAGGTGGTACCAAAGGTGATTTGAGTAGGAGGGACAGCCCAGAACCACACCCACCAAGTTGGCTAAGGAGTGGCGGAGATCAATGTCTGATTGGTCTAGTGACAAAAGGAAAGAGGGAGGAGGGAACTGTGACATTATGGTAATGGGATTTAATGACAATGTAGCAGCAGTCAATAACCTGCAATTATATAACAACCAATGTCTCTTCACCTATATGATATTCACTTGGTAGAAACAGCTGGCATAGTGGATCTCTATGCGTGTAATGGCATCGTATTAGCTGGGGGTCCAGGAAGCACTGGATGACTCGGATGCAGCCCTCCTCTCCAAGGTAGGGGGCAAGCGTGTTCCCCATCAAATTGCACAGTGGCTTAGAGGTCACCTGTGGAGAGAAGCAGCCATGTGAGTGGAGGTATATGTACTCTACTGACTATGGCACTGCTGTACCTTCTTGTCATAGAAGTCATAGTATGCACACAGCCAGACCATCATTTGGAAGCAGTGCCTCTTGTCCACTTTATTGGTTCTTTCACTGCTCTCAGTGGGAGAATGTGGGGTGCTGCCCCTTTTCATCTGCAATGACTGGTTGCTGCAGGAAGGGGTAGAAAGTGCATGAACTACCCCCTTATCCATTTATTCCCTCTCCCCTCCCTCTTACCACTCCTTAGCAATGTGTATGAGGTTCTCCACCTTCACCCTACCCTCATGCACACCCACCATCACTCTGCTCACACGCAAGTACAGTGCCCCTAGCTCTGTCTTCTCTGCACCAGGTAACATGAAGGGAAGGAGGTGCGGCTTGTGTGCTAACAAACTTTTGTTAAGATGTGGCTTTGGCTCTAAGTGATCCTGTGGGAGGGGGAGTGACAGTAAGTAGTTATATATGTATGTACAGTACAACAGGCAGGAAATGATGCCAGTGCATGCAAATTCTGCTGATGCTTACAGTAAGTTGCTGATGAAAGGGCTGCAGACAGTGTAGCCAACGGCAGATGAAGTCGTACTGCTTGGTCAGCAGTTCTGATAACTTTTGAGAGCTTTTCAAGTGCTTCACCACATGTAGTGCCAGCACCATCCCATGTCCCTGGGTGTCTCCCCCTCCTGTCTCCACATCATCCAGGAGCCTAACGAAGAGAAGCAACATTACTACAGAGGGGCGCAAGTAACATTCTGAGAGCTGACCACAACAATGAATACAGTCTCAAGCCAGTTTATTCCCATACTTCATGGAGATTACCTGTTGATGTCATCCACCAGGAGCTTGATCTCTCCTAAGCAAGGTTTAGAGGGGTCTAGATGGTTGGCCAGCTTTTGTAGGATCACCTGCACAACAGCTTGAAGCTCCACCCACAGGATCACAACCTCCACCTCCCCTGTGGCAGGGGAAGCACACTGCTGGGTGATGGCAGTGGCAATGCGGATCAGACCAGACAGCTTGTGCTCCTGGGCCTGCAGATGCTCCAGCAGTGTGAGAAAGTAGAGGTGAGCAAGAGGCTGCTGCATTCGCTGGTTCTGAGGGATGAAGAGAGGAGGAGGGACAATGACACGTTGGCTCAACCTGCAAACTAACAAATCCTGCTTGACTACCGGAGATATTAAGCACCGGTACCTATTTTCAAAACTAGCAGCCATGCAGAATGCGTGCTTTTAAACATGGGGCGCTTATGGGTGCTAATAAAACACATGCAATTTTCTGGTAGCGTACAGTTGTGTAGGAACAGATTAGCTGTGACATATTTTAGGCCTAGAGGTTCTTTTTCTGCTAACTTGTTTATAGCTTTTCTAGAGCCAGAGATACATTCAGCAATCAATCGATCGTTGTCAAACCCCACCCACCAACGTAAAGTGCTTGGAACCAACGAATCCGTGAGAGGTTAGGCTAATTCCTGGATATGTTCTAGCCTTGCCTAAATTTGTATCCCGTGTCGATAGCTTGCTTACAATTGGAGATAGACAAATAGGCGAAAGTGAGCCACTCCGTTCGAAAAGCCGAATCAGCAAATTTACTTTCATTTTCACGGTAATTAGTGCCTTTTCATGTGGAATGTCTCTTTTTGTATGGGTACATATAAATGTGTTGTAATCAAAATGGGTGCCTATATTCATGGGGTGCTTATTTTGTATGGGTGCCTACTATCGCAATATTATGGTACTTTGTGAGTAGATTACCATGTGCACACACACACACACACACACACACACACACACACACACACACACACACACACACACACACACACACACACACACACACACACACACACACACAGGCACACACACACAAGTACACACTGACTTCATGGTTAGCTCTGGGGGTGATGGAAGAGCACTCCTGATAGAACGTGGGAATATAGTGTGCCGGGGAACCCAGGTCTGGGGTGGCCATCAGCACACTGCCAACCTGAGTCCGTGGCTGATGGCTGTAGAGCTTTAAGGGACCTGAGAGGGCAGCTAGCTCATGACACGTGCCTAGGATATGCCCCAGGTAGAGTTTGAACAAACTGATGCTGATAGCTCCCTGCAGGGTGGAAGATGGGTGGGAGGGAAGGGGAGGGAGGGGGAATGAGGGTAGAAAGGGGGGGAATTGAATATGTTTGCAGGTGTCATTCTCAAACCCAGAACATGTATGCTCAAGTAACCAACAGGTGTCACACCTCAGTCCTAGTAACTGGGTGGTGGTGCTTCTGTGGCTGGTGCTCCAGGCGTTTGACTCCCCAGTGCTCCTGCTTGTTAGCCAGCTCCAGGAACCACTGCACATCCTCAGTGTCGTAGCCATGTCGGTAGGGGGAGAAGAAGTGAGCAAAGAGGCCCTCCATGAGGAGTCGGACTGACCTTTTTCCTGGCAAGGAGGTGGTCTCTGATATCATCTCCTGAGTTACTGACATAACTTCTCCCAGGTGGGGACTGTGCCCCCTCAGCTGGAGAATGGAAGGACTCACATTTGAAGCAAGGCGTAACAAATATATCCCTCTACCTAATACATGTGTATCACTACATACAAAATACAGTATACATGGGTTAATAAGTGCAACTCGCTATGTAGCACATATTTGCTTATTAAGCGCATGCTTCTTTCCTGGTTTTGCACCTGGATAATAAGCGCAATTCTAATTAAACGACAGTAGTGTATCTGTAAATTTTCTACTAGGATTAACACTTAGTTAACTTTGTCCTTGATTGGGATTAACACTTAGTTAACTTTGTCCTTGATTGGGCAGGTTAGTTTCTATGAACAGGTCGGGCAAAGCAAGTTATTGACTATAAAATAGCGGTTCCAAGATGTCAACTTTTCACCCAGCGGCTTCATTGCTAGCGAATTTCAACGATACAATATCAATATCAATGATCTCTATGACTCGACTCTTCATCTACAAGCAACTCTTCTCCTGTTCTTGTCATCCAAACCTCCTTGTAAATGTGATGTCCACGGACCACACTCTCAAATAAACAAAGAGCCATTCTCAAGTCATGGCGTTTGTCCAGCTTTCTGGTTCTTTTTACCTGCCAAGTACACTACTCATTTGCTGTCATGTACATGTGCTACCAAAGAGGCGTCACGGTTTTGGGGGTGTGGTCAATTTGTGCCTTCATTATTAAGCGGATATTGGGTATTAAGTGCATATTTCCTTGCAGCTTTGGAAATAAGCGTATGCGCTTATTTAACCCGTGTATACGGTATATCACCCCATGAGTACCTCCAGGGTCTTTGTGAAGTGCCTGTTGAGAAGTGTCTGAAAGATACGATGTCCTTTCTGCAAAGCCTCTTCCCTCAAGGAGGGGCTTGCCTGGATTGCCAGGAACACTGCCTGCATCACAGTCAGTCGGGCTTCCACCACTATCGTTCCTTTCCCTCCCCTTTCACTTTCTCTTCCCTGTGGCTTCAGAACCTCATACACATTCTGCTTCACTGATGGCGTCATCAAATCTCTGTGCATGTGTATGAATATAGGAGAGTTGCGTGTTCGTGATTCTATTCACACATACATACATTGTGTATGTATGTATACAGTGCAAGTGTGTGTGTGTTGGGGGAGGTGTACATGTGTGTACGGTGTGTTGTATGTGTGCAAGTGTGTGTTGTATGTGTGCAAGTGTGTGTTGTGTGTGCATGTGTTTGTGTGTATATTGTGGAATGTGTGTGTGTATTACTACCTATATGTCTTAAACCAGTCAGTCATCTTTTTAGGCACCATTGTGACAGAAACATCAGTGACACCCGCAATGGCAATGAACAGTGTATTCACCACAAAGGTGGCAATGTGTTCAGAAACCAGCTGTTGGTGTAGTTCCTCCTCTGGATCCATACAAGGGAGGATGTGGGTCTCTACTGTTGTACTCTGGGGACAAGGGAAAGGGTGTACATACACACACATATGTGCAATCAAAGCCCTCAACCACTCACCTGGACCTGATTGAGAGGCCGAAGGAGGTTGGCCATCTTGGCAAGGTGAAACTGGTAGACGTGACTGTAACAGTGCAATGAAACAACACGTGACACTGCTTCCTGCATGTGCAGCTGTCTGAAGAATGCACGGAGAATCTGGTGGGAGACGGTCCCTCTGCGAAGGCCCCCCAACCGCAGCTTGTGCAGGAGGAAGTCATCAAAGTAACACTGCCAGAGTTCAGGGTGTAGCCTCATTGCCTCCACCACCAATCCTAAACTCTCCTTTGGAGTGGCCTGGAGAAGGAAATGAAGTAGGGCAAAGAGGGGGTGGGAGGAGAGAAAGTTTAGGTGAGAGGTGAACCTTCTAAGTAACACAGCAATCAATACATACCCACTGCACCATTTCAACAGCTCACCTCCATTCTCTCCTCAATCCTTTGTGCAACAATTTCTTGCAGTACGGTACAGTGGTCGCAAGTGCTCACCCTGCCCATTGACTCACCCTCATTTTCCTGAAGCAGGTCTAACTTCACATTAACATCCTCACGGCTCTGCTTCATAATTCTTTCCACTGTCTCACACACTACCTTGAAGAAAGGAAATCTTGTGGAGTGGTCAGGTATGGGAGTTGGGAGGATGGTAGTCAGGATCTGCAACTGTGATAGTTTTGGCAGTGGAATCACCCGTAGGATATTCAGAAAGAGCTCATGGACAGCAGGGGTGCAGTCAGAGTCAAAAAGAATGTCAATGTTAAACGCGTCATTGATTTGAGGGAGCATGCAGACCAAAAAGTCAAAGAACAGACTCTTGAAGATGATCTGAACCGAGTCAGTGATGCTCAACGTGGACTCACTGTTTTTGGTAAACATGGCTGCTTTTTCCAGGTACTCAGTCATCACTGCTGGCTTCCAGTAGGACTGGAACCTTTCACAAAGCACTTTTCCCACTCCCTTCTCGAAGAGAAGCTCTCTGAGAGCCTCCATGCGTTGAGAGCCATTCATTGGCCGATTAAATGATTCTTCTTGGCTTGAGCGAAAAAGTACACGAGAATGGAGGACAGGAATAGCCTCAGGAAGAATCTCCATAAGGGCCAGCACAAGGGGGTCTGTCTCAAGGGACAGTAGGTCCTTCTTGGTGATGCAACACTGCCATAACCAGTCCTGGATATCCACCACACCCTGGCCTGCACTGTGGGCCACTGTGTCCAGGTAGCAGTGGTCCCAGCCCTTCAGGAACAGGGAGGGGTAACAGTGATCAAAGAACTGAGCTGGGGGGAAGTGCAGCAGCATGACAAAGAGCTTTGCCTGCTGTGTAGAGAGCAGCTCTGCCTCTTCAATCATGATCCTAAGGTGGTTCACCACCTGTCGAGAGGTCTCCTGCATGTTGACTACCAGTAGACACACCTATGTTGTCAGATAAACAGATATATATATATACACACATATATGTAGATAAATAGATAGGTAGATAGATAGGTAGATAGATCCTTCCAAGCTTGGAAGCTGACCTCGGCTTTGTCTGACAGCACAAACACCTTGAGCATCTCTTGCACACTGCTCTGTGACACGAGGCTGGAGAGTGTGCACACCACCAGTTGAGAGGGGTCTGGGAAGACCAGGTCACAGAGGGTCTGTTGGGAAATGCTGGCTGCCTGTGCATCAAGGACAGAGCTAGGATACATGGCTGGGAGCTGGTGAACGAGGGAAGAGGAGCGAGTAAAGCAAAGCAGTTTTGTGGGTAAGCTGGCTGGATTCCTGTGGGAAAAATAGGAATACTGAGAGCATTAGTCAAACCCATTCCTGTAATTAAGTAATTATGTGCTCCTCACCCTCCACTTTCCTTCAGCACCTTCAGATATTTGAGAATGAGGTCCTTGAGGTTGAAGTGAGCCTGAAAGGAGATGTAGTTCTCCAGGTAGGAGGAGGGGATCACATTCCGGTGCAGTATGAAGGCCTCGCTGGTCATCAGCTGCATGACCCGCTTGCAGAGGTACCGAACCAGCCATTGCTGCAGTAAAGTCACCACTAGGCACCCCTCTAGTGAAAGCTGAGTAGCTCTGTCCTGTAATTAGACGTACCAAGAATTGTAGTAGAAAACACAGGGTCAAAGTATGGCAGGGTCAGAGTATGGCAGTGTACTGTTGGTTGCAAAGCCAGAAAAATTTTCCAAGGCATGGCCATCATTAAAATCCGGACCAGACCAATTGAAAGTTGAGGCATGTAGTACATACAGAGGATAGTGATGGCTGGTGTCGTAGCTCAGTGGTCAAACCACTGGCAGCTCAGCCAGATGCACTGGGTTCAATCCTCAGGAACTGGTGACTTTTCATTTTTCTTTTTATGCCTTATACCATTGAATAAGGATTTATTTCTACCTGAAGCAAGATGAACTAAAGTAGCTTAAACTGTTACTGTTTAACCAGATGTCTGTGTATCACCTCACTATTGAGCTCACTGTTGGTTTCACCACTTTGGTTTCTTAATGTTTGGTGCACAAGTGTTTCAGCCCTGTACTAAAACTGGAGCATGGTCCAGTTAAGTAATAGGAGTGTTGAGAATCAGATCTATGGAGGTTGTATGTGATGGCCACTAGTACTACTGCGAGCCAAGGCAACCAAGGGTCTTTATTGACTGCCGCCAACCCTGCAGTCATCCATTTAGCTGCTAACAAGAAGTTCAACACATATCACACTGTATATCAAGGTCTCTAGCAAATAGCAGGCAAAGATTACTTTGCTACATGGCAATGCACAACCTGTCTTCTGATTCTTGAAGGAGTGTTTCTGGTAGTTTTATCTTGTTTTTGGTCAGATTGTTTGAAGACTATGTGCCCCAGACATATGTACTCTGCAAAAGTTGAAGCTTTCAAGGCTACAAAATGTGACAACCACAGAGGCCATTTTAATGCATGAAACATACCCTGTACATATATGTAAATTCCTAATACCAAATGCCAGTTTTTCTGTTGTGCCTAAACTTAGCCCTCTCACCAGGAAAGTGTCTGGTGTGAATAGTACTCTCATGACCTTTACCACAGCCTCCACAGCTGCAGAGTGGGAGAGGTTGGGGAGCAGGCCCTCAAACTCTGGGTCCATGAGCACCATGTCAAACAGACTGTCTGTGTCCAGCTGCAACTCATCAATAGAGTACTGCAGAGGAGGAAGACATGTTGTCAACCACTGGAGAATGATGGCTCTACTGCCATCAGCCTGGCAGTACTCACTGGGGGGATGTTGAAGCCAGCACAGTGGCAGAGGTTCTGCAGCAACTCCTGCATGAGCAGCACCTTCAGGTCAAGGCTGTATTTCATCTCACTAGGTTCCTTGAGAGACTCATAGGTGTGATTCAGTGGAGGAAGAAGTGACAGCACCAGAGAGTCCAGTGTCTCTGGCTGAAGACCATAGAGGCTACTTGGGCCTGAGATAAGGTCTATGAAATCTGTCACCTGTGTGTGCATGTGTGGTTTGGGAGGTAAGTGTTTGTTCATGTGTAGGAAATGGTACATTTTACAAGACTACATTAATAGCGTCTAGAATGCAAGGAGAGTTTAAATAGCTAGTTGCTAAAACTAGTCCACTAGCAAAGTACACCTACTTTTCTCATGGCAGCCTCCACAATAGTTCTGATGCAGGGTGGGAGGTGGGAGATAGCCTCCTCCAGCAGACTGTGGTGTGTGATGCAGTATTTCTCGAAGCGATTGAGGAAAGGTGCTGGTGTGTTCTTCACTTCTGATTTCTTGATGACCACAACACACTGGAAGTTGGGGTCCACACGGGATGGCTTCATGTGAGCCCCAATGGCAATATTGGTGTAGTAGCGAGCACCCTCCTTGGGATCATCAATCTTACGAAAGCGCTGGTTGAAGAGGTCATAGAAACTTTCATGGATGTCATCTGCCTGGGTCATGACCACTGTGTGGCCTTCAATGGCACAGTGACGAATAGCAGCAACTGTGTTGATCTGGGGAGAAAGGGGGATAACTACGTACTCATTATAATAACACAAATTCACTCATATTCTACACATGTGGTGTATGTATTTAAACATACACTATGCTATGCATGCTCACAATTACCTGGTTGTCTCCGGGGAAGTCACTGCACATGAACATGCGTGTTTCCTCCCTTTGCAGCACTCCAAAGGAGAACAGCAATCGCACGAGGGAGTCATCCTCACTGGGGTCAATGATCAGCTTGTACCGCACCTCAGCCTTGGCCATGTCCCAGCCCTTCTGGTGGGGACGGTCCTCCAAACTGTCTTTCAGCACTTCTCGAACACCACGACAGTGCACCTGTTCCATGCTGGATTGGACCTTGGTAAGGAGTAAGGAGAATGGGAACTAAAAACAAAGGTACAACTACCATTCCGACAGAAACTATGCTCACCTTACTGAGGAAGATATTGCAAATTTTGTCAAAACTGTCTGAGCCATTGAAGTTCCTTTCTAATGCCTCCATCACCAGCTGTGGGGTGATCTTCTTGTTTAGATGCCGCCTCAGGTAGTTCACAAAGTGCATAAAATCCCTCAAACCAAAGAAGTGGCTGAACTCTGGTTTAGTCATGAGGAGAGAGTAGGCGGGACAGAACTGTACAATTATCGCCATGTTATTGTTGAGTTCTGGAGGAGGGTTGTCCGGAGTGGTGCACAAGCAGCCCTTTGCCAGGGTCTCCAGATCCTCTAGTGAGGCTTCTGGGCGAAAAACACTCACTGCACGGTTTGTCTTGGCAGCATCCAACATATGGTTGGTGATACCCACAAAAGAGACCTCCTGTCGGTCAAGATGGCAATGCAGAGCCTTCAGGGATTCATGGCTTTCCCCAGGGAGGCCTGCCTCATCCATGAACACTACACAGTAGATAGGCAGCTTAAACTTGCTGTGACTGTGCTGGCGGTTGATGGCACGGGAGAATACTGTCTGTATCTCATCAAAAGTGGTCTGATGGGAACACTGGTAGAAATATGGGTCGAGAGATTGGAAGACATCAGTATCACGGAAGTGCCTTATTTTGGACTCCTGTCCTTTGAGGTTGTCAATTGCCAGATTGAAGGAGAGTGTCTTTGAAGATCCAGGGGCACCCACAATAATCACAGGAGTGCGTGTGACTGTGCAGACAAGGATGGCAAAGAGGTTCTCTTTGAGGGCCTGGGTCTTTGCGATGCCAGCGGGTAACTCCACCTGGTTCATGTACCAATCCAGCTCATCACTAAATGCCTGCAAGGAGTGGGAGTATGCACCTTCACGATCACAGTAGTGCTAGTAGCGCAAAGGTTGGTAATCTGACTCAAACACTCAAGTCTTACTTACGGGTCATTCCATGTCAAATCAACACAAAAAGTACCTGACCCTCACGGATTTAGACAAAACTTGGTTCTTACATAGTGTCTGTTGAGACATTCACCATAGTCAGTTTCAGCATTATATGTTGTATGGCTTCAGAGTTAGAGCCAGCCAAAAAGTCAATTTTTCGCCAAATTTTGGCTTACCCTTGGTACTTAATCAACCATAACTTTGAGCACAATATGACCTACAATTTGCACCATTTGTATCTCATTTGGTATAATTGTCACATAAAGTTTGGGTCAAAGGTCATTACTAGTGTACTTTGACCTTTGCTATCTTGCAAGAGATAAACTACAATAAATTA
The DNA here is from genome assembly GCA_949130485.1 of Agelas oroides. Taxonomy (NCBI): domain Eukaryota; kingdom Metazoa; phylum Porifera; class Demospongiae; order Agelasida; family Agelasidae; genus Agelas; species Agelas oroides. The sequence continues at coordinate 18,588,258 of OX422185.1, forward strand.
CCTTGTAACCATGGCAACTACCACTTGGTCATGCATTGGCAAGGCAATCATGTCTACTTTGTCGTGTCATGTTTGCGAAGGCCATACAGATCAAAATGCACCCCTATCGGGTAAGTATAGGGTTGAATAGTTGCACATCTCCCCTGCCATTACATTCTGTCAAGTATCTCCAAATCCCATGGCAGTCCCAAAACCAATTTTGCTGCACTTAAAGAGAAGGCCCCAAAGAACATTTAGTAAAAAAATTGATTTGAATCAAAACATCTGTTTTTGAGAGCAAAGGTCAAAGTACACTAGTAATGACCTTTGACCCAAACTTTTGGGCTATATGTGACAATTAATACCAAATGAAAGGGAGTTTTATGAGCTACAAGTGGTGCGAATTGTAAGTCATAAAGTTAAGTGTGCTCAAAGTTACGGTTGATTAAGTGCCAAGGGTAAAGCCAAAATTTGGCAAAATATCGACTTTTTGGCTGGCTCTTACTCTGAAGCCATACAACATATAATGCTGAAACTGACTATGGGTGAATGTCTCAACAGACACTACGTAAGAACCAAGTTTCATCCAAATCCGTGAGGGTCAGGTATATTTTTTGTGTTGATTTGACATGGAATGACCCTTACATGAGAGAAGACCACCTCATCCTGCACATATACTTCCTTGTCGAGTTTGTCCTCATACTTCTTGCGATACGGATGGTCCAGCCTCATGTAGTAGACAATACCCAGGGACACAAGTACAGCCCTCCTGCAGTAGTCTTGTCTCTCTCCATATGGTTTGTACTTGGTGTAGGAGACTATCAGCCACTGATAGAAGGTAAACACACGCTGGATGTCTCGCTGACTAACACAGCTGCGGGAGGAGACCTTTGCCTGGTGCATGTCCAGCCCATCTAATTGGAGCTGGCAGAAAGCATAGTGTCGCATCAAGTTTTGACTGGTCATAATCAGGTCTGTCAGGCTTGCCACCTGCATACAAGGAAAAGATAGCTGTGTACACAAATCCTGTGCAACCCTTACACACACACACACACACACACACACACACACACACACACACACACACACACACACACACACACACACACACACACACACACACACACACACACACACACACACACACACACACACACTCTCCTACCTCTAAATTGGGCATCTGTCTATTGAGCATCTTCATCTTGGCATTGATGTAGTCTCTTTCCTGGTCCTCGTCCAAAGAGCCATAGTCCCACATGAGGAACTGAAGAGTTGGGTGGAGTTGCCGGATATAGTATGACCCCCGGACCCAGGTTGTTTTTTGACAGTGAGAAGCGAGGCTGTTGCCACGATGAGGGTTGCATGCAGCTACAATGAACACATTGTCTGGGATGGGCTGGAGGGGATTTTCCATGTGAATACTCCTGCATTGCATTGCATGCAAACACATAAGACACACTGGATGGTAGCATGGTGGGCCACTTACATTTCCATCAACTGTTTTATCAACAATGATCTCCTTGAACAGCCCCAAACAGGAAGATGTGTTCACCTCATCCAGAAACACCTACCACAACAAACATTAGCATGACTATGCATCACGTAAGAATGATCTGCAAATTGTCAAAGTAGTACTTTATTTCTATCTAAAGCTAATCTCCCAAAACACCTATCAATAGGGGTTAACAGCTAACCATAAGTCAGCTAACAGTGAATACTGAATATGGAGAACATTTTCTGAGTACTCACTGTGACAGATGGTGCCCTTCGAGTAGACTTGTTGTTCTCAAAAGCACCCAACAGCTTCTGGGCCTGTATGAAAGCTGGTTCCAAATGGCTCCAAATATCAGCAGGTGTCAATGCAGCATGCACGTTCAGTTTATGGAAAGTAGGTTTGATCTGAGCATTCAGCACACCATAGAGCAGGCTGGCTGTAGACTAGTGTATGTGTGTGTGTGTATGTGTGTGTGTGTGTGTGTGTTGCATATATGTGTGTGTATGCATGTGCGTGGTGTGTGTGTGTGTGTGTGTGTGTGTCCGTGTGCATGTGCATGTGTGCATGGAGGGAGGGTGGGTGGTTGGGTGGTTGGGAGGGATCAACAGCAATAGTATTCAGCTCAGTACATATGTACTAGTGGACAATACATATAGTTTAGCAACATAAAACATTTCACTACATTAATTTTGTATCAGTGTCTATTACATCATTCTAGCCCCTCCCACTCAGTTTTTAAAATCGACTTGCAATGGACACAAACTGGCTTAGAACAAATTTTCAAAACTGTCAAAAGCATACCAAGAAGCCATGTAGGACCTGCATCTCCAGAAATCTCATCCATTAACATTTTAATAGTCTCATGTAATAATAAATTATTTGAATAAATGCATAGCTGGAAGCATAGTATTGCTGCCAAGGTCTACAAAAGTAAAGCAAGCACCTCACTAAGCTATACAACAGCTTGCTCTTCATATGACAGCACTCACTTCCAAGATTATACTAAAAATTTAGCAGCCACGGCTAGTTTATTATTAATCAATGCACTTTGTGGGGTTGTTCATTAGGGTACAAGGTGTCTAACTGAAACATGGACACCTGCAAACCTCTGCTTACTATTGACTATGGGATTTAGTTACTTTATCACACCAAATGAAATATCCATATGATGAGCTAATTAGCAGTAAATAGCACACTAAATCTTAAATGCAACATGCAGCAATCACATATTACGGCTACCTCTGCATTATCCTCAGTCTCTGCCCTCTTAAATCGCTGTTCCAGTGAGGCTTCCAGTTGTTTCAACTCCTGCAATGTCAGGAGGGTTACTACAGGGTCACCCTTCATTTTGAGAAGGAAGGAGCGCAATTCAGAGTACAACTGTTCCTGGCCCTCTGTAGTCTCTCGCAGTTGTACCAGCAGCAACAGGTCCTCCTCTGAGACATGCTGGCCTGCACTCAGTGCTTCCACAATTTGCACACATGCCTGAGGGAGGAAGGGAGGGGATAGGGAGGGAGGGGAGTGGGAGGGAGGGGAGAGGGAGGGAGAATGGGAAGGTGACAAAGAGAGAGGGTAAAGACAATGTACATCATCTCACTAATCTGAGAGAATTAGACATTCAGTGGCCTATAAAGTATTCTATGCTAACATGGTTGAAGTCCCGTGCAAGTCGTAACACACCTCATAGTTTTCAGATACATCTATGGAAATATCCCCCAGTTTCCTCCTCATCAAGTCCAGTAGACGACCACGCTGCCTCTTCCACTCTAATAACAGCGATTGGTTCCACAACTTTGACAGCATGTCCAACAGGGCTGTCTTCCCTACTCCTGTCTCACCCTCAATGATCACTGGCACACCACACTGGTACCTGGAAAGGACACTTATGTAATTAACATGATTGTGTGCATTAGCACTGAATATTCTGTACTACTTGATGAAATGAGAAATTGCAGACTGTGATGTACCTTTCATGGATGTTGAGCATTTTGATGGTGTAGTCCAGTGTGAGCACATATGCACAGTTGTCGATGGCACTCAGCTGGCCATCCTCCAGCTTCACACTGAGGGCCCGAGAAAGGTACTCATCCAACAGCTCACGTGAGTAGAGCTCACTGGAAAGGAAAAGGGGGAGACATATTCATCATTTTTTAGAAACTAACTTCAAACTCTTTCAAGTCACTCATCAAACATGGGCTCACATCATGGAGGGAATTTTGACGCCAATCTTCTTAAACTTCATCTTGTCTTCCTCTGACAGCTTCTCTGGGTGGAGGGAGATCAGCCCGAGACTACCCCCACCATCCTTGAAGTCATAGATTAACTAATAAAGGTAAAAGGAAGGTAGGTGTAATCAGCAGAATCCTTAACTGTCATCATAATTCTGCTATTACCTGTTGGTGAGGCTTGAGGGACCAATTCTCCTTGATGGCAGGGTCACAGAAGTCCACCACCTCCCTCAGCATGGTTGTCATGAGAGTGGACCCCAGCTGCCTCGTATCAGTGTGCACTTGCTTCCCCTGCTCATCAGTGATGTACTCTCCTCTCCCCGTGTTATAGTTAAAGGCAGGCAGGGTTTCAAGGAAACTACAGCGACGATTCATGTACCTTTGTGTGTATGTGATTATAGTTGAAAAGTTGGCTATAGATTTGCAACTAGCTGACATATGAATATGTGGTTATACCCACTTGACGAAGAGCCTCTGTGTGATCTTTTTGTTTCGAACATGGTCTGGCATGTAGTGCAGTAGCAGCTCCTGACATTCTTCCTCCTTCAGGTCTGACTCAGAGCTGAACTTAACCTCCTTTTTCCGTCCTGTGTATGTGAGGGTAAGTATGTCAGATTGAGCTTAAGTCACATGCTCCCCAACACACACAATTCACCTTCCTGATACAGTCTGTCAATACCCCTTCTCTTTAAGGCTTTCAGGTACTTGCAGACCAGCTGCACCTCCTCATCCACAGTGTAGGGTGTGTCTGGGTGGATGTAGTGGGGTGTGCCCAGGAGCCCCAGTGCTGGCACCTCTTGTTGGAAGTGCTTCAGAGCCTCCTCTGGAGTCGTGCTGTGGTCATGGGATGGAACCTGTGGATGTGCATGGAAGGAAGGGGCAGGGGAAGAGGTGAGATGTAAGATGATAATGCATATAAACACATAGCACATACTAAAATTAACACATATATGCATGCAGGGCTTATTTGTGGGTGTAATTTATGTTGTACTTGAGTTACTGAGGCTGCAGGATACTACATATCTGACCATAGAAACTAAAACATTGTAGTTAAGTTAATAATTATCCATTTAACCACTAAATTGTATTTTCTAGTATTCCTATGGATCCATTGAACATACCACATTTTGATTCCTGCCAGGAGGTGTACAATTACACAGTGGAAAAAAACAAAAACAAGAGGATGGTTACGTACAATTACCAAATGTGGTGGTAAACACTTTGCCCTTGTGAATACATACTAAAATGCACTCTGGGTACACTTATTCCCAGCCCCCCACCTTATGGTAATGAGACAGCTTGGTATCTTTTCTCACATGAGTAATGTCAAGATAGAAGGGGTAACTTACCACACATATCTAGCTAGTGGGGGGCGAATGTATAAGAATATTAAAGTAGTTTGCCATCCTCAGTAAATGAATGTTTCCTGGCTTAATTATACAAATAGACATGTATCCTCCATAATTATATGTGCATTTAACCATGCACACTCTCTAGTTTTCATAAAGTGGTGTATGGGTCCCCTGCTCATTGAACTTCCCAAATGCAAACACATACACACACATTTACACATGCAGACACACCTCTATGTATACAGCCCAAGCCAGGCCTCCTGGGATGCGAAAGGACAGTCCGGTGTCATAATCTTCCACGTAGCTAAGCATCAGAAGGTCAAAGAAGAACCAGCCAATCACCTCCATCAGTTGCTGGTAGTGTGCTTGTTCACTCTCATCCACTGAATCCTACACGTATGAGGTGAAGAATTGGAGGGATGAGGGGAAGAAGAGGTTGACTTATTTCTGTAGACTGGACTCCATTATTGTAATCAATTGATACCATATTTCTTCAAATAGACACCACCCTCAAATAGTAGCCGCACAATCGGAAGCTCTGAGCGAAACAAATGCTGCCCTCGAGTAGTAACCACAGCTAGTATACGTGGTATATGCACACGCATGCCAATAATTCCTGACAACGATCCCTGGCCTACCACTAGGGAATAAACGCCGCCCTCGAATAGTAGCCACACAAAAACGAGCTGCGAAAAAATAGTAGCGGTGACGTCTGATCGAAGAAATACGGTAATCGTTAGTTTAGATGATAATGTGATTGCACGCACATGCAATAATACACATACATCTAGATTCAACAATCAAGTCACTTGAAATAAATCATTACAACAACTTGCTTGCCAATAAAAGTCCAAAAATCTTACCATCTCTAAAGACTGCAATCGTCTACATCATGGCAACAAAATACTAGGTGGGGTGTTAATCCCACAGATTGCATATGTACAAAGTAGTACCAAAGGTGGTCCTTACCAGAAGTACATACATGTGGCCACACACTAAGTTATGAAAAGTGATGGTTATAGGACAAAAATGTCTGTTGCATATGAGCACACAGCATAGCTACCATATTTGTCCCATTCATTTCTTGAGACATCTTACATTAGGTAAGTTACCATTCGTGCATAATATACACACTGGCAATTCAATTGGCACAATGGCACGGCCATGCCTAAAACTACAGGTAGTAAAGCAAAAGAGTATCTATTTGCCATGCTTGAGAGAAAACTCTGCCAGCCTTTCTATTCTGTCAGCTTGGCTGGTCTAGGCAGCTACCCAAGCCTGTGTATATAGTACAGTGGAGCCCTCTAAAGCAGACACCGTTGGGACCACTGCTGTGTGTCTGTAATGTGGAGGTATCCGTATTTCAGGGGCTTCTGGTATACTTCCAGTGAGTGTGGAAATGTGAACTCAGGCTGGTGAGCACTACAAGGCCGCATTTGCGGATCTTTCCGTTGCCGTACAATGTTGAGAAAGGTTAGCACGATGAGTGACTATGCTAATACAATGCCTAGCCTTTGAGTCCACCAGAGGTGGCGCACAATTGCGGTAGACAGGCGTCCGGATTATCGAGTGAATTTTGTACAGTTCAGGTACTGCTGGGATTGGGAAACCTGTCTGCTTTATGGAATACTGGGGTTTCCACATTTCAGGGGGGTTGATTGTACGTAAATGCATTCGGGACCAAATGAAGTGTCCACAATATTGTAGATGGCCACTTTTGAGGGTTGTCCATAAGGCAGGGTTCCACTGTAGTTACATCCATGCACAATCTGTCATGCGTAATGTGTTTGTCTGTTACGTCTTGGCATCAATGTTATGGGACTAGACATGGTTGTATCACATTTTGCTGTAGACTATGCTAGCGTGAGGCTCACTCAGGTTATCCCCCCCTCCCCTCACCCCAGGTGGCAGCATAGTGAAGTTGAAGAAGATCGCACAGTTCCTCTGGTTGAAGGGCAGTGTACGCAGCTTGGAGATGGCTTTCAGGGGGGTAAATGCTTCATTGACAGAGACAGTTAGACTGGCTGGATGGTGGGACAGCTGTTGCTTAATGTAGTGTGTCTTACCATCACCTGGGGGAAGGAAAGGATAACAAGTGATGTGAAAAGCATGGTAGGTTTAGAGCATCATTACTCTTCAGTTAAAAAACATTGGTTGTGCAATACACTGCAGTATATGGGGTGCCTACCAACCTGCATGTCCATAGACCAACTGCACACAAGCAAAGTCCTTTGGCTGTGCCACTTGTACCTCACAGATCTTGCGAGCCTTCTCAAGGTTCAGACTAGGACCAGACTCCTATAGATATACATGAATATGACATAACTTTAATTTGCAATTAAACTCCCTAGTCAGATACTACACCAAAAGTGTTCAACTGCAACCAGCTGTTGCTGAATAGCACTCCACAAAACTCCTTATATGGTTACCTGTGCTTTTAGACTAAATTTGATTGAGTTAGAGGTTATTCTCTCTCCCTAAAACACACATATCTGTACTTCAAAGGTATGTAGCTATACACTATAACATTATAGCCATTGTTAAATTGACAACCCTACATTGACTTATTGTAAGGAAAGCAGTATGTGTGTGTGTATTAGCATTTAGACGGTTTTTGTAACACTCATAAGCTCCTGATTACATGGCCCTCCCCTGCCTACTGTGTGTTCTTTGAGAACAATCCAGGGCATTTTTCTCAGGACAGAGGGAGCCGTCTCAACCAAGTGGATGCAGGGGGCCTTGGAGGAATGTTTAACTTCCCTCTCCTGGATCACCGTGTTCAGCCGCATCAGATACTGGTGGGAGGGAGGGAGGGAGATTGGAAAAGGTGAAATTAATGTGTTCATTCACTACGTATTAGTTAAATAGCAGCTCTAAGGCAACTGCAATTATAGCCTAGCTGAGGGATCTAATTGAAAGCTGTACTTTTACTGATTTGCAGGAAAACTGTTACTATATACTGCAATACTGCAAGAGAAGCTCATCAGATGTTGCCATTGTAACTGAAATGTTATGACTTTGCTGGGTGAGCTAGCTGCTGGAAAATTCCAAAATGGAGCTACTTGGTGGCAACGGAAGTAGTTTGGTGCTTGAAAAATGCCTCTCTCTTTGAACGAGAGCCAAACTAAGTGGTACATGACTTTATGAGCCCACCATGTCATGTTATTTTGTACTAACTAGCTATAGCAAGTTGTTCAGTTATATTTAGTTGTTTGCCTACAGAAAGTCTCCATTGTTACGCATATAGGATCATTTCACTGTGTAATATAAAATATACTGTACTGTCGGCTGCTTTGATCCGCCAATGCACCATGCTACAAACACTGCATAGTACACACACACACACCTCCTGCAGTTTGAAAGGGAGTAAGTTGACCCCTAGTATAAGGTATTGCAGTGGATGTTTGGCTACTCGCTTCAGAAAGAGACTGAGCTCTTCGTCAGTAGATGAGGGATGGCAGCGGAAGACTTCAAATGCTTCAGGAACTCCATTGTAGATGGAGACTATCAGGCGAATGAGCTGAGCCTGGGAGTATCCTGGGCAGTAGTGCAGCAGTTTTGTTGATGCATGGAAGGAGGGTTGGGAGACACAGAGGGGCTGGGATATACCCTCACTACAGCGCTTGGGTAAAGAGTGGTTGTCAAACACAATGTGTAGAAATTCCCCTACAACAAGCAGAGGGGCACTGTCTGTCTCTCTATGCTCGCAGCAACTCAAGAGAGATTTCTGAAATTAAACACAACAATGTTACTACTCACTAAGCACATTACGGAAAATCACGTCAATATATCCACATCACATGCAGTTCCTCTTGTCTCTTATTGCTCTCCCTTCCTCCCCTCTCTTCTCCTCCCCTTCTCAATCCCCTCTCCACCTTCTTTCTTCCCACCTCTTCCTCCAACCACTGCTCACCTTCACCAATTTTTGTACATTCTCCCAGGAAGGCTGCTGATTTGAACAGAGGAAGCTTATTTCATGCACAATGGCCTCCAGATTTGGGCTCTCTGCCTGCAGCAAATCATACAGAAGAAGCAGCTTGGGCATACTGAAGAACAGCAGCCAATCATACTGGTTCCTCAGTTCATCCACACGATCTGCCCATGTGGTCAGCATCACATCTGTCTCCTGGCACTGAAGAGGAAGAAAAGGAGGATGTCCAAGAAACAATTTGCTACTGAACATTACTTCATTATACGTATATGCACAAGTTTGTGTGGTGTTGCTATGTGCACACACCCTTTGGTCAGCCTCCTCTCTGTTGATGTTACATTGTAGGGATTCCTGCACAGTGTACTTTGGTTGACCAAGTTTCCTCAGACACACAGAGAGATCTAGCAGCTTGCGTGCTGCCTGTTAGAGAAACAGAACAAACTGTTCATACAAGTCATCTTGGGTTGAGTCTAATTATCCCAACACACACAAACCTCATTGATGTGCAGAAAGTGTTTGATCTTGTTGTCCTCACCCTCCTTCTCCATGTCAAGGAGGCCCAGTTTATGAACAAAGTCATCAATCTGCTCACTGTTCCAATGTTGCACATTCACTGCAAGTGTCTCCTCATTTTCATGTTTTGTGTCTGTCTCAAGCTGCAAGGTAGTACGCTGAGTTTGATGGGGTACTTCTCCTGGATCCTTCAAGCTACATGAAGGATTGGAGGATGGAACGAAAGGAATGTACTCCAGCACGAGTTTTGCTACACTGCTGCTAATATGAAAAAAGTAGCTTCCGGTTTTGATGATGGAGCCTAGTTCTTTAGCCACGTTCTCAAATGTGTCTCCCTAACAAAGAGGATGGGGAGGAATGAGGGGAGAAGAAAAGGAGGAAATGAGATGAAGGGAGAAGGGAAGTGGGAAGGGGAGGGGGCAGATCAAAACATTTAGCATTATCATCCACTATACATCCATGGAGGTGCCATACCATATAGCAGGAAATTTTCGCTGGTCCAAACTTTCGCGAAAATCCCATTTCCTCTCCAGAAGAAATTTTCACGGTTTTAATTTTCGCGTTTACCGCAAGGCATTGACCACGCTTCTTTGTCGTCGCCAGGCTAACAGAGGACGAAAGATCTCCTGTGGGAGAGGGTAGGACATTGTCTGCTGGTTTGAAGTAGTGATACAGTGCCATCGTCAGATCAAGCAAGACTAGCGCACAAAACGCACATGCGAAAATTTCCATGAGTGCAAATGTTCAACGCAAAAGTTTACGTGTTCAAATTTTCACGGTTATAATTTTCGCGGTTCTTATTTTCGTGTTCTGGTCGTGGGTCGTGAAAATCTCGAAAATTTGGACGTCACGAAAATTTCCCACTATACGGTACGACTGTACTCACCACTCCTTCCCTCTACTCACCTCAGCACGAAAAAACCACAGCTGTATGAGAGTTATATTGGTTTTGACTGTCCGCAGCTGTTTTATTCCATTGGTGACATCTAGGCTAGTCACTTTTGACATTAGCTGACAAAAGTTCTGGTGGGTGTCCATGAATGGTTCAATTAACTTGAATGCAGCATAGAGGTGGTTGAGGACAGTCTCATCATACTCGTCATGTTGCAGCTGTGCGGTGATCAGCTGGTACTGTTGCTGGAACACAGCCTGCCCTTTCTCCCCCACAAACTGCTTGTCACAAACAAATTGGTAGAAAGCAGTGCTATCACTCACAACCACAAACAGTTCTAAACAACATGGTGACACCTTGTTGTCAAGGCACAGGACATTCCTCATCCACTCCACCTTCTTAGAAGCCTCGTCAAAGTTCAGCCTAGCAAGATTTTCCACCACCTGACACAGATCAAGAAATTGGCAGTCTTCAAGGCACCCCTGAAGCTGACACTGTTTACAGACACTACGGATGATTGGAACATAACGGATGTACTGTCGGAGCTCCTGTATGTTCGGCAGCACTGTCTCTAACATGCTCCGTGAAAGTGCATTCGACTCTTTCACAAGGGCAGACAGCTCATAGTGCAAAACGGCTTTGGTCAGCTTCAGCAATTTATTGTAGCTGGGCCCAAACAATCCACTTTTGTTTGTGGAGAGATCATTGTCCAAAAACCCCAAAGCCTTTTTCCCCCCTGGAAACATAACATGCTGTGATATCAGGTCTAGCAGGTGTGGGGGGAGAGCAACACACCAGCCTTGCAGGAGGGAAGGGAGGGTGCACCATTTTATGTCAGGCTGCCCTGGAACATACTTGGTTAGAAGAACATTCAGTTGTTCAAATGTGTTCAAGAGCATGTTTATCACAACCACTATGTCCTGTACATCCTCAACAGCAGAGGGTGTACAAATTGTTTTACCGAAATGTTCCAGCTGTGCCTGCTGGCTAATACAGATGAGAACCTCATCATAGTTGGTTGGCTGTTCCATGAACTTCTGCTTCCACTCTAGCAAAACTGCCTGCACTCGTTGTTGACACAGCTCAAGAAGTTGGGGGTCTTTAAGGCACCCGTGAAGTTGGTACTGCTCACAGACACAGTGGACAGTCTGAATATGGTGGATGTACTGGAAGAGTTTTAACATGCTCCCAACACCAGCCAGTCCCTCACAGCTGTCCAGGGGAGGCTTCAAATATGTTTCTGAGAAGCTGTGAAAAGTGCTGAATTCTTGCTCAATGTTCAGGGTTTCCAGGGACAGTTTGCCTTCAGCAACTACCTCAAAGTAAGTTACAGTACCCTGCATAAGTTTTATGATTAAGTCATGGGTACAGTTTAATGCCCTCCGCAGCACATGAAGAGGGAAGCCCTCCACTCCACTCTGGTCGTCTGTCCATGGGTGCAGGCAGGTGGATGGAAATGGTTCAGTGAGGGAGAGAGTGGTGGCACTATGCTCTTCCTTTATCCCATGCTCACTCTCCTTCCTCAGGTAAACTTGGAGGTACTTATCAAACATTACACTCTGATGCAGTTTAAAGAACACCAGCATGTCTAAGGAATTGTCGATAGGCTGTAGAAAGTACTTTAGCCCTTCTTCAAGGACATGCAGATCATGAAGGGAGAGGGCCTTGGTCAACTTCAGCGATAAATTATGGCCAGGCTGGAATTTCCCAGTAGTGTTAGGGTAAGGCTGGCTTTCGAGCAGCTCCCTCACCTTCTCCTCTGCTGCCTTCTCTTCCCCCGGAAATTAAATGGGTTCTGATATCAGGTCCAGCAGGTGTAGGGGAAGAATAACACCACAGCCTTGCAGGAGAGAGGGGAGGGTGCACCAATTTGCATCGGGCTGCCATGGGATGTACTTGATGAGAAGAGCATTCAGTTGCTCAAAAGCATCCAGGAATATGTATTTAGCGATTACTATGTCCCGTAGGGGTACAATGGCAGAGGAGGTACAGATAGCTCTCCCAATACTTTCCAGCTGTGACTGCTGATTAGTGTATGTGATAATCTTGTCATAGTTGATCTGCTGCTCCATGAACCTATGCTTCCACTCTAGCAGTGCTGCCTGTACTTGATGCACCCAGGCAAAATATCTGTACAGGGAGAGGACAACTAAGAGCATAGAGTTAATATGTCACAATTATGTGAGATTATTATTCATGTGTTTGAGAATGAAGTCCATTACTTAAGGTTTCAGTGATGTAAAAGTTTGTGGACAACATGAGTCTTACTGTGGTGGAGGTGTTGCACTATTGTCATGACAATGTCATCATACACACACTTATATATATATCCACTTACAACCCACATCAGCTGTTTACATGCTGCACAAACTAATGCACACAGATACCGACTCACATTGCACACATAAAGCTCATGTATACAATTGTAGCATTACAGTACCTATCTATTTATCCATCTATCTGTTTGTTTATTTACATGGCCAGGAGAAGGACATGACTCATACCTCCTGATGTCCTCCAGGGAGCTGTGTTTGGCGTCATAGGAGACGAGATGTTTGTCCTTTGGCACATTCTTACCCTCACAGTAGAGGTCCCCTAGCCATGTAATTATAGATTCACTAGAGAGCCGTCGTTCATGCTCTGGCAACTTCTTTCCCTCACAATATGAGTTAAAGATGCTCCCCAGGCATGTGATGACAGATTCATAAGAGTGGAACCACTTCAATTGCTCTTTGGTGATGGGAATTTTTTCGCAGCAAGAGGCAATGATACCCCAGCAAAAACTCTGCTTTGCAGTGATATCATGTAACCAGCTAAGGTTCTTGCACAGTATCATCACCATTTTATGAAGCACGGCGTACAATGGATGACTAGAGAGCCTCCATAAGGCCTTGAACTCAGTGATCATCTCTCCCTGAATCACTGCCAGAACCAGCTGCTGGAAACCATCCACCTTGCCTGTAATTGAATCCTGGGAGGGGGGAAAGTGAGAAAACATAGGCGGTGCATTGTGATGGTTTCTGTCCTTGTGTGATCCATTCATCTAAATAGATAGAACAAGACGGTTTCCTTCCTCACCAGAATGTCATCTATCTTCTTTAGGATCATATGCGTGAGATCACACCGGGAGATGTAGTCCCGCAGGAAGGCAGAAAACTCATGAGCCACTGCTTCATCCTCCTCCCCTCCCGCCTCTATTGCAAACAGCTTTGGCACCTCAAACTTCAGCAGATCTAATAACAAATCTCCAGCCCGACCATCTTGATGGTAACATTCCGCAACAGATTGGAAAAAGTACAGGAGGTACTGTTGGTGTTGTGCACCACTAACCCAATGGTGTGTTATGTTTCAGCGATGGAACAAAGATAGTAAAATATCAGCAAATTAGTTTCATGCCCAGTGACTCGTGTAATGGAAGGTGGTAACTGTTGATTATAAAATCAGAAATCAGAATTTACTTTTCTAAAAGAGACTGTAAATTGTGATCTTGGGTGCAGCATTTGAATATTGTGTACACTTGTTCACTGCCGTGAAATGTGGGGCTGGTATTGCATCAAAAAATGCTTAAATAGTTACCAGATGTCCCTTCCATTATGCGGGTGGTGGGGCATGAGATTATCAGAAAGTGGAAGAGAAATTTGTATAACACAGCATGTCACCTACTCACGATTTCACCAAACAATTCCTTCCATATGCTGTCACTAATGCTCACTCCTGAGGGCACCTTGTACTGTTGAAGATATTCCTCCACAAACTGCATTTAGTACAGGGGAGCATTTCAGATGTAAGACTGACACAGTAGAAGTGTAGGGAGATACCATACCAACTGTTGTGGTTGCATACATCTTCATTCACCTTGCTGGGCCAGATGCTAAAGCTCTTGAAGAGACGGAAGAATTGCTTCACTGTGACCCGTGGAAAGTTGGTGCATATCAGCAAAATCAACTAAACAGGAGGTCAAAGGGATAGGGAGGAGTATGTAAGTTCCCGAGGGTGTACCTCTTAAATGCTTTACTATTGATCACAAGCTGTCAAGCACTCACATGATTGATGATGTCATCTTGGTACCTCTTCACGACTTCAGCAACTTCATTCTTGCCAAGGAAGAACCTCTGAAGGAGAACATCTGGTTGGTCTCCAGTGACCTCCACCAGCTGAAGCAGAAGAAGAAGCCACTTCTTGCACTCTGAGTCAAATCCCTGCAGGTTGCATTTTCGCATTGTCCACACTTTGTAGAGTGTGTCCACAAAATCTATGCCCTGGGGAAAGACAGTGGGATATGCCTGTTCCATTTCCGCATTATTAGAGATATAAACTTGAGCAGCCATACACACCTCTTGTAGAGTGCCTGTGAGTGTTCCCAGCATGCTGACAGCTGAGAACTTCTTCTCTGTCAGCCAGGGATGATATGCTGAACGTATTTGTGTAATAAAGCAGAGGAAATCCTCTTCCTGGGAAATGTAAGACTCGAACACTTGGATATAATTGCTGTAAAATGTGTGTGTGAGGGGGACAGTGGTTCAGTATTGATTCTTGAATGTATGAAACTGTTAAAACTGCACTATTGCACTACTTTATCGTACAACAAAAGCTACAACACACCAGAATAGTACCAAGTCTCCCTACCTGAGGTGCTGAAAGGGTCTCACATATCCTCCACTGACAAACAGGCAGGTCAGCAGCTTGGGGGAGAAGGTTAAGTTGGAGGGCAGATTCACCTGCCGGCCAAACTCAAGGCCCTTCTTTACCTCTGCCATCATCTCTGGATCCATTGGTAGATGAACAATAGCTTTGATCACCTCATCATTCCAGATGCTTGCTGTGTTCTGTGTCATGATACCAAGTTCTGCATGTAGTTGCAAGTGCAAGGACACTTCAGAGAGTGAGGGGCAAAGAAGAGAGAAACGTTGCTACTGAAGTTGTTCTGCCGTATTGTATGTAGTCATCTGATTAGCTACTACTCTCTACTACCAATTAGAAACTTTCCTTCAAACATTTTTCCAAAACAGGTGCCCCATGAGGCTTTAAAATCATTTCTACCTTTCTGGGCCGCACCTCCATGCTGTTTCTTTTTCTCCAGCTTTTCGGCACCAGTTTTTTTCTGTTGCATTGTCAATCATACTACTCAATCATTGAATGCTTGGGTAGAACAATCAGTAATACTTTCAGTAAAGGATGGTTAGTGTAGAAAAAAACACACTTTGACATGTGTAAACACGTGATACATGTTTCACTAATCAACACCGTTAATTAATTGAGCATGCCTACTAAATTAGTTGCAAATTTTTCCTGTACTTTGCATGTGAAATCTTTTCCCCAGGGCTCTCTTGGCGGCCTTGTGTGCTAGTAGCAGTGAATCCCCTCATAGTGAGCAAGTGAGGCTAAAAATGCTAAAACACTATCTAGAACTATAGCCTTCCAGTCATATGGATGTTTAAAAAGTCACAATGGGAAGCACAATCAGAAAGGGTATGTCCCTACGTTTTATTATGCTTAAAATTTTATAAGCATAATTTGCCAAGACCCATACACTGTACTTCTAGTTGCCTACCTAGTACTTACTTTCAGAATGTTTAGCACACACTTTCAGACTCACACACTCACCCCACATAAAACAAGTCTGATAGTCTAAGAGGTGGTGTTGGGATGGTTTGACACATGCTTCAGCACACTTACATACCCCACATAAAGCGGCTGTAGGCAAATCTTTGACAGAGGTGGGGCTGGAATGATGTGGTTGCTCTGGCCTCTGTCTGTCGCAAGTCATATGAGATCCTTCCCATCTCAAGACAGGCTTGCTGCAGCAGGTAGAACACACTTGTGTGAATCTCACTATCAAATTGCACATCAAAGTTGCACCTGCAGTGGAATACAGGAATGAAAGTATAATACATTATTATAAATGACAAATTTATGTTCAAAGGTCAGAGATCACAATACCGGGTGCTTCCAACACCTGCAAAACTTCTACCTGATGATGCTCACCTCTGGAGGAAGCCCAAGAAAGTGAAGGCAACTTGTTGAGAGTGCATGCTCTCCATCTTCTCAACACAACTCCTGATGAACACATCACGCTCACCACACTTGTAGATGTTAGATTTCCTGTGAGAAAATTCATGCAGATATTAAGGTTATGGGTACATGTTCATGAATAAAATTAGTATGTCACAAATTTGCCTGTATAATAATTATTTCCTACAAAAAAGCTAGCGGATATTTACCAGAACAACCAGTCACTACAGATCGAGGGTATTCAGCTATACTTCAGCTAACACTAACTTTGCTACAGTACAGAGTCGAATGACAGTAGGTGGCTGCTCGGTGGAGTACGAGTACAAACTGCTATTGTTGCACACAGAATACCGTATACCAGTGTTCTATCTATTTGTATGACATTGCTGCAGGGATTGTTGTGTGTGGAGTGGGGGAACACCAATACCAGCTGGCACATCGGTGTTCATTATGTGAAAATTTTCACACATACACAAAGTGTGAAGTTAAAACATAATGGGATATGGGGATGGGGCATTTATGGCTTGGATGGATGGGGCATTTATGGATTAAATGGGTGGGGCATTTAGGACTTAAATGGGTGGGGCATTTATGGCTCAAATGGGTGGGGCAGTTATGGCAAAGTGAGTTATTGTTTTTGGGAGATATGCTCAAAAAATCACTGGTCTTCAGGGGAGTACCCTTTCCGGTCCTCACATGACCACGGGTTTCGGTCCTTTTGAACTCCCGACCCGTGGCCTACTACAGAAAGGGCGGGACCACTCCCCGCCTAAGGCTTGCTTTGAGTAAGGAGCCCAGCTCTCGGTTGGCATTCACACAGCTATGAATATTCTAATTACTAAGGAAATTGGGGTGGGGCTAAATGGGTGGAGTTATCATAACACTAATGGGCAAACCAACGTACCGTCTTTCACTGGACACTCGGGTCTGTGCTGTGGCGATTTTCTCGCGGTGAGTATACTAGTTTGTGTGTGAGACGCAGTCGGCAGGCTTTAAATGGGAGCGTGTTTCTCTTAGTAACGGCATACTTATCCTAGTAACGGCATCTTTATGCTAGTTATGGCGTGTGCTTTGCTATAGTAACGGTACGCCTAGCTAGGGGTATAGTCGGTTCCGTAAGGCTGAGCTATGGCTAGGGTGGGGCTGGGGCTGTTTGGTGTTATCTGTGAGGCTTACTCATATTAACATTACGAGTGTGAGGCTCTCTCACACTTGACTTATCACTGTGAGGCTCTCTCACAGTTGCGCTAAGGGTCTGACTAACCACTGTGAGGCTCTCTAATTTTTTCAAGTCTGCCATAGTTTGTTTGAGAAGTTACTGGGTACCTATTTTGCGACTATCCACTGTCCAGTAGCCTTTCAGCCACAGCTGCTCTGTTCTATTCCGAGACATGAGCAAAAACGTTTCATGCGGCCCTGCAGTGAGTTGCTCTGGCTCTGTTTAAGCCATATATAGCACCTAGTTCCTCCTACTGTCGTAGTAAACTGACATAGCAGGTTTGTACTCGTACTCCACCAAAGAGCTGCCTACCATCACTCAAATGTACTGTAACCAAGGTAGTGTTATGCCGAACTATAGCTGATGCCCTCTGTAGCGACTGGTTGTTATAAAAATCCGGTAACTTTTTGGTAAGAAATGTTATACAGGCAAGTTTGTGACATACTAATTTTATCCATGAACATGTACCCATAACCTTAGCAACAGGTATTCTATTCTGGAGCTGAACAATATCTGTCAATAGTTAAGAGGGTCAGCACTGTATCACTAAATTTTCCTCACTTGTGCATCTTGTAGGCAAGCACCAGGTAGAAGGGGAAGTCCCTAGCAAAGATCTGTGCTAGGTTATGGTTGACCAACTTTAGAGTTTCTTCAGTGTGACTACTGCCAGAGGTTGCCTGCACATAGAGGGGTATATATAACAGATGTTAATCCTAGCTCCTTACACTGTCTCACAGCTGATATATAATACAGTACTTTACAAGGTACTCACATATTCATCGTACTTGCTGAAGGTGGCCATAACCATGGTGAAGGTTGCAGAGTTCTCACAGACGACCAGGGGCTTTCCACTGGTGAAAAGTAGCTTCTTCAGTTCGTCATTGAGATTGAAAGGTGGATGCTGTGGAAGAATAAAAAAAATGTAACTACAAAACCACAGTTGTATTACAAATGCACTACACAATAAGGAACAGAATTTAAGACATTGAGGCAAAATAGAGGAACGTGAAAAGCTGGTTGTCACTTGCATAAGCCACCAGTGCCCTACCGCTGAGCTACAACAACTTGACAACCACCAGCCCTCACAATCCTCTAAACGTACTGCACAGGTGCACTGAATGCTTCCCATACCTGGCAGCAAAATGTGCAGTACATAAAGACGATTGTGTAGGTTGGTGTTTGTTAAGTTGTCATAGCTCAGCGGTAGAGACCCCGTGTGAGGTTCTGGTACCGAGACTTTGGAGGCTCGTCTCAGGTATTGTGGGTTTGATTCCTGGCAACTGCCAGCTTTTCACTTGCCTCCATTTTTGCCTCAGAACATAGGCAGCTGGGGAAAGATGTTTTTAACAAAACTAAACAGAATTGTTTCAATACCTTGAATACATAATCTCCACACTCCAGTCTAATCACTGATGCATCCCTGGCAAGTGCTGATGTCTGCTCATCAGAAAGAGGAACTAACTCTTGAGCTATGAATTTAGGAATCAGAAAGGTTAGCTGCACATATCCTGCATTCATACGGTCAATGACCAACACAGCCAGGTTGACACGAAGAGTCTTAGCAATTCTTCTTCTGATCCGAAGAAGATCTTTACAGGTAATATCTTCCCGAACATTGAGCTTTACATCAAATTGCTCTTGTCTTGGGCTCAATGTGCCACTTCCAGGCAAAGAAAGTTCAAAAATTCTACGCTTACAGAAATTGTGAAACTCTTCATCATAACTCTGCAGTCTCTTCTTATCATCACCTGTACCATGCAGGTCAACAGCATACTCCAATATCTCATAATTGAGATAGTTCCAGTAGGCACTCAAGATACTAAAGATCTCTGAAATTGATTTAGCTTTTTTAATTTCTTCCCTGTGCTCATTAAGGAGTGACCGATCTCGCTCTTCAGGAGCTGGGTCGTATGCTCCCAATCCTAGAATACTTGCAGCAAACCTCACTACTGGTATTCGTTCTTCAACAGACTCACAAGTTTTTGTCACCAAATAGCCGAATAGACATTTCATCTTTCTCACATCATCATCCAGCATTGCCTTGAGCTCCTCTTGTTCACAAGAGCTAAGTTGCTGAAATGGAGGCTGCCTACTAAGGGCATCAGTTGGCCCTGTGTTGACACCATTTGCTGTGCTTGCATTGTTGAGTTCAGGTCTCAAGGAGGACTGCAATTCCTGACTGTTGCCATTGGCGACACTCACGTGTATAGTGTTGTCTTCTGTGGTCAAGAGAAAAGACACATGTAGAAGGTCTGTACATGTGTTGTACATACCACAACATTAGGTGTGTTTGCAATTTTTTTTTGTAAATTTAGTAAGTGCTTAAAAAGCTGCAATACTTTGTATCAACTAGCATGCTTTACTGTTGATGGTGTTATGCACTTTGGGGAAGCTGAGGGAAGGGCTAAGTATATTAGCAAATATTGTCAAGTAACAATACAGTGTCCGTACTGGGCTATGTGTCAACACGGAGGGAAAATTTAAGGAAGAACTCAGAGAAAAACCTAGTACCTTTAACTATGCATCTAGCTACAACTTAAACCTGAATAGATGTATACCTTGTTGTTGTCCAATGACTGAACCACTAGGTGCTCTCAGAACTTGACAAACTGTCTCCACCATCTCTAACTTGTCAGCACTGTAGAAACAGCAGGCAAGGCTTCTGTACGTGGCAGTTGGACCATACTTCGACCTCCATTTTCGCAATACAGCCAGTCTAAATAACCACAACATGTAAAAGTGTTTTTGAATTAAAATACACAAAGAATTCTTCCTCTTCAATAATTCTATGTAGCTACCATGCAGCAGACTGGCAACTTAATTAACACACTGTATGAACATCAAGAGTGTAGAGTGTGCAACTTGCGGTACTATGTACAACCACACCAATCAGCAGTGACTATGATAAGCTGTGTAAACACTGTAGTAGAAATACCATGTTGAGGTTTACTCAGGTACACTTGTTTGTACTGGCTATACAGCCCAGATACATGATGGCAGTAGTCTCGAAACTACTCTCGTTCCCAGACCTCATCCGGCACATATATCACTTCCAGTATAACGCGTGATACTGAAAGCGATCCGCGCTGGGGTTGGTTTTGGGTCTGGGACCGAGACTAAACCAAGGGCGCTCTTGGTTGAACCATGTCCTACTTCCTCTGATAGACTTGAAACTGTTTACTATCATTCATACACTGAAATTGATTCATGTATTGCCACAATGTCTGTAAGCATGACACACTGCTGCAATGATACAACAGGCTGTGGACATATTCCAGTTTTCAATCATGAAAGAAGTTATGTTCCATGTCCATCAGGTAATTAATTATAAGAGTGTGCAACTCCCACATGATTTTTACTACCATCTAGTCTCGAAACCAGACCTCACATGCGAGGTTCTGGTTTCGAGATGAACTTTACTCCCTCAAATGGCTGAGGTCATCACCTCAACAGACTGCCCAGATACATAATGAGGAGGGGGGGTCCCAGCTTTCAAGCTAAAGAAGTTTTTACTGCAAGATCAATTAGTGATGACCTCAGTTGGCAAAAGGTTAGCCATGTCCTACTCCTCCTCTGGTTTTCTATAATAATGACTCTTCACATTGGCATGTGAAAATCCTGATAGCATGATTCGTGTCTATTGTACAGGACTCTCTATAGTCCTGCCATACACTCAATAGTATCAACAAGCACTACATGAAGCACTACATGAAAATTTGATGGTAGAACAGCACAGAGTCACAGACAGAGACAAACACAGCTTCTTTTTCCTCATTTAAGTAATTATGGGGAGTCAATTTAACGGGAATCGGTAAAACGCGGAATATGGAATAATGGAATAATGGAATAACTTTTGATTCACCGGAAATGAAAATGCTTTCAGCAAGGTAGCCCCGCCATAGCCTCAAACCCAGGCTTTCTGTTCCGGATTTTGTCTCGCAGGTTTGGAGAAAAATTGGAGGTTTGGAGAAAAATCGGAGCTGTGAGACAAAATCCGGAACGGAAAGCCTGGGTTCGAGGCTAACCCTGCCACTGCTGCATCTGGACTTGTATAGTGGCTATGAACACTTTGTGGGAGTCCTCAATAGTTTCCCTATAGTAATAGCTACCTCGTAGCCTCTTCCCAGGCTAGCTACCTTGCTGGATGGCAATTGCATGTGCCATGTCGGCAAAGTTCAAAACATTTTAATTTCCGGTCAATTAAAAGTTATTCTGTTATTCCGTATTCCGCATTTTACCGACTCCCCAATTTAACTATATACCATATTTTGACTTCTGCTAGGAGTTAGTGCTCGAAACTTGAGCCAAAGGTTGTTGCAGCCATACTGTGCATATCTTTGACTAACTATGCCCATCATTGGTGAGCTTTCAATAGCAAACACCTATCAAGATTGCATTTCTACAAGCAGTCAGTCACAACAGCCACCATGCATGTGCACATCACTCTGTGCCTTAACTTGCTGAGACTGAGTTGTCATATAGAGCAGTTTGTACTGAAGCACAATCATGGGACAGTGGATACAATTACAGTGATTCTCTTACTAGCTTATAATCCACTTTGTAAAACACACACAGCTCAATGCAAGAGAATTACCATAGACTGGTTTTCAGTAAGGTGCCAGCTGAGTGTCTGGGAAATTATATGAGACTACAAGAGAATGCGAACTAATGAAGCTATGCAGCTATGCAGCTCATTTTTAGATGTTATAATTTATACTGCACACTAGCATGACACACATACACTCACAACCCCACAACCTCACATACACACACACATTGGTTGACTGTTCGTACTGCTATTAGTGATGTCAGAGTTTCCAAAAGTATGTAAATATTCTTCTACACAGGCCATTTCTCCACAATGTCTTAATGTATTCACATCAAATTTGATATAGAGGTTCTTTAGAGGCTTGGATATATTTCCTTGCACAGCTTTGTTAAAAATATCTGCCTCGATCAAAACTACACACAATTTTTTGTCACATCTCGCTACTTTTCTGCAAATTGTTGAAGTATTAAGACATTTTGTGATGCTGCTCACAGTTACTTCAATATTCAACAAAGCACAACCAGTTCTGTATACTAGAGTAGTTGTCCAATGGGATGGTACAGGTTTTTGATTGGAACCTTGCTCCAACTTCCCCGGAAATGCAACTATTTATGGCCACAAAATGCCGTTTTTTAAGCATTTATCAAGCCTAGTGCAAGGATTATACTAGATATCTAAAAGCCACAACCTTCATTGGACTGAATAGGTACAGACTATCCTTCACAGCGAGTTTCGTTCTGATCGGGCTTACAGCGGCTTCCGGAAAGGTAGTGACCGGAATATTGCGCTAAAATGACGTAGAAAAAATTTGGCAAACCGGTTACATTTCGAAGACCGTACCGCTTGCTGTATTCACCCAATCTCATTGATATGGGTACCGTTGGAATCACCATTTTATGCTCTTTTCGAAAATAAAGGTTGTTGTTGTGATAAACGAATTTTGATTTTCACCCCGACATCGCTACTGCTATTCAGATTGTTTAATAATTTCAGCGAAAGGGAAAAGTCTATGTACCTCCGATCATCTGCACCTTGGTTCTCTTCTTTAATGGCCTCCTCCTCTGCCTCGCTGATCCCCAGTTTAGTACAAACTGACTTCCAGTTGGTCAGCGCCCTCGCAATGTCGTCCAAGTGAATGTCACTGACCTTCTGATCCAACATACGCTGACATTGCGGTGGAACGATGGCCAGCATCTGCTCCAGAGAGGCTTTTGGCATGGATCTGGACTCCATTGCGACTGTCTTCAGCTATATCACTATTCGCCGAAGCATCAAAAGTAACATACTGTAACATAAAGTAACATACACCGCATGTCACACATTGTGGTCTGACATGGCGGCGCTGCGTTGTGCGGCTAAGATGCGTCCCATCAGGACTTTTCGATAAGACCCCACCTTGATTACTGCTCAGTAGTCTGGCAGGAGTGCAGTAAAGGGTCAACAGGGAAAGATCGAACAGATACAAAACTATAGTATGCGACAAATCCTGTCGATGCCACCACGAACCCCTAGTGAACTTCTCCGAGGAATACTGGGATGGGACCAACTTGCTAAACGCAGATCAATGTTAGGCCATACCAAATTGATATTATGTTTCACGGATTGCTTAGGTCAGAAACATGACACGGTAGGCAGGCAAAAAAAAATAAAATAAAAATGACGAAACTTCTCATGAATTTAATTAGATACCGCTCAGCCACACAAAACTGCTCGCCATCCTCCATCCTTGCCACGTGGTGAATACTTAGCCTCGTTTCCAGGCCTTCGCGCGTTCGTCGCGTTCAGCGACGAACGCGAAGGCCTGAGAACGAGGCTAGTGAGTACTGGATTACGTGTACATATTAATTGCATTTTTACATTTTTTTTCAATTTTCAAAAAAAAAAAGACCCGGCCGGATCCGTGAAACATAAAATCAATTTGGTATGGCCTTACGACTACAGCTAATGCACCGTTGCATGCATGCATGGACTAGCACCAGGGTACCTCTGCTCTCGCTTCCAACTGAACTCTTCTCTTCCTAACTATGCCAGAACTAGAGGATGGAATAACATCCACCTTCATCGTCCTAACACGAACTGGTATAAAAAATCATTTGAGTTTATGGAAGCAAAGGACTGGAACTCCCTTCCAAGCGATTTTAAGGGCATTACTTCCAAATATACCTTTAGAACTTGTGTTAAGTCAATTTTGTAATATACCCACATTTGTTTTTTTTTTGTTTTAGTTTTTGTGCATACTGTAAATGCTATCTAACTCGATAATTATGTGTTCAGTACTGTTTATATGTTAATTTTAAAGTTCTGTGTAATTACCTATTCCTTGTATCACTCGTAGTGTCTTTGTTGTTGTTTACTTTGTGCATATATAGATGCAGGACTCCCTGGCAGATCAGCCCCGGGTTGAAGGGACTACCTGCTAAAAATTAAATTCTACTACTACTACTACTACTACCTTTGGACTGTTGTCCGCTGTGTATAAATAATTCACAATTGCCCTAAATTTCGTTTTGTAAACGCAGCGTACAGCAAAACTGCTAAAAGTTGTCTCCTTTCCCTTCCGGCTTAGTCACAGCTACAGTAAGATGACATTGATTGTTATAGTCTATTTCGATTTTCGGTCTCAAGTTTTTCCGTATCGGGAGCCAAAATAAATTTGCAGTCAAGGAGTATTAATTAAATGACTCAATGTTAATAGCCGCCCGCCCCATGAAAGTATTCTCTGATGAAAAACTGACATGCACCAAGTAGTGGGCCTAACAGGTTAACTTGTAACATTTGGGGCAATATAAGCTTAGATCTACTAGTTTCAACAATGAATGAATACCTGGCCAATACTCAGAAGACAAAGGGAAAGTAAACGAAAGCTAAGTAGTTGTTCCAGTGCCCCGCCCGAAAAAGGAGGGAGGGGCTCATAATGAATTTGATCACGTATCCCTCCCCCTCTTTGTTGACGTGTTATGGCATGCAGTAATACCAGTGATGCTAAACCGGACGAAAACATATTAATTTTTTGTCAACCCTGCATCTTTATGTGATCAGAATTCACTTTTACCAAAAAGCTCAGTTATGGTCTCAGCACCAACCAACACTACACACCCTTGTTTGTCAAAACCTCCAAATCATACAAACTATAAATTATGACGTCGACGGTCATTGTTATAACAACATGCATAAACTGTCATTTTCAATTACAGTTCTAGTAATGTTTGCATGTATATGCTCCACTAAACATCATACCCTGACTCCTTTCTCCTTTAATTCATAATGATGTTATATTTTGGAGACTCCCTAAAAGTATTAGCTAATGGCCAGGTCCATATATTCAACCTAGCTCACATTTTCCTGCAAAGCGAGATGGTACTTTACAGCAGATATTACGTTACAGCTATGATCAGGCCAGGTCAAGGTTGAATATACAATGTACAGGATCCATGAGACTTTTAGAAACATTTTGCAATTCAACAGTTGGTAAAAAAAACAAAAACAAAGTAAAACAAAACAAAAACAAAAGATACAACATGCAGTATGCTTTGAGAATTAGAATTCTATAGAAACTGTTCTCATGCGAATTTGAAAATCACAAGATTTGCACATCAAATTAATGCTATTTGTAAGCACACATACACTAATATCATGCATAGATGTTAGCAACACTAGAGTGAGGCTCCCACGCCCAAAGCCAGCAAGGCTTCCATATTACATCATCATGATGCACGAACTTAAAATTTCTCCTGCCACATGCACATGTCTGCAAACTGGCTTGCTACAATCAATATCCATGCCACAATAACAATTACGTCTGGAGTGAGCCTAAGCAAGTCCTACACTAACAAAAGTCAAATAGTGATGCTACAAGAATCAACTACGTACGATATGATGCGAACAAAGTGCGTATACAAAAACTTAGAACCTACATAGCAATCAGCATAGCAATCAGCATAGCAATGTTAATATACAACTCAATAAAATGCATAGCTCTACGCAACTAACAATCTCTGTAAAACATTACCATGATCTAGTAGCACTATACTAACATTAGATAAATTTCTTGTACTTGGTCTTGATTCTGTTGCGGTGCACTGCAGAGCTCACACCCAGATCCTTCAGGACACTGTCATCAGCTTCGAGAAGGAGGTCGCCATCTATGCCTGATTCCCGGAAGATGGCCGAGTACTTGCTCAGCTTGTTCTCCTCCAGGAAGGTGAGCACCGTCTGCAGGGGATACTTCCCCACACCACCCCTTAGTCTGCGTTGGAACAGAGCCTGCATGAAAATGCAGAAGAGATTGAAATTAGTATCTACGCATGCATCAATTATGAGGACATAATGCAGTATTAAAATCCCACAACCTTAGTAAAAAGTCATGCAGAAACTTGCACACTGCAAAAACAATATAAAGGGAGTGGTATTGCATCACATAATGTATGAGCATATGAGTGAAGAAGTGGTAATGTTAAATGGTAAAGAAAATTGACGTAAAGTGGTAGCTACTCACAGCGGTGTCCACAATAATTAGTCAATTTGCAGAGGTCTGGAAAGTAGCAGTATGGACACACAGCACTGGATTAATAGTGCTGATCATGTGACCTTTACATGAGACCTTCAACCAATCAGGTGTTTAGAATTTGACTAATCGGTTAATGCACACTTTGAAGTACAACATTGAGTAATGTAAGGGATAAAATATAGGCAAAATGATATACAAAAGTGTATCGTACAAAATACTGGCTTCCTTTGCACACACAGAACAGGCTGGTATTAAAGCCTTCAATGTTGCTGACAAGTAAAAGCACTAAAGTGGGCATCATTGTGCTTAACATATAGAGATTAAGTCTTATACTTTTCAATTCACAAAATTGCTCAAAACAGCACAAAAACAAATATGGAAAAAGGATACTTACATGTACAAAGTGTTAGCTTCCTTCCGTGAGACCACGACATGTCAACCAGCTTCTCCAACAAGCAAGTCTACTAGAATCTACAAGTCTACTAGAATCTACAAGTCTACTAGAATCTACAACAAGTCTACTAGAATCTACAACAAGTCTACTAGAATCTACAACAAGTCTACTAGAATCTACAAGTCTACTAGAATCTACAAGTCTACTAGAATCTACAACAAGTCTACTAGAATCTACAACAAGTCTACTAGAATCTACAACAAGTCTACTAGAATCTACAACAAGTCTACTGGAATCTACAACAAGTCTAATGGAATCTACAACAATGTTATCATGGAGGACATTACTAGGAGCGAATCCAACAGTCGTTAGGCCATTGCGTTGTTGGTAAAACAGCTCTCAAAATGACATATGACTGTACACTATGGCTCTTGAGCATTTGAAAAAATAATGAGAATGATTGGCTGAATGTCGTATGACAGCACTAAAAAAAATTAGAGCACTCTAGGTAGGGCTTCATGTGATTTAGTTAGTGCATCGATGACACAGTAACAGTCTCATTTATGCACATTATAAGGAACTCAGTACACACTTGTACTTCACACATTTTGTTGCAAAGATTCTGCAAAACCTTGCACCTTGATCTTGAGTCTCTCAACAGCGCTGGTGACACCCAGTTCCATCAGCATTTCCTCTGTGGCCTCCAGCAGCATATCCCCACTTATCTCCTCACTACTGAAGGCATCCACATGGTGACTCAGACCAATGTCCTCAAGGAATTGACCCACATCTTCAATGGTGTAGTCTTCAGCACGTCTCTCAAGGGTTTGTATATCTGGGAAATAGAGAGAAGAGCATCTCACTGTAGCAGCTAATTACTAGAGAGATGATCGATCATTGTGGAGCAAACGTGAGTGAGTTGCTTTATATTTTGTCATGGCACACAGCTGCATGTAGACTACAGTAGCATTAGCATGCAGCAGTGTTTGTCAGCCAGAGCAGCTGCATAGGCATGAACTAAGCCTCTCACTCAAATTATGAGCTAAATCTGTACATGAATGTTGTGCATAATATGTGCCATCAGTGACTTCACTAGAGAACGTTTTTGATTTCAGCTTTATCTGTTGACAAGTGTTCCATCATAATTTGGTAACAGAGAACCTTCTTTCCAGAGCCAACTGAGAAGACAGTGAAATTTCATCAGAAGGGTTTACCAAAACAAATTTACTTCACAGCTGCTTGGCTAAAACCACTCTACCACAAGGCTTGTTCAAAACAAGCTTCAGCCTCAAGGAAGGAGACAGATTATCTGTCATGGAGAGCAAGGCACACCTTCACCTGCTTACACTAACCTGCACCATTAGCCCAAAGCAACTAAGTGTGCTCAGTACACTTAGGTTATATGACTATATCTCTCCTGTGAGGGTGAAACCAATTTATAAGCACAAAGCACAAGGGCGCACAGCGCATGTGTCGAGTGCTTATAGAGTAGTTAGATCCCAATGGGCATGATCTTAATGTTGGTTTTTTCTGTGCACTGGATGCGAGGCTAAGCTAGCTGGCTAGCTACTTTTGCAGAGAAAAAGTGAAAAACCATTCATCTCATCGTCCTTACCCAAGAACATCCATGCTAAGCATATGAAGGCCACCGACAACAGCTGCTCTTGCATTTGCATACAGGAAGTTATGGGTTTGTATTGTAGATTGAAGAATCTTAGCAACCACTTAGCAACGTACAAGAACTAGGAATAGATGTGTGACATCACATAACCAGGAAAATCTGGAGTTGCTGGTGGTTTAGTAAGCTTGTTGCTGAATGTTTTATTCCTGGGGTAAGCGCACCATTGTATTAACAAATGCGTGCTCAGGATTGATGTTCATTGCCTCATTGTAAATGCACTCCATGATGCTGACTTGATCAAGAATTTAGTGCTGCTGATTTACTTTAGCAAAAACACTTTAGTGCTACTTAGCTTAAGCTTTACTCACAAGAGAGGAGCCAGACAGACATTTCTATCGTTGTTTGGTTACAGACAATCAAGACAACAGTCACTTATACACTTACCCCTATTCTGAGTGCACTCTGCATCCTCTCTCTCCTCCTTTCTACTGTACTCCTCCTCTTTTCTACTGGATGGCTCATTCAAGAGGTCATACATCAAGCTGTTTTCAACTTCACGCTCTGAACTCATCCGGAATCCATACCGTCCAGTGCATGGATCACATACATCACTGTAGACATCCTTTCGAAGGTGGAAAAGCTGCTTATCCCAGAGGTCCTCCACGATCTCCCTCCACTGTTCCTTCCCAGTTTTTACTCCATCTACCTCTTTCTGCACTGTCAGTACCAATCTGAGGGAAAATGGTACAGTTTTAACACAATAATTAGTGTATAACCCTGTAAATATCATAATGCAATACCTACATGTACACACCAACTACATACATACAGCCGCCCTTGGTCCATACCTCCTGAGGGCTATCCTGAAGGAAACATAGTGCTGAATGAAGACGGAATCAGGAATGTAACTGGGGAGGTGGTCTTCTTCACTGAGGAAGTGGATCTCCTGAAGGTATTGTATGATTGGTTTCTGAGGGAAGGAAAAGTGTAGTAGGTTCATGTATCATCTCAGCATGGTGATTTAGTCATGTTGCAGTGACTCTTACATGTGCAGATTCACTGGCAGTTTTCAAGATGTGAGTCTCTGAATGTTTGAGTACCTCGATCATCTCCCTGATCTCCTCCAGCAGGTCACCATGGCTCCCTGAGAGGAGTGTATATTGCATGGGATGCAATTGAATTGATACTCTTTTGCGCCTTGCACCCCCACCCTCCCCTTCCGCTCACTTTCCTATACCTTCCCTATGTGATGACTGTTGAACTTAAGCAATGTCATTGGCTGTATTTGATATTGTAATGGTATGTCATTTGTGGACGTGTAGATTGCATGCATCTATCAAAATTTTAGCATAATTATGAATGAGATCTTGACTGCAAAAGAACTGTCGGTAATTGTGGACCACAGCTACCAAGTATTTACGATGAGGGTGAATTCCCTCAGAGAAACATGGCTATACTTGCTTTGGTATTGGCATTCGTACCTGGCAAGAGGATAGGATGAGCTTCAACTAAAAAGCATCTACATTACCATTTTGTTGGTAATGATGTTACCTATGTACTTGATACTGCTGGCTGCTTGTGGAGTGTGAGCGTATAGCTGATTTGCAGTCTAGTACAGGCAAAGAAGTTTCTTTGTAGGCTACAATATTGGTGTTTCACACTTTTCCTTTCGCCCTGATGACAACTGAAACATTGTTGGCAAAAGTATTCCAATTTCAAGTTGGTAACAAAACACCTTCTTTCCAGGGATTCTACACTGTACAAAGAGTTGGTCAAGTAAAAAATCATTACAATCCAAAGCTGTTGGTTACAGTGCAGAGATGCCAGTTTAACACACGTACAAGGGCTGCCAGTGGCTGCCACAAAAGAAACTGCTGTCATCATGCAGCAGAGCATGAGTTGTTTATGCATGCTGGAAAGGAACTGCATTGGATGAGCTGCATGAGACCCAGGCTAACTGTGGAGCAGACTATATTTCAACTTTGCAGGCACATATATGTTCTATATATGCTAGTCATGCCATTCTAAATGAATCACATCGTGCCATCAATCATTGTACATGATCAAGTTATGGGATGACATCAGCATGTTAGAAAGAGAATTCCATTTCTGACCAGGATCTGGTGTTTGGGCCAGAGTTGGATATAGATGAAGCTACTTAACCCTCTAAAGTTCAGACCACTCAAGGAGATTCTCATGAAGTGCATGCATTTTAGTGTTTGTATGAGCTTGACTGTCTTAAAACTGCTGGCAATTATGTGCATGGTATACCACACCTACCTTTCCATTTGAGTGGAATTTGCTGAATTGACTGAAGGTCCTGATGAATCATTTGAGTCTTCACCACAAAAGGAAGTGTGTTAAAGTCATACATGCCATCTCTGACCCAGATGGCAAAAAGCTGCAGACAGGAAAAGAGGAAGGGCAGGGGCAGCTCCACAAGGCAAGCTAGCTGTGAGGGGGAAGTAGAGCAGACACCAATCTCCTTTAACACCTCTTCACTCTTTTTAAGGTGGTCATACTGCTTCAACATAAATTGGGGAACTGTCTGTTGCTCAAGACCACCACTGCTCTGTTCTGCAATAAGGGTCTGGTGTGGAGAGGAGGGAAATCAAATGAGTACTGGTTTCATAAAAATCTGGCACACTTGCAAATGATCATGAGAGGTGTTATACCTTGATGAGGTATCTGGCTACATTCTTGAGTCCACTAACGACCTCCACCATGGTTTCGTAGCTGGCTGAGTGAAACTCACACTCCAATTGCTTCTGAAATGCCTCCTTCAGAGGGACCTGTGTGTATGAGTGTGTGTGTATGTTGGAGGGGAAAAGGTCAATGTTCATGCAGTCTATATTAGTAAACAATATCTAGGAGTCTCACCTTGAATGTGTCAGGAAGTTTCTCAGTGATATCATCCATGTCCAGAACTGATCCCACAATACTGCATTAAATATATTTATATATAAAGTCACAATAAAGCTTTTTTCTAAACGAAAACAAGTGCATGTAGGGATGGAACCCTAACCAAAATAAATGGGAATGACACCACAATACATTTACAATAGCCCTAGCAATACATACCTTAAAAATATTTCTCCTGGAAGCATGCACATATTCTATGTTTTGCGTTATATCACCCGACCTTGGCTGTTGTAGCCTTCACATTTGTACTCTATGTCAGCTGCTGCCTTCTTATCTTGGTAAGCTATCTAAATACGTGCTCAGTTCAGCTTCCGGGGCTTACTTGCAATGTAATCTAACATAAGCATGGTGTTACCTGGGAATTGCTGACTATATAGTTTGAACTTATTGAGAACGATAAGTGGTGAGTGCAATACCCTGTGATTTTGTGATTTATGCTGTTTTCTCGCGTTTGAATTGTTGTAATAGCTTCAGCTGATATTGTGCTAGCCTAGTGAAAGATTGGAAGAAGAAAGAAGTCAGAAGATATATGATTTGCCCGTTTTAGTGACTTGGCAATCTAGTACTTTAGCGATGCTTTTTGCCATTATATTTCGGGGCCATCCCTACTATGGCGTACAACTGTATGCCATGATATACATGCAATCATACTTGATATCTAATAATTAGGGCTGCAACGGATGTTTGATTCATTCGGGTATTCGATTGATAGCACGCTATCCGGAATCTAAACTGCCATCTGAATGTTTGGGCAGGGCCTCACGTGTACTGCGCATGCGCAGTACATTCACAATTGTTTGCCTGCGCTAGCGTGTCGACAAAGAGACGTACCAGTGCAGTCTGGGAGTTTTTTGAACTGACGGAGGTGGTTGACGATGCTGGAAAAAAAACACAAGAAAGCGATATGCAAGTTGTGTGAGGGAGTGACATTAGCATATGCAGGAGGAACGAGCAATTTGTTCAACCACCTCGAAGCCAAGCATCCTGTCGCTCATACGAAGTCAGTTCCGAGAGAATGCTCTACACAGAAGCAAACTACCTTGGGAACGTTTGCTACCGCCTGTCCTCCTGCTCGAGCGAATAGAATCACTACGCTAATCGCCGAGTTTGTGGCAAGAGACTTGCGTCCTATATCCACAGTCGATGGGAAAGGCTTCCAGCAACTACTACGCTTCGTGGAACCTGGGTACAAAGTACCATCCCGCCCGTATCTCACCGCTACATGTCGCAGGCTGTGCACTTTACCTGTTTGAAAGTCTCTGACGCTTACCGTTTGCACGTCTGAACTTTAAACTTAAAAGGCGGTACCGATTATCCGGATATTCGTTTGTTAGGGCATCCGGATATCCGGATTGATAAACCCAACATTTGTTGCAGCCCTACTAATAATAATACCCTCACATAGATACAATCCACTCACTCTGCTGCATGTCCAGCTTCCATGACACTGCTAGATGGCTGGCGGAACTTAAATGGCATACGCAGGAGAGAGGAGGGCTCAATGCAGATCAGTGGCTTCCCCGCAATGAAGCAGGAGACAATGTCCTCCTGCAGAAGATTGAACTGGAACCCTGGAGCCTTCACTGTCTGCAACAAGTCGGGTGAGGTGTACACGTTCTGCTGTGGCTCTATGGGAACATCAAACGAAGGAAGTTGATAGCGGCTGCGGACCAGCTGCAGGATGTCACTGATGCCATGGAGGCTGTAGGGAGAACATTTATGTTCAAAATATATGCTCAGCTATATAAAAGGGGGGTTGTATAGATACCTGAGCACACAAAGTGCATGCATGTGCATGCTCACTTAGATCACAATGTATGTCCCAGCCCTGATAGCTCAACATTGTGAATTTAATAAAACACTTTCAGAATATGCTCCAAGCAGGAAGAGCGCACATGCATGGTCCACAGAGTATTACATCCAGTTTTTTTCTGTATCCTAGCCACATATGGAAATTTGCTAGCATCAAACTTTCAGTTATTGGAGAAGGTACGTACATATTGTTGGCAGAACAGTGGGTGAGGTGGGAGACAGTGAAACAGTGAATCATCATGCCGGTAGGAAGAGTGTCACAAAAACTTTTGAGCAAAAATGATCTAGCACCTACCATATACATCTCAGTGTGTTTTTCTGTTGTGAAGAAAGATTGTATGTTTCCAAGGTGTTGCCACTTTAGTGTTAGCAGTGACTCACTAGAAGGAAGCAAAATTCTCAAGCGCCTGAAAAGATGACTTACTAGGGTGCATGCATGCAGAAAGCCTCGTGTGCAAAGCAGAGCTTGGCCACTTTGGACAGACATTACTGGTAAGTGATAACTACAAATAGCCACCTGACGTTCCTTGAACTGTAGCTGTTGAAAGGCCTTTGTTATATGTCAGTGCATAGTTTATTTATCTATTTATTTATTTATTTTTTATTATTTTTTTTTGTCAGTCAGTCTAGAACTGCTGAGAGAGGGAGTTTGTTAGGGAAAATGGTCACTGACAGACGGGAATACTCGATTGGGCTGGAACGTCATGCCAAGTTTGCTCACTTGCTCATTTGTGCTATCTGGGATTGAGATCATGAGCTATGAGTTCAGCTGGGTGTTCATGCCAAACTTGCTTGAACTCAAGCTACATAGCTCATCCATTCGTTGGTATGGGGTCAGCAGTAATGGAGATCACGTGCCTATAGCTTGCTAGGGCCCCCCAGGGACCAAAAATGTGACATATTTGACATTTATACATGTAGGGCCGAGTGTGGAATGTGACTACCAAGCTTTGCTACCTTATGTCATGGTCACTGCTACACTTACATCACGATTACCCACACTTGGCAACAATGTATGCATATATGTACATGACCTTTTATAATTCACACAATGACATAAATGCACACATTTTCTGGATTTACTAGGCCACCATGGTGGATAACAGCAACCATACCAGCTTGGACGATAGTGTTTCTCCATGGATATTGGACTGCTTACAAATGGTAAGGCATAAAGTATGAAGCTAGGCAGGGTATAAAATCTTATGGAGTGTGTGCAAATTGTCCCTCCCTACAGTCCTGCTATGTGTGCCTACCTGCTAAATTGTCCAACAATGCAATTGAAGTCCTTGACTTCAGAAGGGTACACCTTTGCTGGTTCATCCGGAAGGAGGCGAGCATGTTGCTTTGCTTGAACAGAAGAGTACACCCCCTCAATAACTGCATTGTGAGCAGCTATGATGCCTGCTGCCACAGTATACAGACAGTCATTACCCTCTTCCTCATCTGCTGAATCTGAGGGTGATCAAAAGATCCTGTCATTAGATTTCGAATAACACATTAGCACTGTCAGAGGCATCTTTAATTACCAGAGAGAAAGTGTAGCAGTGAGGTATCATCATCAATGGTGTCAATCTTGTTCTCTTGGTGCAATGCTGCACATGCTCCTGCACCAATGGTACCACCAATCAGCTTCACATATTTGTTGTACCCATCTGTGCAAGTATAGATGTATTCACATGTCAACACTTTAGCAGTAAACTGAAAATGAAAAGCACTATGTTTCATCATTTATTAAAACCCTTTAAACCCTATAGTGCACTTTTGGTTACATCATACTGCGCACTACTAGTCTCTGCGCGCGTTCTACGTCAGCAGAAAGGGTGGGACAGGGGGAGGTGGGTGGGGTCACCCGCAGGGTGACATGCACATGGTGGCTGCTAGGCTTGGCTGTCAAAGCGCCATGGTTGGGACCGGGTGGGCCAATTCTTGCCCTGGCTGCATGGACAGGCTTAGAAAACGCTACTCTCACCTTGTAGGGGGTTCATTTCTGGCAGGGAACGCTGCTTGGGCTCTGAGTGGGTGTATGACAACCGAGAGTGTTGACTATTGCATGCTCGTTAATGAGTGGGCGTGGTCAAGGTCACGAGTCTGCTTGCTAAAGCTGGAAGTGGACTTAGGTTCAGTTTTGGAGTCAGAGCTTGGAGAGAAATGGAGATACGGTGCGTTAAAGGCATGTATAGGCTAAAACTAGTCTCAAGTGAAAATAATTCAGGGTTTAAAGGGATAATTATTAATTAAGCAAAATGTTATGACTTGATGCCACATCTACTGCAATAGCTATACAGAATGTCCTTTATCAATACTGACACTCTGCTGAGGAGACAACAACTATTTTCTGTATGGGGTACTGCACAATGAGTTCTGCACATTCATCACATGTACAAAGCTCTGGTAGATGTGAACCACTGACCTTTGACCCTGTTGTAGAGTGCCCTGAGGTGGTCTCCCATCTTGGAGTCCTTGCCACACCTCTGTTCTGCCAGATCTACCACACGACCAATTGGAAGCTTTATTGCATCCTCATATGTCACCAGGTGTGCTAATGTGTTTGCAGGAAGAGATACATATGTACATTTGGGTCAACCAATTACTTTGTCTACATCAGTGCATCATGGTTATTGTACAACAGTTGACACAGCTACTTCGCTTATAGGACTGCAGGCTCACCAAGGGCCGTGTGCAACCAATGGTAGAACTCCACAAGATCAGGCAGCAGCAGTCCTCCCGCCTGAAGATGGGGCCACTCCTGTGCAAATTGTCCCAGCAGGAACAGATCACCACCCTGGGAATGGTTCTGGATGTCCTCAGAACTCAGAAGACTGTGGGTGAACTCTTGCTCAGAGGGAAAGTATGGGTAGAACAGCCCAAGATGCCTGCAAACAAAAATCCCAATGGTATATCACAAGTACTGCAGTGGTGGATAGGGACACCTCACCTGATGTCTATGAAGAGTTTGTTCAGCCAGAGCTGAGAGTACTTGTCAAACTGTAAGAGGTGCAATATTTCTAAACATCAGCACAACCATCACAATCTCATGGTACACATACACTGTATTCCCTTACTTCTGTTTTGAGTTCACTCCAGGAGGGTTGGTAGATACAGGTGTGCCACATTTTCTCGTACTTGTCCAGCTCATCGCATGTCTGGAATATGCCCTGAGGACAATCTGGGTCAGTGTTTTCAGATATAAATATCTGGGAAGGGAAGGACAAGATTACGCAGCTCACATACCCCACTGGAAGAAACATATACTATATCGGTCACAACAGGTCAAACTTAGATCATTGCCATATAGGTCCTGCTGGACGATATAGAACATACCTCATACAGCCTTTTTGTACAGCACATGACCAGGAAGGAACGCTCCTCATCCAAAAGACTAAGATTGTTTTGCATGTGTGTCCATATAGTGCGCAGCTGAGAGACACAGTAGTGCCTCACGGAAAGCCAAGATGAAATGATGTTACCATGGATGGCCGTCTCAGCCTTTGGTTGGGTTAGAAGGGCCATGCAGAGGGTTGCAAAATTGGCCCAGAGCAGGAGGTAGAGGGAGTGGAGGGTGTACGTCCCTCGTGTGGCATGCTCCACGTATTCCAGCCGGCCATACTGACCATCAGCAGAAAGCTCCACTCCACAGTCATAGCGATAACCACCATGACCGATTTCAAAATTATACTGTGGTATGTGCGTGAGTAATACTTGAATGAAAAGAGACATGTTCTTACTTTCTAGTAACCATGCAATACCATATATCCAGTCATGTATGTTTCAGGGAGCTCTTCTGGGTGAAATAGGTGGTACCAGAGGTGGTTGGAGTTAGGAGGGCAGGCTAGGACTGCACCCACCAGGTTGGCTAGGGAGTGCCGGAGATCGGTGTCTGATTGCTCTAGTGAGTTTAACGAAAGAAAGGGAAGGGAAAAATACAAGTTCCAATATAAACATCAAAAAGGTAAGATAGCAAAATCATGGCCAGAAATAGGAGGACATTTCCGGTTCGATTATCTCGACGATACGTAATCTTACATGTATACTAATCCATATACTAATTCTTATACTAGGAGAAGTACTGGTTCTACTGACGTTTATTGAGCTACTCACAAATCAAGGTCCTGAAACTGGAAAACAAGGCATGGCAACTGCTGCAAAGATCATACAAAATCGAAAAAAGGCAATGCCGAATTTGCAAACTCAGACTTCCTTTAGCGAATAACTAGCCTAGTTAATGTACTAGCTGACACTCATTTTTATCATTTTTACCAGCTCATACTGTGCCTACCCGGTTTTTTTTTATTACATCAAGGTTCTAAATGTGTTATTTACGACGGTTTTAGCCAAAATATACCTAGTTGTAACCATAAAAATTTGTCTAGAATTTGCAAAAATGGCCCAAAGTACCGATAAAAACAAGCTTACACGGAGTCTAAGTACAAATTTTAGCATGGTGCGCATGTGCATGACCACGATCTTTCAAATGGTCGCAGCGTTGCAGCTGTATCTAGGCCGTGTGTAACTCCAGAGAAAATGATTGACAGTAAGTTTCTCTGTTACATAAATACAGTATGACAGATTATTGATAATTTTAGATAATTGCGTTAATTACGGTATGTCCGCTCGCCAGTACATCATTTCTGGCCATGTGGTGTGGTTAACAATCAGTAAGCGCTATTTATGTTGCTATGGTGATTTTTACAATTATAACAATTTTGAAGTCTTTGGCCATACAGTTGATTTGTTAAATCATGACATTGACTATGGACTTTTGCCATCCATGAATAGAACTCCAGAACCAAACTTGGATGATTTTAAAAAAAAAATCAACTGTAAGGCCCAAGGCTTCAATATTTCAGATTTGAGTTACTTAGGGCACAATCATATAAAATTTTCATCACCATGACAACATAAATAGCATTTATTAATTAACCTTTGCAAAGAGTTCATTCTATTAGAACGTGGCAGCAGTTAACATCTTGTAGTAAGCCTGGCATTTATCAACATCCTCACCTATTTGCTGATTAGTGAACAGTTCAAAAAGATGATCAATCTTCTTTTCATCCCTCTCCACATAGTCACGCCACCTGGCGCCAGGCACCAGCTCCGAGAGAGGTTTGGGGGGCTCAGGATGACAGAGCATCAGCTCAGGGTCTAGGAAGCACTGGATGAGTCGGATGCAGCCTTCCTCTCCAAGGTAGGGGGCAAGCTGGTCCTCCATCACATCGCACAGTGGCTTAGAAGTCACCTATAGAGAAAAACAGGCATGTGAGTGGAGGTATAGGTACCCAACTGACTACAGCTCCGGTGTACCTTCTTGTCAAAGAAGTCATAGTATGCACACAGCCAGACCATCATGCGGAAGCAGTACTTTTTGTCCACTACATTATCCTTGGCAACATTTTCTGTGTAAGAGGGACTATCCTCTCTTATCTGCACTGGTTGGGTACTGAAGTCAGGGGGGGAAGTGTATAAACTTACATCCATGTTTAATGAAACAATATACAGACAAGTAGTACCATAAGCTCCTGAAAATACGCCCACCCCCCCCCTCTCCCTTTTTGTACACTACTTTGAGGCAAAAGTGGGGAGGGGGTATTTGGTCAAATATTTAATTAGTCTCGAGCATATGGTTCCTCATTAAGTTACGCGCAAGGTTGGTAATCATGAAAAACGGCAGCTTCGCTGAA
Organism: Agelas oroides; assembly: GCA_949130485.1. Taxonomy (NCBI): domain Eukaryota; kingdom Metazoa; phylum Porifera; class Demospongiae; order Agelasida; family Agelasidae; genus Agelas; species Agelas oroides. The sequence goes on from OX422185.1 coordinate 18,627,365, forward strand.
TGTGTACTACAGTAAATCAGCGACTGTTGATACTAAGCCAAAACAACTTGCATCGTCAGTGGTGACAGGAGAGGACCCCAAATAAACTTGTACTGTAAGCAGCAAAAACCGCCAGCAAATGAGGCTAGTGATTTCATGTAGATGTGTTTTTGAAAACACTTAAACCAAAAGCTCACTAAAAGCATGCCCAGATGACGATTGATGTGAGGCATTTAACTGAGTGACAATTACTTTGCAAGAACTTGCTGGGTATAAAGGTGGTAAGGCATTTGCTTGAAGGGGGCATATTACCATATAGCGGGTATTTTTCGCGGGGTGTAATTTTCGCATTTTTTGCGGTCAAGTGGGATCCACAAAGAATTAACCCGCGAAAATTTATGACTTGCGTGTAGTTCTACAGACAGTTCTGTCCATGAAAACATGTCACTGCTACAATAGCCATCCCGCGAAGACAGTTACCAAACTCCAAGGGCCCACTCTCTTTCTTGGTTTAGCCTGCTGCTGTCAGAGCACCTAGTCTCGCGTGAAGTAAGCTAGCTATAGTTTCCGCTAGCGATACTAGTCTGCATACCGCTAACAAGTGCGTCCATAACCATAATACTGCACAACTTGACAAGGATCTCCGTTGCGAGCATCTCTGGTATAAACTATAGCTAGCTTACTTCACACTTGGTGAATGTCAATAAATGAATTTGCTTCCGCGAAAATTTTTTGTAATACAATATAGATCGTGGTTCCATGAAAATTTTGCCCTGCGAAAAATACCCGCTATACGGTATATTCGGAGCTTACAATACAAGCAAGAAAACATTAGTGAAGTTGTTGGATTGTTTCCCCTCTCCTCCCCTTACCATTCATCAGCGATGTGTACAAGGTTCTCCACCTCCTCCCTGCCTTTGTGGATGCCCACCATCACTCTCTTCACATGCTGGTACAGTGCTCCTAGTTCTGTTACCTCTGCACCAGGTAGCATGAAGGGAAGAAAATGTGACTTGGACTTCGAGGGAATCTGCAGGAGGGAAGTGTCAGTAAGGATAGTGATATGTCAATATGTACATACAGTCAGGGAATGACGTTAGTGCATATGAGACATGCTGCTCTACGTTTTTGAACACACAAATGCTCACAGTAAGCTGCTCATGAATGGGCTGCAGACAGTGTAAAAAACAGCAGATGGAGTCATACTGCTTGGTCAGCAGTTCTGAGAACTTCTGAGAGCTCTTCAACTGATTCAACATGTGTAGTGCCAGCACCATCCCATGTCCCTGGGTTTCTCCCCCTCCCGTCTTCACATTATCCAGTAGCCTACAGGAGAGGGATATTATTGTCTTAAATGCTGAACATTGTTCCAGTTTCAATCCCACACTCCATGTTACTTGTTGATGTCCTTTTTCAGGGGTTCAATCTCTCCCATGTGAAGATCAGAAGGGTCAAGGAGGGTGGCCAGTTCTTGCAGGATCACCTGCAAGACAGCCTGAAGCTCCACCCAAAGGACCACTCTCTCCTCCTCCCCATTAGCAGGAGAGGCACACTCCTGAGTGATAGCATTAGCAATGCGAACCAGACCAGACAGATTGTGTTTCTGGGCCTGCAGGTGCTCCAGTACAGTGAGGAAGTACAGGTGGGCAAGAGGCTGCTGCATGCGAGGATTCTGAGAGAGAGAGAGAGAAAGTGAATGTGAGAAATTAGAGAGATAATGTGTGTAAGAAAGTGGGCGATACCCTCACAAAGCTGTCCATTCTTGACTCATACTGTATTTGATGTTGCAGAAATTATCACCTAAGTATATAGCTATACTAAAATCTCCCCATCCTCATTATTGCCGTGTACATTGTGATGGACCACAATGTTTAAAGACCTGTTTGGTATACTGCAGTTGCCCTTCACTCATTACAATGTCATGAAGTTGTTTATATGAGAATGATATTTGAACAATAGAAAGTTGAGGAAAATATTCCGCACCAAACAAAGTTAATTTCTTGTTCCTGGTCTCACATATGTCACTTAAAAATGACCAGGCAACCGGGCTTTTGTAAGTTTGCTTGTTTGTTTGTTTGTTTGTTGTTGCTTGTTCATATAAAGACTTTGGTTGCATGCTGAATACCATGAGTTTAGTTAGATTGACACGCACGCACTCTGACCCCATGATTTGCTGTAGAGGCATACTCCTGGTAGAATGTGGGGATATAAGGTGCTGGAGGGCCCAGGTCTGGGGCGGCCATCAGCACTCTGCCAATCTGAGACCGTGGCTGATGGTGGTAAAGCAGTAAGGGACCTGACAGAGCAGCCTGCTCATTACGTTGGTCACATGACCCTAATATACGCCCCAGGTAGAGTTTGAACACACTGATGCTGACAGCTCCCTGAGAAACCTGCAGGGTATAGGGAAAATGGAGGGGGGAGATGGCTAAGTATGCTTGTGTAAGGATCATTCTCAAATTCAAAACATCATATCTGTTTAAGTAAGAGATCACTGTCCTACCTCAGCTATGGTAGATTGTTTTTGCTGAGCATAGTTGGCTCCCCAATGATCCTGCTCATTAGCCAGCTCTAGGAACATCTGAACATCCTTTGTATGGTAACCTTGCCGATAGGAAGAGAAAAAGTGAGCAAAGAAGCCTTCGCAAAGAAGCCGAATGGAGCAGATTTTAGGGTTTATCTCTGAAATCACTACCAACATCACTTCTCCCAGGCGGGGACACAGTTCTCTCAGCTGGAGTGGGGGAAAAAAAGTATGTTGCCACTCAAAGTGAGAAAAAATCAAATGTTTCAAGTAAGTGACCAAGTCACCCACATGTGTACCTCTAAGGTTTCAGTAAAGTGACTGTCAAGAAGTGTCTGGAAAATCTTCTGACCCTTTAGCAAGATGTCTTCTCCAAGGGAGGTACTCGACTGGATTGCTAGGAACACTGCATGCATCACATTTAACTGGGCTTCAAGTACCTCCACCTCCTTCCCATTTTTCTGTGGCTCCAATGTCATATAGACATACTTCTTCATTACTGATAGGGTCATCATATCTCTGTGTGTGTGTGTGTGTATATTATGCAAATACTAAGAGAGTGTGTGTGTGTGTGTGTGTGTGTGTGTGTGTGTGTGTGTGTGTGTGTGTGTGTGTGTGTGTGTGTGTGTGTGTGTGTGTGTGTGTGTGTGTGTGTGTGTGTGTGTGTGTGCGTGCGTGCGTGTATGTGTGTGTTCACCTACCGATATGCTTCAAACCAGACTCTCATTTTCTCAGGCACTGTTGCATCTCTGCCAAAAGTGTGTCCCATAATGGCATTGAAGAGTATGCTCACCACAAATGCAGCAACATGTTGTAGAGAGCCCAGTGGATTCTGGGTTGGGTCAATTGCATTGGCCAGCTGCTTGGAGGGCTTCCTCTCTGGGGAGGGGAACTGGAGCTCCATCTTCATAGCCTGAGGTGTGGAAGTTTACATGTGCAAGTTCACACAGGTGCGTGCACACACACACACTGGACTTTAAAGAGAATCGTGCCAAGTTGACACCCTGGCCTCCAAGAAGATGAACAGGATAAAGAAAAATTAGGGTTTGGTTTAGGGCAATCTTGCTTTGCCTAATTTTAAAAAAGGGTTTTAGTAGCTTATTAATATATTCATGAGCCAAAATTGCCACTCGATGGACGCATCTACATGCTCACTGTAGGTAGCGTCCTAACCACCAATGTATCTCAAATCAGTCTGTGCCAGCTTTTGCTCAGAGCTACTCTCAAAGTCAGGCTAGACTCATGTTTGTCACTACTCTTGGAATGGACAACTTTGACTGCACCAAAATGAATGCACATTTCAAAAAATTCACAGCTTGTCTATGGGAGGGGCTCATTCACGAGTGCAAGCAAGCATTACTAGCCCCACCTCTTCCCTTTATGTCGCTAAACAACTCACGGCTCTGTTGCACACACAATCACTCTTCAGCTTTCTTGTCTACTGCCAGTGTAGTACCAATGATATATTGCGCATTCTAGTTAAAGCCCAGCCCAGCACTCGAAGCACCGGGCCACGGTCACCTACTAGGCTTGGCATACGATTGCAATACCTGGGCCTACCCAATGAGTACAGTCTTGGCCACTGTGGCCTTTCTGCTGCTTCTAGACACAAGCTTGCTTTCACAAGCAGGCATTACGCACTACTCACAGTAACTGACACTACAGCACTCTACTAAACTCCTTTTTTTAAATTTATTTATTTTTTATTTATTTATTTTTTAAGTCGATCTAAGCTTATCTTCAAAGCTCTGACCACCACATGAGGGGTTCCGCCAGGCCACATCTTAATTATAAACTGATTATTGGATGCCAATGCCAACAGGAAATGGGGGAAATCCCCAATTTTACAGACAGTGAACGGTTGAAGACTCCCAAAACTGACTGTGCGCTAAAAGTTTAACAAGACAAAGAAGTCTATCAGCTTGGATTCCAGGTTTGTCAACCTTGAAAGTACAGGGTTCTTTGCCACCTTAATGTAGCACCCTACCTTCCTGTTTTGTTCTGTTTCCCATTTCTCACCTCCGAACAACCTCAGCTCTCACATCTCCCTTACCTTATGCATCTGATTAAGTGGTCGCAGAATGTTGGCCATCTTGGCAAGGTCCAGGTGGTAGATATGAACATAGCAATGCAATGAGACTACACGCAGTAGTGACTCCTGCTTATGCAGCTGTTCAAAGAACACATAGAGAATCTGCTGGGAGATAGCTTCACCACCTTGGTGGCCTCCCAGCCTCAACTTGTACAAGAGAAAGTCATCAAAGTAACGTTGCCAGAGTTCAGGGTGTAGCTCCATTGCCTCCACCACCAAAACCAGACACTCCTTTGGGGTGGTCTGGAGGAGTACGGAGAAAAGATAAATACTGGGAGAGGAAGGAGAGGTGACTAATGTGACAACTCATTAATTGATGTGATGTGGTATATAGCAATGTATGTATAATCTATACGACTTTCACCTTCATTTTCTCTTTGATCCTCCTGCTAGCAGCATCTTTCAGTGCACTATAGACTTCAGAGTAATTATGGAAGTCAGGGATGTCAGGTGAGGTTGACTCTGCTTCGTCCTCTTGAAGCAAGTTTAGCTGTACATTAGTGTCCTTATGGCTCTGCACCACGATACTCTCTATTGCATCACACACGACCTTGAAGAAAGGGAATCTTGGGAAGTATTCAGGTGTGGAGATTGACAGCCTGGTACTGAGGACGTGTAACTGGGACAGCTGCGGCAGTGGGAACACTTGGAGGATGTCCAGAAAGAGATCCTTGACAGCAGGGGTGCAGTCTGAGTCAAAAAGAATGTCTATGTTAAACTCCTCGTTGATTTGAGAGAGCATGCAAACCAGGAAGTCAAAGAAAAGACTCTTAAAAATAGTTTGGATTGTGTCAGTAATGTTTAGTGTAGACTCATGGTTTTTGGTAAATGTTGCTGCTTTCTCAAGGTACTCAGTCATCACTTCTGGCCTCCAGTAGGAGCGGAATCTCTCACACAGCACCCTCCCCACGTCCTTTTTGAAGAGCAGCTCCCTGAGAGCATCATTGCGCTGGGAGACAGTCATGGGATGGTTAAATGACCCTTGTTGGTTAGATTCAAAGAAAATGCGGGAGGAAAGTACAGGGATGGCCTCTGGCAAGATCTTGTTTAGTGCTAGCATGAGAGAGTCTTTTTCAGGGGACTGCTGAGCCTCCTCAGGGAAGCAACACTGCCAGAACCAGGCCTGAATATCCACCACCCCTTGGCCTGCACTGTGGGCCACTGTGTCCAGGTAGCAGTGGTCCCAGCCCCTCAGGAAAAGGGAGGGGTAGCAGGAGTCAAAGAACTGGGCTGGGGAGAAATGCAGCAGCATGATAAACAGCTTTGCCTGCTGTGTAGAAATCATCTCCGTCTCTTCAATCAAGATCCTGATGTGGTTCACCACCTGACGAGAGGTTTCCTGCATGTTGACCACCAACAGGCACACCTGTAAAGGTAAATAGAGTACATGTAGACTATACAATCATGTAGATGCAATTAAGGCAGTTGTGTACATTCAAGCATGAAAGCTGACCTTGGCAGTGCTGGACTGCACAAACTCTCTGAGCATCTCTTGCAGTCTGCTCTGAGAGAGGAGACTGGAAAGCTTGTACAGCACCAGCTGACATGAGTTTGGGGAGACCAGGTCACAGAAAGTCTGTTGGACAATTCCGGCTGCCTGTGCTCCAAGGACAGAGCTAGGGTACTGGGCTGGGAGCTGATGAATGAGGGGAGAGGAGCGGCTGAAGCAAAGCAGCTTTGTGGATGAACTGGTGGGATTCCTGAGGAGGAAATCAAGTATTAAAGAGAGAGAGGGGAAGGGGATGGGAAGTATGTATGGTTGCTAGCTAGATTGTATTGTTTGATGTGGTTTTGGAGCCTACAGTAGTTACTTTGACTAGTAATGGAGGATGACTTTGCTTTGCTTTTCTGTTGTAGGTAACATTCAAAAGAGAGGTTTGGAGATTGATATAACACAAAAAAGAGAGAGGAAATGTATGCATGCTTCCAGGAGAAGTTTTGGAATGTATGTAATGTTAGGGATGTTGTAAATAGCTACATATGAGGACTCGATGAACATGCAACCGGCTTTGTGCATGCAACAAGATCAGTACATGTCAGGACCAGAAGACAAACACATGATTCCCAGACCTTGGCATATCAACTGCCACCTTATTGTAGTAAGCTACCTAAACACGTACTCAGTTGAATGTCTTGTACGGTGACGTCTGCCATGAATGTTGTAACAAAATTGCATATAGCCGCAAGCATAAGGAGTGCCTGAGATAGTCATGCACAGCTAGACAGACTTTCACTGGTAAGAGTCTTGCTATGTGAGACTATAACTGGGAATTGTTAAACAGTTAGGATTCTTAGAGAAAGAAAAGTGGTGAGTACAATACCCACTAGTACATGCTGCTTTGTTGCGGTTGTAACTGCTTCATTTGTTACTGTGCTAGAAAAAAGAGGATGCCCCAATAGTTGGGAATTTGGTTAACTCTGAGGATGTCTCGAACACAGCATTGTTCTCTGTATACAGCGTAGTTACACTATTCTAATACAAGAGCTCCAGTGGCTCAGTGGCTTAGTTACTGTGCATATGCAGGGCCGCCCTTCGTAACCCATTAATCATACACCAGATTTTTGGTGTATGAGCTGGGTCTAGTGGAGGATAAGAGCTGCTTATTAGCAGGCAGTTTAGGCACATACACCCTGTAATTCTCTTGTTCCTGAGTATAAAGACATATTGTTCAAAGCTTGGGGGGATAAGTTGGCAACAAGCATTAGCTGGAGCAGTGCCAGAAATACGGTACTGTATATCTGCAAAATTCAAGGTAAAAATATTGTATGTTAAAAATAATGGTTAACCGACAAACAGCTCTTGAGTGTGCAAATGAGAATGCTGAGCACTGACTCAGTGTGCTAACTCTATACTTATCCTGGCAACTGCCTGGCACAATTCATCAGCCACTGCAGCCATCTTTTTTTTTCTTTATCTGCTCAAAATTTTGCCAAAATTTTGCAAAACCATAGCAATTTCATTCACTATACAATACGATGCTTCGAGTGCTAGTGGTTAACAACACCCCACTTACCTACCACTCATCTGCCCTCCCTGTCTGCAAGATTGGGCATGAAAGGGTCACAAGCAACACTCCCACTTTAGGTTCTAGCCCAAATTTTGCATGCCACCTCTTTGCAAGCCAACAGTGCACATCATGCATGGCTGGACTAGTCTACATGCCTACCACCTGCCAATGTAACTACTAGGTCATACCCTATGCTCTCAGCATGGCCTGCTGCTCCATATAAAGTTGCAGCTGAACAATAACCACTCACTCTCTATGCTTCAGATATTTGAGAATGAGCTCTTGGAGATTGAAGTGAGCCTGGAAGGAGATGTAGTTCTCCAGGTAGGAGGAGGGGAGTGCGTTCCGATACAGTATGAAGGCCTCGCTGGTCATGAGCTGCATGAGCCTCTTGCAGAGGTACCGCACCAGCCACTGTTGTAGTAGGGTCACCACCAGGCACCCCACTGGTGACAATTGAGTAGCTCCATCCTGCAGCCAGAGAGTGGCATATCAGAGAATAGCAGAATGCACTAGGATAGGCTATTTAACTTATACGTTGTTTTATTGTTGTGTGTGTGTGTGTGTGTGTGTGTGTGGGTGGGTGGTGTGTGTGTGTGTGTGTTAGTATGTGTTTATCAGCTGAATGCTGTTCATGGTACATATAGCCAAAAATGTTCGCAGTATATAAAATTACGGTTTTAGAGAAATTTTGCAACACAAAATTTTTCACCATGTGTATTTGTGAAGAACAATATCGTCTACTATTATAATTCTGCTCAGTACACTACTTTGCTCGATACTCAGTTTTCAAGTTCAAGGTATCAGAGAACCTTCTTTCTATTTATTCAGGAGCCAACTGAGAAACTGAAAGTTTATCTTTACAAACTGTAAATATGTAAACTGCTTTTTTTTACAGCAAATCACAGGATATAATTTGTACAAACATTTCTGGATATATGGTAGTTAAAACAAGATCAATAGCATAATATGAGAGATTCTACACATGTAGGAGTCAAGATCTAAGGTTGAAAACATCTTTCAAGGGCGTGCATAATTATTTCCAATTTGGGAATTTGTAATGCTTGACTTCTCTTGTTCCTTTCAGAGCACAAAGATGAACACTCACGATTTTTCCCTCAAAGACTGTTGTAGGATGGTTAGGCATGATCTTAGCTCAATCTTTTGCTTTACCTTCATACATTGCTATTTGACTAAACGAAGCTTTGGTAAGTCAAATGTCAATGGCTTGTTGATTGTTCACTCATAGTTGGTTTCAATGATAACTGACACTCACACATGCAAACAAATGCCTTAATGACTATTTTGCTATCTACAAAAAGACTAATATCCTTAAGACTAGATACTGAGCAAAAGCTCTTGATTTATGGTGTCTAAATGTGAATGGATTAAACACTGCACAACTTCAAAATCCCTAAAAGCAAGTGCAGGACTTTATATGCTCAAAAGTAGTACCTTACTCTTTTTTCAGTGGCATTTTCTGTAATTAGGCCATTAATAAACCAATCATACACATCAGTCTGTTTTACTCGCTTCTCTCTGTAGATGCTTTTGAGGCATGTTTCAATTAATTTGCATGCAGGCATTAACACATGCAACACAGTGTGCTTGCATGTCATTTTTATGTGATGCCAAAGCAAGTGTAGCTGACCTACTTGACCCTGGCAGAATGCCATGGCCAGGAGTCTAGAATGGCTAGTTTGTGCTAATAGAAATGATCTTGCAAAGCTAAAGTCAGGGGGCTACAACTCCAGGTAACAAAGTACACTAGTGTAAACAGCTGAATCAGACATTTGCTACACTCATGCAAACAGCCCACTGTACCTGTGGAGCTGGAGCACTGTGCAGCACTCTCATGGCTTCTGCCACAGCCTGCACAGCTGCAGAATGGGAGAGGTTGGGAAGGAGACCCTCAAACTGTGGGTCACTGAGCACCAGTTCAAACAGACTGTCTGCGTCCTGATGCAGCTCATCAATAGAGTACTGCAGAGAAGGGAAAAAAAGTTGTCATCTAGAGGAAAATAAAGGTTTCAACCTGGCAGTGCTCACGGGGAGGATATCAAATCCAGCACAGTGGAGGAGGCTCTGTAGCAACTCCTGCATGAGAAACACTTTCAGGTCATCGCTATTGTACACCACACTGGGGTTGAGGGGTTTGAGGATGCTGTCGATTTCACCGAACTCTTTGGGAGGTTTGAAGCTGCTGTCAGTGACAGTGGTCTCCTTGAGGGTTTCATCAGTTTCACTGGTCTCCTTGAGGGTTTCATCAGTTTCACTGTTCTCCTTGAGGGTTTCATCAGTTTCGCTGGTCTCCTTGAGGGTTTCATCAGTTTCGCTGGTCTCCTTGAGGGTTTCATCAGTTTCGCTGGTCTCCTTGAGGGTTTCATCAGTTTCGCTGGTCTCCTTGAGGGTTTCATCAGTTTCGCTGGTCTCCTTGAGGGTTTCATCAGTTTCGCTGGTCTCCTTGAGGGTTTCATCAGTTTCGCTGGCCTCCTTGAGGGTTTCATCAGTTTCGCTGGTCTCTTTGAGGGTTTCATCAGTTTCGCTGGTCTCCTTGAGGGTTTCATCAGGTTCACTGGACTCCTTGAAGAATCTGTCAGTCACACTGGGCTTGTTGAGGGATTCGTCAGTTAGACTGGACTCCTTGAGGGGTTCATCAGTGACAGTGGGTTCCTTGAGGGGTTCGTCAGTGACAGTGGGTTCCTTGAGGGGTTTGTCAGTGACAGTGGGTTCCTTAAGAGGTTTGTCAGTGACACTGGGCTCCTTGAGGGGTTCGTTGTCCACACTGGGCTCCTTAAGAGGCTTATCAGTCATACTGTACCTCTTGGAGGGTTCATCAGCTACACTGGACTTCTTCAGGGGTTCATCAGTGACAGTGGGTTCCTTGAGGGGTTCGTCAGTGACACCGGGCTCCTTGAGGGGTTCATCAGCTACACTGGTCTCCTCGAGGGGTTCGTCAGCTACACTGGTCTCCTCGAGGGATTCGTCAGCTACACTGGTCTCCTCGAGGGGTTCGTCAGCTACACTGGTCTCCTCGAGGGGTTCGTCAGCTACACTGGTCTCCTCGAGGGGTTCGTCAGCTACACTGGTCTCCTCGAGGGGTTTGTCAGCTACACTGGTCTCCTCGAGGGGTTCGTCAGCTACACTGGTCTCCTCGAGGGGTTCGTCAGCTACACTGGTCTCCTCGAGGGGTTCGTCAGCTACACTGGTCTCCTCGAGGGGTTCGTCAGCTACACTGGTCTCCTCGAGGGGTTCGTCAGTTTCACTGGACTCCTTAAAGGGTTCATCAGTGACACTGGGCTCCTCGAGGGGTTCGTCAGCTACACTGGTTTCCTTGAGGGGTTCGTCAGCTACACTGGTCTCCTTGAGGGGTTCGTCAGCTACACTGGACTCCTTGAGGGGTTTGTCAGTTTCACTGGACTCCTTAAAGGGTTCATCAGTGACACTGGGCTCCTTGAGTGGGTCATGATTCATGCTGGGCTCATTGAAGGGTTCATCAGTCATACAGGATATCTTGGCGGGTTTGTCAGCTACACTGGCCTCCTTGAGGGGTTCATAGTTGTGTGTCAATGGAGGGAGCAGTGACAAAACCAGAGAGTCCAAGGTCTCGGATTGCAGGCCATAGAGGCTGCTGTGGCCCAAGATACAATCTATGAAATCTTGTGCCTGTATGTTTGTGTATGTGTGTGTATGAGAAGGATTAATTGTACATTTAGACTTTATATAAATTCAGACTTAGGTAGTCAAATATCACTCATAGGTGCAAAATACATGCCTTCTTCATGGCAGCTTCCACAATGATCCTTATGCAGGGTGGGAGGTGGGAGAGAGCCTCCTCTAGCAGACTGTGGTGTGTGATGCAATACTTCTCGAAGCGGTTGAGGAAGGGTGCTGGTGTGTTCTTCACCTCAGACTTCTTGACAACCACCACACACTGGAAGTTAGGGTCCACACGGGAGGGCTTCATGTGGGCTCCAATGGCAATGTTGGTGTAATAACGAATGCCCCCTTTTGGATCTTCAATCTTGCGGAAGTGCTGATTGAATAGGTCATAGAAGCATTCATGAATGTCATCCGTCTGTGTCATCAATACTGTATGCCCTTCAATAGCAGAGTGACGGATGGCTGCAATTGTATTGATCTGAAAAGAGAGAGAAGTGGACAACTATTCATCAATGTATGTATTAAGATCTCTGTTGAACAAAACTGTGCAGACAAATTATAAAATTATGCTGCTATTATGCAAGTATGCACACATATGTGCAATTACCTTCTGTAGGTGACTGTCGCCAGGGAAGTTGCTACACACATACATGCGTGTTTGTTTTCTCTGCAGCACTCCGAAGGAGAACAGCAATCGTATGAGAGAGTCATCCTCACTGGGGTCAATGAGCAGCTTGTATCGCACCTCAGCTTCAGCCATGTCCCTTCCATGTTGCTGGGGACGGTCCTCCAAACTGTCTCTCAGCACCTCCAAAATACCACGCTGCACTGGCTTTGCACCCTTTAAAGGGAAGTTTTTAGAATCAAAAGGGACCATGTGTGTAGTTACACCCCAAGTGGGAAGAATTATAAAGTATAGTATAGTATAGTATAGTATAGTATAGTATAGTATAGTATAGGTTAGTATAGTATAGTATAGTAGAGTAGAGTAATGTAAAGCTACCAAAGTGCACGTGTATGCCAAATGTTTTAGCCTTTCTCTCCCAGCCCGAGATTGAAGTTTACTGAAGTTTGACACCATAACTGGAAGTATTTATCATTGAAGTATCTATGGCTAATGCGCTAAGGCTAAGAGGTAATCCACGGAAACTGGACGAGGCCAAACATTTGCCACCAACGAATGGGACCTACAGAGACACAGGATTTTACACTGGCCAAACTAGCTATCTTAACATAAAGATACTTACATTTGCTAAAGGTGAGGATATGCAATTTTTTCAAACCACTGCTAACCTGAGTAAAGCGTTTATACTTCAGTGACCACACAAACGTCATCACGACTTGCAGCTCTGGAGCCTTGTATAAAGGCTAAAGTAGGTAGACTGTTAATAAGCTACATATATTAGCTACAAGTATCCGTTAGCAGAGTGCTGATACAGCACAGCCACACTGAGCTGCAAGTCACTTTGGCACTTCAGTGAAGTGCGCACTTAACTACTGCCTTGCTAATCTATAGCATGCACATCCCATGCATCCACAGTGCTTTTGATGGCAACGGCACAACACTGATCAACGTCTCTAAAAGGGCTTTGTGCAATGTCTAAGCTCCTACACAACTCAGATAGCAACAGCATGGCCGTTGTCTGCCCAGCTGGTCAACACTGAATGCAGCCTGCCCTATAGCCATATATGGATGTTTGTTTATCTGGCTTCAACTATCCAATTAGCATCCCACAGGCATCCTGGTAGGCAGAATATAATATTGTAGCGAGTCAATTAGCTTCACTTGACTCTACATGCAATGGCTATGCTTATGTTAACAGCTGGATTGCACACTTAGATCTGAATCCCTGCTTGTCGGTTACCCCTTTGTAGCTTCACTGTAGTGCTTATGTGTTGCAAGCTGACTGTCCACCTGCATTCCGTTTCTTTCCACTGCATGGACTTTACCATGAAGATGCCTTCATTCTGTAAGTATTGGACTTCCGTTTGTAGGCTAGTGTATCCTAGCTGTGTGGTACTCCCATGTGTATGTGTGTGTGTGCACTTCAATGACACAGTTATGTTGTTAGTTTTAGTATGGCAAAGTAGATTCGAATGCAGGCTAGCGTGTGTGCTACATACGCTAGCATGTACAATTTTCAGCAACTGTGAAAATAAACAGTGAAAAAATGAACCAGGCCAGAAATTTTGAAAAATGTCCTTGTAAACGTGATAGCCTCTGACCATTGCCTCTACAAGAAAAGAAGACTCTGTCATTGTTGTAGCAACTTGGCTCTTTGCTTTGTTGTCGTCGATGTCATTTTGACTGTGACTGACTTGTGAGGTGCCAGGTTTGCACATGCTAAGGAAGAAAAGTGACAGTCCTTTGGCAGGGGTGTGGCTCGAACGGCTCCAGTTCCACAAAAATAAAAACTGCAAAAATTTCTTCTGGAAGGTCTCGAGGCATTTCCATGAAATTTTGCACTAGTGGTATATGACAGGTATGCATCCTCTTAGTCTTGTACCCAGGCGTCATGGGCAGGAGACTATAATTCTTCCATGCTTACATGCATAGTATCTCTTAATTTAATACCTTTGCCCTTTCCCTTAATCAAAATTTGTGTTCTTGTTGCTTGCTCCTCACTTGAAGTATAATAATGGATAAGAACAGCACGCTTAGTAAGAAAGAGATTTCATGGATACATAAATACACATGGGAATCTTAATAGCTAACCCTTTAGGGTCCATAGCGCCAAAAGTCACACTTTTGACAGCATACTGTTTTATGGCTTCTCTCTTTGAAATGCCATTCTGGTAGGTTGTTAGTATTTCTACTCTCAAACATTGCAGTAATATGTAGTAAGACACCGAGCATCAAACCGAGCATAGAGATCACCTGCTAGCGATAACATTGGATGAACGGAACAAGTATACAGGCTTATTTTGCCTTGGTTTTATGCTTGCCTGGAGTAATGCTCCTCTGCAACCATTTCCAATGCTTTCAGCTTGTGGACACGTTCTCAGACTGCAAATTAGCACCAGAATGGGAATTGGATGTCATACTGCGAATGCATTTGGCCAGTTTTCCCATGAACTGGAAACTAGGCAACTCTGCACTTCTGGTTAACTACGTATTCTCAGAACAGTTAAGGCACATATAAATCCTACATCCATCAACTTTTTACATGGTGAATTTAACGTTAAATATCTCATGAACCCATGGCAGTATGAACATGGGGTTTGTAACAATGACAACAATGATGCTTCCCAATTCTGTAAATGAAAACAATTTGTTGTCATGGCAACTAATTAACAGCAGCCATGCTTGTGTAAACAAACCGTTTGTAGTAACAAATACAGCAAAATGCGGACTGAAGACGTAGCCTGAGAGCTAAGCCACTGTAGCCACTATTACTACTGGTCATGGTCTAACAGAAACACAGTGGCATGAAACAGCATTCCTTTTTACGGCTGCTATATAATTGAAAATAGGAAAAAATTGGGGCATATTTGGGTAGTCCATAACATTTAAACATTAAGGCTTTCGCAGCACAGCATTAACAGCACAAACGCCACTTGGTTATGACAACTTCAACTCCTCCTGTACACAGAAAAGCCATCAGATCTTGGTTACAAGGCTGGCGAGTGTTCCACATAAACCACCAAAGACGATCGGCCATTGTCGCTCGAAACGACTTGAGCTTTACTTCTGTCTTCTGCTAGCACAAAGACGCAGCTCTCGGTCTCAGTGATATCCCTTCTGA
Organism: Agelas oroides; assembly: GCA_949130485.1. Taxonomy (NCBI): domain Eukaryota; kingdom Metazoa; phylum Porifera; class Demospongiae; order Agelasida; family Agelasidae; genus Agelas; species Agelas oroides. The sequence continues at coordinate 18,642,377 of OX422185.1, forward strand.
AATTCGAACATACCTGCTTCATTAATCAGCGCTAAAACAAAGCTATACAGAAAAGACTAACGGTCAGAATAACAATGACAAAGCTAAGAAGCCTATACTCGGCAGCCATTCAATTTCCGTAAACTATTGCAATATCCTCGCGTACTTCCGTGTCACGAATAATAAATTTAAGGCCACCTTAATCGTTCTGAGTTCAGCATAGTTCAATGCTCCCATTGTGGTGCATGGTCATGCCTTTATAGACCTGAGCTGTTGTGAGTTACTATGGACCCTTCCTCACCAGCAAGTAGTGTGGCAGCCAACCAGAAAACAGGAATGGATTACCCATCACCCACCCATCCAATTCCTGTTGCATTGAGTTTCACAATAGCCACATGCCACTGACTGGCTATAGATACTTAGGCAATGTGTTCTGGTGAGACAAGCTGGGCTGTCAACCTGCATTTAAGGCACTGATTTCTTTGATTTCTTTCCACTTTGGGGTGTGGTTACGATACTATTCAAACAGCAGCAGCACTTACCGTTTTGAGAAATTTGTTACAAATCTCCTCAAAGTTGTTAGAGCCATTGAAGTTCCTCTCCAGTGCCTCCATAACCAGCTGTTGGTTGAATATCTGGCCATGGTCCAGACGCCGTCTGAGGTAGCTCACAAAATGAATAAAGTCCCTCAGACCAAAGTACTGGCTGAACTCTGGCTTGGTCATTAGGTGGGAATAGGAGTTGCAGAATTTTACGATCATCTCCAGATTTTGCTTAAGCTGAGGTGGAGGGTTGTTGGGAGTGGCGCAGAAACAGCCCTTGGCCAGTGTCTTCAGGTCCTCATCTGAGGCTTCTGGGCGGAACAGGCTCACTGCACGGTTTGTCTTGGCTGCATCCAGGATGTTGTTAGTAATGGCCACAAAAGAGACTTCCTTCTGGTCGAGGTGGTAGTGCAGCACCTTCAGAGACTCATGGCTCTCCTCGGGGAGGCCAGCCTCATCCATGAACACCACACAGTAGATAGGTAGCTTAAACTTGCAATGACTGCGCTGGCGGTTAATGGCACGGGAGAAAACAGTCTGTATTTCATTGGAAGTAGTCCTACGAGAACACTGGTAAAAATGGGGGTCGAGGGAACGGAAGACAGTGATGTCACGAAAGTGCTTCTTCTTGGACTCTTGCCCCTTCAAGTTGGCAATGGTCAAGTTGAAGGAGAGTGTCTTGGATGATCCTGGGGCACCCACGATGATCAGTGGGGTATGTGTGACTGTGCAGACGATGGTGGCAAAAAGGTTTTCCTTCAGGGCCTGGGTCTTTGCAATGCCAGTGGGGAGCTCTACATGTTTGATGTACCAGTCTAGCTCATCATTGAATGCCTGTGGGAAGGAGGGGAGTGGCTAGGTACACTATACAATACCATACTAATTTAGTGTCAATACAAATTGCACATTCATTCCTCCAAAATGGATGAATTGCAACAAGCATTATTCTGCAATTTAGTTAATAGATTACTTATTAGATTAGCAGCAACAATTTAATTAAACTTAATCCTTGAACTTCACGTATTGTACACCTCACCATAGTACTTTGGCATGTTATTGATGTCACATATTTACTCTGGTTGCACAATGTTCTCACTCATGTGAGTACATTACACAATAATAGTAGTTGCTTTATACCTACGTACCTTGGAGAAGGAGACCTCATCCGCCACCCGTACCTGCTTGTCCAGGTACTGCTCATAATCCTTGCGATACTGATTGTTCAGTCTCATGTAGTAGACAATGCCCAGGGCCACAAGTACAGCTCTCCTGCTATAGTCCTGTCGCTCTCCGTATGGTTTGTACCTGGTATAAGAGTCCACGACCCACTGGTAGAGTGTGAACACACGCTGGATGTCCCGCTGACTGACACAGCTGCGGGAGGAGAGCTTTGCCTGGTGCTCATCCATCCCACCAGAGCTGAGCTGGCGGAAGGCATATTCTCGCATCAAGTTCTGACTGGTCATTATCAGCTCTGTCAGACTTGCCATCTGCATGAATAGGGAAAGGAAAGTAGTGTAGCATGCTAAGAAGATGTCCATATATATAACACAACACATGCAAACTGTCACGCATCCTCTCAGCTCACATTCTTCTACCTCTGCATCGGGCATTTGTCTGTTACGCATCTTCATCTTAGCATTGATGTATTCTCTCTCCTGGTCCTCGCTTAGGGAACCATAGTCCCACATGAGAAAGCGGAGTGTTGGATGGAGTTGCCGGACATAGTAAGATCCCCGAACCCATGTCTCCTTCTGATTGTGGCAGGCCAGGCTGTTGCCACGATGAGGGTTACATGCAGCCACAATAAACACATTATGTGGGATGGGCTGGAGGGGAAAAGGGAGCCATATGGATACTCAACATACCATGAACACTATGTATGCTAAAAATACTCATGTTGTAACCTTGTGTGGTACTATATTCAATGAGTCATTGCGTAACCAATGATTTGTAGGAGGACCATGAAGGCGTCCAGCGAGGGGAGGGAGGAGGGGAGATTATGTTTCAACAGCTTTATGATGAGGTTGACAGCATTGATGATGACTGTGAAGACTGTGGGTGACCCTTGCCTCTCTTTAGCATGCCATCTGATCACTGGAGACTTTAGGGTGATTAATCAGGGGGGTCACAACCTATCTTAGGGGGGTCCAGGGGCATGTTTCCTCAGGAATTTTGGAGTGTCAGAGATGTGCCACTTCCAACCCTGAAATTGAAATTTGCTAACCACACAGCTATATTTGAGGTTATGTAGTCTCAATCCGAAACCACCGATCTCTCCAGTCAAAGATTCAGCAGGTATGTTAACAATCCTAGAGTTCATCAAACTTCCAATTCGCAATGTTTCCCAAGGGACCTTCTAAAGGCAAATACAAGCAATGTGGAATGGGATTGTGTGATTGTATTTGCCTGAAGAAGGTCCCTTGGCACAGAAGTTTCATGCACTCAAGGATTGATGACTATTCGTGAGTGAATATTTAAGTTAAGTGTTAACATACACAGTAGCACATAATATATACACTAGTGGATTTACTTTAATCTTAGTCATCTTGGGTCGCTTTGCTAGAAGTCTAGTAAACTCAACACTGTTACAATACACTCATGGTATAGCCACATGAAGAGTGCGTGAATTAGAATTATACCACCCCCCAACACCACCCCCTTTGAAATTGGAAATATTGCTGTTACATAGTTGGCTCTGCTTTCAAGTGCCATTCCAGGAAGTGTACTTTTTGACTTCAGTCATGCTAAATTGGATTAGCAGAAATAAATTTACACTGTGGCTTATCTAGAATTAGTGTCGTCACATATCTTCAGCAAATTAGATGTTTAGAGATGACTGTGTGTTAAATTGCTTATGGCACACTTAAGTGTGTATTAAGCTGTTAATGCACACTTCATAATATAATTGAGTACAACATGGAGTGATCTCCACAATGTAAGGCATGGAATACAGGCAAAACAATGCCACACTAAAGCAGGCTCCACAGCATGAACAGAAAAAGCCTTTGATGTTGTTGAGAATTTAAAGTAGTTTGCACTTAACAGATGAATTCCAAGCCAACACATGAATACAAAAAAAAAAAAAAAAAAAAAAAAACAGGGAAAGTACTGCTTGGAATCACTCACCAAACACTAAACCTGGTACCTGGCTGGTGAAGATGATATGATAGCTTGTCTACAACGCACCTAGCTGATGTCGCATGTTTTTACTGTTAAATAATACATAACCTCAACCATTACCGCATTATCCATGCTCACACATTAAAACACAGTTAGGTAAGGTATTATTTCTGGATTTGAATTTCTTGTGTAAGATTAGATCATATGTCTGGCCGGAGTACTTACCTCTCCATCAAATGTTCTATCAACAATGATCTCCTTGAACAACCCCAAACACGAGGACGTGTTCACTTCATCAAGAAATACCTATGTGACACAACAGTAGTATTATGTATGTCAAAATATAATATTTGGCATCTAGAGAAAATGTTAGAATGGACTATACACATGCTACATGTTCACTGTTACAAAGGGCACTGTCAGGGGGAATATGCCTTCTTTCCTGCTCTCAAAAGCCTCCTGCAGCTTGAGAACATTTCTGAGCGCTCACCGTGACAGATGGTGCCCTTGGAGTAGACTTCTTATTCTCAAAAGCATCCTGCAGTTTTTTGGCCTGTGTGAAAACTGGTTTCAAATGGTTCCAGATATCAGTAGGTGTCAATGCAGCATGTACATTCAGCTTGTGGAAAGTGGACTTGATCTGAGCAGATAGCACACCATACAGCAGGCTGGCTGTGGACTGATGTTTGTGTGTAGTTGAGATATGATACGTAAGCAATACACACTGTCAACAGTATTCAACATAAAGACAATTCATCATCTATTTCCAAAGAGCATACAAATACAATATGTAAATGTTGGTGACAAAACTGCATACCTCTGCACTATCCTCTGCTCTCTCAAACAGCTCTTCCAATGAGGCTTCCTGCTGCTGGGGCTCTGGCAGTATGAGGAGGGTTACCACCGGGTCACTCTTCATTGACAGCAGGATGGAGTGCAACTGAGAATAGAACTGCCTGTAGTCATCTGAGGGATCTGGCAGTTGTCCCAGCAATGCCTCTTTTGTGACATCCTGGCCTGCAATAAGTCTTTCCATCGTTTGTGCACATACCTGAGAGATGGATGAAAGGACGAAAGGAGTGAGAAAATGAAAGGAAGATGAAATGATGTGTACCATCTCACTAATCTTGTACTAATACCTGGTATGCATGGTTCTACAGAAGTCATCACATACCTGGTACTTTTCAGAGATCTCAATTGATATATCCCCCAGATTCCTCTCCATTAAGTCCAGCAGTTGACTGCGCTTCCTCCTCCACTCTAATAGCAGTGAGTGATTCCATAGCTTAGACAGCATCTCCACTAGAGCTGTCTTCCCCACTCCTGTCTCACCCTCAATGATCACTGGTACACCACACTGGTACCTGCACAATTGAGTTGGAGGAAACAGGGGGAGGGAGAGATGGTGGCAGGTGAAGAAATGGGAGAAACACTTCAAGAAATATAGTCATACACAACTTCTTGGTAAATAAAGTGCGTAAGTCAAACTGTGACAGACCTTTCGTGGATATTCAGCATTTTTAAGGTATAGTCCATTGTGAGTACATATGCAGAGTCATCAATGGCTGTCAGCTGTCCATCCTGCAGTTCCACATTGAGAGCCCGGGAGAGGTATTCATCCAGAATTTGGTGTGAGTAGAGTTCACTGAGGATAGTAGGAAACGCATTTATTACTTTTTGAGCATGCTTTGGTAAATTCATTTACAACAGCATTGTTGCATTGACTTTGGCAGTCAGATAGAAGTAAGTAATCATGGACTCACACCATGGAGGGAATCTTGACACCAATCTTGTTAAACTTCATCTTGTTTTCCTCTGACAGCTTCTCTGGGTGGAGGGAAATCAGCCCCAGACTGCCCCCACCATCTTTGAAGTCATAGATCAACTGAGAGGGTAGGAGAAGTAAGTTGAGAAGAGTGGACGAAAACAGAAAAAAAAAAGAGGAAAGTGTCAAGAGAAGAAAAGGGGAGGGAAAAGGAGAGAAAGGGGGGAAAGTGGAACGGAAAGGGGAAGGAAGGCAGAAGAGAGGATGGAGAAGAGGAAGAAAGGTTATGAGAGAAGGAGAGAATGACCTCAATATTTATGGTGGTAAGTTTTTATGCATTGTTACCTGCTGGTGAGGCTTGTCAGACCATTTCTCCTTGTTGGCAAGGTCACAAAACTCCTCCACCTCTTTCAGCATGGTCGTCATGAGGGTGGACCCCAGCTTCCTTGTATCTGTGCGTACCCACTTTCCAGTAATGTACTCACCTTCCCCCATGTTGAAGTTGAAAGCAGAGAGAGAATCAAGAAACTTACAGCGACGATTCATGTACCTGTGTATGCAAGGTGTTGTAAGATTAAACATCAATTCCAGCACTATGAAAGCTATGCATCTGTATGTATAATGCAGTTTGAAGCCATGTTTACTTGATAAAAAGCCTCTGTGTGATCTTTGTTTTTTGAACATGCTCTGGCATGTACTTCTGCAGTAGTTGCTGGCACTCCTCATCTTTCAGGTCGGGCTCAGAGCTGAACTTGACTGGTTGGTTGGCATAGAGACCAACAACTGCATATGTATAAATTATGTGGATAATTTTTTAACACACACATGTACACACACACACACAAACACCCCACCTTCCTGGTACAGTCTGTCAATTCCATTTGTCCCTCCAACTTGCAATGCTTTCAGGTACTTGCACACCAGCTGCACCTCCTCATCCACAGTGTAGGGTGTGTCTGGTCGGATATAGTGAGGTGTGCCCAGGAGGCCTAGTGCTGGTACTTCCTCTTGGAAGTGCTTCAGAGCCTCCTCTGGTGGCATGCGGTTATCATGAGTTGGAACCTATGTACAAGTGTGTGATAATAAAAGAGTGACGGGGGTGACGTACATGCATAGTATATGTAGTGCTAATACACAGAATGTGCATGCACATGCTTGTCACTCATACCCTAGTCTAGCGAAAGAGCGTCCACCCCCTACTTTTGGCCCAATTTTCTGTATAGGGTCAAAGTTTACTCGAATGAGCGCCCACCCTGGAGCGAGCTTCACGTGGAGTTTGAGAAGCACAGCCTCAAGCGCTATATGCATATCTGAGGTAAGAAACTTTGTGTAATACTTCACCGAAGGTTACTACAGGGCATCTTTGCATAAACGGATGTAGCTAATGCAATGCGGACCGCAAGCTACACCATGCTCAGGGTGACATGGCGCCGTTCAGACTGTTGTGTGCCGTCAGGACTCGACTTTGAAGCCACTGGTGGTTCCGTTGTACATATTGTTTGTCCAATTATTTGCTTCGAGGGCATCGAGTCATGGTAAACGTGACATGGGCGTTCTTTTGTGGTTAAATGCGGAACACTCAAAAAAGCACCCACCCCCCTCTTTTGCAGACTTGTAAGGTGCTCCGCCCATGGGCACTCTTTTGCGAGACTACAGTACATGTGCACGAAAGTAAGTTGATACCATGCTAGATCATGTTGTAAAGTTACTGAGACTGATAATGTCATCCAAGTAAGAGGCCTGACATATATAACACTTACAGCCAATGATTTGAACTACCTATACTCAGAATGTATGGGACAGCCAAGAGAACGCATTACCATATCCAGTCGAAAATAACCAGGCACGGCATGTGCACAGTCCAAAATCAACTTGAAACATCAATGTCAGTAAAGCTTCAGTTTTCAGTATTTCAGTTCATTTCCAGTTCTGCTTTTCACATCTGCTTTTCATACCCCAGGCGCACGGGTTCTTCCCAAAATATCAACTTCCCAAAATGTCAACTCCTAAAATTTTAGATTTGGACAAAATGCACTGTATATTAGTTATTTCATAACCTACAATGTTGGAACATAACTTGTCAGACAGCTCCATAAACAGGTTTGATCGCTCACTTTCACATTTTATTGTGCATGGAGCATGGGATGGTGTTACACAAGAGCTGGAGGAGATGGACGATTTCAAGATCTACTTTGATTCCACATGCACAGTAATCACTACGACCTTGGGACTATTACTTTTCACACAGCAACAACAACCGCCTATATAGAAGGCTGGCACAATCAACTGAAGAAAATAGAATAGAACCCCCACTTAAACATTTAAAACTTTAAAGATGTCTTCAAGAGAAAGCAGGCTGCCACAAGGTGATGCTACACATGAAATCCTTTTAAAACACTGCACTTAAATTCCAAGCACCTAGCCAAGTAATGGTTGCTAGGATATTGGGTAGCCCCAGGGCCCGTGCAATAACACCTGTGCAATATCGTGTGATGTTGCATAGTCGTCCCAAGATGATGAATCATCCCACTAGTTTCTAAAACTTTCCTGGGGGAGCATGCCCCCAGACCCCCCTAGTCTTACATGCATGCATACATACACACCAGACACCCATGTAATCCCCCTTCCGAAAATCCTGGCTATGGGCCTGCAGTTGGTATTTCTACAACAGTATTTTTCTATTCCCATACTAATTTGTCGTGGCACATAGCAGGATTTCAAAAATTATGCATAAGTAGCTAAGTCCTCACCCGAGATAGCCGAGTATCACATATGCCAGCCATTTCTCCAGCCAGGGTAGCTAATGTAGTTACACATGCATGGACTAAGCTTTACAATGAAATCACAAGCAGGATTTATGGCGTTTATGAGTGCCGTTCATGCCATGCATGACTGGCCCTTCACTGAGTACCTGAAGCGACCTCAACCACTGTCCATATTTGTACCGCCTGTGAGTGGCCTGCCGTTGATGGTTGGTAGAAGTACAAACCAGAAGTAAGTTGCCACGAGTGCTTTATCTTCAGTTGTCTTCGCTCCGGGTCGTTGACGCTGCACTCGGGCAGTAGCCCTCATAACATGCAAGAGATTGATCTTTGTGAAATATTTGAATGCGCTCATTTAAAATTTACAGTATATGGCCGCAAGCACGTACATACGTGCGTACGTATTCACACACACTTCCGCAATGCAGTCCCGCTAGTGTGGGGTTCGCTCAGGCACGCCCCAATTAGATGCTGAGATTGCTTCTGACACACACACACACACACACACACACACTTTAACACACACACTTTAAGGTGGCACGGTCGTCCCTCGGCGGAGGTTAACGAAAACATAAACTTGGGTTACAGTTAGGACCAGGGTTACTCCTAGTTTCAGGGTTAGGGTTTGGTTTAGGGCAATCTTGCTTTGCCTAATTTTAAAAAGGGTTTTAGTAGCTCATTAATATATTCATGAACCCAAAATTGCCACTCGATGGACGCATCTACACGCTCACTGTAGGTAGCGTCCCAACCACCAATGTATCTCAAATCAATCTATGCCAGCTTTTGTTCAAAGCTACTCTCAAAGTCAGGCTAGACTCATGTTTGTCACTACTCTTGGAATGGACAACTTTGACTGCACCAAAATGAATGCACATTTCCAAAAATTCACAGCTTGTCTACGGGAGGGGCTCATTCACGAGTGGAAGCAAGCATTACTAGCCCCACCTCTCCCCCTTATGTCGCTAAACAACTCACGGCTCTGTTCCACACACAGCCACCGTTCAGCTCCCTTGTCTGTCAGACTGTAGCACAAACGATAAATTGCGTATTCTAGTTAAAGCCCAGCCCAGCACTCGAAGCACCTGGCCACGGTCACCAACTAGACTAGGCATACGGCCGCGAGACCTGGGCCTACTCAACAAATACAGTCTTGGCCACTGTGGCCTTTCTGCTGCTTCTAGACACAAGCTTGCTTTCACAAGCAGGCATCACGCACTACTCACAGCTACTGACACTACAGCACTCTACTAAACTCCTTCTCTTTTTTTTTTTTTTTTTTTTTTTTTTTTTAAGTCGATCTAAGCTTATCTTCAAAGTTCCGAGCACCACATGAAGGGTGCCGCCAGGCCACATCTTAACTAACTTAATTATAAACTGATTATTGGATGGCAATGCCGACAGGAAATGGGGAAAATCCCCAATTTTACGGACCGTGAACGGTTTGAGACTCCCAAAACGGAATGTGCGCTAAAATTTTAACAAGACAAAGAAGACTATCAACTTGGACTCCAGGTTTGTTGACCTTGAAAATACAGGGTACCGTGCCACCTTAAGATGCTACACATAACTTATTCAACATGTCACATTTGTCAAGTCAACCCAATCCAGTGCTACCACAGAACAAACACGACACCACTAATCATGTTCTTGAGGACCAATGAACGGAATGTTGCCTAGGGGTGCCACACAGAGCTAGCTAAATTCAACCTATTAATATGCATGAGGGGAGAGATTGCCTGACTTCCACCCGGAATTACACGCCTTTAATGAGATTCATTGATCTCAATTCGGACATTAACAACATCCACAAGTATCCACAGAGGGTTAATGAGATTCATAGCCCTGTTCTGTTCGGGTTTGGGTCCACGAAAGGCTTAGGTCATACTCATGAATATTCAACATCATTTACCCATTCCTTTCAACCCCAAGCCAAGCTGCCAATGCTTCAACAGAAGTTCAATAATGAGGTTCATGAGAGTCAACATACTCTAACCCTCCCATTGGACAGTTGACTGAACCCAGGGTTGTTCATGGGTAATGCTGAGGTCTAGTTAAAGCCAACTCATTAATATTCATGAGGTGGACAGAAACACCCCAGATTATAGAGCTCTGTCGGGCTTTAATTAGATTCATAGGCTCAATTAGGGTTAGGGGGGTTCGGGTTAATGAGATTAGGGTTAGGGATTTTAGGGTTAAGGCAAACTAGGGTTAGGGCTAGGGCTAGGCTTAGGGTTTTAAGGTGGCACGGTCGTCCCTCGGCGGAGGTTAACGAAAACATAAACTTGGGTTACAGTTAGGACCAGGGTTACTCCTAGTTTCAGGGTTAGGGTTTGGTTTAGGGCAATCTTGCTTTGCCTAATTTTAAAAAGGGTTTTAGTAGCTCATTAATATATTCATGAACCCAAAATTGCCACTCGATGGACGCATCTACACGCTCACTGTAGGTAGCGTCCCAACCACCAATGTATCTCAAATCAATCTATGCCAGCTTTTGTTCAAAGCTACTCTCAAAGTCAGGCTAGACTCATGTTTGTCACTACTCTTGGAATGGACAACTTTGACTGCACCAAAATGAATGCACATTTCCAAAAATTCACAGCTTGTCTACGGGAGGGGCTCATTCACGAGTGGAAGCAAGCATTACTAGCCCCACCTCTCCCCCTTATGTCGCTAAACAACTCACGGCTCTGTTCCACACACAGCCACCGTTCAGCTCCCTTGTCTGTCAGACTGTAGCACAAACGATAAATTGCGTATTCTAGTTAAAGCCCAGCCCAGCACTCGAAGCACCTGGCCACGGTCACCAACTAGACTAGGCATACGGCCGCGAGACCTGGGCCTACTCAACAAATACAGTCTTGGCCACTGTGGCCTTTCTGCTGCTTCTAGACACAAGCTTGCTTTCACAAGCAGGCATCACGCACTACTCACAGCTACTGACACTACAGCACTCTACTAAACTCCTTCTCTTTTTTTTTTTTTTTTTTTTTTTTTTTTTAAGTCGATCTAAGCTTATCTTCAAAGTTCCGAGCACCACATGAAGGGTGCCGCCAGGCCACATCTTAACTAACTTAATTATAAACTGATTATTGGATGGCAATGCCGACAGGAAATGGGGAAAATCCCCAATTTTACGGACCGTGAACGGTTTGAGACTCCCAAAACGGAATGTGCGCTAAAATTTTAACAAGACAAAGAAGACTATCAACTTGGACTCCAGGTTTGTTGACCTTGAAAATACAGGGTACCGTGCCACCTTAAGATGCTACACATAACTTATTCAACATGTCACATTTGTCAAGTCAACCCAATCCAGTGCTACCACAGAACAAACACGACACCACTAATCATGTTCTTGAGGACCAATGAACGGAATGTTGCCTAGGGGTGCCACACAGAGCTAGCTAAATTCAACCTATTAATATGCATGAGGGGAGAGATTGCCTGACTTCCACCCGGAATTACACGCCTTTAATGAGATTCATTGATCTCAATTCGGACATTAACAACATCCACAAGTATCCACAGAGGGTTAATGAGATTCATAGCCCTGTTCTGTTCGGGTTTGGGTCCACGAAAGGCTTAGGTCATACTCATGAATATTCAACATCATTTACCCATTCCTTTCAACCCCAAGCCAAGCTGCCAATGCTTCAACAGAAGTTCAATAATGAGGTTCATGAGAGTCAACATACTCTAACCCTCCCATTGGACAGTTGACTGAACCCAGGGTTGTTCATGGGTAATGCTGAGGTCTAGTTAAAGCCAACTCATTAATATTCATGAGGTGGACAGAAACACCCCAGATTATAGAGCTCTGTCGGGCTTTAATTAGATTCATAGGCTCAATTAGGGTTAGGGGGGTTCGGGTTAATGAGATTAGGGTTAGGGATTTTAGGGTTAAGGCAAACTAGGGTTAGGGCTAGGGCTAGGCTTAGGGTTTTAAGGTGGCACGGTCGTCCCTCGGCGGAGGTTAACGAAAACATAAACTTGGGTTACAGTTAGGACCAGGGTTACTCCTAGTTTCAGGGTTAGGGTTTGGTTTAGGGCAATCTTGCTTTGCCTAATTTTAAAAAGGGTTTTAGTAGCTCATTAATATATTCATGAACCCAAAATTGCCACTCGATGGACGCATCTACACGCTCACTGTAGGTAGCGTCCCAACCACCAATGTATCTCAAATCAATCTATGCCAGCTTTTGTTCAAAGCTACTCTCAAAGTCAGGCTAGACTCATGTTTGTCACTACTCTTGGAATGGACAACTTTGACTGCACCAAAATGAATGCACATTTCCAAAAATTCACAGCTTGTCTACGGGAGGGGCTCATTCACGAGTGGAAGCAAGCATTACTAGCCCCACCTCTCCCCCTTATGTCGCTAAACAACTCACGGCTCTGTTCCACACACAGCCACCGTTCAGCTCCCTTGTCTGTCAGACTGTAGCACAAACGATAAATTGCGTATTCTAGTTAAAGCCCAGCCCAGCACTCGAAGCACCTGGCCACGGTCACCAACTAGACTAGGCATACGGCCGCGAGACCTGGGCCTACTCAACAAATACAGTCTTGGCCACTGTGGCCTTTCTGCTGCTTCTAGACACAAGCTTGCTTTCACAAGCAGGCATCACGCACTACTCACAGCTACTGACACTACAGCACTCTACTAAACTCCTTCTCTTTTTTTTTTTTTTTTTTTTTTTTTTTTTTAAGTCGATCTAAGCTTATCTTCAAAGTTCCGAGCACCACATGAAGGGTGCCGCCAGGCCACATCTTAACTAACTTAATTATAAACTGATTATTGGATGGCAATGCCGACAGGAAATGGGGAAAATCCCCAATTTTACGGACCGTGAACGGTTTGAGACTCCCAAAACGGAATGTGCGCTAAAATTTTAACAAGACAAAGAAGACTATCAACTTGGACTCCAGGTTTGTTGACCTTGAAAATACAGGGTACCGTGCCACCTTAACACACACACTTTAACACACACACCTCCACATAAATGGCCCAGGCCAGGCCACCAGGAATGCGAAAAGACTTTCCAGTGTCAGGATCTTCAACATATCCCAACATCAAAAGGTCAAAGAAGAACCAGCCAATCACCTCCATCAGCTGCTGGTGGTGCACTCGCTCACTCTCATGTACTAATGCCTGTGAGATGAAAATGTGAGAGGGAAACAGGAGAGAGGGAGAGCAGAGTGAAGGACTTCTTACCATTACAATTTTGTCAAATCAGAATATCTGACCATTTCTGAAGACAACAAAATTGCACTACCTTCCCCTCCCTCTCCTCCCTTCACTCGATCCTCACCCCTGGTGGCAGCATGGTGAAGTTGAAAAAGACAGCACAGTTCTTCTGATTGAGAGGCAGTGTATGCAGCTTGGAGATGGCATTCAAAGGACTGAAGGCCTCGTTGACAGCAACAGTCAGACTGGCTGAGCTGCGTGCAAGCTGTTGCTGGATGTAGTGTGTCTTGCCATCACCTGGGGGTAGGGGGAGTGGTAGAGAAGAGGGAGCCAGAATGGGAAATGTAAGAGGGAGAAGGTGAAGGAGGACAACAGGTAGGAGAGGATGACTACTCCTTGCTGAAAAACCCAAGTGGGAAACACAGACTGCCTACCTACCTGCATGGCCATAGACCAACTGCACACAAGTGAAGTCCTCTGCCTTGGCTACCTGTGGCAGACAAATCTTGCGAGCTTCCTCAAAGTTCAGACTGGGACCGGACTCCTACACATATGAACAATCGTCCAGTGCAAGACACTTTCACATCACATCAACAACCCTCCTTCTTGCCCATCCTCTTCCTCTTCTTCCACTACATTCTCCCCTCTCCCTCCTCCCCTCCCTCTTTCCTCCCCCTCCTCTTCCCTCCCTTGCATTCCTCTTTCCTTTCTCTTCTTCCTTTCCCTACCTTCCTGTACCTCCCTACCCTCCCTTCTACCCACAAACATATGCCCACCATGTGTTCTTTTAGCCGAACTGAGGGCATTTTCCTCATGACAGAAGGGGCTGTTTCAACCAAGTGGAGGTGGGATGTCTGTGTAGAAATCCCCATCTCTCTCTTCTGAATTGCCAGGTACAACTGCATCAGATACTACATGGAAGAAAGGGTAATAAGTGAGGGAGGCAAAGAGAAAGGGATCCTCAGGTGAAAGAAAGAGGAAGTGTATAGGAAAAAAGGGAAGGAGAAAGAGAAGGAGGAAAGAAAGGAGGGGGAGTTGGAGGAAGGGATGATAAAGAATAGATGTTACGACGATGTCAGGATATGTGTATATACAGGTACACAGCCCAGTATACACGCACCTCCTGTAGTGTAAAAGGGAGTCGGTTGACTTCCAATATGAGGTATTGCTGTGGGTGCTTGGCCACTCGCTTGAGGAAAAGATTGAAGTCTTCCTGAGTAGATGTGGGATGGCAGTGGAACACTTCAAAGGTCTCAGGAACTCCATCATAGATGGAAACTATCACTTGAATGAGCTGAGCCTGGGTGTACCCTGGGCAGTAGTGCAGCAGTTGTGTTGGTTCAGGTGAGAAGGAGTGTCGGGATATGGACCTGGGCTGAGTGAGCCCCTCACCACAGCGCTTGGGCAGGGAGTGGTTGTTAAACACCATCCTCAGAAATTCACCCACAACATGCATGGGTGCTTTGTCTGACTCTCTGTATTTATGGCAATCCCCAATGGATTCCTAGGAGGAAACACAAAATACAGAAAAAACTAAATTGTTAGAATTCTGTGTGAAATATCGCTTCACTCCCTTTCCTTCCTCTGTTCTCCATCTCTTCCCCTTTTCCCGATTCTCATCTCTCCATTCCCCTCTCTTAATCTACTGAACACCCACAGGACCCTGATATATACTGATGGAACTAAGCCTATCTTGCAGTCATTGTGCACCTATTGTACGCTTTTGAGTGTTAGTAGCTATCTAGTACAAATTTGAGTGTTACTTGGAACGATTACTATTCTTCCCACGAATTCCTGAACATACTTCTTCATTTCTCATGAAAGTCTTTCCTGGTCATGAGAAAGCTTTGAAAAGCTGGTTAAAGTGAAGACAGCAGGCAAATGCAAAGTACATATGGTGATGAAAACTAACACTATTCCATTGTGTGCTTATATTTGTATTTGAGAGCTCACAATTAAGGTTTACACTTGCTGCGTAATGTGTCTACAAAGTGTTTATAAGTCCCACCATCAAATGCAATTGAAATGCAAAATGGAATTATATTTTATATACCCAGAACTTCCACATAAGAAGTTCAGTGAATGTGGCACTGTAGCTTGTTCTCATGCCTTGCTCTTATGCCAAGTGACCACTGAATCTTTGAGTGCTAATTAGTGACTTGCAATTGTCATTATTATTACTGATAGCATCTTGAAGGCTAAATTGAGCAATCTCATACCAATTTTAGCCTCAATTCGAACAAATTTGCGTGTTAGTTTTATCAGGTCCTCCACCTCACCTCTACCATGTTCTGTATACTCTTCCAGGTAGCCTGCTCATTGCGACAAAGGAAGCTGATCTCATGCACTATAAGTTCCAGTTTTACAGGCTCCTCTTGCAGTAGATGGAAAAGCCGTAGTAGCTTTGGCATACTGAAGAAAAGCAGCCAGTTGTACTGGTCCCTCAGTTCAGCCACAGTTTGCATCCATTCGGTCAACATCATCTCAGTCTCACTGACCTGGAGAGAAGGAGGGGGAAAGGGCGGAAGAAAAGGAAGGCAGAGGAGGAGATGGAGGAAGGGGGAGGATGTGGAGAGGGAAAGACGAAGGGGGAAGATGTGGAGGGAGGGAGAGAGGGAGAACAGAAAGGGGGATGGAGAGGATAACAATGCAACAAGAAGAAGTGGTACATAAGTAAACATTGCCCAATGAGTTACTTGAGATTTTTACAGAATAAGGTAATCCAAATCTGGACAGGTTCTTGATTTTCCCTTTAAGTTGGCCATCTCACTGTTAGTTTGGTTATAACATCACTGTCTGCCTGTGTCAACTGTGGGCACTCAATGTGCCATGCTTAAGTATTACATAAAAACACCAACCCTGCATCGATCATAATTGTCCCCTCTCATCTATGTTGAATTATTAAGATAGGGAAATGAGGGAAAGAGAGATCACAGAAACACTTATTGGTAGTAGTTCTGTACATGCACTCACACACATAGACCACACTAACACACCATCTTGTCAGCCTCTTCTTGGTTGATGGCACAGTTCAGAGACTTGCTTGTGCATTCAATAACGTACTGTGGGTGACCCAGCTCCCTCAGATGCACAGAAAGATTCAGTAGCTTGTGTGCTGCCTGTTGAGGAGCAGGAAATTTTCATGTAATGGCCCTGAGTCTGAAAGCAATCCATGCAAAAGCACATTAATCACCGCACTGCACACACATACAAACCTCATTGATATGCAGGAAGTGCTTAATCTTGTCCCCACCCTCCTTCTCTGTATCGAGAAAGCCCAGTTTGCGAACAAAGTCATTTATCTGCTCACTGTTCCAACACTGCACTTCAGAATCCTCCTGGCTGGAGGGTTGGGAGTGGGGGAGAGTAGGAGGGAACTGATGGGAAAGGGAGGGAATGTACTCTAGTATGAGCTCTGCCCCACCACCACTGGTGTCTGATGTCTGGAAGTGGTAGTTCCCTGTTCTGATAATACAGTCCAGTTCCTTGGCCACATTCTCAAGTGTATCTCCCTAGGAAGAAGAGGAGGGAAGGCAATACATTAACACAACATCTGGCATGATATGTACCCTGTGCATGCATGTGCAAATGGGGTTAAGCAATCAGTATGTATGTGCATCTGTCTGTTTGTCCATTTGTGGCCAGCTTGATAATTTACAAATAACATGAAAGTTTATAAACAATGAAATTTCATCAATGATAGTGGTGAAATCAGCTCCATTCTTCAATTTGGCTGCTGAAGATGCATGATTTATTATATGGGCCCTTTTACACATTCCCACAACTCCACCTAAAAGTCAAAGGTCACAGTGGCGGTACTACGGGGGGGGCGGAGGGGGGCGTACGCCCCCCCAAAGCGCCCGGGGCGGGCGTCTGGCCTGGACGTGGGGCGGGCGCCATGCTATGCTCACGTGATCTACATGGCCACAGCTAGCAGGTAGCATGCCGTACGTAAATCGGATATACTTTGTAACGGATATCAAGTCCACTGATTCAGTCGAAGGAGCAGGAGTCCATTGATTCAGTCGAAGGAGCAACAGCCCAGGAGTCCACCGATTCAGTCGAATGACCAACAACCCACTCAGTCCCTTCGTCAAGCTGACGTTCAGGTTCTACTCTGAGTGGTGGTGCTGCTATCATAAATTTTGTGCATGCTTCTCCCCTCCCAACCCTCTACTGCTGTGCACGCCTATGAAAGGTCATGCTGTCAGAGAAGAGCAGTGTGACAGAAAGAAACAAGTGTCAATAAGAGAGAGAAGCCACAGCTCAACCAAGTAACATGCCTGCTCCTACGGCCCTGCAATGAAAACCCTTGATTCTGTATAATGTGTTTCACACAATGTGTGGGGTTTTGGTCCTGGTTCAGAAAGTCATAGGAGGGAGCCATATCCATAGACCTAGGAAATAATTATACTATTACACAGGCAGTAAAATGTGAGAAATAGCCATTGGCAACTATAATGTTTCACAACACCTGAGGCTGGGTTCCATAGTGGTATGGGGGAAAATTGGTTCACTGCTGATTGAGTGTCTTCATCTCCAGTTACAAGGTGTGGTGGGCCGGACCACATCTTCAGTTTGAAGTACACAATTGGTATGGCTTTTTTTAACCAATGTGCCAGTATACTGCATATTATTGCTTATATAACAATACATTTTCTCATACTTAATTAACTGTTGTATGGGCATGCACTTAACCATGCACATGGTAAGTGCTCTACTGAACACCTCTAGTTTATGTACCAGACGCATGAAGGTGGTGGTATGTGTATGTGTGTGTGTGTGTGTGTACATGTGTGTGCATGTGTGTGTGTGTGTGTGTGTGTGCATGTGTGTGTGTACACGTGCGTGCATGTGTGTGTGTGTGTACGTGTGCGTGTGTGTGTGCATGTGTGTGTGTGCACGTGTGTGCGTGTGTGTGTGTGTACACGCGCGTGTGTGTGTGCATGCGTGTGTGTGTGTGCGCGTGTGCGCATGTGCGTGTGTGTGTGCATGTGTGTGTGTGTGTGTGCGTGTGTGTACATGTGCGTGCATGTGTGTGTGTGTGTGCATGTGTGTGTGTGTGCACATGTGCACGTGTGTGTGTGTGTGTTCTGCATGCTCCTCCCCTCACCTCAGCACGAGAGAACCACAGTCGTATCAGAGTAATATTTGTGTTGACTGTCTGCAGCTGCTTTAGCCCATCAGTGATGTTCAAGCTGGTTACTTTTGACATCAACTGCTGAAAGTTCTGGTACCTGTCCAAAAATGGTTCAATAATCTTGAAGGCAGCATACAGGTGGTTGAGGACAGTCTCATTGTACTCTTCATGCTGCAGTTGTGCTGTGATCAGCTGGTACTGCTGCTGGAACACAGCTTGGCCTTTTCTGTCCATAAACTGCTTGTCACGAACAAACTGGTAGAATGCAGTACTATCACCCATAGCAGTGAACAGTTTCAGGTAGTTTGCCTCACTGCCAAGATACAAAATTTTCTTTATTTTTTCCATTTTCTCGGAGGCCTCACAGGGTGTCAACTTGGCACGATTCTCTTTAAAGTCCAGGCCTTCCATAAGCTGACACAGCTCAACTAGCTGGGGGTCCTTGAGGCATCCCTGCAGCTGGTACTGTTCACAGACATTATGGATGGTCTGAATGTGGTTGACATACTGGAAGAGCTCCAGCATGTTCTGGACACCAGCCAGCCCCTCATAGCTGGCCAGAGGGAGTTTCAAATAAGCTGAACAGCTGTGAAGAATGCCAAATTCTTTCTCAATATCTAGTTCACTCAGGTTTAGTTTTCCCTTGGCAATAATATCAAGGTATGCAGCAGTACCCTGCATGAGCTTTAAGATCAAGTCACGAGTATGGTTCGTTGCCCTAAGCAGCACATCACGAGGGAGACCCTCAGTTGAACTGTGGTATTCTGGTTGCATACCAGCAGCTGAAAACGCTTGGACAGTAAAGGAGAAGGCTGGCGGAGTATTTGTGCTGTGTTGTTCCTCTAACTCTAACTCACTCTTCAGGTAAACTTGGAGGTACTTATCAAACATTTCACTCGGATGCAGTTTAAAAAACACCAGAATATCCAGAATGTCCATGATCGGTTGTAAAAATGTCTCCAGCCCTTTCACAAGATTAGACAGCTCATGGAGGGAGAGGGCCTTGGTCAGCTTTAAAGATAAATTGTAGCTAGGCTGGAATCTTGTTTCCTTCTCCTCCGGGAACACAACTTGCTGTGCTATCAAGTCCAGCAGGTGTGGGGGGAGGGCAACACCCCAGCCTTGCAGGAGGGAGGGGAGAGTGCACCACTTTATGTCATGCTGCCCTGGGATGTACTTAATTAGGAGAACATTCAATTGTTCAGATGCCTTCAGAAACCGGTTCTTCGCAGCCTCTGTGTTCTGGCTGTCTACAATGATGGAGGACGCACAGAGAGTTTTACCAATTAGTTGTAGTCTTGGCTGCTGAGTAGCATAGTTGTCGATCTCAAATAAGTTGATTTGTTCCTTCCTGAACTTATAATTCCACCTTAACAGTGCAGCCTGAACTTGATGTACCCAGTCAAAGTATCTGCATAGTGAGATAAATACTCTTACACGATGCTGCAGAGCTGGCTGCTTACTCATCCATCCATTCATCTATCTGTTCATCTATCTATCTATCTATCTACCTATCTATCTATCTATCTATCTATCTATCTATCTATCTATCTATCTATCTATCTATCTATCTATCTATCTATCTATCTATCCATCCATCCATCCATCCATTCACCATCCATTAATTCATGACATGCACACACCAGGAGGACATTGAGTAAGCTCGTACTTTTCAATGTTATCAGATGGGCTGTGTTTGAGCAGACACTTGTTCACTGGCAACTCCTTCCACTTGAAGTATGAGTTGTAGATGCCCCCCAGACATACAATGGCAGGCTCATACAAGTGGACCCACTCAAGACGCTTTTCACTGATAGGGATCTTTTCACAGCAGGAGGCAATAATACCCCAGCGGAAATTCTGCTTTGTGTTAAGTGCCTGCAGCCAGCTGAGATCCTGGGACAGTATGGCCACCAAGTTCTGAAGCACAGAGTACAATGGACTACTGGAGATGAACTGTTGTCTCTGCAGGGCCTTGAAATCTGGGACTACCTGCCTCTGAACCACTGCCAAAATTAGCTGCTGGAACTCATAACACTGGTCTGAGATTGCACCCTGAGAGTGGAGGGAAGTAGTATATAATTGGCTGTGTGATGTGATTCTTGTGCAATTCACTCATCTGCTCTGACTGTTTAGCTCGCTCACCATAATATCTCTCATCTTCCTAAGAATGGTGTGCTTGGGGTCACATCTGAGAATGTAGTTATGTAGGAAGGCAGAGAACTCACGAGCCACTACCTCATCCTTCTCCCTCCCTCTTTCCACTGCAAACAACTTTGGCACCTTCAGCTTCAGCAGGTCAACCACCAGGTCTCCAGCCCGGCCATCTTGACGGTAACGCTCTGCCACAGACTGGAGGAATTCCAGAAGGTAGCGGTGGTGTTGTGCACCACTGAACCTGAGGGTGCATTGTATTTGGGATAAGGTGGAAAGAGAGAGGGAGTATATATAACAATGGATGTTAGTATAGTAAGCTAGTGTTGTGCCCAGTCACCCAACAAAGTGATACGTATTGAGC
The DNA here is from genome assembly GCA_949130485.1 of Agelas oroides. NCBI lineage: Eukaryota > Metazoa > Porifera > Demospongiae > Agelasida > Agelasidae > Agelas > Agelas oroides. The sequence goes on from OX422185.1 coordinate 18,663,397, forward strand.
CTAACACCCACTTGCAATTCACTCTCACTAATGGAAAGTGTAATGCCACCAGATTGCCATGGAAGTCATTTGTATGTAATCTCAAGGAGTTAGGACTAAGAGGAGTCATTAGATGTAGATGGTAAAGAACAATAAGAGGAAGATAGCTGATCACCTCTTCACAACTGAACCGAACAGCTCCTTTAATGTGTCATCACTGATCTTCACTCTTGAAGGCACCTTATACTGTTTAAGATACTCTTTCACAAACTGCATATGATGCAAACAGTGGAGTATATCAAATATTATGTTACAACAAGAGGCATGGACATGATGCAAGATATGTGGCTGGACACATCACTCACCTCGTGGGGCCAAATTTGAAAGGCCTTGTAGAGAGAGGTGAATTGTTGCAATGAGAGATGCGAGAATTTGACACGTGTCTGTTCAACCACCTGAAAAAAGTGGAGAGATACCTATCAAACACTTCCTACCATAAGCCTGAAGCTATCTCCCCGCCCCTACATGGTCAATGATGTACTGTCGGTACTTCATTACAACACCAGTCTTGCCATGGAGGAACCTCTGAAGGATGTCTGGGTGGTGTCCAGTGACATCTACCAGCTGCAGCAGAAGATCGATCCATTTCCTGCACTCAGTATCAAATGTCTGTGGGTTAAATTTACGCTTTGACCACACTGTGTAGAGTGTATCCATGAACTTTATGCCCTAGGGAAAGAGAATGAGGGATGCTAGTTCCAATGGAGCATTTCTGGAAATGAATGTCCACACATACACACCTCCTCTAGAGTGCCTATGAGTGTTCCCTGCACACTAACAGCCTTGAATTTCCCCTGTCCAGCCTGCTTCAGCCAGGGATTATACACATTTTGCATCCTTGTGACAAAAAAGAAGAATTCCTTTTCCTGAGAAAAGTAAGATTCCAACTTCCTGATGTAATCACTGTGAAATTGTGTGTGTTTGAGTTTGGGGGAGGGGGTTACAGACTGTTGAAAGTTGAAACTACATTACAGGTACACATTTTAAAATACATCATGTGTACACCACTGAGTACCATGCACACCTGAGATGCTGGAAAGGTCTCACTCGTCCCTCACTGGCAAACAGTTTGGTGAGCAGCTCAGGGGAGAATGTTAGGTTGGAGGGCAGATCAACTTGCTGGCCAAAATCTAGGCCCTTCTTCACCTCTACCACCATCTGAGAATCCATTGGTAGATAGAAAATTGTTGTGATCACCTCGTTATTCCAGATATTCCAGATATTTGCTGTGTTCCATATCACTGTACCATTTGCATGCAGCCGCAGAAACAACGATACTTCCACAAAGGAAAAGGGTAAGAAAGGGAGAAGAAAGAAAAATGGAAGGGAAGGGAAAGAAGAGAGAGGATAATCATTACACTAAACTTGCATATAAAGTTCCGAAACATGTAGATCATGTATGATTGGAATTCACATCACATTGATCTTGAAGGATGGATACATACACATTCCGATACCAGCCTTAGTTCAGCTATTTGACTTACAAGGATGTATGTGAGTCAAGGGTTGAAGAATTTCGCTATCTGAAAGCACAGTCCCTTGTCTCATGGCTATAGCAAATGGTATACACTGTAAAAACATTTCAACCAAATTTTGGTTATCTCAATTGCATGCCTGTCGTGTATGTGACACAAAGTTCAAAGGATGCTTACAATTTGAACCAAAGTGTAGTTGAGAAGCTTCCCTCTTTTGTTAAATTAGGATCTTCTTGTAGAAGGTAATAGTTTAGTAATAGTAGGTAATAGTAATAGTTTGGTGTTTCTTTGATCCTACACTGCAAAAACAGGTTGGTTGTTTTGACCACAGAGTGGTTACCATGGTTGTAGACAAGCTGAAGAGATAGTGGTTATGAGAGGTTTACTTTGGTATTGAAGACTTACTGCATAAGGCAACCCAATACTCAGCTGCCCAGTTCATCTTACAACCACAATACACTGACAAAGCTCAGAACATCTGTGAAGGAGTCATTACAAATGGACTTCAAAGTAGCAGTAAGGAACTTGCATGTAACCCGATGAGGGAATCAAGGATGTTATGAGGGTTTTCAGTGTATTGTGGTTGTAAGATGAACTGGGAAGCTGCCTCTTGGGTTGCCTTATGCAATTACTCTTAAATACCAAAGTAAAGCTCTCACAACCACTGTTTCTTCAGTTTGTCTGCAACTAGGGTAATCACTCTGTGGTTAAAACAACCAACTCGTTTTTGCAGTGTACACATCTGCCCCTGGAGGAGTTCCTTGGTTGCATGGTTATGGTAGAAATGGCCGGAATCTAGCCAAATAGGTCTTCTGAAAAAAAATACTGATTAAATTAAAGAAGAAGCTCCTCAATGGACTTTCAAAAAAACTATTTGGTAGCATTCCTTGAATAATACTTACACTAATGCAACTAAGACAACCAAAAATATGGTTGAAGTAACCCAAGTGTTTTTATAGTGTAGGGTCTTGGCCAGATGACTCTTCACAACATGCGCAGAATATTATTAAAATTATCGCCACCCTTGAAAAGCTGTTTTCTAAACTGACATGTGACAATGCTGTGTTAGGATGTTGCATTATTTCCAGTCATTTGGTTCACTCAGTGGACATTCCTTCACTATGATGAAACCAAGGTGTACTATTTTACCCAGCTAAGGTGCGACACTATGTCATACAGAATGTTCAATCACTACGTATGAATCAAAATCATCCTTGCCAAGAACTGTAGGTAAGACCGCATTTTTTAGTCCAAGAATGACCTTGAGCAATCTCATTTCAAAATCTTTTCTGGGGAGCACTGCATGCAAGCTTCTGCGTGCTCATGCATGTAGTGTACAACACTACGCTTTTTATAAAGCTGCTATCAAGCAGCAAAGAAACGTTCAGCATACATGGAATGAATTCCTTGGGCCATTGGAGTGGAGCAAATTTGCCTTAGGTGGTCCTGTCACTGGATTTTATATCTCAGACTGTTCCTAGAGTGTTGGACAAACATTTTTGATGGAAAATTGGTCCTCCTGGACTAATTTCTTTGCAAAATACAGTTCACCAAAGCAAAAATAGATCTGGCCTCAAAAAATGGATGTTTTAGGCCTTTGTATGCAAATGTATGTCAGGTGAACCTCTCTCTGTTATGTACCTTGAGTTTATTGGAAACATGACTAGGTGTTTGCATTATCATGCAACCTATCTACTAGTTGCAACTCCGATCCAGCAGCATTTTATGTATGTAGCTTTGGTACCTGCTGTGTAGCTGTGTTGCACATCAGCTGTAGTAACATAAGCACAATCCCAAACTCACAGTTATAGCTATGTCGTCGTAAGCATATGATACGTGTTGCTATACACAAAAAAACAATATTCACAGCTTGATATCTCGCATTTATCCAAAGGTGGCAGAAGATATTTGAGATTGGGGGGACACTGATGGTGTGTGTGTAAGTATGCACATGCTAGGGGGTCTGGGGGCATGCTCCCAGGAAAATTTGATTAGGTGCTCTGAGATTGCTTCTGAGGCCATAGTTGTATCCAAAAGCCACTGGTCCGACTAGAGTAACTGGCAGGAGTAACACTGCTATCCGCCATGATGCACGCCAGTCATCACGAGGTGTTTCAGTTACTGTAGTCGACCTTGTACATGTCAAGCCTGTCTGACAAGGTGGGTGCCTTACAGGCAATTGATGGCCTGGAAGAGAACAGTTTCCACTTTGTACTTCACTTTTGAAACTAGCTTAGTGATCACTCACTGCAAAAGAGATCACAAAGGTCACCACACCTAACAGCTTAAAAGTGGGGGGGAGGCACTGCCTAGCAAAATCTCTTCAAGGGAGGAGGTGGGGGGGGGGGGGGGGGGGGGGGGGCATATGCCCCTGGTTTCCCCCCCCCATTTCCACTGTTTTTGTAGCTTCGTGCATCCCTTCACTTTCAGAACAGTCCAACTAGCTATGTACAGAGTTTCTGGAATCAAAGGTCATGTGCATATTAAACTTCTAATCTCCTGCTTTATGTGTACATGTGAGTCTGGTTTTGTGAGACTAGTAGTAGTAGTGGTAATGTAGGCTACTCTGATGCTACATGATAGTGTGAATTCGTATTGTCTGCTGTGAATATAATGTTTCAGTGTGCAAAGCAGTGACGTACAAGACAGCTGTGAATTTGGGCTTAAACATCTCTACAGATTGCCTGTAGTTGCATTTCTGCCATAACATTTGCAGTGTAATACAGCCCTCCTGGTTTTCTTGACAATGACACAGGAGATGTAGATAGTCTTTAGAAACGCTTTAACTTACTGGGCAGTGCAAATGCCCTACTCCTCACAACACAAACACATTCTGTTGATTTAAATGGATGTGAGAGAGAGCTTCTTGGATCAGACCTGAACCATTAAACATGTACTAGTTGCGTAGCCAGAAATTGTGAAAACAGCTTTCTAGAAGATCTTTTACACGTGTAGGGCACAGCAAAATAAATTTTTGTTGTTGTTGTTGTTGTTGATATTTTCATCACATTCAGGAAGCTCACTGCTTTACAGAATTTTAGCATTATAATTCCTAATGCACACCCTCTTACTACACAACAGCATTATCATCAAAGCACGACAACACCTTATGTGAATGATTATTTGTGAGACAAGTCCGTGACATTCAGGGAGTTCAATTGGGAACAGTATGACCACAAACCGCAATAATTTATTTTGGTATGTGTGTGTGTGTCTTCGCAGAAGGAGGTTCCTGGAAATTGTTGTGATATGCATTTAGCACATACTCACCCCACATGAAGCGTGTATAGACAAGTCTCTGTTTGTGATATGACTTGCTGTTGTATGAGATCGTGGCCATCTGAAAAGAGGCTTGCTGCAGTAGTTGAAACACACTGGTGGTAGTCTTACTGTCAAACTGCACAGCAAAGTCACACCTATAGGAGAGTACCACACACCAGGTTAGACATTTAGAGGAGAACATGCCCTCATACACTGTCACAAATGTTAATTCACTGTAAAAACATTTGGGTTACTTCAACCATATTTTGGTCATCTCAGTTGGATGCCTATTGTATATGTGACATGTCATAAATTCAAGGATGCTTCTTTGAATCAAAGTTGAGAAGCTTCTCCCTTTTGTTAAATTAGGATCTCCTTGCAGAAGGCCTATAAATCAGCATTTCTGGTGAGGTTTGGTGTTTCTTTGATCCTACACATCTGCCCCTGCATGGAGGAGTTCCTTGGTTGCATGGTTAGTATAAGTAACAGCATGGTTTCGAGTGCAATTTGGGATTAATAGCACGAGTGAATGGCTGTTAATTGCAGGAGGCGAAGCCGAGTGCAATTATGCCATTCATGAGTGCTATTAATCCCAAATTGTAGGAGAAAACATGCTGTTCCTTGATAAACTTTGGCTAGTTATGAGTATGTATGTGATGTGGTGGTTTATAGTATACAAGTTTACAGTACACTGTATAGTTTACAGCAAATTGTTGTCACTTACAAGTTACAAGTTTACATTATGTTAATATAGTTTACAGCTAATTGCTACTGACCAATCAGTGAGCTATTACACCTTGCACGGGTTTTGTAGTTTTTGTATTTTTTGTCCAATCAGAAGCTTTTCTACCTGTGCAATTACAAAAATAATTGCACACCTTTCTATGGGAGTAAATGTATTGACACTAAATAAGTATATGATTACAGTAGAAATGCCAGGAATGTGCTGAAAAAAGATACTGATTTAACTAAAGAAGAAGCTCCTCAATGGACTTTCAAAGAAAGCTATTTGGTAGCATTCCTTGGATAATAGTCACAGTGATGCAACTGAGACAACCAAGAAATATGGTTGAAGCAACCCAAGTGTTTTTACAGTGATATATAATCATTGTTGAAAATTATATTGTGAGTGCCTTAACTCCAGCAAAACTCCCACATAAATGCTCACCTCTGGAGGAAGGCCAGGAAGGTGGAGGCAATGAGCTGAGGATCCATGCTCTCCATCTTCTCAATGCAACTCTGGATGAACAACTTCATCTCTTCACACTGGTAAATGTGAAACTTTCTATAAGAAAATTCATTAAGGAAGAAGAACTATAAGTAAACAGTAAGTTCAAAGCAGGGTAGAACCATATCATTTTCTCACTTGCTCATCCTGTAGGCAAGTACCAGGTAGAAAGGAAAGTCCTGAGCAAAGGTCTCCGCTAGATGATGGTTGATATCCTCTATAGCTTCTTTAGTGTCACTGCTGCCAGGCTTTGCCTGAATGTAGAAGGATACCACAGGCACATGATCCTTTTTCCAACATTTTGTCTTTCTCACAAAAGTGTTCCTTAGTCTACAAGGTACTCACATATTTCTCATATTTGTGGAAGGTGGCCATAACCTTGTCGAAAATTGCAGAGTCTTCACAAATGATCAGGGGCTTCCCGCTGGTTAAAATGAGCCCCTTGAGCTCTGCCTTGAGGTTGAAAGGTGGGGGCTTCTCACCAAAGCCCAAAAAATTCTTGATACGCTGGCCAAGTCCTAGAGTTCATTAATCACAAAGAATTGCATACACACGTGAACTTTATTTTTTACACATTATAGCATAGTAAAATGAACACAACCATTGTTTGGGGTGAGCCGTGAGTGAGCCCCACACGGGTGTTGAATTGCATCGAGCCTGTGTGTATGTCTGTTTGTCGGTTGCACCGTGATTTCATAAATATTATAATCCTTAAATTATGTGTGAGAAACTGGATTTAATATGATTTTCGCGATGGCTTGTAGGCAACTGAAGCGTTGCATCTACTCAAGCATTGTAACTACTATACATGGACTAAGACTATAGGGGCACTACGTAGTGTAACTATATCATGGTTTTATATGACTGAGGATCTAGCTACTTTGCATGGGCTAAGCAGTAAGTTCAGTCATTACACTTTCAAAAAGTGTTAAAGATTACAGTTGTTGCAACAAGCTAGGCAGGCTTCTGAGATGGCCTGCATGCATGCCCCCATCCCCAAGCTTTCCTTGCAAAATCCTAGAAAAGAAGCTACTGTGTGTACTCGATGGCAAGTCAAACATGCCTCTACATAGGCCAAGGTCTGATGTTCAACCACATAGCGGTAGCATGAGGCATGTTTTAAACTCAAACTACAGTGACTGTCCCACCACAAGTACTAACTTTAGTTGTGTATCGTTGCTCAAAGCTGGTAGGATGAGTATCTGCACTCACTCATGCTCACCCCCACAATGTCCAAAGGGTAATATTCCATTGTCAGTACCACTTCCCACCCTGGTTGGCTGCACACACGGCAACACACTATACATCACACACTGACCTGGTTTTTTGGCAGCTGTCTGATCAGAATTGATATGGGCAAGTCCATCCCCTGTTTCCTGTAGGGTCCCCACAGGCATAGAAAAATGATCTACACTGATTCTTGCAAGCACATTCTTTTCACATTTCTCTACTGTGTTCAGCAGTGCCATCCCATCACCCTTTGTCAACAGCAGCACAGGATAATGGCCCTCTTGTGTCCCTGACAGAAATGCGGGGTGCAGGGAATAATTGTCACTTGTGTTGATCAGCACAACAGCCACTGCATGAGCCTTCTGGAACCCAGCAATAAGCTGTAGGAGGTTGTCCCCAGCATGTAACTCATGGCAGCGAATATGTGGATGCTCCATGTTCTCTGTGACCAGCAGCTTCCAGTCCACTGGTGTCAGCTTGTCCGTCAGTGGGGAGAGGGCATAAGCAAAGGACACAAAGGGGCGATCCTGACTGTCTAGCTTTAACTGCAACCCTGGGGGTACAAGTGAAGGTAATTTAACCGTATAATTAACAGGGGCAGTGAGATAGTTACCTTTCCCCAGCCTAAGCTTATTACATCACATGCTACTGGGGTTAAATCACAGTCAATTTGCTTATTACATACTCTTTTTAGAAAATAGCAAATGAAGGTTAGATACAAAAATTAAGCTGCTATGAGTTTCACAACTTGGCGTTCCCGACTTAACACTAAAACTTTTGAACATGTGAATGCAGTGTAAAGTCTGCCAGTCTTGCATGAATTGCATTCCTAAGCATGATGAATGTCTGCATGACAGATGTTAGCGCATAATTATTAAGCCACACCCCACCAACTGAGAACAGACACTGCAGTAGCCTCTTGCCATGGGCAACTAGTATACAGGTGGTTGATAATTGGACGATAGTAGGATCCAGAAAAGTGTTGTGCCAGATAAGGGAGGTACAAATTGTGATGAATAATTTGCACAGTTCCTGACTAATCAACAAAGCTATCCTTGAGGTCAGTTTACACATATGTGCAAGGTCATATTTAATAGACAGTTCATAGACAGTTTCTAGCATTCTTGACTATTTGTAGCTATTTTTTTTACCTGCTTGTTCCTTACATTCATAGCACAGATAACCATACAGTGTTACCAATGGTTATATGCTCTCACCATTCCTAACTGATTGAGGAATACTTGAGCTACTGTAACTGACTGGAGTCTCCTCCAGTCCCTGTTGTGCATCACTGTCTTGTGCCTCCGCCCCAGCAGAAGGGAGCGGAGGATGGGAGGTGGTAAGGGGGTCACCTCCCTCCTTCATTGCTGTCAGCTGCTGGTCAGTCGTTTCCAGTACCACAGCTGCAAATAAGTGTTGCATTAACAGATAGCACATCAATAGGTCAATTCCAATGACAAAGTCTCACCTATAGTAATGTTACTTCTCAAAACTGACTTTCAAGACCTACAAGATATTCTTTACTTACTTGCTCAGTGGATAGTTGTCAATGTTAAAGGTGCAAACTGCTTCTGTTACCAGAAATGTGTACTATTAAGATTAACTATCCTCAATGGCCAAGTGAAGTAAATGCACCAAAAAATTGTTCCTCGTTAAGTGTTGTAGTTGGTGCCCAGGCTATGGTCCTCAGTGTAGTTAAGGACTGGGTCTAGTAAATTTCCACTGTACAGATCAGTGATTTTCCATGCAGATTTCTTGGACAGTGATGTATTTATACCAGGCACTGGTGCACTGAATGAAAATAAGCTTTCATCACCTTCAATTTAATATTGTTAATTTAATTAGCTATGTCACATGCCAGAGCTAAGGGCCACCCAATACCATGCCCTCCAAGGTATGCTTCGCAAATTCCAACATTTTCCCCAGTGGCTACAGGAGGTTCTAAAAAGCCCATTCCTATCTATTTTTAGCTGCAATTCTTTGATTTTCGGCCTCTGACAACATTCATATATTTGCTGTTTCTCAAAAACAAATAGGAGTATCCAAAAGCGCCTCGGTAGGTTCTAATAATTTATGAAGAAATTGCAAAAAGTTAAACTTGATGGTAGATACGATCCTGGAAAAATGTTGGACGGTCAATCATGACGAGCGAGCCAAGTTGTGTGGCCATTGCTGCTGTTTGCACTGGAAGTCACATGGAGATCATGCACTCCAATGTGGCGCTGAGTTCCCGGGAAACTTTATAGTAACTGTTCTAAGTGTTATCTAGTGTTTGCTTCCAATGAAAAACCATTTCTTGGATGCAAGAACGGTATTTGAACGATTTTAGATTATTGCAAGCGTGTTGAGTCATTCTGAGCCTGACTTACTGTCCATATCAAGGGTTCGATGTCCCAGACTCTAAAATTGTCCAACTTTTTGACATGTCTTGCCAGTTCACGCCATCACAATCGTACGTATATACAAAGGTGTCTAGTCCACATCACGAATATAAGCTGGCACCACGGTGCTTTTTAGAACGGTAGAATCTCGAACGTCCTAGGCATGTAATAACGAAGCCACAAAGTATAACCACACATTGGAAACCTATATCACATGACAGCATAGTGCTAATTTAACATTCTATCAGCATTTCTATGGTGCGACTACATGTAAACCTAAAGGGAGCCAGTCCTTAACTACACTGAGTCCACCTCCATGGTTTACAGTTACATAAATCCCCCAACAGAAACATGAATATAGTTTGCATGTGACATTAATGTATAAGTTCCACCCATAATAATCGCAGTTCTGTAGGTTAATTGTTGTATTTTGGTGACATTCTTGGCTATAGTCAACATTCATGTATATCTGTTACACATTCCTTTGTGCACAAGATTCCAAGGATACTTCTAAGCAACACATGAATATTGGTGTTTAAACAAGAAACCAAGGACTGGGCCTACCACACTGCAACTGAGGTGCAATCAACTCTGGTGCATGCAGTCCCATACCTAGGGTATATTGCTACCATGGGTACCGTATTTCTTCAATCAGACGTCGCGGCTACTACTTTTTTTGCTGCTTGTCTTTGTGTGGCTACAATTCGAGGGTGGCGTTTATTTCCTTGGAAAACCTGCAGACATCAACGACAGCTGGATAACACAAATGGGCATTACAGTGACGACTGTTAGATGTAGTACGCACAACCCCTCAGTCTTGCTGTCAGCCGTGGAAACGAGTTGTACAACATGAACAGCTCTAGTGCTAGCCCGGTGATTGTCATTGGAAATTATTCGCACACATGTGCTGCGTATACAAGCCGCGGCTACTATTCGAGGGCGGCATTTATTTTGCACAGAGCTTCTAATTGTGCAGCTACTATTCAAGTGTGGTGACTATTCGAAGGCGGCATCTATTCAAAGAAATATGGTATATATGTTAATAGTAGAATTATCATTACACCAGGATTCTACTGGCACTGGCACACAATTTATACTACTAGTGGCTCAATTATTGTTGAACTGACTGCTTTCTTCCAGCCTTTTTACGCCAGATGACACAGTACATTGATCTTCAGCACTCTGCTCTTCAGTGCTCTGCTCTTCAGCGCTCTGCTCGTCACCACTCTGCTCTTGAGCACTTTGATACTCACTGTTTTGACTGTCAATGCTTTGACTGTCAGCACTATGATACTCACTGCTGCTTTGATCATCCAGTTCCTGTGAAAGCAAATTCTAATAGCTAGATCCTGAGCTAAGCATAGTTTACACAACAGCAAAGGAGAAATGTAGGTTAGTAACCTAGACTGAGGGGTCTACACAATTCAGACTCCTGAGCGAGGGTGTGGTTACTAACCTACTTAGACCATACGTTAATTACATTTTTGTATTAATTTCATGCATTCTACTACCAACAAAGTGCTGAATCACTACACATGCCATTTGTAGCATAAATAGTCATTGTAGCTTCATCAAGCCAGTTGTGGACAGTGCTACTCTTGCAAGCCAGACCCACTTCTGCAACAGGGGCCTGGCTTGCGAGACTAGGACAGTGCATAGTGAGTGAGAGGAAGCGTATGGCTAGAGCAACGGCTAGTGAGCGTCATAGCTGCTTCACCATCGTTGGGTGAGCCTGAGCAAGGAGCACACTGCTATGAATTAAGGTATACGACATGACACACTGTCATGAGGCTAGTACAAAAGTCCATGTTTTTGTGAGCACGCAGCTTGTTTTTATTCGTCTTGTGCATCGTCTTACCTTCAGGAAGTTCGGAGGTAAACCATCATGCATGCTAGTATGCCGCTATTCAACCTGTAGGCAGTGCTGTGACACAACCATCACTATATGTAGCTAACAGAAAGGTCTGGCTTATTGGTCATGCTGCTATCTCTGTTACTTGCTGCTTTCGGTGAGCAAGTTTGTCTACGTATACTCACAGTTCTCAGCATGTATTACTTTTGCTTCTATGAACAGGCTGTTTCCTACGCATGTAGCGTAGTATGTAAATTTTGTCAACATCAAGTTTAGCAATGTTGGTTGATAGCTATTTACTGACATTGTTCTATAGTTACTGTATTGTTCGTATACTTGGTTATAGAGGGATCTAAGCTGCAGTTAGATACCTGAGGGAGTCTAATTGCAGTTAGACACCTGTGAAGCCGTACAGTAGGCTGACTACTCAAATAAAGCACTTCCTGCCATCACAGACATCAAAGCTTCTGCCATTGATTATTATTCATGTTGATCTAAAAAATGGAAGTTACCCCAAGTACACACACAAAACAGACAGATATAAATGGAGCCAATTTTATCTTTCTCACATCATCACTTGTGTTGAAGTTCACTTGTTTACTGGAATCTGATGCTTGTTGCTGAAATTGAGGTTGGTTACTAAGACCACTGGGTGACCCTGCGTTTGTACCACTTGCACTGCTACATTCACTACTCAAGGAGGACTGAAGTTTCAGACTGATGCTGTTAGTGGCATTCCCATGTGCAGGGTTGTCTTCTGTGGAATTGAAATTATATAAGAGATTCTGAAAGGAACTTGCAGTCTGCATTTGCAAGACTGCATTATTATTGGACAGTGTTCACATGAGAGTATGGCCAACAAGATATGATTTGAATGAACGATAATCATAATACTTAATTTTAGTGGCAGAACAATTCAATTCCCATACAAAAGCATATGTGAGTGGTTCAAGTAAAATTCAAATATTAATGATATTCATAGATCACGTGCCAATTAAGGTGGGTGTGGCTGACGCCCACTGGGTAATATATGTACTAGTTAGTAATATACCTGCACATTTGTAGACGAAGAAAACCAACTTTAATATCCTGCAAGCCTTTCCACTGCTGTAAACCTCAAGTTTAATAGAACTTAAGTCATGTGACATAAGGTTTGAATTTTACTTGAACCACCCACATATTGATTGATGTATGATTTCCACATGTAGGTACACAAAACCTCTGGGTGTCTATAAACAGCAGGCAATAATGGTCAAAAAAGGTGGGGGGTGGGGGGGAAGAAATGTCCTCATGCAAAGAGGGTGCATTAGCAAGCAGTTTATGGCATTGAAAACATTCCCATTCATACTACCAGAACGCTTACAGGATACATTGAGCATGTGTATGCACTTAATAGATGGGAACAAATTGCTCAGTACTATGGCATGCCAAATTCCATAGTAAGAAACAAATTGCTAATTGCTAACAGTACAATAAATGCCAGTCCGTAGTTAAGCTCCATTAACAACAGTGCAATATAACTGTAATAGTTATATCCCTCCCTGGGGGGTGATCGTTTTACACATTTGTGTCGGGCGTAGCCCGACACCAATGTGCAAGACCACACCCCGGGAGGGATATAACTATTTTATAACCTGTTACCTAGGCAACATCTCTGTAGAAGAGAGATATGAGCAACAATCTTATATGTTGCCTAGGTAACAGGTTATATCTATTACATAAATGCCAAATAGTGTAGCAACATGTTTTGCTTGTACATGTAAAGTGTAATAGCTCACTGATTGGCTGAAAAACAGACTGTCAAAGTGCATAAAGTGTAATAGCTCACTGATTGGCTGAAAAACAGACTGTCAAAGTGCATAAAGTGTAATAGCTCACTGATTGGTTGAACAAGTGTGCAAAAGTGTAATAGCTGACTGATTGGCCATTATACCTACAAATCCCCACATGCAGACAGGAAAGTGATAAAAGAATGTCCAGGGTGTAGTGAGGAGGGGTCCTAAAAAGCTGAACAGTAATTAGAAGCTTTCTAACCCAGCTAACCACAGTAAAACTCTCCAAATTTGCCATGTGCTAAGCATGTGAAACAAGCCCTAGAAAATTTCTGGCTATGCCACTGCTTCCACTTTACTCTTCCATTCTTGAGTGGTGTCATCTTTCAATTCAAGTTCAACTTCATCCAGGTCTTTGTCACTACATTCTAGGTACCTTGCAACTGTTCACTGGGTCAGGAATTGCACAAATGTGTTCATCACTAGAACACTCACCGAGCTTCTCGGGACATATTTCTGCATCCTCAGCTGAACTTTCTGTTGACGCCATTGCTTAGTAGCAATAACAGAAGTTTTTCATCCTATAATGGAAACACAAAATGATATGAGTAACAGCTAAACTTCCAAAGGATATAATACTTATGTGCTACTGCAGCCACTTGGTTTAGGGGGCATCTCCAAACATCATTTTCATGCTTAGGCGTTAGTGTCATGAGGATGAAGGGGGAGGGGCAGTCCGGGCCATGACATTAAATTTCGCTGCGTTTTTCACGCGTCCGTTATTTTCTGAATGTCAAATTTAGCTCCAATGCAATCATAATATATAGCACGGGTATATTAATATTATTATTATTCTTAATTAATATGGTATACACACCGAGAAGGGTGCAAAGATACGGGTACGTAGCCTGAATTATGAAGATATATAGCAGCTGATTAGCCTCGTTCCCAGGCCTTCCCCGGCTCCAGTTTGTTTTTGCATACTGCAAGCGATCAAAAACTGGAGCCGGGGAAGGCCTGGGAACGAGGCTAGCAGCTGATACAATTTCTTCCAGTTCACTGTGGCTGAAATGAGGAATAAAAGTGTGAGTAGAGCGAATTTCTCTGACTAGGTTACCAATGGCAATGTGATCAGAGGAATAAGACTTACAATGAGTAGAGCCATACAAGTATTAGCAACCCATGACGTCAAATGCAGTGTTAGAAGCGTTTTTAGACGGTGTGAAGACAGTGCATAGCACCTAGTCTCACGAACAGAGTCAAAGAAAGGGCTGCAAAGTTCAGAATTGATGATGCACCAATTGTGACATCCCGAGTCCTTACCTGAGGCAGCATAAAAAAAAGTCGCCATGCATGCTAAATACATAGCTATTCAGCTTGCACACTCGAATCATGTAGCTAGCAAACTGAGGTTCACCACCCTTGTACCTCAGAAGAAAGCTAGCCACTCTCTATACAGTAGGTTCTCGCGCTGGAGATGCCCTTCCAAACAGTCTTTATTCTCCTCAATAGATGGTGCTGGCTGCATGATTGATGATGTACTGATGTCCACTTATACAAATTTACTGCTTGACAGTTCTGCCATATCATGCCAAATTGTGATAAAAGATAGAGTGGCACAATTCGCCCATGCAGAATGACAATATACAAGATATTACTAGTATGCCAGTACCAGTTTACCTGTTTGTAAACTGGTACTGTATAACAACATATATATCCCACCTACTATACTTCATGCATAGGCCAGAGTGGACTTTAACTGTCATAATTTGTCCCCTCAAGGCTACAAGGGAAATTATGGCTCATAATTCCCTCTCCATGTATTTTTAGTTTACAGTCTACTACATTGTCCGACTATAGTACAGATTTTACATCTGTGACAGTAAATAATATTGAAGTTACTGTAAACACTTGCACATGTACAGATGTGTTTACAATAATAGCAACAAAGGGCCAATCAGGTGGGATATATAATAATTATAGCACAGGTGGCCAGGGATTTATGGCTGTAGTAAACAAACCTCGTCCTCGGGCTACGCCCTCGGACTCGGTCTGTTTACTGCCATAAATCCCTGGCACCTATGCTATAACTATTACATATACTCCACTTCACCCTTGTTTCTGTGGCAACAGGTGGGTATTATTTTCCATATACTGACAGGAAGTTGTAGATTCTGTAGATTCTGTTCCATATACCCCAGAAGTTGTAAAAAGATGTTTCCTATAAGCTACTTTGTTTACAGTGTAAACTACTTTACATGTTTACTAATAACATACCTTGTTTACATTGAAAACTACCATGTGTGTTTACTAACAACAACAAGGATCAATCAGAGTGGAGAATATAACAGATAAACCACAGTAGACAGGGGTTTATGGTCCATAAACAACCCTTGCCCTCGGGCTCCGGTGGTTTATGGACCATAAATCCCTGTCTACTGTGGTTTATCTATTACATAAAAACATACAAAGTCTAGAAATACTAACCTACAAAAGACATATTTTACCAGCTAAAGATGGTGATGCAACCACCTCTTAAAACAAAGGTAAAATGGCAGTTATTCATTTATCGGAAATGAATAATTAGATATGCGGTCATGAGGGCAGGGCTCTAATTAGAGTATTGTCGCGATCGTGGTGAAGTGTTTACTCAAGGACAGCGTTGCTGTTTGAAGAGTCTCTGGCTTCCCGTAAGTGCAGTGATGAATATCTGTGTTGCTCCAGGCTGCTGTAGTAGATCAGACTGAAAGAAACAGCAGTCTTTAGATGGTCTACACTCTGTAAAAGGACTCACTAAAGTGTTGGGTTCATCAGATAATTCGGTAGGAAGAACCTACTGTTAAACTCTAGCAATGGAGTGTGCAGCAGGCATTTTTATGAATCCCCATTTTGAGATGTAAAGGGTGCCCCACCACTACAGCTAGCTACACTGTACACAGACATTACCATGTACTAGAGTAGTCTCATCCCCAAACCTCATCCGGCGCGTCTATCGCTTCTAGTATAATGTGTGCAATACTGAAAGCGATCTGCATTGGGGTTGGTTTGGGTCTGGGACCGAGACTAGTACTAGAGATGAGTATGAAGATAGCAATGAGCTGCAGTAGTGTTTGCAATGAAGTAAACATTAGCGTACTGTATATGGTAAAAATGATGAGGACTCATTGAGGAAGTAAGCTAGCTGGAACTTGGCAAGTTGCCTCATTCCCAGGCTCTTCACCACCTCCAGTATGTGGAAGGCCTGTGAGATCTCATCATGTGCAATCAATGATGTCAGGTGGACAGAGGGGCCCAGGGCCAGGGTTTGATTCCAGCAAGTCTTTTCACTATTTCCTCATAACATCTAACATGTGTTTAATCTTATTTCATCTAAGTTTTACTTACTAGTGATTACGTATGCTCTACGTAGGGTTCCAATCTTAAGGTATGAGAAACGTGGCATGGGGACAAACGTGGCATTTCCTTTTTGCTGAGACAAACAACTCTCTGAGTCCCTATACAAGTTTATGGTTGTAAATAGGTTAAATCATCCTTTCTGATGTGCATAGGATGGGAACCCAATATAAAATGCTTCTTTGTTATTAAGTGCTTGTAGCTGAAACTGAGATCATTACCCTTTGCTTCAGCTTTAAAGCCACGTCAAACTAAATTGTAGTTTATTTCCTTCACTGTGGAAATCACATGCAAAAAAATTGATTTTGAGTGGCCAGCTCAGCTACTCCTCCAGCTAGCTTACCTTCTCAATGAGTCTCATCGTTTTGACCATATATGCTAATGTTTACTTTATTGCAAACACTACTGCTGCTCATCGCTATCCTCATACTCATGGTGTTGTCTTAGTCTCGCACGCCCACTTCCGCAAAAGAA
The DNA here is from genome assembly GCA_949130485.1 of Agelas oroides. Lineage (NCBI taxonomy): Eukaryota > Metazoa > Porifera > Demospongiae > Agelasida > Agelasidae > Agelas > Agelas oroides. The sequence goes on from OX422185.1 coordinate 18,680,502, forward strand.
GGGAAGTGTCTGGTGAAGTGCGTATACAAGCCATGTCCTACTGGAATGCAATTAGCTGGATGACGTAACCAGATTTCAAATAATGCACGAATTACAATTTACATGTTGCAGAGTAAGCACGCTCCCCGAGAAGTAGCTCTCTTTCACCCTTTTCAAGACTGCTACTGCTACTCAAACAGTGATGTAATGCGTCATGTGACAAAATACTGCAATGTGATTGTACTGCACTGTACAGTGTGGTAGGACACGGCTTGTATACATACCCTTCCCTTCTTTTGCGGAAGTGGGTCGGGCCTGCAAGACTGGTGTTGTCTGTGTACTAAGGATCTTCCTGGACGCCTGTGTACAGTGTAGCTAGCTGTAGTGGTGGGGCACCCTTTACATCTCAAAATGGGGATTCATAAAAATGCCTGCTGCACACTCCATTGCTAGAGTTTGACAGTAGGTTCTTCCTACCGAATTATCTGATGAACCCAACACTTTAGTGAGTCCTTTTACAGAGTGTAGACCATCTAAAGACTGCTGTTTCTTTCAGTCTGATCTACTACAGCAGCCTGGAGCAACACAGATATTCATCACTGCACTTACGGGAAGCCAGAGACTCTTCAAACAGCAACGCTGTCCTTGAGGCTTGAGTAAACACTTCACCACGATCGCGACAATACTCTAATTAGAGCCCTGCCCTCATGACCGTATATCTAATTATTCATTTCCGATAAATGAATAACTGCCATTCACAATTGAGAGCATCAAGGGGAATTCTATTCTGTGCCCCAAAGTTTAATGGCGATGCTGTGCTACCAGCTTTGGCGCAATGACAAATTAGTACCACAAAAACCTTGGGCAGGGCTAAAGGCAGACAAGCCTCAAGTTCATGGTTAGTGATGTCAGAGTTTCCAAAAGTATGTAAATATTCTTCTACACAGGCCATTTCTCCACAATGTCTTAATGTATTCACATCAAATTTGATATAGAGGTTCTTTAGAGGCTTGGGTATATTTCCTTGCACAGCTTTGTTAAAAATATCTGCCTCGATCAAAACTACACACAATTTTTTGTCACATCTCGCTACTTTTCTGCAAATTGTTGAAGTATTAAGACATTTTGTGATGCTGCTCACAGTTACTTCAATATTCAACAAAGCACAACCAGTTCTGTATACTAGAGTAGTTGTCCAATGGGATGGTACAGGTTTTTGATTGGAACCTTGCTCCAACTTCCCCGGAAATGCAACTATTTATGGCCACAAAATGCCGTTTTTTAAGCATTTATCAAGCCTAGTGCAAGAATTATACTAGATATCTAAAAGCCACAACCTTCATTGGACTGAATAGGTACAGACTATCCTTCACAGCGAGTTTCGTTCTGATTGGGCTTACAGCGGCTTCCGGAAAGGTAGTGACCGGAATATTGTGCTAAAATGACGTAGAAAAAATTTGGCAAACCGGTTACATTTCGAAGACCGTACCGCTTCCTGTATTCACCCAATCTCATTGATATGGGTACCGTTGGAATCGCCATTTTATGCTCTTTTCGAAAATAAAGGTTGTTGTTGTGATAAACGAATTTTGATTTTCACCCCGACATCGCTATCATGGTATCGACGACTTCATCGCCTACGTTGAACACACATGGCTGGGTGGTCAATTTGCTCCAGCCAAGTGGAACGTGTATTCAGAGGAGGACCTAGAACTAACAATAATCTTGAAGGGTGGCATAGCAAAGTCAAAAAAATTGCTGGTAAGAATCACCTGAACATTTTTGGGATCGTAGAACTCTTTAAGAAAGAACAGGCTTCAACAGAAGTCAAAATTAGGCAGTTGATGGCAGGAGGGACCAGAAGGAGACAGGCACCACGTCGAATCAAAGCCATTGTAGACAACTTTGACAACTACACCATCATAGACTATCTATTAAACAGCTCTTAGCTGGGTAGGCAAGTAAATACATTTTTAAATTTTTGCACAGAATCAAAAACTTAATGGTAGACAAAACAGGTTTAGACGAACCTAAAGTACAGTCGATTGCGGCTGCGTTCGAAATTTCCGTGAATCCGTCCATACGTTACGCTCCGTGACGTCGCGTAACATACACAAAATGCGCACAAGCCACACCTTTAATTGCATGCCTGAAGCGTGACAAATATACATATAAATGATGTAAGAAAATGAAAAACAAAACAACGAAGATTACAATGGTTGTGGTGAACAGGTAGTTCTAAATGTCTGTTCCCTATTGTGAGGACACGATTCTGCCCTCTGAGCAGGTGAGGTCAATAGCTTCCCCAATCATACCAGCTGGGTGATGGTATGAGGACCTTGATCCCCTGATGCACATAATGGCAGAGCGCAGTAGTGAGAAGCTGAGTTTGCAGCGAATCCAAAATAGAGCTCTGCTGTAAGGCTGGTCGCGTTTCTCTGCGTACACAAAATAACTCTCTGCGTACACAAAATAACTCATTTACGGTACGTACATACACATATACATCTATATCCTGTATGTATCATGAACTGCCAAAAGGCGGTTGTCATTTCTGGACGGAACCCACTGACAGTGAAAGGTGCGTGCTGACTGGCGAGCGTATCAGTTCTGATACAACTTCGAACTGACTGGTGACAGACGGCCAAATGGACACCGGAATGTTTGATGGTTCAGTACCTGGTCCTTCTTGGGACCCAGAACCTGGACGTGCGTATTATCCAAGACCTTACTACAAGAGTATGAACACCACTTTGGACACATTAAGGGGTTCTCCAAAATAACTCCGACAACATGCAATTCACTGCGTAGACCAAGGCCTGCAATCCAAACTTTTCCGTAGAGACAGAGGGTCCACAGTTCCACTTTCTTCAAACAATCGGTATATACGGTGCACCATACTTACCGCTACGTTTATATGTTTGCGCTATCAGTATCATGCACAAGTGGCAGGTTTATCGCTATTCTCTGGTCACGACACAATCCACCAGCGCAGGTCATTGAATAGCCTCTTCCTGGCTCAGCTGACATAACTGACTCTATACTGTTCAAAGTCCCACCTCTACGCGTGGGCACGCAAACTTGCGTAAAATACGCGTAACGGAATTTTCGAACGGAACCGCAATCGACTGTAGACGAAACGGCAGTAGACGAAATAGCAGTAGACGAACCAGGACCACACCGGCGCTATGTATACAAAAGTTCATTTTGAGATGCCTGTAATATCCTGGCCGGCCGGTATTAATCCTTTCTTCACAAAGAATATACAACACTGCTTATATAGCAATCCTAGTTACACCTAAGCCATAGGCAAGTACAAACAAGAGCTGACACGTATAACAATAGCAATTAACACACAGAGTGTAAACTATAGTACTAACGAAGTGCTAATACTGTAGAGTCAAGATACTACAATGCCCACGTTGACCGCGTGACCTGGTGGGCCCCAATCCTTCTACCGCTAAATTTCAGGTTGTCCGCACAATAAAGATGTTTCGAAGTGACACAGCGCCTGTACTAAACATCTTTCGGATATCGTCTTTAGCGCTCTGTCTATGTTACGTCTTCATTGATCGCCGCTGAAATTCAATTTTCATTACCGTTACAGCGAAAAACCCAGCGCCCTTGGACTGTGTTATCCACAACTTGGTAAATTAATATGAAAAAAGAAACTCACCACATGAAAAGGCGGACCCTGCCGCTCAAAACACTGACATGCCCTTAGAAACGGGCGGAATCAGCTAGCCGGTTAAGTAGCGATGGTAAACACAAGATAAACACATTCATTAGCATGTGGTGCCACAAGTCTGCGACAATTATGGGGTGCCGTTTGTGCCAAAACTCCTATTTGAGCGAACATTTACGAAAACACACCGATGTTTACTAAATCATAATTAACCTTACGGGTAGCCTCGTTCCCAGGCCGTTCCCGCCTCCAGTTTTTGATCGCTTGCAGTTATACTGCAAGCGATCAAAAACTGGATGTTTAGTACAGGCGCTGTGTCACTTCGAAACATCTTTATTGTGTGGACAACCTGAAATTTAGCGGTACAAGGATTGGGGCCCACCAGGTCACATTATAAACGGGGGCATCTCAAAATGAACTTTTGTATACATAGCGCGGCAGTTATACTGCAAAAACTGGAGGCGGGAACGGCCTGGGAACGAGGCTACCTTACGGGGAAACGTGTCGTTTGCGTGACCCATTCCGGATCCGGTGTATAGTCTAAGCATAGATAATAGAGACTCGGAACCTTATCTATGGTCTAAGTTCACCCTGTTTGAAACGGTTTCCGCTTACGTCACCTTAATAACTATATTGGGTAGATGCTGGTATTATGAGACAGCTAAACTGAATGACTACTCATTAGTGTAATGTATTTTTTCAGTTCCATCTAAAGGTTTGAAACATTTCTCCTGAGAATGTACCACTTATAAAATAAAATTCGTATTTTTCCTCCTGTGGTTCTAAAAGTAAGAGCCTATGAAAATCACTCTTGCATGTATTATGAGTCGACTGCTGGTATTATGAGTCACCTGGTGCGTTGTTGATTGAAACATTTTCAGTTGGAGTTCAAACTGTATCCTAGCATTTAATAACCTCTCTTTGTGCTGATAGTAATTTTTCTTCACTAGAGCACCTTCCATTCTAACATGGTATTAATGTTAACATACACTGTTCAGGGTTCATAGTTTGGGATCCCTAAAATCATCAAACCTTGAAAAATACTACAGAGTAAACACATTTTGATGGGAAAGTTGCTATATAATGGCACCCGTATGTACTCTAAATGGACGTCGAGTTTGGAAATTTTTGGAGTAAAAGTTACATGTGAACCCATAATACCCTCTGACTCATAATACCTGCATCTACCCCGTCGGACTGTTCTGTACGTACGGCGCGCGCGTAGCAATAAATTAGGATACCGTAATTCCTAATTGAACGTATATATGCGCATGTGCTATTCACTGTGAACTTTGAACTCAGCCGTTACGGTGCTAGTTATCGAACTTTTTTGTAACCAAAAATAAAGTCGTGGAGACTGATTTACAACTAACGAAGACGGTGAAACTACGCAAAAATACCTTGCGAAGGGCGACTCGAAGCAGTTTTTGCGATATCACCTTCCGTTGCAACGTTATGACCCGTTGTTTCAAGGAAATTTGGTAAGACAGTAAGTTTTTCTCATTCAAAACTTTCTATTTCGAGTACCATTTACCGTAGCTGCAAAAACGTTTCGAGCCGCCCTAGAGTTTATTAATGCGCATCTCCAACAGCGAGATCAAGTCGCTAGCGTACTTCGTACTGTAGATTTTTGGTTAATAGTCTGCGGGGACATTCGTGTGCTTACTGTGGCTACAAAGTGAGCTATTTCAACGGTTTTTCCTGTACACATTCGCTACCCTCCCTGCTTCATATTCAGCAGGTTTTGTTGTGCTGGGATGAATTCTGTACGAGAAATTTTATGTTGATATATTTCATAAACCACGCCCACCGGGACTATCCCGCCACCTTAAATAGGTTCCTGTTTAGTACAGGCCGAATGCCGCATCCGGTGGGTGGAGCTATGGGCGTGACCTTGTCTCACTGCTGTGAAAAGGGGATGCACCCGAATTTTGACATCATCTTATTAAATATTCGTAAGACAACTTCGGCTGGTATTTGTATGGCTGTTGTACTTTGACCTCGACTGCTGACTTGCTTGCTTGGCAAGGCACGCAGCCAACTGTTCTACAGCTCTTCCTAAGGTATTCAGTAGAGATTTGCAAGTGTACCAATGCATCAGAACTCATAAGTTGACGTAAAACTGCCTACTCTGGTACTAGTCTCGCAGGCCCGACCCACTTCCGCTAGAGAAGGGAGAGGGTCTGGTGAACAGCGTATACAAGCCGTGTCCCGCCGCACTGTACAGTGCGGTACAATCAGATTGCAGTATTTCAACGTCCGGAGGGATGGGCCCAATTGCAACTGTGGTCTACAAACGGATTGCCACCCTCATCGCAGAGAAACGCGACCAGCCTTACAGCAGAGCTCTATTTTGGATTCGCTGCAAACTCAGCTTCTCACTACTGTGCTCTGCCATTATGTGCATCAGGGGATCAAGGTCCTCATACCATCACCCAGCTGGTATGATTGAATGAGTAGTCCTTTGCCTGTTTAAATGCTTTCCTTCCCTTTGTCCATCTGTGTTGTTGTAAAGTCCTTTGATATCATGTACATATAATAACTTTACAGCAAAGATTTGCTTATGTAGTGGTTAATGATATTATTGAGTTGTGTATAACTCACACTCTGAGTACCTGGAAGACTTACCCGTCAAATAGTTGGCTGTATAGAGTCACTAAAATTCCTTTGGATCATAATCAGTTCATTTGAAGTCACAGTGATCAAGCATTAGCCAAAACATGTAAGAGGTTCTTGGACAGAATTTCAGGTATGATGGCTGTAACTGTAAGTTAGTCATACCTTAGTAAATGATTGGGTGATTCTGCTACTTACTTCAAATGCAAAATACCTGCTTAATAATGTAGGAGGTCAATAAGGTGTCACTAGATTTTTATATCGAAGCAAAAAAAACAAACAAACACAAAACAATAGCCCAGGCTGGCCTGATAATTCAGTTTGCACTTTGTGTTATTAATATGCTATGGTATGCCTAATTACACATGTGGCTATATAGATAACAGGAAACACATACCCAACATAGGTGTGTGTGGTGTGTGTGTGTGTGTGTGTGTGTTTGTGTGTGTGTGTGTGTGTGTGTGTGTGTGTGTGTGTGTGTGTGTGTGTGTGTGTGTGTGTGTGTGTGTGTGTGTGTGTGTGTGTGTGTGTGTGTCAGGGGTGAAGCAACTACGAGGGTCTGTTGGCATACTCCCCCAGAAGAGTTTGGAATTTTTGAGCTTCCCAGGTCGATTCTGAAGCTACTTTAGGTCATAACATGGAAGAAAGTATAGTACTTTGACTCGTTAATTGGTTTAATTGTTTCTGCGGGGAAGGGTAGGGTATAAGGGTCGGGGTAGGTTTTGTTTGCGCAAATGTTTCTGCGGTTTGTCCCTCAAAGCTTATACTTAAGTAGTTGCTATAACGGAAAATTGTTGGAAGACTCGGTCTTTCGCACTGTTCAGCTAACCCTACACTGTGGTAAAAGTGGGAGGTGGTATAGATCCTGCAACTGAGGTAAAGTTAAATTAACCTCTAGTTTTTTTCCAGTGTAGAGTGGAGTTGATTGATGCCTAGTTTGTCCTATTCGAAGTAGTTTTGGTCTCTTAGGTTTGAAAAGCTAAGGCGATTGACCATCAAGTTGATATTCAGTTGGGTGTAAACTAGATTTCCCCATTCTAGTCCTGCACAGAGTGTACCAGAGTTACAAACTAATTTGTTATTCAGAATGTACAGGTGGAGTGGAGTTGATTGATGCCTAGTTTGTCCTATTGGAAGTAGTCAGTTGGTCTCTTAGGTTTGAAAAAGCTAAGACGATTGCCATCGAGTTGATATTCAGTTGGGGGAAACTAGATTTTCCCGTTCTAGTCCAGCACAGAGTGCACCAGAGCTACAAACCAATTTGATATTCTGAATGTACAGGTAGAATGGAGTTGAACCTAGTTTGTCCTGTTTTGGTCTTAGGTTTGAAAAAGCTAAGGCGATTGACCATTGAGTTGATATTCGGTTGGGTGTATTTTTCCGTTCTAGTCCAGCTGTGGATGTACCAGAGTTACAAACCGATTTGATATTCTGAATGTACAGGTATACTGTGAAAACTTGGAGGTTGATTTAACCCAGAAAGGTCATCTCAGTTGCAGTCTGGATTCATCTAGGTCCAGGCAGTGGCTCACTTCCTTTTGCCAGGGTTTAGGGTTACACCCCTTGTCCAGTGGAGGTCAATAGATTGGGTTGCAAATGAAATTCATTTTGTGATTGCATATTTGCACCAAAAGGGGGTGGAACTCTCACTATATTCATGTATTATTGGATTGACTCTGAAAAATATTCATGCACTATTGGCTAACCTTTGGGCAGTATTTATGTGCCATATTGGAACTTTGAGTACACAAACACTGTAGCTAACCCTACACTGTGGTAAAAGTGGGAGGTGGTATAGATCCTGCAACTGAGGTAATCTATTTTGGGTTAAATTAACCTCTAGTTTTTTTCCAGTGTAATAGAGTGGAGTTGAATGATGCCTAATTTGACCTAGTAGTTTTGGTCTCTTAGGCTTGAAAAGCTAAGGCGAGACCATCGAGTTGATATTCAGTTGGGTGTAAATCTAGTTTACACCCAACTGAATATCAACTCGATGGTCTCGCCTTAGCTTTTCAAGCCTAAGAGACCAAAACTACTAGGTCAAATTAGGCATCATTCAACTCCACTCTATTACACTGGAAAAAAACTAGAGGTTAATTAAGCTATTGACCTCACCTGCTCAGAGGGCAGAATCGTGTCCTCACAATAGGGAACAGACATTTAGAACTACCTGTTCACCACAACCATTGTAATCTTCGTTGTTTTGTTTTTCATTTTCTTACATCATTTATATGTATACTTTGACCTCTGGAATTACACTTTTTCAGTTCTATTTTTAGTACGGATTGCAGTATTTTGTCACATGACGCATTACGTCACTGTTTGAGTAGCAATAGCTGTCTTGAAAATGGCGAAAGAGAGCTAGGGAATCTTTTCCGCTACTGCAGAAGCTGTAAAAACACTTTGACTTTACTTCTTGGGGAGCGTGCTTACTCTGCAACAGGTAATTCAAGAGTGCATTATTTGAAATCTGGTTACGTCATCCAGCTAATTGCATTCCAGTGGGACACGGCTTGTATACGCAGTTCACCAGACCCTTCCCTTCTTTTGCGGAAGTGGGTCTGGCTTGCGAGACTACTCTGGTACATGCACACATAGCTATTGAAGTTCTTTAGACTCTCCCTCCTGGGGCGACAGGCCTGTGTTTCATCGTGAAAGGTTTGGTTGGTGACATTGACAGATGAAAATGTGTTGGCCAGCATTATATGTTGGATCTTTGTCTTTATCACAGTGAAGGAATTATGCCTATGGAGTGAACTGAAATAAATAGCTGCATATCAGTGTGTGGTCACCTACATGTCACGTGGATTGCTTTTAATCAAGCACTCACTCAGGCTCGTCCCAGGGCGATGCAGCATCCCACTAGTATACACACGCTGCATAAGGCTAGGTAGAACTCATTTTCAGATGCAATAATCTAAGAAGGGCAAGGTATACACAGACTGAATAGGAGCAACTCAGGTATGCCTGCAATGACCATTGTCCATTTATCTGTGGGTAAAAGCATTATTATATAAAACTAACGCTTGTACAACATCACCACAGTTGGGGGGGGGGGGGAGCCACATTCCTGTGGAATATGATTGTGTGTTCTACAGAACATTTAGAGTTATAGTTAATTGTCATACTCAAAAGTGACACATGCACATTATGGTGGACATGTTCCTGATTGCTCATGGCTGTCCTCAGCATCTTTAAATATCACTACCCTTGTAAACGGTTATACCTAATGCTTTAGCCTCATTCCCAGGCCACTCCCAGATTTTCTCTCGCAGCTGTGGATCTCCAAGGCTGCAAGATAAAATCTGGGAGTGGCCTGGGAACGAGGCTCAACAGCTCTCTTAACTGAAAAGTCAGAGAATGAACTGGTCTAGTGCACATGCACATTCAGTAGTTCGAGTATGACAACTAACTTAAAATCTCTGTGTTAACTATCAACAAGATCTCTGAAATTTTTCTGTGTGTGTGTGTGTGTGTGTGTGTGTACATGTCAGTAGAGTTAAACAACCTCTTGAGAGGTTATAGTGCATTGGCCCACCTTCTACATAAGTATACTTCATGTTGTCATGATGGTGGAAGGTTTTACACCATTGCCATATCCATTAAGACAGTGTACAAGAGCTGGGAACTGTAGATATTTTACAGTTGATGAAGAAACAATGTCTTTTCACTCTGTATACACTTGCATTAACTTCCCTGTTCTTGTAGGACATTCATACATGTGCTTTGTATTTGCCCATGCATAGTTGGCTGTCATGAGGGATATAAGTATTGTACTCTTGAACAAAAGATGCTTTAACCACTGTCTTTGCCACCTGGAACTTGCATGGAGTATTGTAACAATCGAAGTTGCTCTAAGGGCTGGGAATGATATATAGGCCAACAATAGTTGATGAGTCACATGACAAGGAAAAGGAACAATGACTTTTGCTTTGTATTGTGCTTAACCTTGGTGTAAGTAAACTTCCCAGTCTGCCGGTTGTAGCAAATTCATTTGTTGTAGCTACTCCATGCATGAGCTTTGCATTTGACCATAGTTGGGTGTCGATCAGAAGGATGCCTTTGCAATCTGGAGTTTGCAGTACTGCCACAATTAAAGTTGCTATAAGGGATGGGAAATTTACATAGTGTAGGCCACGACAACTGGACAACCACCAGCCCTCACAATCCTCTATATGTACTGCACATGTGGTACTGAAATGCCTCAGTCATACACCACTCTGTATGTCCAGTCAGAACTCCGTTAGTGGTTGACAGGAAAATTCTCTCCATCAGGAGAGAACCATGTTGAGTGGTTTTTTCAGTCTAAACACTTAGAACTCTTGCCTCGTGTTGGAATAAGGTGAAATAGAGGAAAGTGAAAAGGCCGGCAGCTGCCAGGAATGCAGATGGTGTTCCTTGAGGAAAATCTTCCACATATAAACCAAACAGCCTACCAGAAGTCAGTATCATGTGCAGTGCAGATGCCATTTTCGCTACACAAGAGGTCATTGCACGATACATGAGAGGAGGCAGTAAAGTATAATTATGTGATTGTATGACCTGCAGAAAGCTTTTGACACTGTAGAATACCCCATGCTTCTCAAGAGACTGTACAAGGCTGGAGTGAATGGTAAGATGTGGAGACTTCTAAAAGATTGGTACATGGGAGGTTCAGGAAGAGTGAGAGTTGATGGACGATTATCAGAGGAGTTCACAGTACAGAGAGGGGTGAAGTCAAGTCTAGCTTGAAGCCTCTGAAGATGGTTACATTCAAGCACCTGTAGTATGTGAACACAATGCAATCAAGACCAGACTTGCACCAAATGAAAGATCCGTCTCTGTGCTTTCTGAAAATACTCACATGATGGGTGTCAGATTTGGAGCTATAGGTCCGTGAAGTTAACCATGTTTTATGGTTTTGTTGCACATGGCTAACTTTGTGCAATCATATCTCCTGAACCCTACAAGCTTAGCTGCTATATGGACATGGGACTCATACGTCTATAAAGGTGTGTAAAAAGTATTGTGACATCCTCATCAGATATGGAGCTGTGAGCCCATTAAATGTGCATGTGGGTGGCCATAGCCCCTGAACCCTCCAACCTATGGACATGGGGCTTGTAGAATTGGACACAGCAACAATTGAGGTTTATTAAAAGTGTGTTGAAATGTGTGACATCCCCATCAAATTTGGAGCTATGAGCCCATAAAATCAACCATGTTTTGTGGTTTGGTACGCATTGGTAACTTTGAGTGACTATATTGCCTGAACCCTACAACCTATTGACATGGGACTTGTATTGTTGGACACAACAAAGTTTATAAGGATGTGTTGAAGTATTGTGACATCCCCATTAGATTTGGAACCACGAGCCTGTGAAATTATAGTCTCATGCCCAGACCCCACCCGAGAGGAGAGGATCTTGTGACATTCGGCCAATTGCTTGGGCTTCATTAACGTTGATTGCTTTCTGCGGAGAATTTACCGACTGCCAATCACATTGCAGAGAAAACAATCTGTAGTCCAACACTGGAAATCCTTGGCTACTTCAGCACAATGACACAGCACTTTTTTGGTGCATAAATTAGTTATCAGTTCTCAACTATGGATACAGTAAGCTGTGAATTTTTAATGAAGCCCGAGGAATCAGCCGAATGTCATCAGACCCTCTCCTCGCGGGTGGGGTCTGGCATGAGACTAGTGTGTTTGTACACATTGGTAACTTTGAGTGACCATATCTCCTGAACCCTACAACTGGGACTTGCACTGTTGGACACAGCAAAAATTGAGATTTATAAAAATGTGTTGTGGTGACATCCCTATAAGATGTGGAGCTACGAATGTGTTCCATTGCTGTCCTTGCTATCCTGTCACTTTGTCACTGTACATTTCAGTACTTTGTTTTATGTGGTCAGGTGGTCCAACCACTCTGTCATAGAAATGGTAGCCATTCTCTTTTGTATTGAAGACCTGTAAAGTGTGTGTGTGTGTGTGTGTGTGTGTGTGTGTGTGTGTGTGTGTGTGTGTGTGTGTGTGTGTGTGTGTGTGTGTGTGTGTGTGTGTACATGCATGTGTGCATATGTGTGCATGTAGGTTATTTAAGTCAGAATGGATTGTGTGGAAATATTGCATTAGTCTATAGAATGCCAAATGCGCTGGGTTGTTTCTTCTTCAGTATATGCTCATACTTGTTCTAATGTTCTCAGTCCAATGGATCATGTGATGTATGGGGGGTTGTCAGTACAAAATTGCAGTCATTGATAGGAAATTGTATGTATCCCCCCTCACTGAAAAGGCCTCAAGATTGTTTGCTCTGAATTTCTGGCAGTGTTCCATGTGTATTACCCCTCCCCCTCAGCCAACCTTTTTGCTTCCTTTGTTTTTCACCTCATAACATCTTTTATTTCTAGCTCGAGGCAAGCAGCTAACAAAATGTCCAGTTTATTTAATTTGAATGTTAGGCTCAAGTGAGCCTTCCAAAAATTTGGTCATTTAGACCCAACCATCACTAAACAAAACATTGCACTATCATAGCAGCTGTACAGGTGACCTTATAAACCATCCCAGGAACCTAACACTTGTGGGTTTTAGTGATGACTCATGTCAGCTGTGAATACTGAACACAGGGCCATGAATATACTTACCTGAGCCATGAATACACTGAACAACCCAATTCCATTTGTGCCTCTCACCAGCTGTCTTCCCCTCTTCCTCCTGCCATCACAGAGGAGGTCCGACTTGAGTGACATCGTATTTATTGACATGATCCTGATTACAAAGTTAATTGCTAACCTGCTGCATTCCTTTGTTTCAACAGCGATTTCTGGGCATCAGAATGTTCTAGCTCTTTTTGCAGAGAGTCTGAGACCGAGTCCAGTCTGATGGACATTGCACCCTCTCTTTATACAAGCATACATACACACAACCTCAGACTGAGATTCCAGCACCTGCACACAGTTATTAAGCATTACATGACTGGGTTCTCAGTTGGCTCCTGCATAAATAAAGGAGAAGGTTATTTGTTACCAACTTGAGCTCGGAAAATAATTTTGCTGACCTTTCGACTGAATGCTCCAGTCGTCATCAGGGCAAAAGCGATGAAGTGTGAACAAACACTACAATTTATAGCCATGCACTACTGAGAATACAGTCATTAGAAGTCAAAGGTCGGTGAGGATTGCTCCTCCCTGCCTCCTCATCAGAGTGGTCCAGTAACCAGTGGTCCATCTCAGTTGAAGTGCTCCTCTGAGAGTGTCATCTGGATGTGCAGGGCCTCCTTCCTTTTCCAAGTTGGTAACAGATAACCTTCCTCTTCATTACATGAACTGCCATAAGCAGTATGTATATAATTTCATTAGGCTCAATTAATTAAGCCTTCCAAAAATTTTTCAACGGAATCGTGGAGTTCCTCCTAGAAGCTGGAGCCAATCACTGTCGGACTACCAGTAGGTGCATATAAACGACTCCACAAACCTAGTGATTGTGGGTCAGGAAGTCAGCTATGAATACTGTTACTGAGCTATGAATATACTGATCAGAGTCATAAATATCATAACTCATGGCTCTGGATTCACTATGCTGAAGCATCTAGGAGTACCTGGGGCCATCTTCCTCATGGAAATTCTTCGAAGTTTAGAACACTGTCCTAGGCCCTCTCCTAGCCTGCCCCCAGGCCTTCCCGTGTTTTATTCTTCAGTTTGCATTCAATATATATAATACCCTCCTCCTCTGTCTGGGCAACCAAGCACTACAGTGGAACCCCTCTATAACGGACACCATTGGGAACCAACATTTTGGCCGTTGTAGCGAGGTGTCCGTAACTCAGGGGCTTCCGGTATATTTCCGGTAGGCGTGGTATGCGTAATCGGGCTGTGAGCACGACGTGGCTGCGTTTTCAGAGCTTTCCTTTGCTGTACGCTGGCAGGGAAGGCTAAGCAGAGGCCAGTACTATGAGTAACGGTGCTAATCTAATGTCAAGTTGTTAACTACAGCAGCGATGGTGTACAATCTTTCGGAAAAGGTCGACAAGTGTCCGCTAAATCGGGGTCGTTAAGTATTGCATGCACTGCTTGTAACAAACCATTCCTACAGTAAACAGCTGCCCTCCCCCTGTCCCACCCTTTCTGCTAGCAAAAAACCTACCTCCAAAGCACCTTGCACCAAGTGCCATCACAAGGCTGAAATCTGCCAATCACAAAAGTGGTCATTAGTAACTAGTTAGGTACACTTGTAGCTGCAGTAGTCCTAGTGCCCCAAACAACCAGAGGTACCCGACTTACCCCACAATGAAGAACTTTGTGAGACTCACTGTATTGTCTTGCTTTCAACACAACCTTTCATCCTACTATCCATGTAGATCCTCCTTTCAACATCACCTTTCCCCTTGTCTCGTTTCCAGGCTCCTGTTTGGCTGCATAAAAAGCCGAGGAGCCTGGGAATGAAGCTACCCTTCCCTTCAATCAATGCATCTCCACCTTCAAGTCGGACCATAATCTGTTATTGTCAATATCCACTGAAGAACATATCTATGAATTGAAACGTTTGGATCAAAAGTTGTTGTCCTATGCTCAAATAATTATTCCAACAAAGAGGACAATGGAGGAAAGGAGGGAGGGAGGGCAGAAGGGAGTATCCTAACAAATTCAAAGTTGCATGTGTCAAATGAGGGGAGGACCAACACTGCATGGCAAGCACATCAAGGTGAAATTTCCTTACAGAATTGAACTACAGTAGGAAATCACTTATCCGAACTTTGGTTATCTGAATCGTCATTCATCCAAACACACAATTAATGATATTCATAAAGGTTTGCTGTGCATTAAATAGATAATGTTCCACTTCACATACATGATCCAATTATCTGAACACCCCTTGGTCCCAGTGGGTAGCATTGCTCCACTTATCTGTCATCTTAATCCCAACATGTTCGGATAAGTGATTTCCCACTGTGTGTAGCAATGAACTTATACAGTACTATTGTGAACTGCAGTGTTTGCGTGTGTCAATATTGCTGAGATGAAGAAAACACAACAATTATGTGCGATCAAAAAACTAACAGCACACCAACGTGAATTAAAAAACACAAGTAGTGCACAGGACATTAGAAAACGAAAGTCAAATGTCCAGCAACTTAGCTATGGTGAATATATATACTCCCAGACTTGAAGCACAAGTGTTGTAACGGTGTACCTAGAATTCACACAGTATAAACTACGTTAGAATCTGAAGAAATTCAATAAATTTTCTGAGTCCAAAAATAATGTTTTCGTCCGGTTTAGCGTCACCGGGTATTGCATGTGCAAATTGTCCACCAATCGAATTGCTAGCAGTTCATTGTTGGGTGAGATTGGTTGGGAACGGTCACCCTCGTAGACAAGCAGTAGCGATGTTGCAAACAGTTTGAATGCTGTCTGGTTCTCAAACCACCGCAGGTAGATGTTGTTGAGTCTGTCCAACATGAGATGGAGGATGTCTGTTCGTTGTTCAGAGCCGTTGTGGAAGAACTTGCTGACAGCTAGGGAGGGAGAGAGGAAGGGAGAGAGAGGGAGGGAAAGGAGGAGAGGAAGCAGAGAGATAAGAAGGGAGATAAAGGAGGCAGGGAAGAAGGAAGGAGGAAGAGAGGCAAGGGAGGGAGAGAGGGAGGCAGTGACTACAGTCACTAAGTACTACCATGTACTGTCAGGATAGGATATGTGGCATATACTGTAATTTACTGTAATATACTGTACCTTGCATAGCGCTGTCGGCTGTCAAAAGATTTCTTCCAAACATTCTGTCATAGAAATGGTAGCCATTCTCTTTTGTGTTGAAGACCTGTAAAATGTGCATGTGTACGTTGTTTACGTAAGTACGTGTGTGTGTGTGTGTGTGTGTGAGTGTGTGTGTGTGTGTTTGGAAAGTCTTCCTAACAAGGAGGGTGGCAGGGAACGTGTCCATTGCACCATGAGTCAGTGAAAATGATATACTTGTTTTGTTTATTCCTTTTGGGGGGACTTGTATGTGTGTGATATAGCATGCTGAATAATGTAATGTTAAGCTTATCACTGTGGGGGTATCATAGTAGCAGCTAGATATTTGACTGTTCCGTTGTTTCCATTTCACAGTTTTCTTTTTGCTGGTCATCAGGGGAGTTCCCAGTCTGATCTTTGCACAAACACAGGTTTCGGCTCCTTTAACCTCCCGACCTGTGATTGGCTACAGAAAGGGTGGAGCCACTCCCATATGTAAATGGAGTCCAGCTAAGTTTGGTAGTTGGGACATGCTGCATGTGGGCTTGGAACATGTAGGCTCACTACATGCGATCTTACACATGCTTTGAGTCATCAGTCTTATGGTAGCTAGATCGATGACTATAGACTGTCACAGCTATTTGACCTTTAACTTGAATCTCTGAGAATCAAATGAGTACTTGAACTATTGTTTTTGTTTACAGACCAGCAAAATAAAAGTAGTAGCAATGCCAGAAGTATACTTCTATGACTTATCTCTTAGGAAGGCAATGGATGCTGCTAGATTCTTCTCTTTAGTTGAGCTCTCTTCTTTCTCTTCTACATGTGACTGACCTTTTCTCATGATGTCATAGGTAGGCATGATATGATTGTTAATTGGTTGGGTGGGATCACTAATTGGGGCGAGCCTGAGCGAGCCCCACATTAACGTGTTTAACGCAAGCGGTGTCTGTATGTATGTATGTATGTATGTATGTATGTATGTATGTAGATATGTATTCGTACGATGTACCGTAAATACATTCGTATTCGTTGAATAACATACTCGCGTTGTGAAAAATTTGAAAATACACGTGTAGCTATTTCTCGGCAGTCTCACAGCTCAACTTAAATCTAAGGGTAGTTGATATGGAACCATCGTGTTCTCGAAGCGAAGCTTCAGGGTTGTCAATATGGCACCATCTTGTTCTCGAAGTGACCCGCGAAGGACCCTGCAAATGACGGAGGAGAAAAGGAAACGTAGAATCGAACGTGACAGAGTGCGCCGCACTACTGAAACAGCAGAGCAAAAAGAACACAGACTGGTAAGCCTAGGACAAAAGATAAAGCAGCTGCTGAGGTAGTCTTGCGAGACTGTAGCCTCGTTCCCAGGCCCCACCCAGCTTTCCGTCGCTTGCAGTACAGAACAGCTACGGAAAGTTGGGCGGGGCCTGGGAACGAGGGTAAGACTACTGCTGAGTAGCCTCGTCTTCTCTTCGGACCTGGGAACGAGGCTAACTGCTGAGGTACCAGAGATCAGACCAACGACTGATGGGTGCGAATACAGCAGAAACGTGCCGCCTACTTCGGTTACATAAGTGCAAAAGGAATGACCAACCAGAATCGTTGCTCTTCTCGCCTTCATGCCACTGCTTGCTCAGGCTCGCCCCACAATGCAACGCATTCTGCTAGTTGTTATCTACAAGTTGTGTAACTTGGTTAATGTTGTTATGTGGATTCAGAGAGAGAGACAGTGTGTGTGCATGCGTGTACGTGCGTGTGTGTGTATGTGTGTGTGTGTGTGTGTGTGTGTGTGCGTGCGTGTGTGTACGCGTGTGTGTGCGTGTGTGTGTGTGTGTGTGTGTGTGCGTGTGTGTGTGTGTGCGTGTGCGTGTGTGCGTGTGTGTGGGTAGAAGTTATACAACTTGTTGATTAGATAATCTAAACTGTAACAATAACATTACATGCTGCTAATGAACTGTCAAGGAAAAGTGTCATACAAGAGAAACATATTGCAGATCAAGTAATAGTTATATCCCTCCCTGGGGGGTAGTCGTTTTACACATTGATGTCGGGGCGTAGCCTGACCCCAATGTGCAAGACCACACCCCAGAGAAGGATATAACACCTGTTACCTAGGCAACATCAGTGTAGAAGAGAGATATGAGCAACATTCTTAGATGTTGCCTAGGTAACAGATCGTTAGTATTGCTCCTATAGCTCATACTCAATCCACAACAATGTCCCCCCAAATCCAATGCACGTGCTTACATTCAATCCCATATTTCCATTCCAATACATACTCATACGCACTCCAGGATAACATTCCCATTCCACTATAACTCACATACCCTCATTCCAATGATCCGGAACCCAATAATCTCCTGAGCGGGATATTTCTTCTTCTCACGGTCAATCTTGTCCTGCTCGGCAAAGTTGTCCCACACCCTTCTCCCAAGCTTCACATCCATGATACATGGCCGCTGAAATCTGTGAGTAATGTCCTCCAGCTTCATATATTCATCTGATGAGCGAGTCAAGGAACCAGTCCGAATAGAGCATTCTAAATATTTTCTTACTTGATGAATGGTTGTTACAAGTATGAAATTGATGGCCTTGTACCCAGGCTCCTCCCAGGAAATACGGGGAGAGAGCCTGGATGCGAGGAGAATGGTGGTGCTGATGAGTGAAAAAATTTAGGTGTTAACTCTTTACCGACCAATGACGCCATACGGCGTCATGAGATTAATGTTCCCGTATGACCAATGACGCCGAACGGCGTCATGAGTACTTACCTGCCTTTGGGTGTTTCCCCCGGAAGATAGCGGTTTAGTACGCACCGTACACGCGTCTAACAGTATTCATTACACCCACCGGAAGCTAATCGTGCACATTTTAATTGAAACTAGCACTTTGACGAGGCGGAAGTTGAACGTAGCGTAGCGTGTCGTGCTACCGCAATCGACCAGGCCGTGTTTGTCGCGACCGATCTCGAGAAGTATACAAGCTACGAAGATGCAATAAAAAGCAATGTATAGCTAAACGAAAGCTCTAACTTCGCTACAGATTTCAATGGAAGCAGAACTGTAACATCCGAGTTACAGGCACCAGAACAGACCGAAAGTAGCAACTTCCGGTATAAAAGTTCGGGTTTATCTCCAAGCTTGTTCTTTAGTGGTAAACTTCAGAACTACAGCGAAGCTAGGCAAAGCCTAAGGCTCTCCAATGTTTTTGACCAGAAGTCTGTAGCTTGTTTGCAACAGGAGATATAACACGGAGTATACAACATGTCGTCTAGGCCGTTTCCGGAATTCCTGTGTGGTCATTCACGTAATATTGCAATAATTTGCTAGGGTCGGTAAAGAGTTAAAGGGTTAATTAATTAAAAGAGGATACACATCTCTCCAGCTCTGTCCTGGATAATCTCGATGCCTTGGTAACGAGGAATGAGCTCCCGAAGTTGCTGGATATCCGGGGGTAGCTCGGTTGCTTCATCTCCGAAGAGACTCTGGTAGAATGTGGACCCTTGATACCTGGTTGTACCGGCTTGAAGCTGGCCAATTCGACGAAGGAACCCTAAAGAGAGGGAAGAACGGGAAAGGGAAGGGATGTGGGGGGGCGGGGGGAGAGAAAGATAGAGATTAACACAAGGACTGGAGATGAAACAAAAGTGAAGTTTGATTTACAGAAGAACTAGTTCAAGATCTGTCTTTGCTCTGTCCCTCAGTCCCTCCCCTCCCCTCCCCTCCACTCCTTTACTCCCTTCCCTCCCTTCCCTCCCCTCCCTCCCCTCCCTCCCTCCACTCCTTTCCTCCCTTCTCCCTTCCCTCCCTCACCTAACTTCCCATCCACATGTCTGTGTCCTCCTATCTGATGAAGGAGGGGAATGTATCCCTCAGGAACGACGAGACTGAGCAGCTCCAACACTTGATCTGTCAGAGTGTTCTTGTCAAACTGAAGAGAAAACACACAAAAAAAACTACGACCATCACATGACTGTTGTACATGGACATCATGTGACTGTCACGTGACTCTAGGGTCTGGACACCTTCACTGGGAAAATTGAAGCCTCGCATGTTGTTGCACCAATCAGATTGCTCAGGGAAGTAAATTACGTGGATACGACAGGTAGCCAGCTTGCAGATTTTTGGGCACCAAAACTTATGTTACTAGTAACTGATAATATATAATTATCACCATAGTACGAAGCTATACCGGAAAATATCACGAGTTTGTTGCTGTCTGTATTGTTACGAGTGCGCAGCCAACGGCAACAAAGAAGTGATATTTTTTCCGGTATAGCTTGGTACTATGGTGATAATGATTTTATCATACGAACCTTCGATTTCATTGCATGTTCAGACGCAGCGCACGTGACTTGTAGTACCTGATACGGATTCTCGCGTGACTCGCAGTACTGATACGGATTCTCGTGTGACTCGCAGTACTGATACGGATTCTCGCGTGACTTGTAGTAAAAAATACGGCTTTTTATAAACTGCGTGCAGCTGCAAGGCTTCCCCGTTGACTCCCATACATTAGCGTGAGTTAGACGTATGATAATGTAAATTAACACAATTACTGCTGACCACCTTGTATCAACTGATATGATCTAGCAATACCGATGAAAAAATATCGATATTTCCGATACTGGCGTCACTGCTACTGGTATCGATACTTAGTTAATTAAGCTGAGACAGTAGGCTCAATTGAGAGCCTTCCAAAAATTGGAAAATAATTTTTGAAAGCCAACTGGTATGGTTAGTAGCACTTGCTGACGCTTGTGCTCTTATAAACCAGCATAGTTAATTAAGCTGAGACAGTAGGCTAAGTCCACCAGATTCGTGAGAGGGTGAGGTCTGGGCACGAGACTAGCGGGACCCTTTAGGGAAGCCATGTGGATGCACAGTTGAGACAGTTGGCTCGATTGTAGTGATGGGCGATACCGATGAAAAAATATTGATATTTCCAATACTGGCGTCACTACTACTGGTATCAATACTTAGAATTAGTATCGGTTTGTAACGATACTTCATGTGACATGTCACATGCACCACACGGCCACTTCCTGTGCATGTGATCGTCGCTGAGACTGAGTACAGTCTACTGATCTAGCACCAATTCTTGTAACTTGTTAGAAGTGAGAAGTTGAGAACGGTTATTAAGGTGTGGCTTCCTGTATTTGCAAATCCAGTATCATATTGATTACGTATCTCAATACCTGCATCAATACTCGGTATCGCCCATCACTATCAACTGGCCTCTTCCTAGTGAAAGCGTCCCCATTTTTGATAAGGCCAGCATGGTGTGCTTGGTCTGAAGACAAGACTAGGAATCCACAAATTATGAAATCTTAATTGAGTAGTCACAATTTAGGCTCCTGAATTAGAGCCTTCCAAAAATTAATTCGTTGAAACAAGCTTGTGCACCCTCATAGATCACACTACAACCTACCAGTTCTTATAAACCATCCTCTGAACCTAACACTTGTGGGTTTAGTGATGACTCATATCCGCTATGAATAAACTTAACTGAGTCATGAATATGTCAACTCGAGCTATGAATATCATCATAACAGCACCGCCAATAAGACCAGTGGGCTCAGTAGCCTCGTTCCCAGGCCATTCCCGCCTCCAGTTTTTGATCGCTTGCAGTATAACGCAAACTTTGTGAATTACAACGATCGGGCACCGCCCCCCTCACGTCTACCTGACGTCACGCACGTGACTCTTTCTCCCAGGCCTTCCCCTCCATTTTTATACTGCAAGCGATCAAAAACTGGAGGCGGGAACGGCCTGGAACGAGGCTATGGGCTCAGCCCGAGTGAGTGTACCAAGTCTCGTCCCCAGTATGGTACTATTAGGGCCTGGGAATGAGACTAAAGTCTGGTACTATGAGGTCTTGCTGATGGTCTGGGAATAAGACTAAAGCCTGCCTTTTCAGTGGCTTCTCAGTTGGCTGACACAGTTGTTCAGTTTCGTTTCCATTTATGCAAGAGTTTCTCTGACAGCATCTTGAAATTGGAAAACTTTGGCTGATGTTTGACTGAATGCTCCAGTCGTCATCAGAGTGAAAGTGAAGAAGTGTGAACAGACACTACCAGCTTTGAACAATGTACGCGCTCTACACAGTCAAATTATAGTTTAAATGTAGGTCAGTACTGACATGTAGTGCAATTTAGGTTTACATCAGCACTGTGCAATGTGCTGTGAAGATAGGTTCTGTGCTAGTGAAACGGTGGGACAGGAAAGCTGAGCACAGCTCTGCACATGGTGGCTGTTATACCGTATTTCTTCGATCAGACACCGCGGCTATTTTTTTTTTTGCTGCAAGTTTTGGTGCGGTTATTATTCGAGAGTGGCGTTTATTTCTTTGGCAAGCCCGCAGACTTCAACGACGGCTGGATAAGGTACATATGAGCGATACAGTGACGACTGTTAGACGCTGTCAGTCCTGTCAGCCGTGGAAACGAGTCGTACAACATGAACTCAACAGCCCCATTGCTGCCCGATGACCAGAAATTATTCGCATATGTGTGCGTGTGCCGTGTATAGTATCCACGGCTACTATTTGAGGGCAGTGTTTATTTCGCTCAGAGCTCCTGATTGTGCGGCTACTATTCAAAGAAATACGGTAGTTTGCTGTAGAAAGGCTTTGGTCGGCACTGGGTGGGCCATTTCTGTCCTTTGAATAAGCTTAGAAAACACTTCGAACCCTCTTATCTTGTCGGGGGCACAGTAAGCAGTTGCTGGTATGCACAAGTATTGCTGGTCAAGAACCCTGACTATTGAAGTTTGCTAACCAGTGGGTGGTTAGTGTCACAAATCTGCACAGAATGGCTGAAAGTTTGAAGTACCAGTTCACAGAAGACGAGGAGATACCGTATGTTGAATACATCCACAGTCTAGAGGTGAACTGTAAAGAAACTGTTGGTGCTTGAAACAGTGCTCCAACAAGAATGTTGTTTGTGCCAGGCTTGTTGTATTACTCTCGTCCCCAGACTCCACCCTCTCCAAACATTCTGTCATAGAAATGGTAGCCATTCTCTTTTGTGTTGAAGACCTGTACAGTGTGTGTGGAGATTGATTTGTGTGTGTGTGTGTGTGTGTGTGTGTGTGTGTGTGTGTGTGTGCATGTGTGTGTAGAAGTTATACTGTATGTGAATACTCAAAAACTGTGATTAAACAATCTGAACTTTAATAACACATTGGGCCTTGCTTTTTGAACAGCTGTCGGTGGTATAGGAAAAAGCTTAACATGGTGCTAATGAACTGTCCAGGAAAATGTTGTATGTGAGAAACATGGATGGTTTGGTATTGCATAAATGTGCATGTGACCAACAAGTCATTAGTACTGCTCCTAGCGATCACACTCAATCCCCTCATTCCAATACATGCTCATACTCAATGTCCCCATTCCAATACCTGCTCATACTCAATGTCCCCATTCCAATACCTGCTCATACTCAATGTCCCCATTCCAATACCTGCTCATACTCAATCCATGGTAATGTCCCCACTCCAATACATGCTCATACTCAATCCACGGTAATGTCCCCAATCCAGTGCATGCTCATACTCAATCCACGGTAATGTCCCCTCATTCCAATACATGCTCATACCCAATTCACGGTAATGTCCCCACTCCAATACATGCTCATAGTCAATCCACGGTAATGTCCCCACTCCAATACATGCTCATAGTCAATCCACGGTAATGTCCCCACTCCAATACATGCTCATACTCAATCCACGGTAATGTCCCCAATCCAGTGCATGCTCATACTCAATCCACGGTAATGTCCCCTCATTCCAATACATGCTCATACCCAATCCACGGTAATGTCCCCACTCCAATACATGCTCATAGTCAATCCACGGTAATGTCCCCACTCCAATACATGCTCATAGTCAATCCACGGTAATGTCCCCACTCCAATACATGCTCATAGTCAATCCACGGTAATGTCCCCACTCCAATACATGCTCATAGTCAATCCACGGTAATGTCCCCACTCCAATACATGCTCATAGTCAATCCACGGTAATGTCCCCACTCCAATACATGCTCATACTCAATCCACGGTAATATCCCAATCCAATGCATGTGCTTATATTCAATCCCATATTTCCATTCTAACACATACTCATACGCACTCCAGGATAACATTCCCATTCCACTACAACTCTCATACCCTCATTCCAATGATCTGGAATCCAATAATCTCCTGAGTGGGATATTTCTTCTTCTCGCGGTCAATCTTGTCCTGCTCGGCAAAGTTGTCCCACACCCTTCTCCCAAGCTTCACGTCCATGATACACGGCCGCCGAAATCTGTGAGTAATGTCCTCCAGCTTCATATATTCATCTGATGAGCGGAGTCAAGGATCCAGTCGGAAATAGTAGCGTTCTAAATATTTTCTCACTTGGTGGATGTTGTGATCAGTACAAAATAGATGGCCTTGTACCCAGGCTTCTCCCAGGAAAAATCGGGAGGAGCCTGGGTGCGAGGAGAATGGTGGTGCTGATAGTGGTATTTATCATACGTCTAACTCATGGGAATGTATGGGAGTCAATGGGGAAGCCTTGCAGCTGCACGCGGTTTATAAAAAGCCGTATTTTTACTACAAGTTTCCCCCCAGAATCCGTATCAGGTAATGTGTGCTGTATCTGAATATGCAATGAAAGCGAGGTTCGTGCTTAGAACTCTTGCCTCATGTTGGAATATACATATAGAGGATTGTGAGGGCTGGTGGTTGTCCAGTTGTCGTAGCTCAGTGGCAGAGCACTGGCTGCACAAGCCAGGTGTCCTGGGTTCGATTCCCAGTGACTGCCGGCCTTTTCACTTTCCTCTATTTCCGCCTCATAACATCTAAATTCTCTTTAAAGTGAGGTTCGTATGATAATATCATTATCACTTGTAACAGACAGCAACAAACTCTGTCCATACAAGCTACAGTAACATGCATGCCTGTGTGGAGGAACCTCTCAGGTTTTGTTAGTGCCCTTTTTGTTCATCCCCCCTGTATATTCAATGAGGGCTACAGCTTCACTGAGCATCAGATTGCTGAGTACCGCCCCATGGCTCAGCTTATCAGAGAGTCGGTAGTCTTCACCACAAATACGTTAAAAGCTTATTTAAGCGCCCAGACGTCCTCTTTGGGTATCTTTATGATCAGCAAGACTCATATAAGTGGCCAAAAGCTACGCGGAAGACAGCTAAACGCAAAAGTGTGCGGTAGCGAAAGTGCCATTTTTCGTATTCTTCTTCAGCCCACTATGTTCAACAACGATATCTCGCAAACGGTTTAAGTACTCACCGTCACTTTAGCACAAAACTGACGCTTATCACAGCGCGGAGCTCTACGACCACCCAGCGTCTTCATAGCTTCAAATTCACCCTGGTCAACAAAAGCCATTCACAACACTTTGAGGCTGCTGTCCGTTGCTTAGGACGCCATTTTCTAATTTTTGTACGCATGCACACACGAAGTCTCGTTCCCAGACCAAAGACCAACGGTCATTGGTCTGGAAGCGAGACTAGTAAGCGAAATCGCCAAGCGGGCAGTACATGGCTGGGCTCGGTCTTTTCCCCCGCGGCACTGGGCAAGGCTTATGAACACCACATAGGTAAGGCGCTGCATTCAGCTTCCTACTTGTAGCTACACTAAAAATAGCCTACTCACAGCTTTAGTGAACTGTAAAGCTAGGATGGTCAGTTGTCAGTATGATAGTTTTCTGTGCTGCAGCTGGTCAGTCGTCATGTGATTGACAACTGAATCGTGAAATTAGTTTCACAAAGTTTGGTAGGGAGAGTGGTTGGCCCTTTATCAGGTTCTTGCTGGCTATATTACACGTAATTATTACATGCCTGGAACCACTACTAAACTGTCAACGCCGTTTCAAGTTCTGGTGTTGTGGTTACACTTGAAAAATAATATATATTCTTCTTATGCTTAGGTCTAACTGTAAGTTAACTGATCAAAAAAGTACAGAAACAAGATTTAAAAAAAAAACATTAAAGATGTAAAAAGATGTAGGGATGGCATGCCAAAAAGTATGCAAACAAGGTAGGGATAGTGCACGAAAGCAAAGGTCAACATATTGGCAAAGCCCCATCCCTACATCTTTTTCACACTACAGCTGATGCAATGCTGCTAGATCATATTAGCCTCGTTCCTGAGCCGGCATGTGGGAGAAGGAAAGTGGCCTGGGGACGAGGCTAAAACCATGCCATGCACTTTAACGACACTTACTATCATAAGTCTGCAGTCTACTCCAACTCACTGCTTAAGTTGTTGAAGAGGTTCCGTATAACATAATGCTACCAAGAGGGTCATACTAGCATCGTTCTCAGGCCACATGGGAGGAGGAAGTGGCCTGAGAACGAGGCTACAGCCATGAACTGCCAGTAAAGGTTGTGAACTTGTCACCATGGACTGTCTAACTGTAGTGTGAAAAATATGTAGGGATGGAGCTTTGCCAATATGTTGACCTTTGCTTTCGTGCACTATCCCTACCTTGTTTGCATACTTTTTGGCATGCCATCCCTACATCTTTTTTTTAATGTTTTTTTAAATCTTGTAACAATTAGTGCTGTCACGTGACTTTCAGCTATTCAGGCTCTAACAACAAGCCTTCCAAAAATTGAGTATTAAAACCTGCTAAATACGATAGAAAGCTTTCACAATGAAGACGTGTGTGCTGCCCTTATAAACCACCCCAGAAACTTAGCGATTATGGGTTTCTATGAATATTAAAAACACGCTATGAATACGCAAAACTGAGTCGTGAATACACTAAATTGAGCCATGAATACTGTTTCTTCTTCGTTGGTTTTTCGTGACTCCTGCTCAGACTCTTCTGTGCACGTACAAGAAAAAGGGTCTTGTGTTCATAATTCTGCTCGGGATATTCCCATTTTGCCTACTACTAGCCTCCTTCCCAGTCCTCCACCACAGCTATCATCGCTTGCTATCGTATCCTCCGTGTTATTCGTACTGCAAGCGATGATAGCTGTGGTGGAGGACTGGGAACGAGGCCAGCCTACTACCATTTCACCCATTAGACCAAAAAAGTGGCGTTTTGCCTACTAATTCAATAAACCGTTTTAAGTACTATTTTGAATAGCAGTGCACTAATAAATAAAAGTCACAAAAAAGTTTGCCAAACGCAAACAAGCACATGTAGGGATGAAATCCTCAAAAACCAACCAAACAAGACGGGAACGACACCACAATACTTTTACACCATCCCTACATCTTGTGCCATTTTGCCAAAACTGTGTGTTTGTATTTGTTTTTTAGTTGTGTGTAGAAGAGGGTTGTCTTGTAGATGGAAGGGTGTGGCGTGGGTGTGTTGTGCATAGTGAGTATGTTGTGTTGTTGGTGGTTGCTACTGAGTGTAGCAGGTATGGTCCAAGTTGTGTGTAGAAGGTGTGGAGTGAGTGAGGAGTGGTGAGTGTGTGTGTTATGTTGGAATGTGCATTATGTTGTTAAGTTTTATGCCTGTTTAGCATGATAGATATGGGTTGTCTTGTATACAGGTGGCTGTGAAGTGAGTAGTGGTAATTTTGTAATGCTTTGTGAAGGATGGGTTATTTTGTGAGATAGTTGAATGGAGTGAAGTACTATGTTTGTTTGTGGTTGGTGTGGGCTAATAAGTACAAATGTAGAGGGTTTTGTGTTGTGTACAGGTGGCAAAATGGCACAAGATGTAGGGATGGTGTAAAAGTATTGTGGTGTCGTTCCCGTCTTGTTTGGTTGGTTTTTGAGGATTTCATCCCTACATGTGCTTGTTTGCGTTTGGCAAACTTTTTTGTGACTTGTTTCTGTTGTTTGTTTTTTTGTTGCTGTGTAACCACACCCCAAGTGAAATGACTTGTTATGTAGTTTATTGTTGATGTTGATGGATTTCTGGAGGATGTTAGCTGTTTGCACTTATCCACTTGACAATGGAATCATGGGTGTAACTGTTGTCTAATTGGGTATGTGCATGTGTGTGTGAGTGGTTGTTCTAAGGCACTGTGGTATATACATGACTGTCTACCTGTTCTGTTGTATGACAGGGTTGTAACACTGTATGTTGTGTGTTGTCCAAGGAACAGTTTCTATAGCTGGTTATACATTGTGGGCAGGTGTGTGTAGGTTGTGTATGGTGGGTGGCAGGTACATAGGTCATAAAGAGGTAAGGCATAACTGTGGTAAAGGAACCCTTGGAGAGTAAGAGTGTTTTTCCGGGTTCTTCCAGTACTTGTTACGGGACGCTTGCCTTTTGCTTTCTTTGTTTCGCAGATAGTTCTGCTTATCCCGTGCCCGTTTCTTGTGGACGTTACGCATACTGCGTTCCTTGTCAAATCCAGCACAAGTACGTCAACTGCTGTATGAAAGTAGCAACATATGCAATCGTTTGGGAATCAATCGATCGTCAAGTTCTCTACGGAAGTAGAATAACCGCAGCTGCATGCCAACTTCACGTGCTGTAGCTGTTGAACTTCTGTTGACGTAATCGCTATGAATATTCTATTCTAACAAAATGGCGTATAGCAGCAAGCATAAGCGTGGGGTTACCTGAGAATCGCCGATTAATTCGACTTATTTCTTTGAGAACGATGAGTGGTGGGTACAATACCCAGTAATTTATGCTGATCTTTCGCGTTTGAATCGTTGTAATAGCTCCAGCCGTTGTCGTGCTATCGTGGTGAGCAAAAGAAGAAGAAGAAGAAGAAGAAGAAGAAGAAGAAGAAGAAGAAGTCAGAAGATAGACGATTTGCCTTTTTTAGCGACTTGACTGTCAGGTACTTAGCGATGCTTTCCAGCAAATTTAACGATCCTGTTGCCCATGGAAGCACTCGATAATGTCTGATATGGCTCATGGAGGCCGTTGACTTATCTAACGCGGACATTTCGAGCGTGTCATTTGTGCACTTTGAATGTGGCCGCCATTTTTTTTCGGGGTCATCCCTACATATGGCGTACTACCGTACGCCATGATACAAGCTATCACCATGGTAACAGATTTTCTTTCCCTATCAGTGAGTCATGGAGTGTCCATGAACTTAAGACCTGAGTTTGCTACCAAAATATTATTTTTACAAAGACAAGCCTACTTTTGATGTCACTTTGACATAGCTTTGATGCACAAATATCACTTAGAGTAGGCGAAATGCAACTTTTTGGCCTAAAGAGAGTAGGCAAAATGGGAAGAGGTGAACAGGTACTAATTTCCCCGTTCCACATGACAAGAAATTCACTCTGTTTTGTACGGGCACGGGGTCTGGGAATGAGACTAAGTAGTCCACAAGAAGCATATGAGCCCCGCCCTTAACGAAAGTTTAATGATACGGCACTTCAAATGCAGCAATGCGGTCGAAATACACGACGGAATAATCTTCGATTTCTACACGGGACTGCTACATATGATACTTAATGCTTAGAACTGGCTTGTGCAGAAGAAAGTGAAAAGGCCGGCAGTCGCTGGGATTTGAACCCAAGACACCTGGCTTGTGCAGTCAGTGCTCGCCCACTGAGCTACGACAACTACCATAGATCAGGAAAATTTTGCTATTAAAATAATTTCGCAGTTGAGACCAACCACGAAAATTTAACACACGAAAAGAAATACACGGCATTGATCAACGAATAAGCATGCACTACAAGTCCACACCCCCCGAGGTAAATGTCCGATCGACGACTACAGCCCCTGATACCTGGTAGTAGACTAAATGCTAGGATCTCTCCAGGTGCTTGTCCATATTGTAATCGTCAACTGTTAAAAAATTTCCCGATCTACAGTATACAACAGCTATATTGCCCCCTATCAAGCAGTTACACATCATAACTGCTCCCTGCCAATCCATTACATATCACAACTGCCCCCTCCCCCCCCCTCCCCCCCCTCCCTCCCCTCCCCCCCTCCCTCCCCTCCCCCCCCTCCCCCCCCTCCCCCCCCTCCCCCCCCCTCCCCCCCTCTCCCAATCTGCTACACAACATATTAACTAAAAGAGGATACGCATCTCTCCGGCTCTGTCCTGGATAATCTCGATGCCTTGATAACGAGGAATGAGTTCCCGAAGTTGCTGGATATCCGGGGGTAGCTCGGTTGCTTCATCTCCAAAGAGACTCTAGTTGAACGTGACTTCACGTGGACCCTTGATACCCGGTTGTACCGGTTTGAAGAGGATTTTGGGCTGGCCAATTTGACGAAGGAAGCCTAAAGAGAGGGAAGAAGGGGAGAGAGAAAGAAGACAGAGATGAATATAAGGACTACAGATGAAACACAAGTGAGTTTCAATTTACAGAAGAACTAGTTCAAGCTCTGTCTTTGCTCTCTCCCTCACAGGGACTACAGAAGAAACAAGAGTGGGTTTTGATTTACAGAAGAACTGTCTTTGCTCTTTCCCTTTTTCCTCTCTCCCTCATTTTTCTCCCATCCCTTCCCTCCCCTCCCCTCCACTCCCTCCCTCCACTCCACTCCCTCCCTTCCACTCCCTTCCTCCCTTCCCTCCCCTCCCCTCCACTCCCTCCCTCCACTCCACTTCCCCCCCTCCACTCCTTCTCCCCTCCCTCCCTCACCTAACTTCCCATCCACATGTCTGTGACCTCCTATCTGATGAGGAAGGGGAATGTATCCTTCAGGAACGACACTGAGCAACTCCAACGCTTGATCTGTCAGCGTATTCTTGTCAAACTGAAAAAACACGAAATGGTATGATAAAACTATGACCATCACACAACTGTTATGCATGTATGACCATCACATGGCTGTCACATGATGGTCACATGTTGCAAGACTGATGTACCATCACTGCCGCCAAGGGTTTATTACAGTAAGAGTGTGCAACTCCCATATGGTTCCAATACCCGCCATCTGGATAGGATGACGTAGGCAATCAGCAGTGAATATGCTTAGCTGTGAAAAACACAGCAGCAAAGAGGCAGGCTTTTGCTAGTGTTCACATAGCTAATGTACATCTGTTAGTGTATTCTTGTCAAAAACACACACAAAAAGCATCATAAAAACTACGACCACCACACATCTGTTATACATGGACATCATGTGACTGTCACATGACTCTAGGGTCTGGATACCTTCAATGGGATATTGGAGCCTAATTACTAAGCATATTGGTATGTTGTTGCACCAATCAGATTGCTCAGGGAAGTAAATTACGTGGATACGACAGGTAGCCAGCTTGCAGATTTTTTGGCGCCAAACCTTACAAAACTAGTAACTGACAATGTAATTACTGACCACCGTATGTCAACTGGCTCCAGTTTTCTAGCAAAAGTGTCCAGACCCCATGTTCAACAAGGCCACAGGGCTTGCGTGAGAAATTTCGATCTGGAGACAGGACTAAGAAAGCTTTCCCTTAGCTTTCCTTCACCTTAACAAAACATTTCCTGATCCACTAGCTGAGAGGTGTTAGGCTCTGGAAATAGAGCCTTCCAAAAATTTCAAAATGAGTATATTGGAGCACTAGCTAACCTTGCAAACACACTCCAAATGCATAGCTGCTCTTATAAACCATCCTCTGAACCTAACACTTGTGGGTTTAGTGATGACCCATCACCTGTGAATATGCTTAATGAGTCGTGAATATGCCAACTTCAGCTATGAATATTGGCATAACAACACTGCCAATAAGACACCAGTGGGCTCAGGCCCGAGTCCCCAGTATGGTACTATGCGGGTTTGGGAATGAGACTGAAGTGTTATCATTTCAGTGGCTTCTCAGTTGGCTCCTGCAAGGAAGGTTCTCTGACAACTAGAAATTGGAAAACTTCGGCTGATGTTTAGACCGAATGCTCCAGTCGTCATCAGGCCAAAAGTGAAGAAGTGTGAACAAACACAACCAGCTTTGAACTGTACACAGTCAAATTATAGTTTAAATGTAGGTCAGTACTGACATGTAGTGCAATTAAGGTTTACATCAGCACTGTGCAATGTGTTTTGAAGATAGGTTCTGTGCTAGTGAAATGGGTAGGACGGGAAAGCTGAGCACAGCTGTGCACATGGTGGCTGTTATACCGTATTTCTTCAATCAGACGCTGCGGCTACTATTTTTTTCTCTGCAAGTTTTGGTGGGGCTACTATTCG
This sequence comes from Agelas oroides, assembly GCA_949130485.1. NCBI lineage: Eukaryota > Metazoa > Porifera > Demospongiae > Agelasida > Agelasidae > Agelas > Agelas oroides. Next base: position 18,712,569 of record OX422185.1, read on the forward strand.
AGGGCGGCTATTACTTGAGGGTGGCGTTTATTTCTTTGGCAAGTCCGCAGACCCTCAACGACGGCTGGTTAAGGTACGTACGAGCGATACAGTGACGACTGTTAGACACTGTCAGTAGTAAGTGCAGCCTCTCAGTCCTGCTGTCAGCCGTGGAAACGAGTCGTACAACACAAACTCAACAGCGCCAGCGCTGCCCGATGACCATCGTCAGAAACTATTTGCATACACGTATAGTAGCCGCGGCTACTGTTCGAGGGTGGTGTTTATTTTGCTTAGAACTCCTGATTGTGCGGCTACTGTTCAAGGGCGGTGTTTATTCAAAGAAATATGGTAGTTTGCTGTAGAAAGGCCTTGGTTGGCACTGGGTGGGCCATTTCTGTCTTTTGAATAAGCTTAGAAAACGCTTCGAACCCTCTTATCTTGTCAGGGGCGCAGTAAGCAGTTGCTGGTATGCACAGGCATTGCTGGTCAAGAACCCTGACTATTGAAGCTTGCTAACCAGTGGGTGGTTAGTGTCACAAATCTGCACAGAATGGCTGAGAGTAAAGTGGGAAAACAGTCTGGTAAACTGCCTATACTATGTTGGTCCCAATATTTGAAATCACCATGACGTCACGTCAACTGGATTGCGAATTCAAAAACGCTCTAGTAAACAGCGAACTTCAACACAGCCTACATGTGCTCCTTTTGAAAGATAGAATAGCCTAGTCTATATGCGGCAGCTAGGGTTGTTCGATCAATGTCTTGCTAACTAGTGGGTGGCTAGTGTCACAAATCTGCACAGAATGTCTGAAAGTAAAGTTTGAAGCACTAGTTCACAGAAGACGAGGAGATACTGTACGTTGTATACATCCACAGTCTAGACGTGAACTGTAAAGAAACTGTTGGTGCTTGAAACAGTGCTCCAACAAGAATGTTGTTTGTGCCAGGCTTGTTGTATTACTCTCGTTCCCAGACCCCACCCTCTCACGAGGAAGGGGCTACTGAGTGCTTCCACAGTTGTGCCAAGACAGCGACCTTGATTTTTGAGTAAGTGAATGATATAGCGCTATTTCATTGGCTAGCGTCCCCACACTTGGATTACGTGTTATTTCATTGTTCAGAATTGAGTGGGAATGCTTAATTGTCTCTCACTTTGTCAATTCCCACTTTGTCAATTCCCATTTGTTCAATGTTGACAAAGTGAGAGTTGACAAAGTGGGAATTGACAAAATGGGAATTGACTCCAAGAAAGCGCCAAATAGTGACCAAATCCTTCTCCTCGTGAGAGGGTGGGGTCTGGGCACAGGGCTAGGATGATATATGCATATGTGGCAGCCCCGTGTAGATTATTAACCCTCGGCGCGCATGCACAGCGAGGGTTACAGTACTTCGTTTGTCTGTGTGTCTGTGTGTTACAACTAGCTTGGCTTACCAGGCGGCTAAATCTCTGAAGTTTGAACACAGATAGGCTTTAAACTGAATGAGGATGTGTTTAAATTGAGCCGATTTCGCCAAGAACGTTTCGTTCAAGAGTTATGCTACGATTTGTTTGCCACGGCGAGTGCTAGTTGTAGCCTTGTTCCCAGGCTCCCCCGGAACGCGAATATGTATCGCATTTTTCTACGTAAGCATGACGTAATCAAAATAGGACTAAAACAGAAAGGCAACGTTTTGCGCGTTGTTCAACCAACAATACGTTCAACGCTTGGTGTGTATGATATTCAACCCCCGATAACTAGATACATGTAATAAGTTGGCCGCTACCTTAAGTCGCTCTTTTTCCTGTTCTGAGTCTCGGGTACGCCCACGCGCAATTAAGGTCGTTCATGCATGGTCAATACTGCTACAATATGTATGTACATGCATGCTCAATACTGCTACAATATGTATGTACATGCATGGTCAATACTGCTACAATATGTATGTACATGCATGGTCAATACTGCTACAATATGTATGTACAGGAATGGTTAATACTGCTACAATATGTATGTTCAGGCATGGTACATATCCAGGATTACCAGGGAGTATCCCACAGATTCCCTACTCACTACACATGCTCACTACATTAGGGAGGGGTTTGTTGGGGGAAGGTAAAGGGCTAGTAGGACAACTTGGGACACTGTTATCCTGTACGACTTTGTGTAGTCTCAGCTAGCTATCTAGTGTACCATCATACCGCAAGAATTTCCTTCGCCTACTTAGCTATGTCCTGTGACTCTGCATTAATATTATGCGCCGAGGGTTAAGCACTTCAGTGCTATTCATCCTGTCGTGTATTTTGATCACATCGCTGTGTTTGAAGTGCCATATTGCTGAAGTTCCATTAAGGGCGGGGCTCATGTAGATGCATCCATATCTAATTTAACAGAATAATCTTCGATTTCTACACAGAACTGCCACATATTGATAGCAAGGCCAAACTTTCATCCTTCCTACTGGCATATTGTAATCAAAGCATGAAGTGAAGCTGGCTGGGAATGATCAGAAGAGTTTTTAGACTCAATTGATTGAGCCTTCCAAAAATTTTGCTAAAAAAGGGTCGAAACTGGCATTGCCAGTCCAGGCTACATTAGCTAGTCTAGGCTACACAGCGCCCAGAAGCTGCCCTTTATAAACCACCCAACGAACCTAACGCTTGTGGGTTTTGGTGACGTCGCTAAATGAAGCCATGAATACATTATCTGAACCATGAATATACTTACCTTGGCTATGAATATACTTATCTGAGCTTCAACTACTACCTAGCCAGGAGGGTAGGACAAGCTCTAAGAATCACGTGAAAAAATTACATTCCATTCTTAGGTATGCGGAAAGTTCACAGAGATTTACAGAGATTAGACAAGTAAGAGCTCGTAGCATCCAAGTTTGCCGGGGGATCAATGCTTGGAACACTTTTGCTTTAAGGGTAGAACATCCCTACATTGTCGGAAAGTCAGAGAAATCCCTGGATATGGATGAGCCCACCTTCCATGCTGAGAAAACTGCATGCTGCCGATTGCAGCAGCAAACCAAGTTTTAGCTTCAGCACTGCAAGCTACTCTTGAAAACTGCACAAAAAGCACTCAATAAGGGCTTCAGCGCACAGAATCAGACAATTTCACTGAGCATTACATCATCAGATTGCTGAGTGCTCGTGAGCTTGTCCTACTCCCCCTGCTACCGAGCAGCCTAGTTCCCAGGTAGTCTCGTGCCCAGACTACTTTTCGCCGAGCGGAAAAATAGTCTGTCTGGTAAACTGCCTATACCATTTTGGTTCCAATAGAAACCACCGTGACATCACATCAACTGGATTGTAAATTCTAGCAAACAGCGAACTTCAACAAAGCCTACTTGTGCTCCTTTTGAAAGATAGAATAGCCTAGTCTATACGCGGCAGCTAGGGTTGTTCGATCAATGTCCATTTCGCTAGTAAACCGTTGGCACGCAATGTGGAATGCAACAGTGACAGGAGAAGACTTACACGTCAGCACCTGAGCGATTTACTTTGCTCGCTGACCCATGAACAAGATAGGCAAAGGACAGCACGGCGTTGTCTCAACCGCCGTTCACCATTTTGTCCGATCGAACTTCCGTGTGCTCAGTGTGAGGCACATGATGTGCATGCGTATACCTAGTCCTAGACTAAGAAGTAGCGTAATCTATCACAAGCCAATTTCTGCCAGGTTCTCTCCTTCCTCTCTTTATTTTCTTGTCAGATCGCAGCAGAGAGACTGGGAACTAGTCTCATTCCCAGATCACATTTTTCGCGGACACTGGAGAAATGGGTCTGGTCAACTGCCTATTCCTTTTTCGTTCAAGTGCACCAGAATGCTGGCACATTGTTATTTTCTAAAAATTTAATGCTTGACGTCATCGAAGATTATCACGTCGTCTTTCATCTATTTGTCGAGCAGTTAATCATCTTCTATGTCTCTGGACTCATTCTCTAGCCTGCTGTCGTCTTCCATTCTCCCAGTCCTCGACCTCCATCACAATGGCATTATGAGCGGCATGTGCCAAAAAGGTACGTAAACTGTGCGTAAACCCGTATATTTCAATCGTAAACCCGTTACAACAGACATACATACAAGCATAACCTCAGACTAAGACCCCACTAGCGCCTGCCGCACCTGCACGATTATGAGCCTCACTCTAAGGCGTTCGGCAACTAGAGACTCAGTACTGTGTTTAGCTGTGACTGCGTCTGTGAGACTTTGGTAGTGCAGGACCATAGCAGCAATGACCCATGATACTGCCATTTTAAAACTCTCCAGCTAGCAACAGTAACTAGCCTAGTAACAAACTGAAGGGTAGCTGGCAGCTACTTCACTGTCTCCACGTGCATTACGTTTCAGACATAACAATGGGCGGAGCACCTTACAAGTCTGTCAAAGAGGGGGGGGGTGGTTGCTCTTTCAAGTGTCTCTGTATTTAACCATGAAAGAGCGCCCATGTCATGTTCACAGCGACTCCATGCCCTGGACAAATAATAACATACAACGGAACCACCAGCGGCTTCAAAGTCGAGTCCTGATGCATGGCACACAACACTCTGAATGGCACCATGTCACCCTGAGCATGGTGTAGCTCGCCGTGCGCACCACATTAGCTATGTCTGTCTATGCAAAGATGCCTTGTAGTAACCTTTGGTGAAGTATTACGGAGTTTCTTACCTCAGATATGTATAGCGCTTGAGGATGTGCTTCTCAAACTCCACATGAAGCTTGCTCCAGGGTGGGAGCTCATTCGAGGAAACTTTGACCCTATACAGGAATTGGGCCAAATTAGGGAGTGGGCGCTCTTCTGTGAGACTACGGCATGTGCAAATTTGGCTTGGGGTGTGGGGACAAGACTAAAGTGGTATGTGCATGTGGATGGGCGGGGCCCAACTTCTGTCATTCACACTTGCATACTGTAGTAAAAGGTAATTGGGAATGATTGATTTATAAGGAGATGGTTAGGCCCAACTGATTGAGCCTTCCAAAAATTACATGTAAATCCAGGGTGATGACTTCGTCACCAATCAACCAAGCGAGCATAGCTGCCCTTATAAACCACCCCAAGAACCTAACGCTTGTGGTTTTTTTTTTAGTGCTGTCAGCTATGAATACTAAACCAAGCCATGAATACACTTATCTGAACTATGAATATACTTATCTGAGCTTGCTACTGAGCAGCATTGCTAAGTCATGATGTGTCGCATAACCAGATGACCAGGATAGTTATACTACTATTTAGTCCAGTACTAGTCTCGAACCCAGAGGGGTCTGGGTACGAGACTAGTCTAGTACTAGAGTACCATCTTGAGCTGTGACTGCATCATGAGACCTCGGTACGAGACTAGTCTAGTACTAGAGTACCATCTTGAGCTGTGACTGCATCATAAGACCTCGGTACGAGACTAGTCTAGTACTAGAGTACCATCTTGAGCTGTGACTGCATCATGAGACCTCGGTACGAGACTAGTCTAGTACTAGAGCACCATCTTGAGCTGTGACTGCATCATGAGACCTCGGTACGAGACTAGTCTAGTACTAGAGTACCATCTTGAGCTGTGACTGCATCATGAGACCTCGGTACGAGACTAGTCTAGTACTAGAGTACCATCTTGAGCTGTGACTGCATCATGAGACCTCGGTACGAGACTAGTCTAGTACTAGAGTACCATCTTGAGCTGTGACTGCATCATGAGACCTCGGTACGAGACTAGTCTAGTACTCGAGCACCATCTTGAGCTGTGACTTCATCATGAGACCTCGGTACGAGACTAGTCTAGTACTCGAGCACCATCTTGAGCTGTGACTGCATCATGAGACCTCGGTACGAGACTAGTCTAGTACTCGAGCACCATCTTGAGCTGTGACTGCATCATGAGACCTCGGTACGAGACTAGTCTAGTACTAGAGCACCATCTTGAGCTGTGACTGCATCATGAGACCTCGGTACGAGACTAGTCTAGTACTAGAGTACCATCTTGAGCTGTGACTGCATCATGAGACCTCGGTACGAGACTAGTCTAGTACTAGAGTACCATCTTGAGCTGTGACTGCATCATGAGACCTCGGTACAGCAACGACAACAAAGAAAATTAAATAACACTTCGTCTTGTAAAGTTATAATGTAGCAGGAGCCGGCCCACGATACCGATTTCAAACTCTCCAGCTAGCAACAGTAACTAGCACAAACTCAAGGGCAGTTGGCGGCTACTCCACGGTCTCCACGTGCATTATATGTTTCAAACTAACATAACAAATTTTCCATGACGACGTCCTGCCATGATGTTATGTGCAAATTTGGGGTCCAGGGAAAGGGATCCAGCATTGTGGACATGGGACTCTGGCTCAGAATGCCTTCATTAGTGTCGAGTAGAAAGAATGAGTTATATACACTTCAATTCATACACTTTCACTTCAGGGGGATTGTGTGGTGCATACAAATTTGGAGTGCAGGGAAGAGCGAGCGCATCACGTATTCATGAGCAATCAATGAACCACATCTCTATGAAAAAGGCAGGCCTAGGTGTTACGCAAAGTCCCCCTACACCTATAAGCAAGCGAAAATTCAAACTCAAGAAGTGTGTTAAATTAGAACAGCATCACAGCACTTTTTTCACGCAAAATGTTTCCAACCAAAAATGTTATAATCAATGGCAAGAGTGCTTAAGAATGGGCGGCTAAAGGAAGAGTGTGTAACTACGTAAAATTTGAAGCCGGTACTGCCAATACCATAAATAGTAACACATACGGCACATGCTTTTCAGGCGTTGCTAGGCAAAGCTTCGGAATACGTGTTCGTCAGGTATCCAGGCTCTTAGAGAGGTGAACTATTTCATGTCCTCAAGTTTGTCCGAAAGAACACACTTTGTGCATGGGTTCTTTGTCCTGCTTTTTGCCTCATGAATGCTTGAAACTCCAGCACAAACACAAGAAATGGCCTCAAGTTTGTTCTTTTGATCGTGCCCCCTCCCCCCTCCTCCCCCACCACCACCTAGGTCGACACTGACGTTATTCACATGATAAAATAGGCCAGCCCTTTCCCCTCCGCACGGGATCAAAAACTGGACAGTGGGAAGGTCTGGAACGAGGATAACCTGCGTTAGTATGTGATATGTATATACATGTACAGGTAATTTTGGTGGGCATGGGAAGCCTTTACAGTTGTGATAGGCTCTGAAATTAGAACCTTCCAAAAATTTCTTCCTGCTAGAAGAGAATAGAGCATTGGAGAAGACATTCCAGTTTCACAAGGATGCTCTTATAAGCAACGCAGCGAACCTAACACTTATGGGTTTAGTGATGACTCACTGACCAGCTGTGAATATACTCAACTAAGTCATGAATATACTCAACCGAGCCATGAATATACTGACTTGAGCCATGAATATACTCAACTAAGTCATGAATATACTCAACCGAGCCATGAATATACTAAACTGAAAAATAACCTGTTTGTCTAGTCACTTGCACACCTCCAGGCAAGAAACAGTCTGGTAAATGAAGTCAAATTTCTTGGGCCTAACTCCAAAAATTGGTAAGGACCAATGAGATTGTGAGATTGTTATGTAGCAGTTCCCTTACAACAGCAAAAAAATTTATATTTACTCGAGTACCTGCACCTTTTTTGAGCTGGTTTGGCACGAAATGCTTTGAACGTTGCTAGGTGACAGTCGCAAGAGCGTGCGCTAGCCCAAGAAAGTCGATTTGGTTCACCAGACTGTTTCTCCTTGTGAGAGGGTGGGGTCTGGGGACGAGACTAGGGGGCCAAAACTGCAGGGAGAACTGTCACTGTCAATAAAATGTTACCCATAGTATATGCTTTTTTTCATGTGAAATACTCTCTCAAAAGGCATGGTAGCTCTTTGGCGACAGCGACCCACACACTTTTATAAGCGTGGTAGCCTCCTGCTATCGTTTCGACGTTGATATACACAGTGAGTTTCCTGGCAGGGTCGCCATTTCCCGTAAATATTTAGGGGTGTGGTCAAAGATCGTGACCTTGTCGCGAAATTAAAAATCATGAAATTTTTTTCCTGGTGGGTTTGTTGGTGATTCGAGAAAATCTATGCTCGCGAAAATTTCCCGCTATACGGTACTCATCTCTGGTGTTGTTCTCACATATTGTGCTTTATGGTATTTTGCACAGCACGTAGTCAAATGAACTGGCTAAAGTAAAGTGCTAAGGTTGAGTCAGTCGAGATAGCATTCTAAAAACAATGTGGCTGGTCTGATAAGCCTTCATGAACTTTCCGCCATAGTCTCAGGTTTGGTGGGTTAGCCTACTCTTGCACTGAAGCCCTTCAACTGTAACATGTTAGACTCTGAAATCAGAGTCTTCCAAAAATTTCTTAAACTAACAGACATGAACGACCTTCCAAACCATCCAAGGCTGTTCTTATAAGCAACCAACTGAACCGAACAATTGTGGGTTTACTGACGACTTACATCCGCTATGAAAATACTGAACACTGGGTCATGAATATACTGAACTGAACTATGAATATACTGAGTAGGGTCATGAATATACTGAACCTGACTATGAATACATTTGGTAATGTCTCGGAGGAGTCTGACAGTGACTCGTTTCTCAATTGAACCGTCCAAAAATGTACCAGCAATTCCAGTGGCAGAAAGCAGTGAGACACTTTCAACCAAGACAGCTGCATTGTAAACAAGCTCGCAAACATAGTAACTAGATGAATGCAGGGCATTGTGGGGCGAGCCTGAGCAAGCAGCATGCCAAGGACTAAAATTGTGCATACGCAGTTCGTATACACGCGTGCCCTTTCGCACTTCTTGTCGAGGTGTCGAAGTTGGCGTGGCGTTTAGTAAGAAGTGAAGTTGCTGTTTGTCTACTGTGCCTCATCCGAGTGTATAAATGACAAAGGCAGTGTTGTACATTATTCACACAGGAATGACCTCGTAATTGAAAGTCTTCAATTCCGTTGGCCAACCCACATCTAGTTTTCTGCTTAGGGGTGAGAAACAATGAACTGATTTGGAAGAGGCTAACATGCAATTTTTTGTGTACACAATCACCGTTATGGTTTTATCAATTTTTGTTGTAAACAACATGACATTAGTGTGATATAAAAGTGATGACATAATATTTCCTGTTTACATGAGAGCTTACATTGGAGTTTCTATTGACCAAATGAGCTTCAAATGGTGTATGGTGGTAGTTTTTATACACATTGCCAGTGAGTTAGTGGATGTTGGTTGGTTCAGTTTTTCCATTAGGGCTGTGTCATTGCTATCTCAACACCATTGTTGGTAGCCACAAAAGTTTTCCATATTTTCTATGACATCATATGGTTTGAAGTTGCAAGGCCTATTAAAGATCACATGAATCATTCCATTTTCTCTGAGAGTTTCAACTCAAGGTTGCTGAACGTCGTGCTGGCTAGAAGAGTCTATATTTTGCATCATGATTGTGTCTGGCAGGTTGTGTAGTGGAGACAACTGTGGCAAATGCTTCTCATTCTTGCTTACCTGGGTAGCCTCGTTCCCAGGCTCTCCCCGCTAAGAAGGGCCCTCCCCCCTCTTAGTGGGGAGAGCCTGGGAACGAGGCTACACCTGGGTACAGTTCACTGAAATCACACAGCTATTGCTTGAATTCTTTGTTGTTAAAGATCACCTGACGGATGGCGTCCTTTTCCTCCTTGACGTCGTCTTCTCTAGCGATCACGGAAGCCATGTACGCTAATGCGATATTGGAAGCCCTACATCTTCGTGCGACCAAGCGCGGCGCGCGGGTGATTCTCTTGCGGTTACGGAAGCCATGTATGCGAATGCGATATTGGAAGCCCTACATACTTCGTGCGACCAAGCGCGGCGCGCGGGTGACGGTCGTACGATAATGATAATAATAATAATAATACATATATGATTTCGTCCAGTTGTACCGTCTATGTGGGGCTCGCTCAGGCTCGCCCCAATTATGGGTTCAGGAAATTCAGTGATGTCATTCGGTGATGTCATTCGGTGATGTCATTCAGTGATGTCATTCGGTGATGTCATTCAGTGATGTCATTCGGTGATGTCATTCAGTGATGTCATTCGGTGATGTCATTCAGTGATGTCATTCGGTGATGTCATTCGGTGATGTCATGAGGACGAAAAGTATCATGAAGAACATTTTTGAAAATTATTTTTGCACCGCACCTTAGGTCAGGGGAGGGACCAATATTGTTCATATTTGTATCAAAATGCCGTACAGTATCCAATCAAATTGTGTGTAGCTGCCACACCCACCCCCTAACAATTCTGACGTGTCAGACTCTGAAATCAGAGTCTTCCAAAAACTTCTTCACAAAAACGAATTTCTGGACAATGGTTGGTCTCCGCATTGTCCAAGGCTGTTCTTACAGAGGTTTTCAGGTTGGTTGAGGATGCTGCAGAGTAGCAAATCACTCAAGCGTGCCTAATTAAATAATGGCAAGCGGTACATCAAACACAACACTTGTCATTATTTAATTAGCCACGCATGAGTGATTTGCTACTCTGCAGCCCAGCCATTCCCTCAACCAACTCTGTATAAGCAACCAACTGGACCGAACAATTGTGGGTTTAGTGATGACTCACATCCGCTATGAATATACTGAACTGGGCTATGAATGTATTTGGTAATGTCTTAGAGGAAAGAAATCAGTGACTTGTTTACTTAAAACGTAGGCTCAATTGAGCCTTCCAAAAATTTTATCAGAAAACCTTCAATTCCAGTGGCAGAAAGCTGTGAGACAATTTCAACCAAGGCAGCTGCATTATAAGTCAGCTCATGAACATAGTGATTATGGGTGAGGAAATTGACCATGAATATACCGAACTAAGCCATGAATGCTTTTATCACAGGTTGGTGCCAAGAAGAAAAGGCCGGCAGTTGAGGGCTGGTGGTTGTCCGGTTGTCGTAACTCAGTTGCAGAGAGCACTGGCTGCAGAGGTGTCCTGGGTTCAATTCCTAGTGATTGCTGGCCTTTTCACATTCCTCTATTTCACCTCAAAATATCCCAAAATTTTTATGAGTATCCTACTTCCAGGGGGCAAACACGTGATCAAGATCGAGTATTTAGTTACTGACCCAGCAACCCAGGCTTGCAAATGAGGTGGGAGGAACAAATATCCTTAAGCAGGTAGTGTATTAGTCTCGTGCCCAGCCCGCGTGCACCTCCCAGCGAGAAATTGTCAGGTGAATGAAGTTGAATTCCTTGGACTTATTCCCCAAAAGTGGTAAGGGCCAATGAGATTGTGAGATTGGTAAATTATTATGTAGCACTTCTAAAAATTTTACTCCAGTATCAGCACCTATTTTGAGCGGGTGTTGCATAAAATATTTTGAACGTTGCTAGGTGATACTGTCGCAAAAAGTGGCTCCTCCTCGTGAGAGGGTGGGGTCTGCAGTAGTGAATCTAATTTAGTAGACTCAATGGAGTCATCCAAAAATTTCCCAAAAGAGTAACTGCTTTGCCAAAATGTTAACTTCTGCACTTTGCAGCTGTCTTTATAAACCACTCCACAAACCTAGTGATTGTGGGTCAGGAAGTCGGCTATGAATATCGTTGCTGAGCTATGAATACACTAACCTTAGTAGTGAATATTGTGATACATGAGGAGGCAGTAGAGTCACCCAACCGGACACCATCATGTAGGCAGCACGATATCTCTTGGACTGCTGAACGCTATGCGTTTGTACTTGGGATGCTTCTTCACATCTTCAAGACAAACAAGATAGATAACTGCCAGACTCACTCGATTAAGATCTATGTAGTCACAGCTGTGATTGATCAGCTACTCTACATGTATACAATACAGGTTGCCATGGTGATTGCAACCTGTAGCCTCATATGCACACCCACAGTGCTAAAGTGGACAGGCAGGGGGGCAGAGTGTATATGGAGGGATACAATACGCATGCGCACTGACAACATAAAGACCACATTGGGTCAAACTCTCATCCATTAACTCCATTAAGAGCACCGGCAGCCTCGACTCAGGATCATGGTATGTGCCCAAGTGCTGGACAATGTGTGGGTGCTTTATGGCACTCAAAAGACGACACTCTTGCTCAAACTTTCGCATAACACTTGTAGTTCCCGGGGCAGTGAACTGAAAGAGGGCAGGAAGGTAAGCATATCAACTAGCTCATCTCATCTTAAGAGCAGGCATTCTTGTTGTGCGCTTGAGTCTGTTTACGAAAACCATCTGCTTGCAACTAGCGATTAGTACACCCGACAGGCAGGGGATTAGTACACCCGACAGGCAGGGGATTAGTACACCCGACAGGCAGGGGATTAGTACACCCGACAGGCAGGGGATTAGTACACCCGACAGGCAGGGGATTAGTACACCCGACAGGCAGGTGATTAGTACACCCGACAGGCAGGGGATTAGTACACCCTCTTGGTTTAGGTATTCACACCCACAGTGCTAAAGTGGACAGGCAAGGGGGCGGAGTGCATATGGAGAGAAACAATACGTATGTGCATTGGCAACAAAAAAAACACAGCGAAATGGTACAACATTGGTATGACATTTCGTTCCCCCTAGGCCTTGAAACATCATATCATTAAAAATCAAGCTATGAACAATTTTCTGCGTAACTCAAGACCTCCCCACTTCAAAATGGGGGGTGCAGTGAGCGTGAAGTGCGAGGTGCAGGCTGAGTTATTTAACATGCTCCAGACCTGACAGTCAGACCTTAGCCTGGTCTAAGTCATTGAGAGAGAAAGGTGAGAATTAAAAATAAAGATGAGAAAGAAAAAAATGACAGTGACTCAGGGAGGGACTCGAACCTGCGACCTGGCAAATGGCCTGCCATGCTCTAACCAACTGAGCTACCGAGTCACTCGGCAACTCAGAGGCTGAGCTGCCAGGGATCCAACCGAAGCGGATACCAAGCTGGCATGTTTGATGGGGAGGGAGTGGGGGGGGAGGAAGAAGAGAGAGAAGGAGGGAGAGGAGGGGGAAGAAGACAAGAGAGAGTGGATGGTACTTTCATTTCAGCTGTGTAGGCTCACAATTGAGCCTTCCAAAAATTTTCTCAACGCTTGAAAAGTTGGCCAGAGCTAAGGTGCTGTTGGCTGCCAGCTGCTCTTATTATTTATATATAATTTATTTTTATGGTTTACCTGGGATGACCCAGTTAACGAGGAAATCCCCAATAGCACTTAGGCTAATTTTAAGGGGTTCCCCGGGACCGACGGCTTAACGTCCCCTCCGAAGGACGAGAAGGAAAACCTTCTATTCAATTTTTGAGGTAGGGCTGAGTGCACCCAGAAGAGAAATAAATCTCTGCTGCTAGTGGGACTGGAACCCTGGACCTTTTGATCCACAGTCCAGTGCTTTAACCAATAGGCAACCAACTGAACATTCTAATTGTGGGTTTAGGAAGTCAGCTATGAAATTGATCACTGAGCCATGAATGTACTGATCAGAACAATGAATATTTTGTGATACAAACTACATATATTCCCACCACAGTACAAAGCTATGCCAAAGGATATCTCAAGTTTGTTGCCCTCTGTATTGCTACGAGTGTGTAGCACGAGTAATGCTGCCGAAGTAGCAAATGAGTGATATTTCTTCCAGTATAGTGTGCATACATGTGGCAATTACGATCGCTCATAGCAACGATTGTCAAAGAGAAGAACAGATATACCAAAATTAAAGTATCACATTTGTTGCTGTCTATTGCTACGAGTGTGTAGCAGGAGTAACAATGGTGAAAGCGACAAATTCCAGTATAGCGTGCATAGCAATGATTTTCGAAAATCAGAGAACACGGAAGTGCTAACAACGCGCACCTAGTGATTGTGGGTCAGGAAATTGGCTATGAATAAACTTATCCCACCATGAAATGAGCTATGAATATCTGTGACAATAGAGCAGACTGGATTGCCATGGTAACTACAACATTGCCTTCCCTCAGATGAAGTATCAAGTGATGTCCCACGTGTTATATTATAGACCATTTGAATACTTTTCACTCGAGAACTTTCTACAGCCAGGTTTTTCCTATTTTGACAAGACCCTAGCCTCGCTCAAAAAATCAGAGGGAGCGCCTGGTACACACTGTTTGCGCATGCGTGGCTCCCCAGGTTTTTCTGGAGAACTTGGAAACTACTGTATACATCTCTGTGTTACACGATTGTATATCATTGGATCACTAGAGTCGTCACACGTAATGGCGGTGAGTTCCGGGAAATAGGCTGTGTTCAACCAAGCTGTAATGTATGCCCTTGGTAAGGACAAATTATTTACATCAAGAGCGCATAAGAATGGGCGGCTAGACTAAGAGTGTGTAACTCCAATAGAAGCCCGTAGTCCGGGCAAAATTATTGAACCGTACTAAAAATAGAACACACGGTCACGTGCGTGCTTAGTAACAATGCATAATGGCTTATGACAACGCAGCGTGTGCAGGGTGTGTTACTATTTTTAGTACTGGCGGTAAATTCCGCCCAGTTTCGAATTTTACGTAGTTACACGCTCTTACTCTAGCCGCCCGTTCTTATGCGCTCTTGTTTACATGTATATACAGTCTATGCTATTATCTTCCTGAAAAAGTTTTTTACCAAGCAGGTTTGCTCGCTTAGCTGGAGGACGAGCTGATCCGTTTGAGGAGAGACGACTGGACTGCTGCTAGCCTCCTTGGGACGCTTTCTGCTATCCTGTCCATGACCAAGCTTCTCAGTTTCGAAGATCCTTCAGCCTCTATTCCACGCTAGAGGCCTTATCCCTGCAGCTTCAACAGACATACGCTGGCAGTCCATCATCTTTCATCACTGCTACCAGAAATATCCATCCCAGGTGACTTGGGAGATCTTCTAGCTCACCTTGAATAGTAAACAATCCGCTAGCGTGTCTTGCATCCACTTCGGAAAGGCAGGAACAAAGTTGTTGCCATTGCACACTGCCAACTATGGTCTACACTCTTGCCAGTTGCATATTTACCGAATATCTCTCTCTCTGTGTTAACATCTGCAAGCTCAGCTTACGTGTCACGATAAATTTTACGTAAAGTAATACGGACTTCTTCGTGCATGCACGAACAGTGTGTACTAGGCGTTCCCTCCGATTTTTCGAGCACCTTGGAACGTACATTTCTTAAACACGTTAATTGGTTTAATTGTTTCTGCGGGGAAGGGTAGGGTATAAGGGTTGGGGCAGGTTTTGTTTGCGCAAACATTTCTGCGGTTTGTCCCTCAAAGCTTGTACTTAAGTAGTTGCTAGAACGAGGCTACATGTACACATGTAAAGTTTTGTGCTTTGACAATTGTGAAGGTAGGCTCTCAAATTAGAGCCTCCCAAAAATTCGTACTTGAGAGTACAGTACAATACAGTGGAAAAGGCGCTCATGGTATATAAGGCTGCTCTTATAAGCAACACTGTGAACCTAACAATTGTGGGTCTCATGGCAGCTGTGAATATAGTCAACTGAGCCGTGAATATAGTCAACTGAGTCATGAATATACTGACTTGAGCCATGAATATACTGACTTGAGCCATGAATATATTAAACTAAACTGAAAAATAACTGTTTCCCTAGTCACGTGACCAGCCTGTGCACACCTCTGGGCGGGGCGGGTGAGAAACAGTCTGGTAGATGAAGTCAAATTTCTTGGGCCTATCTCCAAAAAGTGGTAAGGACCAATGAGATTGCGAGATCGTTAGATTATTACGTAGCACTTCCCTTACAACAGTAAAAAATTTTTATCTCTACTACAATTAATTGAGCCTTCCAAAAATGTACCAGAAGATCTTCAATTCCAGTGGCAGAAATTGGTGAGACACTTTCAACCGAGGCAGCTGCATTATAAACAAGTTCGTGGACATAGTAATTATGAGTTAGGAAATAGCGACGCAGGCGAGGACGAAGAATCTCAAAAACATTGCTTGAAGTTGTATGGCACCTTAGGTCAGGGGAGAGACCAGTGTTGGTCACATTTGTATCAAAAGGTCATACAATAACTCAGTATCCAATCAGATTGTGCGTAGCTGCCACCACCCACCCTAACAATTGTGACATGTTAGACTCTGAAAATAGAGCCTTCCAAAAATTTCTTCGAAGCGAAGGATTGGTAGCGACGTCTTCAAACCTTTCAAGGCTGCTCTTATAAGCAACCAACTGAACCGAACACTTGTGGGTTTAGTATGACTCACTTCCGCTATGAATACACTGAGTAGGGTCATGAATGTAGTAATTACCTGTGAATATGCTACTCAGACAGTCAAGAGGGGCAAAAGTTAACAGTTAAAAACGTTTGGGGGGGAGAGGCATCACTAGTCTTGTTCCCACACTTCACACAGTGTTACAAGTTCCTGGTGGGGGGAAGATTCTGGGAAAGGGAGGCAACCACCCTCTAAATGAAGCTACCTTGCTCATGTGGGTAACACAGCACACTTGGCAGTCATGGGAAATAAATAGTGAGGCAAGCAATGATGAGACTGTTTTGTTTCTGACTAAGAAGGCAGCTCAGATTGGGAAACAAAGGGGGAAAAGCAAATATCCTTCGGTAGTGCTTATGTAAGTATATGTCTGGTTCAGTAGGCTCATGAGAGCCTCCCAAGCAGCATGAGTAACGCTGCCGAAGCAACAAACGAGTGATATTCATTATTAGCATACGTCTAACTCACGCTAATGTATGGGAGTCAATGGGGAAGCAGCTGCGCGCAGTTTATAAAAAGTCGTATTTTTTACTGCAAGTCACGCGAGAATCCGTATCAGTACTGCAAGTCACGCGAGAATCCATATCAGGTGCTACAAGTCACGCGAGAATCCGTATCAGGTACTACAAGTCACGTGTGCGCTGCGTCTGAACGTGCAATGAAATCGAAGGTTTGTATGATAAAATCATTATCACCATAGTACCAAGCTATGAAATCATTATCACCATAGTACCAAGCTATACCGGAGAAAATATCACTCGTTTGTTGCTGTTGGCATTGTTACTCGTGCTGCGCACTCGTAACAATACAGACGGCAACAAACTCGTGATATTTTCCAGTATAGCTTTGTACCATGGTGATAATTATATAGTATAGCGTGCATACATGTGGCAAAATCACGATCGCTCATAGCAACAATTGTCAAAAACATTGCTAAGGGACAGCTGCAACAAAGCATTCAAGATCTCCTACTACCCGCGTGCCAACCACCTGATTGTGTTTCACCTGTGTAGGCTCAATCTGAGCCTTCCAAAAATTCTCGTACTGAGTCAGGAGTGAGCTACCAGAAGATCACAAGTACCATGGCAGAAGAAGATGGACTGACCTTAGCAGAGGTACTGAAAGGGTTGCTGGAGGATGAATTAGCCAAAGAGCGTGCAAGGAGAGAGGAGCTCAGAGAAGAACGCCGTCGCAGGAATAACGAAACATGGCGACAAGAGGAAGTGATGAGACAGCAAATGGACCTACTGAGAGGACTCATTGAAGGAGTCCAGAGACAAGGAGAAACAGTAGCATTAAAGCTGGAAAGAGACAGGGACACGGGTTGTTATCGCTCACTATGCTCCGCCCCTTGAGGGCTTCTAGACCACTAGTAGGGGAAGCCCCAAGCTTATCACAGACCGGATACAAAGCTTATAGCTTTTCGCCCTGGGCGGTGATAACACTTAGCAGTATCCGTGACACCAATTGGCGTCTATTGCATTTTGTGATATACGTGCGTACGGCGCCAATTGGCGTCTACCGCGTACAACCGGTTAAAGCTGGAAAGAGACAGGGAAGGCAAGGTGACAAAATTGACGGAGGAAGACGATATTGAGGCATATCTGACTACCTTCAAACGCCTCATGAAGGCATACGAAATTAAGGAGGAATGATGGGCTTTCAAGCTAGACCCACTGCTTGTTGGTAAGGCACAACAACATGCTATGAACCCTCAAGAGGCAAGAAGGTGAAACCAACCGGCAACTGGCGGCAAGACTAGATGACCTAACAGTGGACCCAAGGCTGTGAGACAAAGGAAGAGCTAAAAGATCTCATAGTCTTAGAGCAGCTGGTGAACACACTTCCTCAGGATGTTCGGGTATGGGTGAAAGAAAGAAAACCCAAAACCAGCACAGAGGCAGGTCAACTGGCAGATGATTACATCCATGCAAGGAAGCAAAACACTGAGGAAGCTTCGTCACAAGCGAACCGGAAATTTGCAGACAGGCCAACTCAACGTCGGTTTTGTCAGAGATGTGGCATGAGGCAAGAGATTGCCGGACAATGGTTAAACCAATGAAAGCAAGGAGGACACAGGCAAGGAGGACACAGGCAAGGAGGACACAGGCAAGGAGGACACAGGCAAGGAGGACAGAGGCAAGGAGGACAGAGGCAAGGAGGACAGAGGCAAGGAGGACAGAGGCAAGGAGGACAGAGGCAAGGAGGACACAGGCAAGGAGGACACAGACAAGGAGGACACAGGCAAGGAGGACACAGGCAAGGAGGACACAGGCAAGGAGGACAGAGGCAAGGAGGACAGAGGCAAGGAGGACACAGGCAATGAGGACACAGGCAAGGAGGACACAGGCAAGGAGGACACAGGCAAGGAGGACACAGGCAAGGAGGACACAGGCAAGGAGGACACAGGCAAGGAGGACACAGACAAGGAGGACACAGGCAAGGAGGACACAGGCAAGGAGGACACAGGCAAGGAGGACACAGGCAAGGAGGACACAGACAAGGAGGACACAGACAAGGAGGACACAGGCAAGGAGGACACAGACAAGGAGGACACAGACAAGGAGGACACAGACAAGGAGGACACAGACAAGGAGGACACAGGCAAGGAGGACACAGGCAAGGAGGACACAGGCAAGGAGGACACAGACAAGGAGGACACAGACAAGGAGGACACAGACAAGGAGGACACAGGCAAGGAGGACACAGACAAGGAGGACACAGGTAAGGAGGACAGAGGCAAAGAGAAGCCAAAGATAGACCTCAACTGCCATCAGAAGGGTCACTATCCATCAAATCGCTCCCATCATGCTATGTTCTACATGAAGAGACGATCACACAGGCCAATCCAGGGTGATGAAACACCAGTCCATGGAGAAGCCAGGGGTTGTTAAACCGGGATCAATAGAGGGAACAGCTGTCAACGACATTCTGTTGGACAATGGGTGTCCAAGGACACTAGTGCAGAAGGACTTAGTCCCTAAGGAGAAGCTACTGGAAGCTACTTTGAGTCCTCTAGTCTTGCTCGGGTAAGCTGTTTTCTAATGCTCTTGTGGGTTCTAAAGGCTGCCGTGGGTCTGTTTCAGAAGAGTCTGGAAAGTAGCTGGGATTTCTCGATGAGGTGCCAGTGTTTAACAAGCAATCTCCTGAGGCTGTGTGTTGGTAAATGCGGTGAATATGTAGTAGTTAAAGTCAGCTATGAAATTGATCACTGAGTCATGAATGTACTGATCAGTACAAAGAATATATTTTGTGACACATAAATCCCACCATAGTACAAAGCTATACCAAAAAATATCTCAAGTTTGTTGCTGTCAGTGGTTCTTTTAGGGGGGGGGGGGGGGGGGGGGGGTGGCACTTGCCCCCCCTTGGAGATAGCTAGCCTACAATCAGCCTCTCAATCCCTGTGATTGTGCAAGACTTAGCCCTGCGTGATTGCCACATGGCCATTTTTACTGCTAATGTAGTGCTACAATTGATTCCAAATTAAAAATTCTCTATTCACTACAAAGTCCCTGAGAATGCACCAGAAGCAGTCTCAGACAGTCTAAAATCAATTTTCTGGGGGCATGCACATGTATACAGGGCTTCCCCCCCCCCTCTTTTTCATAAACACTCAATTCGCCCCCCATTGGATCAATTTCTAAATGAAGGCCTGGCTGTCTGTATTGCTACAAGTGTGTAGTACGAGTAACGCTGCCAAGACAACAAATGAGTGATATTTCTTTCAGTATAGCGTGCATACGTTACAATTACAAACGCCCATAGCAAAAATGAGAGTGACAGCTGCACAAATGATGCTTACATTCAAGATAGATCTTCTACCACCCACGTATCAACCACCTGATCGTGTTTCACCTGTGTAGGCTCAATCTGAGCCTTCCAAAAATTTTCACTATTGAGAGACTTACTAGCTGTATTCTCTTTCAGAATTCCTAACTCCAGCTAGCTGGTTTATAAGCAACAACGCGAACCTAGTGATTGTGGGTCAGGAAATTGGCTATGAATAAACTTATTCCACCATGAATATGAGCTATGAATATCTGTGACAATAGAAAGACTACTAGACTGGATGGCCATGAATAAACTTATTCCACCATGAACATGAGCTATGAATATCTGTGACAATAGAAAGACTACTAGACTGGACTGCCACAGGGGGGGGGGGGGGGTAGGACAAGCTCTGAGAGGCACGTGAAAAAATTACATTCCATTCTTAGGTATGCGGAAAGTTCACGGGGATTTACAGAGATTAAACAAGTAAACGTTCGTAGCATCCAAGTTTGCCGGGGTTCAGTGGGGTTCAATGCTTGGAACACTTTTGTTCTAAGGGTAGAACATCCCTACATTGTCAGAAAGTCGGAGAAATCCCTGGATATGGGTGAGCTCACCTTCCATACTGAGAAAACTGCATCCTGCCGATTGCAGCAGGAAACCAAAGTACATTTTTAGCTTTAGCGCGGCAAACTACTCTCTAAAACTGCACAAAAAGTACTCAATAAAGGCTGCAGCGCATGGAATCAGACGATCTCACTAGGCATTACATCATCAGATATCTGAGTGCACGTGAGCTTGTCCTACCCCCCCTGGGACTGCCATGGTAACTACAACACATTGCCTTCCCTCAGAGGATAGAAGTATCACGTGATCTCCCACGTGTTATACTATAGTCCATTTGACTTTTCACTCGAGAAGTACTTTGCTGATAACTTTCTCTAGCCAGGTTTGTAACATTTCTGACAAGACCCTTACCCAACAGTCCAACCTTCAGTTCTACACGCTTCACTAGTAAAAGGAATACACATGCGCAGTTGCTTTGCTAATTTACAATACAAGATTTCGTTTGGAGATGCAAAGAAACAGTTGTAGGAGCATTCTGAGTGTTTCACAAGCAGTTGAAACTTTCTTCAGTAGTAATATCATAGTTGTTTGAGTCAGCCTATCACATGGCTACATAATTGTGTCATGACTTTCTGCAAGTATTGCTGTGATGTCGTCGTGCCATGATATCATGTGCGAATCAGAACCAAGCTCTCCCCTCCGGGAATTCTGGATAATACCGTGTTATCTCCGTATGCTGTGACATCAAGTACATATACGAAAAATGGCACTTTTGATACCACACACTTTTGTGTTTAGCAGTCTTCCACGTGGCTTTTGGCCACATATGAGTCTTGCTGATCACAAAGACACTCAAAGAGGATGCCTGGGCGCTTAAATAAGCTTTTAGCGTGTTTGTGGCGAAGTTATATGGCTTTTGCTTAAGTATTGCATATATTGCACGTCGGCGCCATCCCTACATAGAGAGTCTACCGACTCTCTAATAGCATGGTTTGCTGTGGTATTTGGGATTAATAGCACGAGTAATGCAGAAATAATTGTATGAGGCGTAGCCGAGTACAATTATTTCTGCATTACTCGTGCTATTAATCCCAAATACCACAGCAAACCATGCTATCACGTATTAATACTATAGCACATGTGTATACACATAATATTATACCAGCAAATATAATTAGTAAACAAGCATGAATTGTGTGTAAGATACATGTAAAACGATAATATTTCTGCACCATACAAGTTAGTCTTCATCTGACTCTATAATGATACGTCACCGCTTTGGTGGAGCAGGAACATTCAACTGAACCTGGCTGGAAGAACCTGAACTGCATCCACTATCAGTGCAATTCATGAAGCACATGTGGGCACATCCCCTGGGGCATCATCTGTCGCAAAAGTTTCTGAGGTAGTCTGCGGTCCATCTTTTTCAATCCACCTTGCCTGGTTTTCGTGAGACCTTCAACCCACTCCACATACATTGTTTTCCCTTGTGGATCACGAACGAACTTCAGGTCTTCAACACGCAGTTGGTGGTGTTCTTGGCATCCTCTTGTCCCAAACTGCTGGCTAATCATAAAAACACGGTATGGTTCAAGCTAACTGCGTTATTTCCTCCAAGCACGTCTCTTGTCCAAAGCTGCTCTTCTTCCTCCAAGGTAAGTGCATCTGCTTTCATCTTCTTCTTACCGAGTCCTTCTTCACGTAGCATGATGGCTCTCCCGTTCAGCGTCTTTCTGCATCCATCAAACTCCCTGTCCTTGATAATGCTGAATTTCGCACCAGCTTGGCGTAGGTGCCTATCTAATGCTGCTAGCATTGTGCATAGCTAGGCTGTCCAGCTCGTACTCGCTGCCGTTGGATTTGCGTACTTCCGCGAAGAATCGTTCGAGAGTACCATTCAGGTCTTGTTTGGGAATCTCCTCCAGTTTGTGGGGCAGCTCTCGCCATCTCCTCCACGCTTCGAAATGATTCACCCATGTATTTGTAGACTTCGTCGTATTTTGTTCAAGATTTTCCTTAAATTTCTGCAAATCGCCAGGAGTAGCCGCTTTGAAAATGGGGCGGGGCTCCTTCTGGTGCTGTGCTTCGTTCTCAATTTCTGCAATGAATGCTTCCGCGCCTTCCATAAGCTCTTCGAGTTTGCTTCCAGTCGGTTCTCTCAAGAATTGAAGAATGCTATCACTAAAAAACTCATCCTCACATGTTCCTGCCATATTCTTCGCTCGTATAACTATACGAAATAGTTCAAAATTCGTATCTATGTAACCACACACGCGGCACCTCGCATTGACCAATCAGATTAGTATTACACTTTTTCATACTTTACTGTTAAAAAAGTGTAATACTAATCTGATTGGTCAATAAGTGTAGTATTTCAAAATAATACTACACTTTGTTGAAAATGGCTATTTGTGTGCAAGACCTGGATTCTGCCATTTTGTATGCCTTCTGCAACTTTGAGGCAAAGTGACGGCGCTCAAACTCAAAGCATTTATCATCGAGGGAAATCTGGCTGCATGTTTACGGGTTTTTGGCAAGTTATGATTCGTGTTACTATATAATTATCACCATAGTACGAAGCTATACTGGAAAATATCACGAGTTTGTTGCCGTCTGTCTTGTTACGAGTGTGCAGCACGAGTAACAAAACAAACAATATTTTTTTCGGTATAGCTTGGTACTATGGTGATAATGATTTTATCATACGAACCTTCGATTTCATTGCACGTTCAGACGCAGCACACGTGACTTGTAGTAGCTGATGCGGATTCTCGCGTGACTTGTAGTATAAAATACGGCTTTTTATAAACTGCATGCAGCTGCAAGGCTTCCCTTTGACTCCCATACATTAGCGTGAGTTAGACGTATGATAAAAAGTGATATCTTGCGCTTGTGGTGTGAACATTGTCCTGTGTTGACAGCGTAGTTCAAGCAATAAGCGCTGGGTGTGTTTGTTGCTGTCTGTATTGTTATGAGTGTGCAGCACGAGTAACACTGCCGAAGCAACAAGCGAGTGATACTTCTTCCAGTTGCGTTCAAGCAATAAGCGCTGGGTGTGTTTGTTGCTGTCTGTATTGTTATGAGTGTGCAGCACGAGTAACACTGCCGAAGCAACAAACGAGTGATACTTCTTCCAGTTGCGTTCAAGCAATAATCGCTGGGGTTAGAAGGCCGGGGTGAAGGGCTAGGAGAGCAGCACTCACCATTTAGGCGATATAATATTTATATGTAATGTCATAGTTCATAACTGCATGATATAAGTCATCATTTGACACACCCTTGCATAATTTCACATGAGCTTTACGCACTAATTAAGTGCATGTACGAACAGTGGATATGAGGTCCATTTTTTTGAATGGGCCTGGGAACGTGGCTACGTGCATTCATGTGGAAGATCAGCAGAAAAGAGGGAAGCTAGGTTGGTTCTTCAAGATTTGGATATGATATTTGGCTCTCACGTGCCAGCTGTAGCCTCGTTTCCAGGCTTCCCGTTCTGGAACGCAAATATGTATACGCGTGGAGAGCCTGGTATCTTTTCTGACGTGATCATGACATAATTGAAGAGTTTTTAGAACAGAAAGGCAATGTTCTGTGCGTTATTCAACAATCTTTGTGTTCAATGCTTGGTGTGTATGACATTCGCTCTCCGATAGCTAGATACGTGTAATAAGTTGCCCGATAACTTCGCTCTTTTTCCTGTTCTGAGTCTTCGGGTACATGCCCACGCACAATTAAGGTCTCTCTACCCCCTCTCTACCCTAGACGTTGCTCACGTGAGAAAAAATACCAGGCTCTCTCCGTCTACACAACTTCAATGTTCGCATTCCAGAGCGGAGGAACCTGGGAATGAGGTTATGCCAGCTGTGGGTTGAGAAAATTGTAGCCTCGTTCCCGCCTCCAGTTTTTGATCGCTTGCAGTATGCTAAAACAGAGGGGGAAAGCCTGGGAGATAGAGTCACGTGTGTGACGCCAGGTAGACGTGAGGGGGGCGGTGCCCGATCGTTTTAACTCACAAACCTTGCGTTGATCAGCTTCAAATCTACCAAACGATGAGACGTTGTCTTCCGAATGTTACAGTCTCAAGTTCTTGGATATTACAACAAGGACCTCAAGATCTTCATCGGGAACCGCCCCCCCTCACGTCTACCTGACGTCACGCACGTGACTCTTTCTCCCAGGCCTCACCCCTCCATTTTAGCATACTCCAAGCAATTAAGAACTGGAGGTGACAATGGCCTGGGAACGAGGCTAGAAAATTGTGACACAAGTGATAACAGAGGAAAGTGGTACTGTACCCTTAAAATTGGGGGAGGGGGTCAGGATCGCTTCCCCATGCAATTACTCAATACTAATTTGTGTTAGGCTCAATTAATTGAGCCTCCCAAAAATTATTAGCGCGCACTAAATTCAGCAAAAAATCGTCAAAATACTGCTGCAGATGGCTGCTTATAAGCAACTGCACGAACCTAACGCTTGTGGGTCTTGCAGGAAGTTGGCTATGAATGCTGATATGCGCCATGAATATACTGAACCGAGCTATGAATACTATAACATCAGCCAGTGCTCAGAGGTCATGACCAAACTCTGTTGGCCTGACTTGGTCCTTACTTGAGGCAGCTTACACCAAGCTCTGCCACCCTCTGTTGTCTGTGAGTAGTCTGACTTGTCTGTCTTTCATAGTCCTTACTTGAGGCAGCTTACACCAAGCTCTGCCACCCTCTGTTGTCTGTGAGCAACCTGACTTGTCTGTCTTTCATAGTCCTTACTTGAGGCAGCTTACACCAAGCTCTGCTACCCTCTGTTGTCTGTGAGTAGTCTGACTTGTCTGTCTTTCATAGCCCTTACTTGAGGCAGCTTACACCAAGCTCTGCCACCCTCTGTTGTCTGTTAGTGGTCTGACTTGTCTGTCTTTCATAGCCCTTACTTGAGGCAGTTTACACCAAGCTCTGCCACTCTCTGTTGTCTGTGAGCAGCATAAGGCTTGCTAGACAAAGCTACTCAGCTAATGGTACAAGTAACACTCACACACACACAACAACACTGACGTACTAAACCTGTAAGATACGAACAAGCACTTGTGTTCCTCTCATGAGTCACATAGTCACCAAGTCAAATTTCTTGGACTGACAGCTCAGCTTTCTGTAAACGTAGCTTGCAGACCTGGGAACTTTTTTCAAGTGATAAAATTTCACTTTAAAAAGACTTCCAAATTTTCCACATGATGAAAGGAAGGAACACTGGAACCCAGTTATCTTAGCCTTGTTCCCAGGCTCCCCCGCTCTGGAACACAAATACATATATATATATATATATACAGGGAGAGCCTGGTGTCTTTTCTCACGTGAGCATGACGTAATCGAAAAAGGACCAGAGTTTTCAGAACAGAAAGACAACCTTTAACACGTTATTCAACAAACTTTGCGTTCAACGCTCGGTGTGTATGATATTCAACCCTCGACAGCTAGATATGTGTAGTAAGTTGCCCGCTACACTTGTTCTTTTTCCTGTTCTGAGTCTTCTGGTATGCCCATGCACAATTAAGGTCTTTCTACCCCCTCTCTACCTTTGACAGTGCGCACGTGAGAAAAAATACCAGGCTTTCCCCACCTACACAACTTCAATGTTGCATTCCGGAGCGGGGAAACCTGGGAACAAGGTTACAACTATCTGGATGCACCGGGACCAAGCCGAATCCAGATAGTGAAATATCCAGATAAAACGTGCAGGACATTCGTCCCTCGCTAGCTATATATGTGAAGTAAGTCACCCACTGCCTTCGCTCTTTCTGTTGTTTTGAGTCTTCGGGTATGCCCACGCACAATTAAGGTCTTTCTACCACCTTTCTACCTTTGATGCTGCTTATATTAGAAATACCAGGCTCTCCCCCGCCTGCACAACTTCAATGTTTGCGTTCTAGGCAAATTTTTGCCACCTTCGGACTCCAAAGCACATTTACTCCAGGGTTTGGCCGCTTGCAGTACTAACTTGATAGCTTGGTTGAACAACCTGTTCACGCAGAAATAATTTTTTTTTGCTGAAAAAAAATCATAAATTTAGATGGATGAAATCAGTATAAAAGTACAGTACACAAGGAGACCAATGTGTTCAGACATCAGCGTCAGAGTAAGATACTGGCGGTCTTTAAATTTTGGCGGTTTGGCCCCAAACTGACCGAAAAAAAAAAATTGGTGGAATTTAAATTTGGTGGTGGTATTCCAGGTCTGTTTATCAAGGAGTGTTGTTGCCTCTCGCTTGAGGTACTTGAACAAAGCCAGTTTGTAAACATAAACTGGCAGTGTGGGGCACCAGGCTGGGGGGGGGTAGCCTCGTTCCCAGGCTCTGCGCGTTCGTCGCTTGCAGTACGAAATTCGCGCAGAGGGCCTGGGCTCGTTCATCACGTGATGTGTGCTGCAGCCGTAATTTTACGTCACACCAGATATGGCCGCGCCGTGTTGCAGCATTGGTTGTAGAGATAACCACAAATGGAGTTGGAAGAACCTGAAACAGGTCACGTGTGTACGATAGACTACAATAGTAAACTCGAGCTGAAGAAGATGAGGAGTCGAAATCCAGGGTCGACCTAGTAACACGATGTGGCAAGGTATCTGAATATAGACGTCTACTATCCAGCTAAACATGGCAGCTTGTGCTCTTTCGCTGCCGAGACTTTTAACACTTAGGTAAGTTCGCACACGAACCATTACTGTGATCTCTGTGGGCCTCTTTCAACACTAAACTGGGCACTAGCTCATCTATGACATCATTGATTCCAGTAGAATGGACGTGACATAAGCTGCAGCACACATCATGTGATGAACGAGCCCAGGCCCTCTGCGCGAATTTCATACTGCAAGCGACGGGCCTGGGAACGAGGCTAGGGAGGGGGGGCAAGAGCACTACTGCATACATGGCAAGTAGGAATGCATAAGTTACAATTCCTTGTTATCTTGCTGA
The DNA here is from genome assembly GCA_949130485.1 of Agelas oroides. Taxonomy (NCBI): domain Eukaryota; kingdom Metazoa; phylum Porifera; class Demospongiae; order Agelasida; family Agelasidae; genus Agelas; species Agelas oroides. The sequence continues at coordinate 18,739,988 of OX422185.1, forward strand.
GGCTCAACCAAGCGAGCCCTCCAAAAATTAACAATCTGACAATTTTCGCAACACAATCAAGCTCCTCTTCAACACAAGCCCCCTCTTACTGTTATAAGCAACCAACTGGACCTAACACTTGTGGGTTTAGAGATGACTCCCATTTGCTATGAATACACTGAGTAGGGTCATGAATATCGTTATTAGAGCGCTAGCTAGCCACGTTCCAGACCCTCCTGCATGTGCAAAGAGGACCTGGTGCTTCGAGCAAACATTTCTTGTCACATGGAGCATGGTTATTAACCCTCGGCGCGCATGCGCAGCGAGGGTTACGGTACTTGGTCTGTGTGTCTGTGTGTCTGTCTGTGTGTCTGTGTGTCTGTTACTCAACATCTCACTTTTCACGTGATTATTCATGCCACAAACGATACTAACCTTCTCAGCGGCGGATGAAGGTCGAAAATTTAAGTGATTTTCTCTGAAAATGCTTCGTTGCGAAGCTAGAGCGTTTCCTGTTGGTACGGCTACATGATAAGTCGGCCATTTTTTACTCCGCGGAAAACGCGCATGCGTATGAATCTGGACCACGTGGCTAGCGGCCATTTTTTGTTCTTGGGAGAGACGTTCTTTCCGAGTTCGATTATTGGCCATTGGCAGTAAGTATGCCTCCAACAAAGGTATGCCCGCAGTGTAAAGCTGCTGTACCTGTAATTTATCGTTACGGTTTTGGATGCTACGAATGAATTGATATCGAAAGGCATGCCATATCAACTCGAGAGCAAGCGTTCATGAGACAGTGATCGATTCTAGTTAACACACAAGTACAATCACATGCATTGCTGCGCCGAGGGTTTGGCACTTCAGTGCCTTTCATTTAAAGCTCCAATCACATTGCACAATGTGTAATTAGTGTTGACAAGACCTTCACTCTTTCACATGATGTCAGAATAAAAAGATACCTTTAAACCTCTCACGTAATGTTGGAGGAACATAATTGAAAGACCATGTGATGGTAAAATAAAGGAAAGAACGTAATTAAACAACTCAATGTACCCACAAATGCACACATCACATTTATAATCATATAATTGGGGTGAGTGTGAGCGAGCCCCACACACGTGAGTTGAATCGAGATTTTTCATAATCTGTCGTACGTCATTCCGTATGTTTTTGATGCTGTAATTTAACGCGATAGCCGCGGACCATGTGCGGACCGTAAGTAAAATTTTCGTACAACTTGGCAGCCAGCTAGCTCCAAGGTAACTTTGAAAGATAACGCTTATGAAAGACAGCCAGGAAAAGCAGCCGGAGCGTGCGCACTTGTTGAACCAAGGATAGCCTAGAAGTTGTGTTTGCAGCGACATCCAGGATAGGTAGCTGAAGCGTATCTACTGTACGTATGTATTCAAGGGCTATTTTACTAATTAGCCCCTTAACTCTTTAACAACCGTAAGCTATTTACTGAAAACTTGACTCAAAAGCTTTTTTGACATGTTCTCTTAAGGGTGCATGACCTTGGACACATCCACTCATTAGCGAGCATTCAATAGTCAGGGCCCTCCAACCAGAGAACGCTCCTCCGGACTAAAAGCTGCCTAAAATGCCAGAAATGGAGTCCCTACAAGGTGAAAGGAGCGTTTTCTACGCCAATTTGTGCAAGAAAGCAGACAAATGGCCCACCCGGCATTGACCAAGGCTTTTCTACAGGCAGCTGCAACCGCCGCCATGCACTGTCAGCCAGAGCGGTGCACCCACCCACCTCCCCCTGTCCCACCCTTTCTGCTAGCGCAGAGCCTATCTTCAAAACGGATTGCGCCAACTGATAACATGCGGCCAAAATCTGACGACGCCATATGGCGTCATCGGTTGGTAAAGGGTTAACAGAAGTCCAGCAATGCAACACTTTCAGTGTCGTGGTCAATGAGCTGCAATTGTAAGTAACTAACACTCGTACCGTATGAGATACGGTGTCCACACGCGTCACGCCCTATAGTTGAAATTTTGAATTACAGTAGTCGGACCATGTACATTGCTGTTTGCCGCGCCATGCCATGCCAGGGCTGTCTCTAGATGTCTTCTGACTACGAAGAAGAAAGTGTATAGCATCAATCCAAAGACGATTGTGAAGACGTCTTGGTGCATTCAAGTAAAGCTCAAATCCTATGAGATAGGTACTATAAAAAACAACTAACACTCTAAATCGTACAAAAAATCACTGTACGAGATAGGCCTTTGTGAGATTTTGAGTGTTAGTTGCATCAGTGCAAAATCACTGTACGAGATAGGCCTACTTTGTGAGATTTTTGAGTGTTAGTTGCATCAGATGCACTAGCTGGAAAGATGCTAAGCACACTCAATACCTTATATTGGAATCAAGAGTCGTGATGTGATAATATTCTGCATCTTCTGTTGCAGCAATTCTGCAAAGATAAAGAAGTGAAGTTGAAACTAAACACGTATTTTCAACTTATTCTTACCTCACCTGAAGATATTCTTTCATGAGAAAGTGTAGATATTCTTGAAGGTGATATGTTCATATCTGCAGTTGTTGTCAACACAATCTGCATTAAATGCCTTGTAAACCATTGCTTATGTCACATGCAGTGAATCTATAAATAACAAGTTACTAATGCCAATATGGCAGTGGGTTGGTTGATGAAAAATGGACAGGTTATTGCTGAATAATGGGAGATCCTGATTAGCACATGGGCCCTATTACACACAAGACATACAGTCACACAATAGGCCACCTGACGAAAGATGGGACATCTTGACAGGCTGCTGCCGAAGGACGGGACATCCTGACTAGCACAAGGATCCAATTACACACAAGATGTGCAGTCACACATACAATAGGCCACCTGACGAAAGATGGGACATCTTGACAGGCTGTTGCCGAAGGACAGTGACCAGCACAAGGAGCCAATTACACACAAGAGGCCACCTGACGAAAGATGGGACATGTTGACAGGCTGCTGCACTGCCGAAGGATGGACAGCACACAAGGACCCAAATACACACAACACGTATAGCCATACACACACAGTGCCACCTGACAAAAAAATGGGACATCTTTACAGGCTTAGTCTCGGCAGACGCTTTTGTATCCGCGTGCTGATTCTGAAAGCGAACGGCGCTGTGGAACGGAATGGGCCTGGCTTGGGAGACCAGCCATGGCTAAAATAATAGACCTTCTCCCCAAAAGACTTTAACATAATAAATCTGTGTACTCACCTAGTCAGTGTCTCAGAGCGAGCTTGAGCCAACAGTTCCACAAAGAGGACGAGTATTGGCTCACCACAACGCGCGAAGGCCACCCGACAGCTGAACTGGCGTCATGCACTTGCGCATGCGCTCACATAATGAGGCGGATACCGTGTGTGGCACCGTTCAATGCTAGCAAGAAAAGACGGACACGGTAAAGCTACCGTTTAAATGGAAAATGTTCCGCTTCATATATTGTTTTAATTATCTTAACACCCCTTGGTCCCAGTATGTCTGGAAAGTATTACTCCAAACATTTCAGTCATCTTGATCCCAACATGTTTGGATAAGCGACTTCCTACTGTATGTAGCAATGAACTTATAACAGTATCACTGTGAACTGCATTGCATGGTTTGTGTGTGTTACTATACAATAATGCTGAGATGAAGAAAACAATTATGTGCGATCAAAAAACTAACAGCACACCAACGTGAATTAAAAAACACAAGTAGCGCACAGGACATTAGAAAACGAAAGTCAAATGTCCAGTAACTTAGCTATGATAAATATATATACTCCGAGACTTAAAGCACAAGTGTTGAAACAGTGTACCTAGAAATTCACACAGTATAAACTACGCTAGAATCTGAAGAAATTCAATAAATTTTCTGAGTCCAAAAAGAATGTTTTCGTCCGGTTTAGCGTCACCGGGTATTGCATGTGCAAAGTCCACCAATCGAATTGCTAGGAGTTCATTGGGTGAGATTGGTTGGGAGCAGTCACCCTCGTAGACAAGCAGTAGCGATGTTGCAAACAGTTTGAATGCCGTCTGGTTCTCAAACCACCGTAGGTAGACGTTAAGTCTGTCTAACATGAGATGGAGGACGTCTGTTCGTTGTTCAGAGCCGTTGTGGAAGAACTTGCTGACAGCTAGGGAGGGAGAGAGGCAGAGGTAGAAGGGGAGGGAGTGGGAGGGAGAGAGAGGGAGGGAAGGGAGGAGAGGAAGGAGGGAGATAAAGGAGGCAGGGAAGAAGGAAGGAGGAAGAGAGGCAAGGGAGGGAGAGAGGGAGGCAGTGACTACAGTCACTAAGTACTACCATGTACTGTCAGGATAAGGTATGTGGCATATACTGTAATTTATCATACGTCTAACTCACGCTAATGTATGGGAGTCAATGGAGAAGCCTTGCAGCTGCGCGCAGTTTATAAAAAGCCGTATTTTTTACTGCAAGTCACGCGAGAATCCGTATCAGTACTGCAAGTCACGCGAGAATCCGTATCAGGTACTACAAGTCACGCGAGAATCCGTATCAGGTACTACAAGTCACGTGCGCTGCGTCTGAACGTGCAATGAAATCGAAGGTTCGTATGATAAAATCATTATCACCATAGTACCAAGCTATACCGGAGAAAATATCACTCGTTTGTTGCCGTTGGCATTGTTACTCGTGCTGCGCACTCGTAACAATACAGACGGCAACAAACTCGTGATATTTTCCGGTATAGCTTTGTACTATGGTGATAATTATATAATACTGTAATATACTGTACCTTGCATAGCGCTGTCGGCTGTCAAAAGATTTCTTCCAAACATTCTGTCATAGAAATGGTAGCCATTCTCTTTGGTGTTGAAGACCTGTAAAATGCGCATGTGTACGTTGTTTACGTGAGTACATGTGTGTGTGTGTGTGTGTGTGTGTGTGTGTGTGTGCGGGTAGAAGTTATACAACTTGTTGATTAGATAATCTAAACAGTAACAATAACATTACATGCTGCTAATGAACTGTCAAGGAAAAGTGTCATACCATATTGCAGATCAAGTAATAGTTATATCCCTCCCTGGGGGGGCGGTCGTTTTACACATTGATGTATTGGTGTCGGGCATAGCCTGACACCAATGTGCAAGACCACACCCCAGGGAGGGATATAACTATTATATACTCAACTTTACCCTTGTTTCTGTGGTAACAGGTGGGTATTATTTTCCATATACTGACAGGAAGTTGTAGATTCTGTAGATTCTGTTCCATATACCACAGGAAGTTGTAAAATGATGTTTCCTATAAGCTACCTTGTTTAGAGTGTAAATTACTTTACATGTTTACTAATAACATACCTTGTTTACAGTGAAAACTACCATGTGTATTTACTAATAACAACAAGGACCAATCAGAGTGGAGAATATAACAGATAAACCACAGTAGACAGGGATTTATGGTCCATAAACAACCCTTGCCCTCGGGCTGCGCCCTCGGGCTCGGGTGGTTTATGGACCATAAATCCCTGTCTACTGTGGTTTATCTATAACATATAACCTATTGCCTAGGCAACATCACTGTAGAAGAGAGATATGAGCAACATTCTTAGACGTTGCCTAGGTAACAGGTTATATCAGATCTTTATATAGTATTGTTCCAATTGGTCATACTCAATCCACAATAATGTCCCCCCAAATCCAATGCATGTGCTTACATTCAATCCCATATTTCCATTCCAATACATATTCATACGCACTCCAGGATAACATTCCCTTTCTGGATATAACTCTCATACCCTCATTCCAATGATCCGGAACCCGATAATCTCCTGAGCGGGATATTTCTTCTTCTCACGGTCAATCTTGTCCTGCTCGGCAAAGTCGTCCCACACCCTTCTCCCAAGCTTTACATCCATGATGCATGGCCGCCGAAATCTGTGAGTAATGTCTTCCAGTTTCATATATTCATCTGATGAGCGAGTCAAGGAACTAGTCGGAAATAGAGCATTCTAAATATTTTCTTAACTTGATGGATGGTTGTGACCAGTACAAAATAGATAGCCCAGGCTTAAAACGGGGAGAGAGCCTGGGTACAAGGAGAATGGTGGTGCTGATAATGGTATTTATCATACGTCTAACTCATGTGAATGTACGGGAGTCAATGGGGAAAAGCCTTGCAACTGCATGCAGTTTATAAAAAGCTGTATTTTTTTTACTACAAGTCACCCCCGAATCCGTACCAGGTACTACAAGTAATGTGCGCTGCGTCTGAACGTGCAATGAAATCGAAGGTTTGTATGATAAAATCATTATCACCATAGTGCCAAGCTATACTGGAAAAAACATCACTCCAATTGTTGCTGTTGGCATCGTAAAAACTCTTCCTTACAAGCTATATTCAACGAGGGGCTGCAGCTTCACTGAGCATCAGATTGCTCAGAGTACACAGAGCTTGTCCTACCCCCCATGGCTCAGCTTACAACACATTAGTGCTGTCACATGACTTTCAGCCAATCAGGTTCTAACAACAAGCCTTCCAAAAATTGATTACTCAGCAAAACATAATTGCCAGTAATATAGAAACTGTCACAATGAGCCACCTGTGTGTTGTCCTTATAAACCATGCCAGAAACCTAGCAATTATGGGTTTCTATGAATATTAAAAACAAGCTACTAATAAGCAAAACTGAGTCATGGATACACTAAATTGAGCTATGAATACTGTTTATCTTCATTAGTTTTTTTGCAACTCCTCTTCTGCGCATGTACAAGAAAGAGGGTCTTGTGTTCACAGTACTGCTTGGGATACTCCCATTTTGCCTACTACTAGCCTGGTTCCCATGTCCTCCATCACAGCTATCGTCGTACTGCAAGCAATGATATGTGGTGGAGGACTGGGAACGAGGATAGCCTACTAACATTTCAACCATTAGACCAAAAAAGTGGCGTTTTGCCTTGCCATTAACGGGAGTTCAACGATATGGCACTTCAAACACAGTAATGCGATCGAAATACACGCGGAATAATCTTTGATTTCTACATGGGACTGCCACAAATGATACTTAGAACTTCACGGAAATAGAGAGATACAAATGTTATGAGGTAAAGATAGAGGGAAGTGAAAAGGCTGGCAGTCGCTGGGATTTGAACCCAAGACACCTGGCTTGTGCAGCCAGTGCTCGCCCACAGAGCTACGACAACTACCATAGATCGGGAAAATTTTGCTATTAAAATAATTTCACGGTTGAGACCAACCACAAAAATTTAACACGTGAAAAGAAATACACGGCATTGATCAACGAATAAGCGTGCACTACAAGTCCACACCCCCCCCGAGGTAAATGTCTGATCGACGACTACACCCCTGATACCTGGTAGTAGACTAAATCTTTCCAGGCTCTCGTCCATATTGTAATTGTCAACCGTTCAAAAAATTTCCCGATCTAAGGTATACAACAGCTATACTGCCCCCTATCAACCTGTTACATATCATAACTGTTCCCCGTCATCCGTTACAGATCATAACTGCCCCCCCCCCCCCCCCTCCCAATCTGCTACATAATGTTTGAACTTAATGAGTGGGCGTGGTTAAGGTTACGAGTCTGCTTATTAAGGCTGGAAGTGGACTTGGGTTCAGTTTTGAAGTCAGAGCTTGGACAGAAATGGGGATACGGTGTGTTCAAGGCATGTATAGGCTAAAAGTAGTCTCAAGTGAAAAAAATTTAGGGTTTAAAGGGTTAACTTAATTAATTAATTAAGAGGATACGCATCTCTCCGGCTCTGTCCTGGATAATCTCGATGCCTTGGTAACGAGGAATGAGTTCCCGAAGTTGCTGGATATCCGGGGGTAGCTCACTTGCTTCATCTCCGAAGAGACTCTGGTAGAATGTGACTTCACGAGGACCCTTGATACCTGGTTGTACTGGCTTGAAGAGGATTTTAGGCTGGCCAATTCGACGAAGGAAACCTAAAAAGAGGGAAGAAGGGGAAAAGGAAGGGAGGTGGAGGTGGAGGAGAGAAAGATAGAGATTAACACAAGGACAACAGATGAAACAAGAGTGAAGCTTGATTTATAGAAGAACTAGTTCAAGATCTGTCTTTGCTCTGTCCCTCAGTCCCTCCCCTCCACTCCCTCCTTCCCTCCATTCCTTTCCTCCCTCCCCTCCCCTCTCCTCCCCTCCCGTCCCTCCCCTCCTCCCTCCTCTCCACTCCCCTCCACGCCCTCCCCCCCTCCCCTCCTTCCCTCCCCTCCACTCTCTCCCTCGACTCCCTCCCTCCACTCCTTTCCTCCCTCCCCTCCCCTCCCCTCCCTCCCCTCCACTCCCTCCCTCCACTCCTCTCCTCTCCCCTCCCTCTCTCACCTAACTTCCCATCCACATGTCTGTGTCCTCCTATCTGATGAGGAAGGGGAATGTATCCCTCAGGAACAAGACTGAGCAGCTCCAACGCTTGATCTGTCAGAGTGTTCTTGTCAAACTGGAAAAAATAATTGGAGCCAGATTATGGCATATTGCATGTTGTCGCACCAATCAGATTGCTCAGGGAAGTAAAATTACGTGGATACGACAGGTAGCCAGCAGATTTTTGTGCGCTAAAACTTATGTTACTAGTAACTGATGATGCAAATTAATGCCTAAAAATAATACTGATCAACGTTCCTGGTGAAAGTGCCCAGTTCTGACAAGGACAGCATGGTGTGTGTGGACAAGACTAGGAATCCACAAACGGTGAAATCTTAATGGAGTGTTTAATGGGTGGGTGTGGGAGAGGGGTTCAGGGTGAGAAAAGCTCAGAGGATGTACAAGGTTCAGAATGGCTCAGGAATCTTGATCTGAGTTTGAACTTGACTCAGTATTTGTAAACAGCCAGCCTTGTCACTTGAAAGATCGACTTTTAAGATTTTTTGGGGGTAAAAAAAACTCTTCTATAGATGGTTTCCAAATGTCAATTAAGCGTCCTACTTCTGGAGGGCAAACGTGCGATCAAGAGGCAGCTGTACAGCGGACCTTTCACCTTGAGAGAAGCAGCTTCTTTTATCTTTCGGCACTAATGGTAAGGACTCGATGTAGCGCTTACTAGCCTGTCTTTTGTGCACAGCTGCACTAAACACAGACCCCGACTCTTGCCCTCCGGAAGTGAGACCATGCCCCATGAAAACCATCTATACCAACTTCAGTCGCCATAATTTTGCCATTACTGAATGACATCCACGTGGGTAGTTAAGGGGGGATAGAGCCCCTGTAGCCCCTCCCCCCCCCCCTGTTCAGCCGCCACTGTCCAGGTTCTTAGAGTCTCCCTGACCAGCGCCTTGGAGCAATTTGGACAAGTCAAGCTACAGTGAAGTTTTGTCAACTCTAGCCCACAAGACCAGCACAAAGTTATTCTTCAAGTTTTCAAACAAACTGTGGCATCATTGTGTTGTCCCGTTTGTCTTTTGGGAATGTTTAGCAGTATGCTGGTTGAAGTACTGTGACAAGGTCCCCTACATGAGGTCAGAGGTGTGCCGAGTGTAGTTATTGCTAGCACCCCAAAGACTATGCAGGAGGTTAGAGGTGTGCCTCTTGTTGTTGATGCTAGCACCTCGAAGACTCAGCAGGAAGACACAGGTTTGTCATGTACCAACGCCACGAATGATCCCAGATCCCAGCAGCATCGAAAACCGAACAGTAACCGCAAGAATTGCCTTACATGCCCTATTTTTAAGCCTGACATGATGTTTAGAAGCAGCGTCACCGGAAAAACGTACAAAGTTATAGGCTCAGGAGACTGGTCTTGCAGCACCTCGAATGTTGTCTATTTGGTAAGGCTGGGACGAAGGTTCGAACCTTCGCTGGGTTCGGAGGCTTACTAACTTTCGAAGGTTGATTTTGAACCTTCGACCTTTGGCCACACCCAGTGCATGCAGCAGTAAATTAATTATGCATCACTTGTGTGTGCAGTCACCCATGCATGCGTCAATTTGGAGATTGCGCAATACTACACGTGTAACAGTTCGTAGGACTCGCAGTTTGGTGCATGGTGGTCAGACTGTAGACATGGATGATACTAGTATGCGAGTGCAAGTGCAAGTGCTAGTGTAACTCCTAGTGTGAAGTCAGACGTGTGGAAGCACTTTGAGAAGTCAGCTGAGTTAAACAAGGCGAAAGTTCACTATGTTCAAAACTATTATCTTACCGTGGGGGAACGAGCAATCTTCGGGAGCATTTGCTCACTCAACACCCGTTAAACTATAAGCCCAAAGCTAGTAGTAAGAAGCAAGCAACGCTGTGCACTGTGTACACATGTAAACCACGAAGGTTCGGTACCTTCGAAGGTTATGTAAACGAAGGTTCGAAGGAGAAAATATTACCTTCATCTCAGCCCTACTATTTAGTTACCTGTCAACGTTGTGGCTTACAATATGTAGGAGAGATAAGTCAGGCCTTGAGGAAAAGAATGAACAACCATAGAGCCAACATTAAGTTACCTGTCAACGTTGTGGCTTACAATATGTAGGAGAGACAAGTCAGGCCTTGAGGAAAAGAATGAACAACCATAGAGCCAACATTAAGTTACCTGTCAACGTTGTGGCTTACAATATGTAGGAGAGACAAGTCAGGCCTTGAGGAAAAGAATGAACAACCATAGAGCCAACATTAAGTTACCTGTCAACGTTGTGGCTTACAATATGTAGGAGAGACAAGTCAGGCCTTGAGGAAAAGAATGAACAACCATAGAGCCAACATTAAGTTACCTGTCAACGTTGTGGTTTACAATATGTAGGAGAGACAAGTCAGGCCTTGAGGAAAAGAATGAACAACCATAGAGCCAACATTAAAAGCCTGAAGCCTCAATTCTTATACAAGTATTTTACGTCCGACGGGCATGGACTCGAAGACATGTTTGTTCAGCCTATCGAGAGCATTGTAGTAGCTCCAAAAAAGATTTCTCTACCGTAAACGCTTTAATTAATGTGCCTCTCTAATGAAAGCGCCCTTTTGACAGGAAACTAATTTTTCTCGCTCTAACGCGGGTGCCCCTTGACGACATAAATATTTTTTTAAGGGCGCTTTCTATTAAGAGAGATTTCACACCCGACTCATGTGACTTTCGAGACATCTAGTTCTTCGACTGATTTCTACTTCTACTTTTAATCTCTGGACTCCAAACGCGCTTGTATTCATGGTAGCCTCGAATAACGTACTCAAATTCGATCGTTGTCAGTGTAGCCATACTCAGCTCTTTCAACTTCATGGAAAGGTGTCAGTTGTGCTCTAATTCGAAGGTGCCTCCCTAAATAAGGCACCCCCATGGGTCTGCATGCTCAGCTTACATGTCACGATAAACAGTGTGTACCAGGTACCACCCTCTGATTTTTTTGAGCACCTGGGAATAAGGCTATGTGTACACAGGCACGTTTCGCATAATTGTAAGAGGCTCTGCTAATTGTGATTGTAGGCTCAGGAAATTAGAGCCTTCCAAAAATTGTTTCTCATTTACACGAGTCACCCGCCACAGAGCAGTGCAGTTGTTCGCCTCATCCAAGGTCGCTCTTATAAGCAACGCAGCGAACCTAACAATTGTGGGTCTAGTGATGACTCATGTCAGCTGTGAATATACTTAACCAAGTCATGAATATACTCAACCGAGCCATGAATATACTGACTTGAGCCATGAATATACTAAACTGAAAAACAACTGTTCCTAGTCACGTGATAAGTAGGCGCAGCGTCAATCTCTGTTCAGCCACGCCCCACTCAACCTACCTGATCCGGTGCATGATCCAACAATGTTCACGGAAATAATCCTAGGAATTGACTGGATCGATGACCTGGAGGCTCAAGCGTTCTTCATTCAAGCCCAGGCCCTCTGCGCAAATTTCGTACTGCAAGCAACGAACGTGCAGGGCCTGGGAACGAGGCTAGAACACTCCACCTTTCAGCTGTACTCTCCTATCAAGGAGGCAACAAAGAGACAAGCAAGGTAAGCCTGTGCACACCTCCCGGCGAAAAACAGTCTGGTAAATGAAGTCAAATTCCTTGAACCTATCTCCAGAAGGTGGTAAGAACCAATTGAGATTGTGAGCTTGTTGGATTACTACATAGTACTTCCCTTACAACAGTGATCATCTCGACTACAATTGAGCCTTTGAAAAATGTACCAGAAGATCTTCAATTCCAGTCGCAGAAAGCTGTGAAACACTTTTAACCGAGACAGCTGCATTATAAGTAAGCTCGTGAACATAGTAATTATGGGTTGTGGAAATAGCAACTCAAGCGAGGACGAAGAACATTGCTTTTTGCACGGCACCTTAGATTAAGGGAGGGACAGTACTGTTTGTATTTGTATCAACAGGCCATACAATAACTCAGTATCCAATCAGATCGAGTGTAGCTGCCACACTCACCCCCTAACAATCGATTTACTGTACTAGAAGTTAGTCTCGTGCCCAGACCCAACCCTCTCACGAGGAAAGGGTCTGGTGTCACAAGCCTGAATCCTTGGGCTTGCGGAAGTGTTGAAGCCTCGTAATTGTTAGTGTAGAATTACAAATTGCTCAGTGTTGGATAATGAATCTCATAACACGCTTTGAGCGGTACGATTGAAGTACTAGTTCTCGCTTCCGCGTTATTCCAATAAACGCCGCTCTGCGATTTGATTGGCCGCTCCAAGCTTCTGGAGCTATCCCAAGGATTTGGACTTGTGACACCAGACCCCTTCTCCTCGCGTGAGCTGGGTGGGTGGGGTCTGGGCACGAGACTAACTAGAAGTACGCTTGAGGCAATTGTGCTCAAAAAATTTGCAGAATATTCTATTCTGCACTTCCTAAAAAGTGTTCCGATAATTCTTTAGATTTAATCCGATTATTCTTTCAAAAAAGTCATTATTCCACATAATACTATATAATTATCACCATAGTACAAAGCTATAGCGGAAAATATCACGAGTTTGTTGCCGTCTGTATTGTTACGAGTGCGCAGCACGAGTAACAATGCCAACGGCAACAAACGAGTGATATTTTTCCCGGTATAGCTTGGTACTATGGTGATAATGATTTTATCACACGAACCTTCGATTTCATTGCACGTTCAGACGCAGCGCACGTGACTTGTAGTACCTGATACGGATTCTCGCGTGACTTGTAGTACCTGATACGGATTCTCGCGTGACTCGCAGTACTGATACGGATTCTCGCGTGACTTGCAGTAAAAAATACGGCTTTTTATAAACTGCGTGCAGCTGCAAGGCTTCCCCATTGACTCCCATACATTAGCGTGAGTTAGACGTATGATAAATTTTATTATTATCTTACACACATCAGTATATACTGTCAAATGATCCAACAAAGAGTCATATTGTGGGAGACTTTAGACAATCCAACAAAGAGACTCGTGAGCTCGGGCCAGCTTCATTTGAGTTCACCTCAGAATCGGATTCTGCCTCACTTGTGTAGGCACTGAAATTTGTACTGTGACTGCTGCCACTAAAATTACTACTAGTGCTAGTCTCAGCACTGCTAGACTGTGCCATGCTGTTACATGTAGTGGGCGTTATTTAGAAAAGCCATGCAACGTGGCATTATTCCCCCGTTTATTCCCGCATAATGCCTGCTTCCAGAGACTTCCTATTACTCCGGAAAATATGCTGGCATAATCACCTCAAGCCTAACTAGAAGTACTGCAAAATGAGGGGATGGTATAGGGCATGCAAATGTCTAAGTACATGGACGACTGTACTGCACAAAAACAAATAAATAAAAACAGAGGGGGAGAGGCCGGTATTGGTTCACACCTGATATTGCAGCACAATGCCTTTGCACTAACCCTGAAACATCACTCGCGTGAAGACCATGAAACATCACTCGCGTGAAGACCATCACTATGAAGGAGCTGCAAAGTATTCAGGAGTCGCTTATTGTTGTGTAGCTATTTTGAAGCTTTGTAATGTGGCTGTGATTTTATTTTGTATGACCAAGAGTTTAACTGAAATCTTTCTCCATAGCTTCGTGGCAATATTTTTCAAAGCAGAATTAACATGGTAACAGTACATTAGCCTTGTCCCCAGGCCCCACCCAAAAATCGGGAAAGGGGCCTGGTGTCACTTGCAAAAATTCCTGTATGTGCTGTGTCAGTAGTCTTTGTTTGGAGTAGAGGAATCACGTTCGTCCATTACCAATTACTAAATTCTTGACACGTGAAAGTACTAGACTCGTTCCAAGACCACTTGAAAATGGGAACGAGGCAAGCAGACTTTTCATAAACCTCAGATTTCAGAAACTTAGAGCGTAGTTACACTTGCTAGGCTACTGTTCTTGCCTCACAGGATTTTTCTGTAGCCACTCCGTAGCAAGATCTGTTCATCTACTCTGTAATGCCATCGTCAACAGTAGCTGGCTACCACGTGATCACGTAAGGCACGTAATTGTTACATAATATGACATACGAGAAAGTTTGCAAGTGACACCAGGCTACTTTCCCGATTTTTTGGGTGGGGCCTGGGTACGAGGCTAACAGTACATAGCCAAAGCTTTACCTTCTCTACCATTGCTGCTGTTTGAACCATGCTGAGGTCGCAGCTTACATTTTCAGTAGTAATATCATAGTTGTTCGTGTCAGCCTATCACGTGGCTGCATAATTGTGTCACGACTTTTGTAATTATTGCCATGATGTCGTCATGTGCAATAATCATGTGCGAATCGATACCAGGTTCTTCTTCTCTGTTTTTATTTTTCGTTGAGGTAAGGGGAGAGCCTGGGAACGAGACCAGGGTCTTATATCCTAGCAACATGCCTTGTCAAATGGGTGGGTCATTCACAAACTTGAGAGATCCAATCCAACCCAGTCAGGATAGTCTCACACGTATCCAGACTATGTGAGACTAACCTTCCTAATTAACGGCCAGGGTACGAGGCTAGAGCCTCCCAAAAATTTTCAAACAAACGCAGTTAGGTAAGAGTCATCTCTTACAAACAGCTGCTTATATGCAACAACGCGCACCTAGTGATTGTGGGTCAGGAAATTGGGTATGAATAAACTTATTCCACCATGAATATGAGCTATGAATATCTGTGACAATAGATACTGACCGCAACAGGATTAGATCGTTGAAGGGAACAAGATCTAGTGCAGACTTCAAGAAGTAGACTGAGATCGGATCATCGTAGGAGAACATCGAGATCCCAGCACAGAGATTTAAAACCGCATGACAACACGGTCAGGAGCAAGCTATCAGAAGAGGACCACAAGTACCACAACAACACAGTCAGGAGCAAGCTACCAGAAGAGGACCACAAGTACCATGACAACATGCAGTCAGGAGCAAGCCACCAGAAGAAGACCACAAGTACCATGACAACAGTCAGGAGCAAGCTACCAGAAGAAGACCACAAGTACCATGACAACAGTCAGGAGCAAGCTACCAGAAGAGGACCACAAGTACCATGACAACATGCAGTCAGGAGCAAGCCACCAGAAGAAGACCACAAGTACCATGACAACAGTCAGGAGCAAGCTATAGCGCTACCAGAAGAAGACCACAAGTACCATGACAACAGTCAGGAGCAAGCTACCACCCACGTGTCAACCACCTGATTATGTTTCATCTGTGTAGGCTCAATTTGAGCCTTCCAAAAATTACAAACAATACCAAAAATTCACACTTCAAGTATAGCTGCCAAACAGCTGGTTTATAAGCAGCGATGCACACCAAGTGATTGTGGGTCAGGAAGTTGGCTATGAATAAACTTATCCCACCATGAATATGAGCTATGAATATCTGTGACAATAGATACTGGCCGCAAAGGGATTAGATCGTTGAAGATCCAGTGCAGACATCGAGAAGAATGTCGAGATCCCAGTACAGAGACGTAAAACCGCATGACAACACAGTCAGGAACGAGCCACCAGAAGAAGACCACAAGTACCATGACAACACGGTCAGGAGCGAGCTACCAGAAGAAGACCACAAGTACCATGACAACACGGTCAGGAGCGAGCTACCTGAAGAAGACCACAAGTACCATGACAACACGGTCAGGAGCGAGCTACCTGAAGAAGACCACAAGTACCATGACAACACGGTCAGGAACGAGCCACCAGAAGAAGACCACAAGTACCATGACAACACGGTCAGGAGCGAGCCACCAGAAGAAGACCACAAGTACCATGACAACACAGTCAGGAGGGAGCTACCAGAAGAAGACCACAAGTACCATGACAACACGGTCAGGAGCGAGCTACCAGAAGAAGACCACAAGTACCATGACAACACGGTCAGGAGCGAGCTACCTGAAGAAGACCACAAGTACCATGGCAGAAGAAGGTGGATTGACCTTAGCCGAGGTATTGAAAGCGTTGCTGGAGGATAGGCAACTTTGTGAAAAGGAATTAGCCGAAGAGCGTGCAAGGCGAAAGGAGAAGCTCAGAGAAGAAGCCGTCACAGGGATGACGAAACATGGTGACGAGAGGAAGCGATGAGACGGCAGATGGACCTACTGAGAGCACTCATCGAAGGAGTCCAGAGACAAGGAAAAACAGCAGCATTAAAGCTGGAAAGAGACAGGGATGGTAAGGTGACAAAATTGACGGAGGAAGATGATATTGAGGCATATCTGACTACCTTCGAACGCATACGAAATTAAGGAGGAATGATGGGCTTTCAAGCTAGCCCCACAGCTTGTTGGCAAGGCACAACAGGCTGCTATGAACCCTGAAGAGGCAAAAGATTATACCAAGCTAAAGAAGGCTATCCTTCGGCAGTATGACATCAATGAAGAGAGCTACAGGCAACGGTTTTGATCGGCCATACGGGAGCAAGGTGAAACCAACCGGCAACTGGCGGCAAGACTAGATGACCTAACAGTGGACCCAAGGCTGTGAGACAAAGGAAGAGCTAAAAGATCTCATAGTCTTAGAGCAGCTGGTAAACACACTTCCTCAGGATGTTCGGGTATGGGTGGAAGAAAGAAACCCAAAACCAGCACAGAGGCAGGTCAACTGGCAGATGATTACATCCATGCAAGGAAGCAAAACACTGAGGGAGCTTCGTCACAAGCGAACCAGAAATTTGCAGACAGGCCAACTCAACGTTGGTTTTATCAGAGATGTGGTACGAGGCAAGAGATTGCCGGACAATGGTTAAACCAATGGAACAGGAGAAAGGCAAGGAGGACACAGGCAAGAAATTGGAGAAGCCAAAGAGAGACCTCAAGGACATTGAGTGTTTCAACTACCACCAGAAGGGCACCCTTCATCAAATCACCCCCACCGTG
Organism: Agelas oroides; assembly: GCA_949130485.1. NCBI lineage: Eukaryota > Metazoa > Porifera > Demospongiae > Agelasida > Agelasidae > Agelas > Agelas oroides. The sequence continues at coordinate 18,757,179 of OX422185.1, forward strand.
CTATGTTCTGCATGGAGAGACGATCGCACAGGCCAATCCAGAGTGACGAAACACCAGTCCGTGGAGAAGCTAAACCGGGATCCGTAGAGGGAACAGCTGTCAACAACATTCTGTTGGACACTTCAAGGACACTAGTGCAGAAGGACTTAGTTCCTAAGGAGAAGCTACTGGAAGCTACTTTGAGTCCTCTAGTCTTGCTCGGGTAAGCTGTTTTCTAATGTTCTTGTGGGTTCTAAAGGCTGCCGTGGGTCTGTTTGGGAAGAGTCTGGAAAGTAGCGGGGATTTCTCGATGAGGTGCCAGTGTTTAACAAGCAATCTCCTGAGGCGGTGTGTTGGTAAATGCGGTGAATATGTAGTAGTTAAAGTCAGCTATGAAATTGACCACTGAGCCATGAGTGTACTGATCAGAACAATGAATATTTTGTGATACAAACTACATAATTCCCACCATAGTACAAAACTATACCAAAAAATATCTCAAGTTTGTTGCAGTCTGTATTGTCATGAGTGTGTAGCATAAGTAATGCTGCCAAGACAACAAATGAGTGATATTTCTTCCAGTATAGCGTGCATACATGTGACAATTACGATCGCCCATAGCAACAACTGCCAAAAATGAAAGTGACAGGATGCTTTGCTAACATTCAAGATCTTCTACCACCATACGTGTCAACCATCTGATTGTGTTTCACCTTGTGTAGGCTCAATCTGAGCCTTCCAAAAATTCTCATACTGTGTAGATTAAACCGTATACTTGATACTTATAGCCGCCAACTCACAGCTGCTTTATAAGCAACAACGCGTACCTAGTGATTGTGGGTCAGGAAATTGGCTATGAATAAACTTATCCCACATGCAATGAGCTATGAATATCTGTCACAATAGAGAACGCACCGGATTGCCTTCCCTCAGAGGCTAGGCTGGAAGTATCACGTGATCTCCAATGTGTTATAATATACTCCATTTGACTTTGTACTCGTTGAGAAGTATTTGATAACTTTCTCTAGCCAGGTTTGTCACATTTCTGACAAGACCCTTACCCAACAGTCCGCTTCAACTGGAGCTCCCTACACGCTTCACTAGTAAAAGGAATACACATGCGCAGTTACTTTGCTACACATGCTAATTTACAATACAAGATTTCGTTTGGAGACGTGAAGAAACAGTTGTAGGAGCATTCTGAGTGTTTGCAAGCAGTTGAAACTTTTTTCAGTAGTAATATCGTAGTTGTTCGAGTCAGCCTATCACATGGCTACATAATTGCACCACGACTTTCTGCAATTATTAGTGTGACGTTTTCATGCTGTGATATCATGTGCAAATCAGAACCAAGCTCTCCCCTCTGGGATTCCGGATGTCATCTCCGTATCTGTGACATCAGGTACAAGTATAGTGCTGTATATTTATTCATACATGTTGACAACGGCTATTTGTGTGCAAGACCTGGATTCTTCCGTTTTGTATGCCTTCTGCAACTTTGAGGTGAAGTGACGGCGCTCAAACTCGAAAAGAAAGGATCTATGAAGCATTTATCATCGAGGGAAATCTGGCTGCATGGTTATGGGTTTATGGCAAGTTATGATTTGTCTTACAAGTTATATCTTGTGCTTGTGGTGTGAACACTGTCCTGCGTCGCTTGTGGTGTGAACACTGTCCTGCGTCGCTTGTGGTGTGAACACTGTCCTGCGTCGCTTGTGGTGTGAACACTGTCCTGCGTCGCTTGTGGTGTGAACACTGTCCTGCGTCGCTTGTGGTGTGAACACTGTCCTGCGTCGCTTGTGGTGTGAACACTGTCCTGCGTCGCTTGTGGTGTGAACACTGTCCTGCGTCGCTTGTGGTGTGAACATTGTCCTGCGTCGCTTGTGGTGTGAACACTGTCCTGCGTCGCTTGTGGTGTGAACACTGTCCTGCGTCGCTTGTGGTGTGAACACTGTCCTGCGTCGACAGCGTAGTTCAAGCAATAAGCGCTGGGTGTGTTTGTTGCTGTCTGTATTGTTATGAGTGTGCAGCACGAGTAACACTGCCGAAGCAACAAACGAGTGATACTTCTTCCAGTTGCGTTCAAGCAATAATCGCTGGGGTTAGAAGGCCGGGGTGAAGGGCTATATAGGAGAGCAGCGCTCATGTCTTTGGCGACATAATCTATAAAAGCATATACCGTAGTGTCCCGCTAATACGCCCCCTTCGAAAATACGCCCCCCCCCCCTCTTTTCCGCCAAAGTTCCTGCACAGGGTAGTTTGACTCGTTATAACGCCCCCCCCGGTGAGCGTCTTCTGGAACATCAAAACTACACGTGCTTACTATACGTTGCAAGTGCGTTCAGTAAGACTATAGTAGTCGGTGAATCTTTTGTGGCTTTTAGAAAAGCCGGTTAGATGTTCCAAGTTTTAAGCTGCTAGTTTAGCAAACAGGTTTATCAGTCTGTCAAGGTGTTTTTGTTTCCCTCTGAAGATGTACACGCACGGAACCACGAGTCCTTTCCCATCAACTTCAGAACGTCTTCTGTCACCATTGACGATGCAAGTCATCTCGCTGCCACTCTTGTGCAAGAAATACCAGCAGACTCTGGAAATTTCCCGTGGTACATGACCAACAGTGTTGCCGTTCTTGAGGACAGCTACAGCGAAGTCGTCGTGAATGTTATTGACCTCGCGTTGAACTGGCAGCTCTTCTCCGATGTAGGGAGACCACGCAGCTTTGTAAACGTGATGTCCGCGAACAGTACTCTCGATCCTGAAAGTCGTCGCCATAGTTTATAGTTGATAGTGAAAGGCATTGATTTCATAGGGGGGGGGGGGGGGGCTTATAGTCGAGACTAATTGCATCCTCGAATATAAGCCCCCCCCCCACTTTAGGCGGGATGTAGTCTACAAAATGGGGGGGTGTATTAACGGGACACTACGGTATATGTAACGTCATAGTTCATAACCACATGATATTGGTCGTCATTTGACACACTCTTAAACAATTTGACGTGAGCTTTACCACTAATTCACGTGAACAGTGGATACGAGGTCCTTTTCTCCGATGTTTTTAATGGGCCTGGGAACGTGGCTACGTGCATTCATGCGGAAGATCAGCAGAACAAGGGGGAAGCTAGGTTGGTTCTTCAAGATTTGAAACTTGGCTCTCATGTACACTTGCCAGCTGTAGCCTCATTCCCAGGCTTCCCCACTCCGGAACGCAAATATGTATATGCGTGGAGAGAGCCTGGTATCTTTTCTCACGTGATCATGACGTAATTGAAATAGGACCAGAGTTTTTAGAACAGAAAGGCAACATTCTGTGCGTTATTCAACAAACTTTGCGTTCAATGCTCAGTGTGTATGATATTCGCTCTCCGATAGCTAGATACGTGTAGTAAGTTGCCCGATAACTTCGCTCTTTTTCCTGTTCTGAGTCTTCGGGTACATGCACATGCACAATTAAGGTCTCTCTACCCCCTCTCTACCCTAGACGTTGCTCATGTGAGATAAAATACCAGGCTCTCTCCGCCTACACAACTTCAATGTTCGCATTCCGGAGCGGAGGAGCCTGGGAACGAGGCTATGCCAGCTGTGGGTTGAGAAAATTGTAGCCTCGTTCCCAGGCCGTTCCTGCCTCCAGTTTTTGATCGCTTGCAGTATGCTAAAACAGAGGGGGAAAGCCTGGGAGATAGAGTCACGTGTGTGACGCCAGGTAGACGTGAGGGGGGGGGGGGGGGGGCGGTGCCCGATTGTTTTAACTCACAAACCTTGCATTGATCAGCTTCAAATCTACCAAATGACGAGACGCTGTCTTTCGAATGTTACAGTCTCAAGTTCTTGGATATTACAACAAGGACCTCAAGATCTTCATCGAGCACCGCCCCCCCCTTCACGTCTACCTGACGTCACGCACGTGACTCTTTCTCCCAGGCCTCCCCCTCCATTTTAGCATGGGAATGAGGCGGTGGAAAACTGTGACATGGTACTGCACCTTAAAATTGGGGGAGGGGTAAGGATAACGTCCCCATGCTGATTACTCAATACTAATTTGTGTTAGGCTCAATTAATTGAGCCTCCCAAAAATTGTCAATGCCCACCAAAGGCAAATTCAGCAAAAAATTGTCAAAATACTGCTGCAGATGGCTGCTTATAAGCAACTGCACGAACCTAACGCTTGTGGGTCTTGTAGGAAGTTGGCTATGAATGCTGATATGGGCCATGAATATACTGAACCGAGCTATGAATACCATAACATCAGCCAGTGGAAACAGGGCGTGAGGACCTACACCAAACTCTGCTGGCCTGATTGGCCCTTACTTGACACAGCTTACACCAAGCTCTGCCACTCTCTGTTGCTGAGGAAAAACACACTATATGGTAGTGGGAAGGGTTGGTAAAAAGCGGAATATGGAATAGCGGAACAATGGAATAAATTTTAATCGACTGGAAATGAAAATGCTTTGAACTTTGCCGACATGGCATGTGCAATCGCCATCCAGCAAGGTAGCTCTGCCACTGTTAGGTGTTGTAGAGGAACTATGAACATTGGGCCGATCCTCAACATATACTGCCAGAACTAAGGAGCGTTGTGATCCTTAAGGTACAAGTATTTAAGTTAGCTCAACACCGCTGAGGGCTAATATAAATCATCTGAGTGACACTTGTGCTTGAGGTTAAACGCACAGACTGAAAGAAGCTGGCTGCTGCAAATTGTAAGGCTACTAACTTGTACTACCCAGATAGTGGTTGGTAAGCTTATAGCTGCCAGTTATCTTCCATGTCTAACCATTCACTTTCCATGGCATATCAGCACTGATGTCGCAACAGTGGACGAAGGGCCTTCCGTCTATAAAGTCATAGATACTCTTACAATGATCAAGCCCGGCTCACAGAGGCACAGTCAAGCCTTGACTCACCTTCTGACTCCAAACCTCATTCCCAGACCTTCTGACTCCAAACCACATTCTCAGACCTTCTGACTCCAAACCACATTCCCAGACCTTCCGACTCCAATCCACATTCCCAGACCTTCCGACTCCAAACCACATTCCCAGACCTGACTCCAAACCACATTCCCAGACCTTCTGACTTCAAACCTCATTCCCAGATCCTTCTGACTCCAAACCTCATTCCCAGACCTTCCGACTCCAAACCTCATTCCCAGACCTTCCGACTCCAAACCTCATTCCCAGACCTTCTGACTCCAAACCACATTCCCATACCATCCAACTCAAACCTCATTCACAGACCTTCTGACTCCAAACCACATTCCCAGACCTTCTGACTCCAATCCACATTCCCAGACCTTCGGACTCCAAACTTCATTCCCAGATCTTCTGACTCCAAACCTCATTCCCAGATCTTCTGACTCCAAACCTCATTCCCAGACCTTCTGGCTCCAGCACTTCGTCGCTTGCAGTACTAACTTAGTAGAACTAATAGGCTCAATTGAACAAGCACTTCAAAATTTATCTGCTAAGCTATGATGACAGTGCTGTGTTGAACCAGTGTTGCCACACCTACTGTTCTAATTGTTCATGCTAGAAGGGATAAATCAGTAAGTAGGAATGTGCATAGTAGTTAAGTTACCAAGCTCAAATTAGGGCTCAAATAAGTGAGCCTTCCAAAAATTTAATACCAGTAGGTAATTGCTGATAGTGTGCAACAACATCGAAGGTGCATGATGTAGCGTAACAACATGGCCAGCCTGTGCTCTTATAAGCAACCAACTGAACCTAACACTTGTGGGTCTAGCGATGACTCACATCCGCTATGAATACACTGATTAGGGTCATGAATACTGTTATTATAGTTCTCCTGCACGTGCAAAAAGGACCTGGTGCTTTGAGCAACATTTCTTGTCACATGGGCCAGGGTTATCTGTAAATTTTAAAGCTCCAATCACAATGCAGAAGGTGTAATTAGCGTTGAATAAAGGCGAGACCTCTTTCAAATGACGTCAGAATAAAAATTAAAAAAAACTCTCTCACAATGTTGGAGGAAAATAATTGATGTAAGTTCCCGAAAATACACCTCTTTAACCCCCAAGTTCTTATATAGGCATTTCCCCCCCATGTAAACGCCCCGTATCGAGCGTCTTCCGGGAATGCTTCACTTAGCTTTTGGTTTAGCTCCGTCATCGATTGAGTTTGTAACACGTTCACACAAAATTACTGTCGCCTCGTTTCCTGGCCACCGCTAAGGTTTTTGTTGGGAATGCAAGCTTATGTGGAGTCGTTCCCCGTTACCACAGACGATGCAAGTTGCTTCAGTGCCTCTTGGCTTAGTATCAACGCAAGCGCCGCCGATTTCCCGTAGTACAGGCTCAGTGAAGCTGCCGTTCTTTCGGAAAGCCGTGGCAGTCGTCGTGATTGTCGACTTCGCGTGTATTCAAGACTACGAGGAATGGAGGGAGGGGGAGTACGCACGAGACAAACTGAATATTCAAGCAAACGCCCCCTCCCCACTTTGGTCTGAAAGTAGTGTGCAAGAAGGGGGGACGTATTTTCGGGAGCTTACGGAAGAATGTAATTAAACAAATCAATGTACACACAAATACACAGTATCATTTATTATAGAAAAAGTGTGCAATTACCATATTTCAGAATGCTGCACAATCGGAAACTCTGAACGAAATAAACGCCACCCTCAAATAGTAGCCGCAATGTCTGATTGAAGAAATACAGTATTTCTATAGGGATGCAGATTTGCAGCACCTAGCAGATACTAGTTTTGCGCATGCACAAAACTTGACTCAGTGTTTCTGCAAGAGAAAGCAAACCAACCATGTATGGGGATTTCTTCAAAGAGCTAACAGTCGTTTTAGAGGGCAATAGGATGTACAAAGATTGTGTGTCAACACCTCGCTGACGGCAAGAAAATCACCTGCTGAGTCATCCATGCGGTGCATATACGAAGCAAAGTTTGTTGACGAGTATATTTTGAAAGTGTTTCCCTAGTCTCCTGCTGCCAAGATCTTCGATTTCGTAGCCTGGGATACATGTAGAGTTTTGGTTTCGTGTCATTCGCAAGACCGCCTTTGTGTGTTGTAGTGTATTATGTAATTATCCGGTGGATATCCTAATTTATCATACGTCTAACTCACGCTAATGTATGGGAGTCAATGGGGAAGCCTTGCAGCTGCACGCAGTTTATAAAAAGCCTTATTTTTTACTACAAGTCACGCGACAATCCGTATCAGTACTACAAGTCACGCGAGAATCCGTATCAGGTACTACAAGTCACGCGAGAATCCGTATCAGGTACTACAAGTCACGTGCGCTGCGTCTGAACGTGCAATGAAATCGAAGGTTCGTATGATAAAATCATTATCACCATAGTACCAAGCTATACCGGAAAAAATATCACTCGTTTGTTGCCGTTGGCATTGTTACTCGTGCTGCGCACTCGTAACAATACAGACGGCAACAAACTCGTGATATTTTCCGGTATAGCTTCGTACTATGGTGATAATTATATAGTATTAAGGCAGGGCGAACAGTAGCATTCAGTCACCAGTCAATTTCTGGACAAATTTTACTAGTTTACTGACAAATTTGGTCATTACGTCTAGATATATTGTTATCAACCAAGATGTCCAATCTAATTTTTATTACAAGAGATTATATTTAGACGTTATGAGTAGAAAAACTTATTGTAAGCTCTGCCCTTAACGCTAGTATAACATCTCATCGCTTAAGGTTACGATGAACAAGCTGTGCGTGCGCTTATTTATAATTATATTCATGATGTATAAACTGCACGTCCGAATACATTCCTACCATTACTAATTTTTAATCAATTTTAGCGAACTGCTTTTATTTTCTGCGGAAGATAACAGCTCAACGGCCTTCCGTACTAACCTTTTGAGGTCGACTCGTCAAGTTTTGCCAAAAAAGTTCTGGATAAACCATCAAAAAACGGCTTTGTGGTCGTGGGTTACGAAGAATGCTACTCAAAATTTTATGTAGCACCCACAATTCGAGCGCTGCTTGAAAATTGCCATCGACTCGACCTAGATACTTGTGCTAAGAGACTAGTAACTGAAAACGGTGAGGTTGAGGGCCGTCAGTAAGCAGATATTTGATGCAAGAGAGTTTATGTGAAGGCTTTGTTCTGGATGGTGTGGATTATAAGCTGCTAGAGCTGTTATGACCAAAAACAGCATTATGTATAGCCGGTATCTCCATAGGCTTTTGAAGCGCTAAAATACCTCCAAGCACTCTAGAGTTATAACTCTGACATTCAAGCTCATTTATTGATAAGACAAGTTGTTCATAGTAAGTAGAAAAATTTATCGTGAGCTAACATCTCACCACTTAACACTTTGCACGCGGAAATTATATACACGTCACCGTTTATTAACGCGGAAATTAAAATTATCTGTCTGAGGTCAAAGTGACAAGCGTTGCTTAGCAAGCCCTGGGCCTTGCCAGCGGCCTGATTTGCATAGGTGGCATGTAACAAGGCTGGACTAGTTCATCTAAATTGCTGATCACCGCTAGGTAAGCGATTTGTACCTGTTTGAAGCCATTATCTGTAGGTGTATATCGTAGCTTACCAGCAATTTGAAACGGTGCCGATTTTCTCATTTGTTACGTACAACTCCGACGGACTAAGCTCTTTTCCAAGTTATTTGAAGCTAGTACTCCAGCCTTATGTGAAATCTGGAAGCCGCTTGCTCCATATGTTGAAGAAAAAGCTTCGCTTTGACGGCCCTTCTTAAAATTCACGAACGATCACGAACTAGCACCGCCCCTTCCGCCTTCCCTGCGGGGTGATCTAAGTGGAAAGGTGTGGTCTACACTTATTACTACTCAACAGGAAGGGATTTACCCCAAAAGCTCGCTTGGCTTCGCTACTTACCGCGTAAACTCTCCCGCGCCAATATATTGGCGCATTGCGCTACGCGTGTACAGCCCGTGCGCCAATATATTGGCGCTTCGCGTTCTAAGTGTTAAAGTAACCTTGTGCTGAGTAAGAAGGTAACTAAATTAGTTTAGCGACATGATAATATAGGCTCAAATAATTGAGCCTTCCAAAAATTGAACAACTGTGGAGACACCTGTCAAGAGACACCTGTCAGGAGAAAACAAGTGTATATTAACCGCATAGTGTCTTATAAACAACTGCCTGAACCTAACACTTGTGGGTCTAGCGATGACTCACATCCGCTATGAATACACTGAGTAAGTCATGAATATCTTTATTAGAACTCTCTTCTTCCTAAACTTGCAAAGAGGTCTTGTTAGCCTCGTTCCCAGACTCTCCCCCTCGCCCTGACGAAAAAAAAAAAAAAAAAAAAAAACGGAGGGGGAGAGCCTGGTATCGATTCGCATGTGATTTCGCGGCATGATACCTTTGCATTAACTATTAAACGTCACTCACGTGAAGACTGTGAAAGAGCCACAAAGTACTCTCAACTTGTTACTATAACTTGCTTTTTGTTGTGTAGCTATGTTGGAGCTCAAATGTGGTTGTGATTTTACTTTGTACGCCAGAGTGTAGCGCTAACAACTAAAGTCTTTCTTCATAGCTTCGTGGCAATATTTTTCAAAGCAGAACATGGTAACAGTAAATAGGCAAAGTGCTACCTACACACTGGGTACTTTTCCGCCAACGCTGCTGTTTAAACCATGCTGAGGTTTACCGATGAAGTCGCAGCTCACTTCCTTCAGTAGTAATATCATAGCTGTTTGAGTTAGCCTATCATGTGGCTACTTAATTGTGTCACGACTATTGCAATTATTGCTGTGACATCGTCGTACTGCGATATCATGCGCGAATCGATACCAGGCTCTTCGCTTTTATTTTTCGTCGGGGTGAGGGGAGAGGCTGGGAACAAGGCTAGGGTTTTGTATTCTGAGGGACATTTCTTGTCACATGAGTGGGTCATTCACAAAGTTGAGAGTTCCAACCAGACGGCAGAGTGTATCGAACTGTCGTTTTGTTTCACGGCTTCTCAACTGCTGCATTTAAAACTCACAAAGGGATAAACAGTGGCACATACAGGAGCGACTTATACCACTAGCCTCGTTCCCAGGCTCTGGTGGGGGAGGAGGAAAGAGAGCCTGGTGAACACTGTTCGTGCATGTGCCAAGTTCCCTTGGTAACCTGCATACTACTCTGCTACACTAAAATTAACGGAAATTTCTGTTTACCTGCTAAAAGGCCACACTGCAGAGTTATACTGCCTGTGAGACACCTTCAGGCAGTTTTGAAGTCAGAAACAATATCTGTCTGCATTGCTTCACTGAAGACAATTGATAAACTTCAAATGAATGGTTGCATCAATCACATGCCGTAGCATTTAGCTGGAACGGATGGACGCACAGATAATTCCTGTAATCGAAGAGCTTATTGCCTTCATCGCTCCTTCGTCATCGTCTACACAGAGCGTGGTCAGTGGCAGGCTTTTTCACGTGAGAAAAGTCGGTATGTCTCACAGAGGTTAGTGTAACGGAGCAGATTTTACAGAAATTTCCAAAATTCCCAGAAATCCTGGGGAAACTGAGCATGCACAAACAGTGTGCACCAGGCTCTTTTTTCTCCGCCCACGCATGAGAGCCTGGGAACGAGGCTAGTAGACCAGCTTCATGCTCCATGAGACGAAAAAAAAAAGTCACTCAGAACGCCAGACCCTCTTCCACTTTTCAGGAAAGTCTGAGAACAATAAACAGTGATGTCTTGTGTCAGCCATGAATGTTGAACCATGAGCAATCCGCCCACACTCCTAGTACACACACCATTAGGTGAATACTCTGATAATCTAGTAACAACACCATGGCGACGGCACAGTAAACAGTCCATTGACTGCCTGTTTTCCACTTCACTTATACATGAGTAGACTCACCAAGTCCACATCTAGTACACACACAATTAGACAAATAGTTTGATCATCTAGTAGCAACACTATGGCAACCCATAGCAACACTGTGGCAACCCATAGCAACACTGTGGCAACCTATAGCAACACTATGGCAACCCATAGCAACACTGTGGCAACACTATGGTTAATAATTATTCCTTTGAACTCATGATTGAACTGTTTAATACACACACCAACAGTACTTACACAATTAGATGAACAGTTCACAGTTCTGTAAAGGAAAACCATAGCAACAGTGTGGACAATAGCCCTCCAACCCCACCCCAGGTACAACACACACATAGCAGCACCATAGCAACACCATAGCAACACCATGGCAACACACCATGGCAACACCATGGCAACACACCATGGCAACACCATGGCAACACACCATAGTAGTAAATAGTCACATATTAAATTAGGAGCATGTTTAGTCTGCCATGAAGGTATGGTAGGAAACCATTAAGACAAGGTATCTTATGGCGTGACAGCTCTGCTGAGAGTCAACAAGGTACTGAAAGCAACAGCAAAACCACAATTGTGTTGCTGAACTTGTTGTCACAAACATCTGTACATGTATATGCAAGGTTTACAAATGTCTACATGTACGCAGAGCAGTTCTGCACAGAAATCGAGAATTCTTTCGTTGCATAAATTTGCTTGGACTAATGTTTCTTTTGTGACACATTTAACTGACCAATCGATAGTCACTATACTCTTTTCCTGCTTTGTGAGAGGGTGGGGTCTGGACACTAAAAACACTTGGATCACATGATCTCACATGACATCACATGACTATCACACGATGTAACAAGATTCTCTTTGAACACTGAAGTGGCTCATAGTAAGCATTTCATTGACTTCACAAGTGGATCAGACAGGCTGTCTTACATGTATATTTGAACTATGAATGACAAACTAGTCTTGTGTTCAAAGGAAGCTAAAATGTCACATGATGTCAATATTGGCATTATGTATCAAAACATAGTTACAGTGTTGCATCACCGCCAGCTAAGATTGGTGCTAAGGCCAGCAGTATCCTAACATACCGTATAGCGGGAAATTTTCGCTGGGTGCAAATTTTCGCGATTTTCGCGGACAGACCTGCTTCCACGAAAATAAAAACCGCGAAAAAATTAACTAGGATGGAAATTGATCACGTCATTACGTGCGTACGTCGAATACCGATGTGAACATGATGGTTCTCTACAGTCTGTCTGCCCTCTAAATGGTTGCTGTAAAGATGAATCAGCCTCCTACTGTACAAAATACCAACGAAACCGTAAGAGACGCTCCGAAGATGTCGCATCGCCGGTAGGGGTGTGGTCAGAGCGTCCCGCGAAAATAAAAACCGTGAAAATTTCTTCTGAAGAGCCTGGACGCTTTTCCGCGAAAATTTGCACCCAGTACTAACTCAGCAAATAGCTGTACAGGAAACATTGATATACCTAGTGCGCTTTACCATCAGTAAAAATTAACTTCCTACCAATGTGGGAGATGGTAATGTAAACAATGTAAAGTCAACTTACGATCAATGAACCACACCCCCCAGAAAAATGGCAACACTAGCGTCAGCTGTGCTGAGACCACTTGTAAACAACGCAAGAGCGAGCGATGTAGAGCAGCACCATTTGGCTAGCAGCACCATTTTTTTTGACCAGTTTGGAATGTCGCTTCAATTCTCTATGAACATACAATGTAGGGTACAATACATAGTTGACTCAGAGGAGGTAGGACACGATCACGTGATGACGACTATTAACTGACATTCCAAGGCCAAGAAGTGTGGATGCAAGCTAAACGGACGACTATATGGACAAAGTCACGATGGGCACAACGGGCGTATGTGGTTTTCGACAAGGTTGAAGATGTTTGGCACTTAAAATGGCCTCCTGTGACTCACCTTGCGTCAAACTGGCAACTTACAAGCTTAGCCTGCGAGGTGAGTCATATTAACCAATTTTGACTAGCCAGATAGCTTCAGCTTAGTCGAAAACCCTATGCGCCCATTGTGACTTAGTCCATAGAGCAATCCTTGTAGCTTCATCCATGATTCTTGCCCTTGGAATGTCATCAGAGCGCACTAATTGTCGCTACATTGTGACGTCATGTCCTCCCTCCTCTGTAGTTGACTAGTCAGTTGCAAGTAAGGTCGTCTCGTACCCAGATCCCACCTATATATGAGGAAAGGGTCTGGTGACATGTGGCTGACTCCTCGGGTTTCGTTAAAAACCGTGCAGCACAGTCAGTTTGCGTTTGTGTGCATGTATATCCGTCACACTTTAACTAGCGTAAGTAGTCTAGTCGCACACGAGTAGACATGACATGCACATGGTTGCATTGAATGGAAGCGCTGCGTGAATGGACCCTGATGGAACCTGGGCAGTCTCTATGCGACCATGCTAGAATGTGAAAGTGGAAGTAAAGGGTGACTGCATCACAAGACAGCAGGGCAAAGGAAAGGGAATGTGATAGAGTGAGAAAGCATACAGGGAGAGTCTAGCGGTCACAGGTAAGGTGTAACTTTAAGCCAACCAAGGGTGCATCGGTCGATATGTGATGCACCCACGACCAGGTACTGCCACAGTTGCAGTAGACCCACGGAGCCAGATATTTAGCGACACAGCACCTCGCTGACCTCTTTGTAGACTACAACAAGCGACTGCTTTGCCATCTTCTCCTTTTCCCACCTCACAATAGGCTATAGGCCTACCACACCTACTACATACAGGACACATGTGCAAGGCAAACACTAGTCGTGTGCCCAGCCTGCGCATGCCTCCCAGCGAGAAACGGTCTGGTGAACGAAGTCAAATTTCTTGGGCTTATTACTCAAAAGTGGTAAGGACCAATGACATTGCGAGATCAATAACTATTACGTAGCACTTCCCTTACAACAGTAAAATTTGTTTATCTCCATTTGAGTATCCGTACTTTTTTTGAGCGGGCTTTCTGCAAAATGTTTTGAACGTTGCTAGGTGACACTGTCGCAAAAGTGTGCACTAGCCCAAGAAATTCGACTTGGTTCACCAGACCATTTCTCCTCGTGAGAGGTTGGGGTCTGGGGACGCTCTCCACTGTTACTGGCTAAGATTTGGAAATGAGAAACAAGTATCTTTAAGTCTGCACATGAGTAGGTGTTTGACGGTTGAAAAGTTTGGGGGGCCATCACTAGTCTTATTCCCACAACTTGTGCAGCGTTTGCAAGCTCCAAGGGGGGGGGGGGGGTAATATTCTGGCAAGAGGGGACAAATTCCTCCCTTCCCCCCCTCCCCCCCCCCCCCCCCCCCCCCCACAATGAAGGCCTGACTTAGCCTCGTCCCCAGGCCCCACCCAAAAAATAGGGAAAGGGGCCTGGTGTCACTTGCAAACTTTCTCGTAAAGATACTTGCTTCTCAATTCCAGATCTTAGCTGCATTCTTCATCAGTCAGCCCTAGCCTCATCTCCAGGCCCCACCCCCAAAAATCGGGGGAAAGGGGCTTGTTGTTACTTTCTGTGCTGTGTCAGTAGTCTTCGTTTGGAGTAGAGGAAATGTTCGTCCATTACCAATTACTAAATTCTTGACATGAAAGTAATAGACTCATTCCAAGACCATTTGAAAAATGGGAACGAGGCAAGCATAACATGCTGTCACAGCACATGTCTAATTGAGTAGGCTCAGCAGAGCCTTCCAAAAATTTTCTAAACGATCACTAATTTTTCAACTATCTTCTAGGACTAAACTGGTAGTTTGCAGCTGTCCTTATAAACCACTCCACGAACCTAGTGATTGTGGGTCAGGAAGTCAGCTATGAATATCGTTACTAAGCTATGACTAATTAACCTCAGTCAACATGTGAGAGTGAATAGGAGGCAGTTACATGTACAACCGTACATGTATACAACACAGGTTGCCATGGTGACTGCACCACACTCACAGTGCTAAAGAGGATGGGACGCAATGAACAAGTGCATAGCGTAATGCATTTTGATTTGTACCTTCACTAGTCGATACCATTTCACTGCGAGTGTTGAAAATTTCCCAATCTATCCAGAGTTTTGTATATAGCAATAACCAGACATTTTGGTCATACCCCTTGGTGATGCGACTTTTATTGTGCCGTTGCTGCTGTTTAAGCCATGCCGAGGTCTCACCAACGAAGTCGCAGCTAACTTTCTCAGTAGTAATAGACCGTGTGCCTGTGTGGGCGTGGTCTGTATACCATACTCGAAAGTATACGATTTTCCGCATACTCACCGCCATTTTGTAGGGCAGTAGAATAGCAGTAATGTACACGTGAACCCCTTGTTGGCTCCCTACCAGCAATACTGACAGCTGGATCGCTTAGTGGCTCAAGTATGTTATAAGGCTAATAGCTGCTCAGGAAAGCTCAAAAAGTATCAGAATAGGAAACGGTACTTACTAAAGTACGCTAAGGTGATGTTACATTTGCTAGCAGAGAGAACTTCTCGAGAGTTGATTTCGAGAGATGACCCCCCTCCAGCAACGCTTTCAATACCTCGGCTAAGGTCAATCCATCTTCTTCTGCCATACTTATAAAGTACGCTAAGGTGACGTTACGTTTGCTAGCAGAGAGAACTTCTCGAGATAGCCCCTGGCTCTCTGGTTTCTGCTGCAAACTTGCCTAGTACATTTCTTTCCCACTAGGCCTTGCTTGAATCATCATTAGAGAGTAATAATGTATCTTCCCCCCAGGTGGGGCAGCACAAGCTCCATTCTTAGGTATGTGGAAGTTCACGGGGATTTACAGAGCTTAAACAAGTAACCGCTCGTAGCATCCCAGTTTGCCGGGGATCAATGGTTGGAATACTTTTGTTCTTAGGGTAGAACATCCCTACATTGTTGGAAAGTCGGAGAAATCCCTGGATATGTGTGAGCCCACCTGTTGATTGCTTGCAGTATGGGAAAACGGAAGGGCAAGCAATCAAACCAGGGAAAGCTACGAAAGGTATGGTTGTACAGTTGGCTAGTCGGTGCTGAGTTAGTTGATTACAATCTTCCTCAAGTCAGGTTTTGGCCTTATGTGAATGCAGATGAATAGATGCCACACAATGGAGCTGTTTGTCCTTACAAGGCAGCTACTCCAGCTGACTGTACACACACAGGGTAAGTCTGGCCCCCAGCTGACCACAAGTGAAGTTCTTACGTACACAATCAGCAGAGAGAAGTTGCTATGAACGCTAAATACACAGTTGTTCATCTTGGGACAATCAAACCGCCCCCTAAGCCAACAGAAGAACATCTGCGGCCTTCTGCCTCTGTGAGCTATGCTGAGTAGCTAGCTAAGGCTTCAGCAGCATACACACCATGTACTAGCTAGGAGGGATCGCCACTCTCCACTGTCTGTACATGTACAAGTTACTACATAAAGAGATATGGAACAATCGTCCTGCCTAGGTAGCTACACTAGAACAATCGTCCTGCCTAGGTAGCTACACTAGATATCTGTACACAGGTGAAGTCTGGCCATTGTGAGCCTCTGTTGTTTACGAACACACAGCCTGCGCATACACCTTATATCTACACAACAGCAGAGGGAATGCATGCTAAATATGCAGCTCTAAAAATCAAATCGTAAGCCGCCTTTTTCTGGTTTGTCTACACAACTGCCACCCCTTGTACAGTAGATGCTCTAGCATCACCTCCCAAACGTCTGTCATTCATCGCTAGAACTTTACTCACACTCCAGGCCAGTTTCCCTTTCCGAGTGTTGCTCGCTGGAAAATCAAATGGCCTTTGCGAACCTCTGCTGTGTATGAACACACAGCCTGGCTTGTCATGGATAGACCTCATACCTACACAACAGCGGAGGGAAGTTGTCATGTATGCTAAATACGCAGCTATTCAACTTTGAAAATTAAGTCGCAAAAGGATCTCTGTTTCTGGTTTGTCTCTGTCCTTGTACAGTAGATTCTCTAGCTGCCTCTCATACATTGCTAAAACTTTGCTCACACTCCAGTTGCCCATCCCCTTCCAAATGTTGCTCATTGGAAAATCAAATCGCAGAAGGATCTCTGCTGCCTTCTCCACGTAAAATGAATGCTCACCCTCCTGATCAGCTTCCCCTTCCGAACGGTGCTCGTACATCGTTAGGACTTTGTGTGTTTTACGTCAGATGACCTCAACAAAATGTTGTTATGGAATTAGTTGAAGTAAGGAAATAATATTCAGGAATTAGGAAATGGCTTCGTAGACAAAAGTTTTGGAAAAAATTCATCCAGGAATAATGTCCGGTAACCAAAGACATGGTGTCTGGTAAACACGGAAGGATGGATGACGGACTATAAGAAAACAGGATCCACAAGGAATGGACAGCAGGGTACTATTGACAGGGTTTAGTTCTAGTGGGGCGGCAGGGGTGGCTTCCCTCCCAAATACCCCAGCCTTCCCCCGCAACTTTAAAAAAAAAAAACAGTTCTAGGGCCATGCCTTGAGACCCCCCTAAACAATGCTTTATACAGTTCCCCCCCCCCCTTCCCACAAACTCAAAATCCTAGCTAGAACCCTGGCTGATTTCACTCTTCTTCAAATGACAGTGAAGTGTACACGTACACATGTTATGCTTTTGGAAGCGTGAGGCAAAATCAACAATAACACCACCCAGACAACAACAGTACCGGAATTATTATAAAGCCCCGTCAAATTTTCCGGCTATACGATATTATTATAAACCTGACCGTTACCCTGAACCACAATCCAGCTGCCTAGTGATAAACTCCATGATGATGACACCTACGAAGATTCAATAGCTCTCTAGTGAATGTTGATGATGTAATAGCATGGCTGTCTGGCACCGCAAGCACTGCAGTTTAAACTGTAGTCCGTGATTCTCCTAATGGATGCTAAGGATGCTAATACTTTGTAATAAGGCGACTCTAGGCCAGGTTTTGGCACACCAAAATTAGTAACTTCACGTGAAGACATTTTCACATATAAGAACCGCAAAAATGAAGTTATAATAGAACTTGTAGATGTGAGGTCAAGTAGATGAGGGGGTTCATGTGGAAGTGGTCGTGGAAGTGGAAAGAGTTGGTACATGGTGGAAATCCCCAGACCTCAGTAACTTGCCCAAAACAATAACTGCATGCTGTAATCTAGTTTAAATCTCATGGCTGGTTGACCCTTGACCCTCAGGGTCCAAGGGAAAAAGGTGTGAAATAAATATCAGTTATAAGGTTAACGATGCGTGAGTAAAATAGAGTGTAAAAACAAAAGTGCTTTTGTAAAGATCTGCCAAAGTGATTATTTTCCCCCTGAAATGAGGACATGTAGAAACTGCAGATTTAACTTATGAGTGAAGTTGTACAAAAGGGGACGGGAAGTCAAATGGATGAGTGGATCCACAGGGACGTGGTAGTAAAGGTGAAAGGAGTTGGCATATGGTGGAGATCCCCCCAGACCTCCATAACCCACAAAATTTGTTCCAACTAAGCATTGTTGTAATCTAGTTTAAATCTCATGGCTCGTTGACCCTTGACCCTCAGGGTTCAAGAGAGAAAGTTGTGAGCTTAACGAATGCGTGAATACAATAGAGTGCAAACAAAAGGCGCTTTCGTAAAGATCTGCTGATTGTTTTCCCCTGAACACCTGAGGACATCCTTTATCACTTGTCACATGACTGTCACATGACTTTCCTTGACAATTCAGCGTCTACGCCGACAAGTGAGCAACCATTTATGTGACACCAAGGTTTTCTGTTTTCAAAGAAGTGGATCAAGCCGTCCTCAGTGTGGGTCCCCGATCAAAAAAATGAGCTTGAGGCCTTATCTCGTAGTTTCATGCGGTGGAGTTTTGAACATTCACGAAGCGAAAAACATGCTGCTCCCGATTCAAAATGAAAAATGCGTGCGCGAAATGCGTTCTTTCGATTGGGGACCCCTCCCCCCTCTGTTTACCTAGGTAGACAAAACGTCACTCACGTGATAAAATGGACCAGGCCTTCCCTCTCTGTTTTTGCATACTACAAGTGATCAAAAGCTGGACGGTGGGAAGGCCTGGGAACGAGGCTATTAGAGCCTCACACAGATTTTGATGTTGAGGTGAAAAGTTTAAAGTAGCAAGAAATCGAACCTAGGGTACGTGGTTTTAGCCACCAGCGCTCTGTCACTGTGCTCGTACAACAAGTGGGCAATCGTCAGCCCTCAATCCTCTCTGTGTTTGATTCCTGGTGGTTGCCGGCTTTAATGTTTGCGTGGTTCACTTTACTTTAAGTTGGGTCACTTGCTAATTAGGGTGGGTATGTTGCACATGTATTGGGCTAAACCACTAATTAGCGTCCAAAATGTTTTCAAGAATGTGACACTTAATATTAACATTTACACCCAAAAAGTTGGGCCAAAACGTTTTCAATAACTTGTAAAACATCAATTACCTACTTAGTTGCACAAATTATTTGCCACGTTACACAGTGTACCAGAATATAAAGTATCGGTTAAGAGTGCAATGTGCAGATACTTGTTTGAAGTCTGCAAAAAATATTGCTGTCTACACAGCTATAAATGGAAGTGACACACACACACACACTCTCTCTCTCTCCCACTCACCTTCTCATCCAGGCATTGTATAACCGATTCTATGATCCCATCTGAGACCTCCTGGCTGGCTGGGAGAGGGGCGGGGGTTTTCCCCCCGCAGAACCCGTTCACCATGACGCCGCCGTTCGACTCTCCCACGCCCTTCTTGGGACGGCTCTCTCGCCCAACAACACCCTTTTCTTCGCTCTCCGACGCACTTTCACCGCTTTCCAGCCGCCAGTTTGCGACAATCTTCGACCCAGCCGGTCCCGATCCGCCATTTTGCATCTCTATGGGCGCCGTCCCTTTTCTCTGGCCCACCTCACTAATCAGAGGCCATGCGCCTCCCTTTTGGATAGGTTTGGCACCCCAGATTGTCTCGCCTGTCAGGCAAGCAATCCCGTTAGCGATCGTCTCGTTCGATTTCGTCAACGCTTCGGGGTCACTTTGTAGACAATTTTGCGCCTTTCCCTCCACGAGGTTGCTATTCAAAAGCGCCTCGCCCATTCCTTCGACAAGAGCCATACTTGCTCCGCTGAAACTTTTCCGCAAGTCTGGTAGCGAATCATCGACAGCGACCCCACCCCCATTTTAGCACATTCTTCTCTAATTGTACGAAGTAAAATTTGAAAATCACATGACAATTATGCCATCTATGAACCCACCCACACAACAGCGTGTTTTGTTTCGACATAGCCGTCTCAGCCATGCGTGGTAGATATACAATGATTTAGTAGAAATTGTTGAAGATCGATACGTGAGATTTGCCAGAGGAAAGAGAGAGAGGAAGAAGAGGTGTGTTCTTTTCACACAGGTTTATACCGTCCACTATATATACTTCCGCTGTTGGTGATGGCTGGAATGAAAAATGGCGTGTGTGTCGTTCAAGGCGAAGTGGCGTTGCTGTTGTCCGCCATGCGTAGAAGCAGTAGATGGACAGGGCATGCTAGATCGGTGAGTGAGGGGAGGGAGGGGCGGGGTTCATATCTGGGGGGCAATTGGGTACAGCAAGGT
This sequence comes from Agelas oroides, assembly GCA_949130485.1. Classification (NCBI taxonomy): domain Eukaryota; kingdom Metazoa; phylum Porifera; class Demospongiae; order Agelasida; family Agelasidae; genus Agelas; species Agelas oroides. The sequence goes on from OX422185.1 coordinate 18,777,545, forward strand.
GACCCTAGCTCCCAGATGCTGTTTCCACAGGGTCTTAGAATAGACAGTAATGCTCAAGAGTTTTTTGATGTTCACCACCAGATTTTACATGTGTGTGTACATGCACATGTACATCTACGCCAGCCAATCACGACACGACCAAATATTGTACGCAATATGCTGAAAGCAAACCAGAAAACGTGAAAATCAATGATTCTAATTATGGGTTTCATGTTCATATACTGTAGAGAATCACTGTAGAGAACAGTACTGTAAAGAACCAATTAATCAAAGGCCCACCCTCTAATTTTAATCTTTGGGAATTTATTCGGATCCTCGCCTCAGGATTGAACGGAAGTGTCTTGAGTGCTGGAATGGTGCCGTCAGTGTTGATGGGGAAAAGAATGCCCTATCAGCCAACCAGCGTTCACGTTTTACTAGGCACATTTTGGAAGGCAGTATTTTCATGATGTCATCATTTTTTATGGTTTGTATATATGGTAGAACGTGGAAATTTAGAGTAGTATCCTGACCAATCGCATTGAAGATCTGAAAATGAAATTCGCAAAATTGAAAAGCCACTGAATTCCAGCATGACACTCATGAACCAGTCAAAAGTGTCTGTAGTTATGACGAGATGTCCATTTTTGGCCAAATTCCAAGCAAAATAAAGTAATTAAATCATCTAAAGTGGGAGCTAGAGTTTTGTGCCAAGTATACAGTAAGCCCTCGCTAATCTGAACCCTGCTAACCATAGACTCTGGCTTATTAATATTCTTATGCTAAAATTTCACTTGTACATGTACATGCGTATACCATATTTCCTTGATTTCTTCCTGCCCTTGGAATTAACCCCGCACGCGAGCGCTCGCTTGAGCTGAAGAAAATTAACCCCGCCCTTGAATAGTTCCCGCACGGTTACGCAGCCACACTCATTGCTGGCATGCCCCTGAATTAACCCCACACACGAGTGTTCACTTGAGCTGAAGAAAATTAGCCCTGCCCTCGAATAGTTCTTGCACGGTTATGCAGCCACACTCATTACTGGCATGCCCTTGAATTAACCCCGCACACGAGCGTTCACTTGAGCTGAAGAAAATTAACCCCACCCTCGAATAGTTTCTGCATGGTTACGCAGCCACACTCATTGCTGGCAACAAGGACGACTTGCACGACTCAGATCGCTCGTCTAGCCGGTCAGTACTCACACACTGTACTGCACTGTATGTACATGTACCTAGTATTTGTGTAGTACAAGGACGTCAGTCGTGTGCATGTCGATGGCGCATGCGCGACTGGAGCGCACGCCGGACTAGGCTGAAGTTAATTGAACCTACCCTGGTTTTGTTTTCGCTCTTGTATTGTACCCGCGGGTAAGTACAGTCTAGTGCCTGCGGGAAGTAATCAAAGAACTACATGTACGGTAATTACGAATATGGTAGACACAACTATTGATCACAACTGCTCGACCACATTGGAAGGATGTTGTCATCGTCATCTTTTCTAGTTGTGAAGCGATTTAGTCAGTAATCCAAGCAAATTTAACAAACTAAACAATTTTTGCAGGTAGTGGTATTAGCGAGGGTCTACTGTAGTTCAACTTGAGCATGTAGTCTGTTTGTCTGTCCGTCCTTCCGTCCGTCTGTCTGTTTGTCGTTACGTGAAAATCACACAACTGGACAATTCAACAGCTCTCAAACCTATCTACATGTAACCGTGACAACACAAACTTGTGTCTCGATGCATTCATCCAATTCCACTAATTTCTCGTTATCATTCCCAAATTGTCCCCATTCCCAAATTGTCCCCATTCCCAAATTGTCCCCATTCCCAAATTGTCCCCATTCCTAGTAGAACTGAGCTGCTAGCCACATCTCGTTTGCAGGGGTGTACTGGGATCCCCCCTCCCCCAGAAATTTGAAATTATGGCAGTGACGTCACAGGCTATGGCGTCAGTATTCTGATGACATAACGTAGGGCAAAAAAAATGGCTCTGTGAACAGCAAGTTTATACAGCGACGAGGTTGTGAGCTGGCTGCTGAATGTTACCATGAGCCACATCTAAAATCACTGCAGTATGACATACATCGCTATTAGCCTTATAACATACGTGAGCCACTAAGCGATCCAGCCGTCAGTATTGCTGGTAGGGAGCCAACAAAGGGTCCACGCGTACATTACTGCTACATGTATTCTACTGTCCTACAAAATGGCCGTGAGTATGCTGAAAATCGTATACTTTCGAGTATAATATACGGACCACGCCCACGCAGGCACACGGTCTATACGATACAACAACATAATTATAGGCTTAATGTATTATATAGCTGAATACAACAATTCTTGTCCTTAAATATGTCCAGAACTTCTACAAAACCGGGTGTACTGATGTGCGCATGTGCCCTTGGTAGCATCTACATCCTCCGCCCCCCCCCCTCCCCCCTTTCCCCCAGGAAAAATCCTGTATGAAACCCTGGTTTGGCTTAAACAAAGCCCCTGGACCCTACACCATACACTTTAGGGGGACTTCTCTCGTACACTGAAATTCCATATTTGGCAATGCTACTACAGAAGTTAGTGTAACCCAAGTGTATCGGTTACAAAGTGTTCTTTAATGGATTCCACCCATTGCTGTAGACTAAGCATGTTGCTAGTGTGTCTATTGACCAATCACATTGCAGGATTCTGTATTCTGATTGGTACTGTCTATTAATGGGTAACAACAAGGGCGTATTGAACCATGACTCGATGCACCCTTGGTATCAAGGATTGTTCTTTGATTTGGCCAATCAAATTACAGAATTTGACCTTTAATTAAGCAGCCAAGAGCTGTTCTTTCTTGACCAATAAAATTTTAATATTGCTCTTTCTATCTGAAATTTATTTTTCAGTTTGAAATTTTATTCTTCAATTTGATTGGTCAATTAATTTTATATTCTGTGTCTCCATTCCATTCCAGGAAGAGGAACAGGACCCACTCATTCACGGTCTTTACATCCTACAAGAACTGTTGAATAATGCTTCCAGTCTTTCAACGATGGACACTATAACATTTCTGAAGCCGTTCTGTGATATCATCCAATCAGATGACACTACCGGGCCAATTACTGGAATGGCCATTACATCGCTGGACAAGTTTCTTGCGTACGGACTGATTAGTGAGTTGTGACTCTTTCATACTTCTCTTCTGTAGCCTCGTTCCCAGGCTCCTCCGCTCCGGAACGCGAAATTGAAGTGCATGCGGAGAGAGCCTGGTATTTTTTCTCACGTGAAAACCCTCAAAGGGAGAAAGGGGGTAGAAAGACCTTAATTGCATGTGGGCGTACCCGAAGACCCAGAACAGGGAAAACAGCGAAGGTAGTGGGCAACTTACTACACATATCTAGCTATCGGGGGGTGAATATCATACACACCGAGCGTTGAACGCAAAGTTTGTTGAATAACGCGCAAAACCAAAACATTGCCTTCTGTTCTTAAAACTCTGGTCCTATTTCGATTACGTCATGATCACATGAGAAAAGATACCAGGCTCTCCACGCATGTACATTTCACGTTCCGGGGAGCCTGGGAACGAGGCTATCTCTTATGAACACTCTACTGTTGTAAGTCCTGTACTAACTTTACACGTGTGTGGGTATACATGACTTGGGGAAAACCCTGTGATTAATGCTACAACAGAGCCTTACTGTGTAAGCATGTTGTCATGGTTACCTAAATTAGGGGGTTGTAAATGTGCAATTAACCTCCTCTCCTCTTTCCCACTTTCCTTCATTTCCTCTCCCTCCACTCCTCCCATCCCTTTCTCACCTCTCTTTTCTCCCTCCTCCCCCCTCCTCTCTCTCCTTTAATCCTCTCTCTTCCCTTCCCTCTCTTTTTCCCTTCCCTCTCATTTCCCTTCTCTCCTTCCCCTTCCCTCCCCTTCCCTCCCCTTCCCTCCCCTTCCCTCCCCTTCCCTCCCCTTCCCTCCCCTCCTCTCATCTCCCTCCCCTCCTCTCCCTCCCCTCCTCTCCCTCCCCTTCCCCCCCTCCCCTCCTCCCATCCCTTTCTCACCTCTCTTCTCTCCCTCCTCTCCCCTCCTCTCCCTCCTCTTCCCTCCCCTCCTCTCCCTCCTCTTCCTTCCTCTCCCTCCCCTCCTCTCCCTCCTCTTCCCTCCTCTCCCTCCCCTCCTCTCACTCCTGGCACCAGACCCTCACCGTCCAAGTGCTACTGTTGGAATTGAAACTCTCTCAGAGGCAGTCACTCACGCCAGATTTGTCGGAACTAACCCTGCCAGTGATGAAGTTGTACTCATGAAGATTCTACAAGTAAGTGCATGCAGAGTAGAGATAATTTTCAAGCATTTCAGATGCCTTGAACCCAGAGGAGGGAGGACATGACGTCACGTCATAGTGACAATTAGCACGCTCTGATGGCATTCCAAAGACAAGAATCGTGGATACAACTCATGCAAGCTACAAGAATCGCTCTATGGACTAAGTCACAACGGGCGTATAGTGTTTTCAACTGAAGCCATCTGGCCTGTCCATATTGGATATCATGGTTCACCTCGCAGGCTAAGCTTGTAAGTTGCCAGTTTAACCTAGGCAAGTCACGGGAGGCCATTTTAACTGCCAGACCTGTTGTGTTTTGTCATAAACCTTGCTCGCCCATTCACCCATCAGTACTTTCTCCAAAGAGGTGTTCGTTTAGCTTGTACATGTACATGTATCCACACTTCTTGATCTTGGAATGTCAGTTAATTGTAGCTATCACGTGATCACGTCCTCCCTCCTCTGCCTTGAACCTTAATTAACTACCCTATGAAAGCACACCTTGCTATGGAAGTATTATTCATGGCTCAGATAAGTATATTCATGGTCATATCAGTATTCATAGCTGACGTCACCCAAACCCACAAGTGTTAGGTTCACAGGCTGGTTTATAAGAGCACAAGCAGTCAGCAAGTGCTACACTGTTACCTTGTAAGAAGGTTCTCCCAAAAATTTAGTTCGAATTTTTGGAAGGCTCTCAATCGAGCCTACTGTTTCCACGCAAGACTTCATATACATGTATAATAGTGTATTTGGTCTCAGATGGCGGCCATATTAAAAGGTGCGCAAATTGCATGCTCGAAATGTATGTGTTAGATTATTCAACAGCCTCTATGAGCCATATCAGTCACTATCGGCTGCTTCCATTAGCAACTGGACCTTTACCTTAGCTGGAGAGCATCGCTGAAGTACCAGAGCGGCAAGTCGCTAAAACGGGCAAATCGTCTATCTTCTTTGTGTAACTGTCAGCCAGGCTAGCACGACAAACACACCAGTACGTATGTGAAGACTGCAACAGCCAAGGTCAGGTGGCACAATGCAAAACATAGAGAGGGGATGTGTGCAAGCTTCCTGGAGAAGTATTGTAAGGTATGTATTGTTAGGGCTACTGTAAATGAAAATGTATGTGCGGACTCCACACTCTGAGCACATGTAGTTAGCGAGGGCAGCAGTTTCTACTTCCGTTCAGACTATAGCTGGAAGTCATTCTGGAACCTGATTGGTCAATGGCTAGACCTGAAACTCACCTAGTCACTAGGTACTTGATACTTAGAACACTAGCCACTGATATTTCAAATTTGCTTGTTATGGTCATTTACAGCAATAAGGTATATAGTACATCCTTACAAGCAGTGTTTAGTTGACATTTTGGCTGGTGTCTTTTTAGTACCCTCCTGTTGTGTTGTGCCTGAGTCTTCATATCCCTCCAATGCAAAGAGTAGCAGCCTATCGGTACCTTGGTCCTCGAACTGCTCTAGGGCAGCTTGGTCCTTGAACTGCTCTAGTGCAGCTAGTAGCAGCGAATTAAAATTGGCTTCATTCAAAACTCCTGCGCTAGAGGAGGCAGCTGCTGAAACGGGCGGTTGCTCAGCTGCTCCCAGTTCACATGGACTACTATTGGGTTCACCGAAAACTCTCTGTAGACTTCATCCCCACAGAGATCATGTACATGTAGTACTGAGCTGTAAGACACCATTGCAGTAACACTCTGGCGGTAAGTAGCTATGGTCTAAATCGGTTTGACACCGCAGTGTAGGGATCTACGGGGTTTATAAAGCCTGCACAAAGCCTCATAAAACCACACGCTTCACAGTTGGGTTTTATATAAGGCTTTTCTTTGGCTTCTAAATCCCATAGATTCCTACGCTTTGGTGTCTAACCTAAATAAAGAAGTTTGGTGTTCGGATGTACATTTTCACTTGAAAGGGTTAAGATTTACGACGATTCTTTCATGGTTCCTTGTGAACAACAAAGTTCTATATATTTTACAGACCATGTATTTTCTCTCAGCCTCCCCTCCCACCTCTCTTCTCTTTTACTATTCGTAAAAAAAACAGCAGGAACAAGTCACAAAAAAGTTTTCTGAATGAAAACAAGTGCATGTAGGGATGGAACCCTCAAAAACCAGCCAAACAAGATGGGGACGACACCACAACACTTTCACACCATCCCTACATCTTGTGCCATTTTGCCAAGTATTCACACCACAAAATATGTACATTAACCTATTCCAACCCACTAAATATATGAACAAGACACTACTGCTCACTCACCAGCCTTCCTGCATACAAGATATCTGCCACGTTCAGCAGCAATACAATTTCACAACATAACTTACACTATAACATGCCATACAGACTCAGCACTGCTTGTGCACTCCACAGCTTCTGAATGTATGTATACAAGACAGACCATATCTACGTACCATGCTCAGTAGCAATTGCGTTGCAGCAACCCACAACACAACTTACTCTCCGTGCACATCAACTACACACCCATGAGCACTACCCAACCCACTGCAATCCATCACCCTCCTATGCACTAACACAAGGTTTTTGAGGGTTCCATCCCTACATGCGCTTGTTTTCATTCAGAAAACTTTTTTGTGACTTTCAACTTACAGTCTATGACACAGACAGACGTATCACACAGACTTACCAGGCAGTAGTCATAGAAACACATCTTTCCCCTAGCAAACTTCCAAACTGGAAGCTACCTGGGACTCATATCAGAAGTACATGTACCTAGCTGTTGGAGGGAGCTGGAGGGTACAGAAGAACAAACAACCAAAAAACTTCCATCGTTGGTCAGAAAATTTGCGAACGATGTACATGTAGCGATAAGTATACGTTATGAGGTCACGGTTTTACAGATATAACACGATTTCCCAAGATTTCTGGGAAATTAAGTGCATGTGCAAACAGTGGATACCAGGCTCTCTCTTTCCCCGCCCACTGAGAGGCTACATGGATACAAGAATGGCTCTATGGACATTTTGACTAGCCAGATGGCTTCAACTTAGTCAAAAGTCCTGTGACCATTGTGACTTAGTCCACAGATCCATTCTTGCAGCTTGCATCCATGGTTCTTGCCTTTGGAAGGTTATCAGAGCACATTACCATATTGCGGGAAACTTTCGAGGGACAAAACTTTCACGGATTGCTCACTGGTGTTGCCGCCAAAAAAAGCCACACCCCCCAATTTTTCGGAGAAAAGTTTTGTGAATAGCTACAAAACCTCAAAATTTGCAAAAGTTTTCTCCCTCGAAAGTTTCCCACTATACGGTAATTGTCACTACGACGTGACGTTGTGTCCTTCCTCCTCTGGAACTAACCCTGCTATTGACACTCTCCCCACGATGATAGATCATCTGCTAGCTTCCGACCTCCTCTGCCTTGAACCTACCCTATGCAAATATGAAAACGTATTATTCATGGCTCAGATAAGTATATTCATGGGGCATATTAGTATTCATAGCTGACGTCACCTAAACCCACAAGTGTTAGGTTTGCGGGCTGGTTTATAAGAGCACAAGCGTCAGTGCATCAAGTCTATGATCAAACTGGTATTTACAGTCGTTTCGCCAGTGACAATATACGGACGATTATTGAAAAAAGGGGTCTCATTACTTTCACGTCGTTTCATGTCCCCTGTCACATGACCCAGGTGCAGGGTGAAAGCCGCATTACGTCGCACTTACGCCACAAGTGGCATCGCATGGTGTTCGTCACTTTTTAAAGCAGAAAAAAAAAGAAGGAATAAAACCCATTTCCCGTCCCTGGCCCTAACCTTAACCCTAACCTGTATACTGAGCCCTAACCATTAGACCACAAGCAACTTCGAACGACCATGCACACTTTTCCGTCTAATGTGTACTACCCAACTGTCATACAAGTGCCATACTACACTACGCATGCGCAATACATGCTCCACCCACACATATCACGTGAGGGGGCATGAAACGATGTGAAAGTATTGAGAACCATTGAAAAAACGGAAAGTGTGTACGTGCAAAAATTCCAGCATTTAATTAACGGCACCTTGTTTTCCGGTGAGTTTTCAAAGTCTCTTGCCAACAAACAAGAAGCTGTAGGCGCCTACTTTGCCAGCGGTTTTATAGACCAATGAGTCTACTATCGAGATCCAACGTTTCAAGTTGCAGCTTCTTACCGCTTCGTGTAGGGAAGCCGTTGTTTACGGATGGTTCAATCGTACCTCGTGCGACAGGGATGCGGTTTTTGGTGGCACGTTTTTGTTCGCCCCCCCTGAGCTGCATGAAACAGGTACCATTCGAAAGCACTGGAATAGGGCTACAATATATGCAAAAACTAAGCGTGTACTCGAACAACTCTCTGAGATACGCGCACTGGAATGAGGACTGAAAAATTGCGGTTAACGCTGTAACATGGAAACTGTGCAAATAGTTGAAATACAAACACATCACTGGTTCAACCCACTGATACTGTAGGACTAAGCTTGGACAAAGTCCCAGACAGAGGATAGAGTCTGATGTGACTAAGGGGTCACTACTGCAGCCTCTTTAGTAGTACACATTAGATAGTCAAATTCACGATATGAAAATGTGATGGAGAGAGAGGGGGGCTAAAGACAATAGAAAGGTGTGTGTGTGTTGGGGGGTAGCCTCATACCCAGGCTCTCCCCGTGCAGAAAAGCGGGTACGAGGCTACTGGGGGGAACAAGCCTATAATGCAGCAGAATAAAATTAGCAATCTTCAGCCACTCTTCTTGCTCTTTGTTGCTCCGATCTTTGTCTGTCTCTTCCTCCATTACCATGCACCTCTTCCCCATCCTCCTAGTCATAATAAGGCAAACACTATAAAGTTGAGATGGATGTAGAAACTTCTGACAGCCGTGCATGCACCAGGATTGTGTGCTCCACCTAGGCAATAACGGTAAACATGGTACCCAGATACTAAGAATTTGGGAAGCTAATGTCATCTGTAACTATAGTACCAAAGAGTATAAAAAAAATATCAACATTCAGGATGGCAGGCATAGTGGCTACATTTGGCCCTAAATAATGCACAATTGAGGGATTGTAGTCTACATGCACAGTACGATACTACTTTGGACAGAGTGAGTAGCTAGTGATCACAACAGTGACATGCAGACTCATCGTGGCTTCAACCTCAAAGGAGGCAAACAGTTCTGGTTTATAGTGGAACACTGGAGGCAGCTTGGAGAAACAGAAGTTGCTACATGTGCAAAATACACTGTAAATCAATGCGCACACAGTTCATAAAACGTGAATCTTGGTTAGTACAGTCTCATTCACGGGCCCAGCCCAGCCCATCTTTTGGTTGCCTACTTTCTGTAATTCAAGGACAGAAAGCCTGAAGCCTGAAAAAGAAGCTACTTCTTGACCTGCTGCTACCTGATTCGTATGTCAGGCTTGAGAAAAAGCTCAACTACGTCTACAGTAGTACATAAAGAAGTTATGCAATGGTTGACATAAGTGAGCAAAGTTCATCGTAGCAAAGACAATATACTTGAGACGTTTCGGCTCGAGAGCCTTCGTCAGTCACAATGACACTAATGAGAAGAAAACCGGTGTTAAATATTTAACACCGGTTTTCTTCTCATTAGTGTCATTGTGACTGACGAAGGCTCTCGAGCCGAAACGTCTCAAGTATATTGTCTTTGCTACGATGAACTTTGCTCACTTATGTCAACCATTGCATAATTGAAGCGTAGCAATGAGCCTGACCACTATAATAAAGAAGTTAGCTTTTGCCTTTACAAATCATGCGTTTTGCAGGCAGGGATAAACTTGTTCTTGAGCTCCCCAGTTCGATTTTCTCACTAGAGCCCAGTTCTGTCCAAGTTTGCTGCTAACAACCTGTACCTACACTTGTATTATAAACTCACCGCTGAAAATCACTTTCCAACTGTCCAGAACGGCTGTACACATCTTTCAAATGCTTCTGATACGAGAATAGCAAGGATGGTTGCTTCTTCAAGCGTTAGCTTTGCTGGCTGATCACCACGTGGCGAAGGGGGGTCTTTGCGTTTTGCAATTTTTCAGTCCGCATTCCAGCGCGCGTATCTCAGAGAGTTGTTCGAGTACACGCTTAGTTTTTGCATATATTGTAGCCCTATTCCAGTGCTTTTGAATGGTACCTGTTTCATGCAGCTCAGGGGGGGCGAACAAAAACGTGCCACCAAAAACCGCACCCCTGTCGCACTAGGTACGATTGAACCATCCGTAAACAACGGCTTCCCTACACGAAGCGGTAAGAAGCTGCAACTTGAAACGTTGGATCTCGATAGTAGACTCATTGGTCTATAAAACTGCTGGCAAAGTAGGCGCCTACAGCTTCTTGTTTGTTGGCAAGAGACTTTGAAAACTCACCGGAAAACAAGGTGCCGTTAATTAAACGCTGGAATGCGCCTGCGTTTTAACTTCCTGTTTTTTCAATAATCCCCGTATACTTGTCACTGGCGGAACGACTGTGTAGTTTTTCACGATTTCACCAACTTTCACTATTAATTTTTGGAAGGCTCTTGGTCGGGCCTACTGTCTCAACTTAATTAACGTGAATCTGTACAGCTTCCCTAAAAGTATGGTCCACTTGAGAGGGAGAGTGTGGTCATGTGGATTACAAGCAGGGCTCTATGGACATTTTGACTAGCCAGATGGCTTCAACTTAGTCAAAAGTTGTATGTGACCATTGTGACTTAGTCCATAGAGCCGTTCTTGCAGCTTGCATCCATGGTTCTTGCCTTGGAATGTCATCAGAGCTCACTAATTGTCACTACGATGTGACGTCATGTCCTCCCTCCTCTGGGCGTCCTGGACCTGCCATTAACGTGCTCATGAAGGTTCAGAGTAGGTATCATCTTTGAGCAGTTTGGTGCCAAGCCAACCTCTCCAGAAAGACTCATGACTCTCTGATTGACTTCACAAAGAACTTCCAGCATCGGTAAATAGACAGACATTCGGAGGAAGACAGGCATGGAGCAAAGTAGCGTGAGAGATGAACTGACGTCACAAAATACATGCAGCGGAAAAATGTTGACGAAATTCTTCCAAAACTGCAAAATTTGTTTCCTGCACAAATTTTGGTACCCTCTCTGATCATGAGTGTATGAAAATGCCAAAAACAATGTTCACCTATTCAAACGCTCCACTGCAGGACTCAGTGCAGATATTTGTGTGGCAAGAGCGCATAAGAACGAGCGGATTGAGTAAGAGCATGTAACTTTGTAAAATTTGAAACTGGTTGGAATTTACCACCAGTACTAAAGTAGTAACACGTATGTGCAGCTGCGTATAAACAGAAGCCATTGCTGCTAAGCATGTGACCGGGTGTTCTATTTTTAGTACGGTTCAATAATTTTGCTCGGACTATAAGCTTCTATTGGAGTTACACACTCTTACTCAAGCCGCTCATTCTTATGCGCTCTTGGTGTGGTTGAAAGTACTCATTGTGAAAGAAATTCTCTTTTAGTTTAGTGCTTAGAGTGTTTATACTCTACATGTACATATTTGTAGTGGGACCCTCCTTCCATGTCTCCCTTGGACCTAGACCATCGGTACAGTGCACACACGCATGGCGGAGATTTAAAGTTTAGAAAGGTTGGATTAATTGAGCCTACTACTGTTTGAGCAATACCAATCACTACAGCCATAATTTGAGCCTCTCCCTCCTCTCTCCCTTCTCTCTCCCTCCTCCCTCCTCTCTCCCTTCTCTCTCCCTCCTCCCTCCCTCCCTCCTCCCTCCTCTCTCCCTCCTCCCCCCTCCTCCCTCCTCCCTCCTCCCTCCTCCCCCCTCCTCCCTCCCTCCTCCCCCCTCCTCCCTCCCTCCTCCCCCTCCTCCCTCCCTCCTCCCCCTCCTCCCTCCCTCCTCCCCCCTCCTCCCTCCTCCCTCCTCCCTCCTCTCTCCCTCCTCCCCCCTCCTCCCTCCGTCCTCCCCCCTCCTCCCTCTGTCCTCCCCCTCTCTCTCCCCCCTCCTCCCTCCCTCCTCCCCCCTCCTCCCCTCCTCCCTCCCTCCCTCCCTCCCTCCCTCCCTCCCTCCCTCCCTCCCTCCCTCCCTCCCTCCCTCCCTCCCTCCCTCCCTCCCTCCCTCCCTCCCTCCCTCCCTCCCTTCCTCACTCCCTTGCTTCTCCCCTACGCAAATATGAAAGCACACTTGCTATGAAGTATTATTCATGGCTCAGATAAGTATATTCATGGTCGTATCAGTATTCATAGCTGACGTCACCCAAACCCACAAGTGTTAGGTTCACGGGCTGGTTTATAAGAGCACAAGCAGTAGCAAGTGCTAGCCTGTAATGTGATGATTTCAACTTTTGTGACATATTTTTCAAATTTTTGGGGGGCTCTTAATTGAGCCTACTGTTTCAGCTGAACAACTTGTCCTATAACTAGTGTAGATGCAAGGCATCTTGGGGCGAGCCTGAGCGATATATGTATAGTCAGTGCACACCCTCCATTTCCTTTCCAGCGTATAACAAACCTTGCAAAGAACCAGCGTCTGCAAGGAAGACTACTTGAAGACTAGTACAAAGAATGTGCCCTGAGACGAATGCATGAATGAATACTAAGCCAGAGACGAAACAACAGCATTGCACAACAACGGTTTCAGAGTTGTGGTGTAATGTTGAAAAGCAGATCAGTCAGTGTGCGAACACGAGAGCAGGCAAAAAATGTCAGTCCACAGGCGAACGCTTTCTTTCCAACGTCGATCACCACTTTGTCTAGGGTTAGTCTCGCAAGCCCGACCCACCTCCGCTAGAGAAGGGAGAGGGTCTGGTGAACAGCGTATACAAGCCGTGTCCCACCGGAATGCAATTAGTTGGATGACGTAACCAGATTTCAAATAATGCACTCTTGAATTACCTGTTGCGGAGTAAGCACGCACTCCGAGAAGTAAAGTCGAAATGTTTTTACAGCTTCTGCAGTAGCGGACAGGATGCCCTAGCTATCTTTCGCCGTTTTCAAGACTGCTATTGCTACTCAAACAGTGACGTAATGCGTCATGTGACAAAATACTGCAATCTGATTGTACCGCACTGTATAGTGTGACGGGACACGGCTTGTATATGCTGTTCACCAGACCCTCTCCCTTCTCTAGCGGAAGTGAGTCGGGCTTGCGAGACTAGTCTAGGGTAAGGCCCTGTGCCTTGTGGATAGTGACAGCCCATGCTAGCTTTAGTGGCAGTTGCAATCGTGAACACTGGGCACTTGATGCAGACCAGGTGTGGCGGATGGGGACAATAGGGACTGTTCCGTCAGGAAGGGTGGGGCCTGGGTAGGGACCAAACCGTAGCGTAACAGGGACTGGCAGGTTGGGTGGTGCTTGACCACTTTTCTTAGCTCGAATGGAATGCTGTTCAAACAGTGGGAGCTGTGACTGCACAAGCTGTTGATCTCTGTGTCTTTGTCTGTCACACTGTAACCTGACCTCTCTCTCCTCAGCAGTCTCAGCTGCCAATCTCTCATGCTGGTAAGTACTCATATGCTGCAGTCTGGCCTCTCTTTCCTCGGGAGTCTCAGCTGCCAGCCTGTCCCTCATATACTGCAGTCTGGCCTCTCTTTCGTCGGGAGTCTCAGCTGCCAGCCTGTCCCTTCTCAGCTGCAGCCTGGCCTCTCTTTCGTCGGGAGTCTCAGCTGCCAGCCCGTCCCTTCTCAGCTGCAGCCTGGCCTCTCTCTCCTCGGCAGTCTCAGCATCCAGTCTGTGCCTTCTTTGCTGCAGTCGTGCCTCCCTATCTTCGGTAGCTTGTGAAGCCTGCCTAGCCCTGTCCCTCATTCTCCGTTTCTCAACCTTTCTTCCCTTTGCTCCGCTGTCTCGGAAGCACGGCGGGCCCTCTCTCGTTCTCTCCAACTTTGCAACCTTTTCTCTCTCTTCTCTACTGATTCTGGGTTAGTATCCCTACTCGCGAACAACCAAAAATCCACTTGGAAGACGTGCAAATAAGTTCAACTATAGGTGCAATCATTGTCTATGTTGCAATCACGTTAAATTAGAGTGGAATTAGAATTTACGGAAAGACGCACGTACGTCCATAATATATATATATATATACAGAGAAAATCTCAATACAACTCACCAATGTGGGGCTTGCTCAGGCTCGCCCCAATAAATGCGCTTGAATGTCAGCGTTATAACTCTAGAGTGCTTGGAGGTATTTTAGCGCTTCAAAAGCCTATGGAGATACCGAAGACCAGGCTATACACAATGCTCTTTTGGTCATAACAGCTCTAGCAGCTTATAATCCACACCATCCAGAACAAAGCCTTCACATAAACTCTCTTGCGTCAAATATCTGCTTACTGACAGCCCTCAAACTCACCGTTTTCGGTTACTAGTCTCCTAGCACAAGTATCTAGGTTGAGTCGATGGCAATTTTCAAGCAGCGCTCGAAATGTAGGCACTACATAAAATTTTGAGTAGCATTCTTCGTAAACCACGACCGAAAAAGTCATTTTCTGATGGTTTGTCCAGAACTTTTTTGGCAAAACTTGACGAGTCGACCTCGAAAATTTAGTACGGAAGGCCGTTGAGCTGTTATCTTCCGCAGAAAATAAAAAAGTAGTTCGCTAAAATTGACACAAAGTTAGTAACGGTAGGAATGCATTCGGACTTGCGGGTATACGTCATGAATATAATTATAAATAAGCGTGCACACAGCTTGTTCATCGTAACCTTAATTAACTGTGCATCTACACAGTTCCCCTACCAGGGTACCAGTATGGCCACCAGTCTCTTCCCCAGACCCCACCCTCTCACGAGGAAAAGAGCTTGGCTAGTGACCATTTGAGCATCCATGGTTCTTGCCCTTGGAAGGTTATCAGAGCATATTACGGAGGAATTTAGAACATAGCCATGGCATGTAGTTCAACCAGGTTTGTCACTTTACTGTTGTCAAAAGTGCTGAATAGTTTAATTTGCAGAGACTAGCCTGGCTTGTCATGCATAGCCCCTACCAGAGACATCTGTCAAACAGCTCTCACACGCTCCAGCTGCCTATCCCAATTGTCGCCACCAACACAACTGCTGTCCCTTGTACAGCGTGATAGGTGCTCACGCTCCAGCTGCCTATCCCAAATGTCGTCACCAACACAACTGCTGTCCCTTGTACAACGTGATAGGTGCTCACGCTCCAGCTGCCTATCCCAAATGTCGTCACCAACACGACTGCTGTCCCTTGTACAACATGATAGGTGCTCACGCTCCAGCTGCCTATCCCAAATGTCGTCACCAACACGACTGCTGTCCCTTGTACAACGTGATAGGTGCTCAAGCTCCAGCTGCCTATCCCAAATGTCATCACCAACACGACTGCTGTCCCTTGTACAACGTGATAGGTGCTCATGCTCCAGCTGCCTATCCCAAATGTCGTCACCAACACAACTGCTGTCCCTTGTACAACGTGATAGGTGCTCACACTCCAGCTGCCTATCCCAAATGTCGCCACCAACACAACTGCTGTCCCTTGTACAACGTGATAGGTGCTCACGCTCCAGCTGCCTATCCCAAATGTCGCCACCAACACAACTGCTGTCCCTTGTACAACATGATAGGTGCTCACGCTCCAGCTGTCCGCTGGCTGTTAGAAAAATTACAGTCTTACTTACGGTCCACATGTGACCCGTGGCTATTACGTTAAATTACGGTATCAAAAACATGCAGAATGATGTACGACAGGTACTATAACCGTATTATGTGAAAAATCAACAATTCAACTCACTAGTGTGAAGCTTGCTCACCTTTAACCCCAACTAGGTGATACTGGCCCCTCCCCCAATCTAACGTGCAGTACCAAAATACTTTCAAACAGTGCCCTTCGCAAGGCACGTGCCCTTCTTACACGCCTGTGAATGAAGCTAGTAGCAGCTGACATGGTAGACTAGCCTCGTTCCCAGGCCCCACCCAGCTTTCCATTGCTTGCAGTACGCAAGCAGGAGAGGGCCTGGTATCTTTTCTCACGTGAGCATGACATAATCGAAAAAATTTCAGAACAAACAGGCTGCGTTTTGTTTATTGTTCAACCAACTACACATTCAACCCTTGGTGTGTACGACAGTTGCCCCCCCCGCTAGCTAGATACGTGTGGTAATTTACCTGGTACCTTGGCTCTGGGCCCGGTGCGCCCATGCGCAATTAAACCCTTTCTACGATCCTTTCTATCCTGACGTCACTCACGTGAGCAAAGATACCAGGCCCTCTCCCACTTTTCCGTACTGAAAGCGGCAGAAAGCTGGGCGGGGCCTGAGAACGAGGCAAATGTTAGGCAGCAGAGGAGGTCCGACACTAGTGATGTCATAAACATCAACATGTGATCCTGATTGTCAAGTTAATTGCTAACCTACTGCATTCCAATGCTTCAACAGCGATTTCTGGGCATCAGAATCTTCCAGCGTGCTGGGTTCACTCGGGTTGGGGGGTATTTTCAACCATGCTGAAGCTGTCTATTGGGTCGAGATCGATCACCGCTGTTCATCTAGCTCTCAACAGCCACATAAATGCCGTTTGGAAGTCACAAATCGTGCAAAGTTGCTTCTGACTGTCAAGACGCTTTCAGTATCATGAAAACCCCCCCAAACCCATCCAGATCTTGGCCGTATGGCGTTTCCAATTCTTGTGCTGACTGTTTTTAGTCCTTGGAATGTTCATTAATGGTAGTGCACGTGACCGTGTCGTACCTCCTCTGGTTAGGCTAGTCTCGTGACCAGCCGGAAACAACCTACGGAAAATCCGTCTGGTAACATTGCGCGCCTTTCTGGGGCTTTTGCACACGTCAGCAGGGTTTGAACACGGCCGGAGCTGACCATGTATGGATGTTCTCACCACTGCATGGCTTCAATTATCACCAATTAGCATCCGCACAAACGCTAGGGCGCTAGTGGGCCGCCTGAGTAATTGGAAATGCTACAATTTGATTAGTACATTCAAATAACTCCGTCGTAAGTAGAAAAGCCCCAGAATCGAGCCCAACGTTACCAGACGGATTTTCCGTAGGTTGTTTCCGGCTGGTCACGAGACTAGGTTAGGCAGCATAAGCTTTTATCCAGTGCATTCAATTAGTTGTGAATAGCAATAATCATGGCTCAAATAAGTATATTCATGGGTGACGTTACTAAGACCCACAATTGTTAAGTTCCAGGAGTGGTTTATAAAGCACCAAGCTAGCTAAGATAATGAATCAATACTGCCTTACTTCCACGTAGACTTTGTCTAATTTTTGGAAGGCTCAAGTCAAATTGAGTCTAATTCATTTACCTCTCAACCAGCCAAAATCAGAGACTACTCCATCACTACCTTTGTTCCCCAGACTGTTCCCGCCTCCAGTTTTTAATCTCTTGTAGAACTGATACACTTCCAATTTACAGTTTGCAAGAGTGCATAAGAACGGGTGGCTAGAGTAAGACCGTGTAACTCCAGTAGAAGCCTATAGTCCGGTCAAAATTATTGAACTGTACTTAAAATAGAATACCGGTCATGTGCTTTAGCAACAATGGCTTATGTCTACGCAGCGTGCACATTATGTGTTACTATTTTTAGTACTGGCGATAAATTCCGACCGGTTTCGAATTTTACATAGTTACACGCTCTTACTCTAGCTGCCCGTTCTTATGCACTCTTGCGTTTGGTGTCAGTTCTGTTGCCCAAATGTTCAGTTGTGATCCAGATCCGTTAACAGTTCTGAAAAATTTCACTGTGATATGCAAAAAAGGAGATTTAGTCACATGCAATGACGTCAGATAGACAGAGGGTAGACAAACAGGGGTAGTGCCCGATTATTGCGTTGATTGGCCTCGAATCTACACTACAACAAGCTGTAATGATACTGTCTTTCAACCGTTACGGTCTCCTGTTCTTGGACAAGATACGTATTTTACGAGAACAGCATTGAGATACCTTCTTGGCCACCACCCTTCCTTGGCCATGACCCCCCCCCCCCCCCCCAGAAATTATACCAGCTATATAATCATGATTATTGCCAAAACAAAGATTACTTTCAAATTGGTGATTTCTCAATAGATTCACTTAGTGTTAGCAGCATATGTGTTGCTACGTTCACTCCTTTTTAAAGGACAATTACATGTAATCTTCGGTGTACAATTTTATTTTAACCCTGGTTCTTTTAACCCTTTCTCTTCCTCCAGGTTCTGCACACCCTGATGTTAACCCCAGTGGGGTGTTTGCTCAGTAACGAGAGCGTCTGTGAGATCATGCAATCATGCTTCAGAATATGCTTTGAGATGAGACTCAGTGGTAAGCCGTTGCCATAGCAACATCAAAACCAGATGGGCTCTGTACGTCCAAGTTCCATCAGGAGTGCATGAGAATGGGCAGAACATGTAACTGCGTAAAATTTGAAACTGGTGGAATTTACTTTATTGACCTCTTGAACAGTAGCTAAATCAGCAAGAACTTATCTGATCAACAGACGATTCAATATCTATACCATCAAGAGCACATAACAGCGGTGGCTAGAGTAAGAGCGTGAAACTCTGTGACATTTGAAACCGGGCAGAATTTACTGCCAGTATACTAAAAATAGTAACACATACTGCACATGCTGCATAGACATAAGCCATTGTTGCTAAGCATGTGACCGGGTGTTCTATTTTTAGTATGATTCAATAATTTTGTATGGACTATGGGCTTTTTCTATTGGAGTTGCCCGCTCTTCCTCAAGCCCCCAGAGACATAAAATATCAAATCTTGGAACTGGTCAACGAAAACTTGCTGGTAATTTAATGCGCACTTATTTACATTCCTGAGCCAAAACCAGTGTTTTCTGCTATTCTGTTGAGTTTTGCTCGAGTATCAGGCTGGGATCAGGCTGGGATCAGGCTGGGATCAGGCTGGGATCAGGCTGGGATCAGGCTGGGATCAGCTTCTGTATGTTATAACACAGCTACCAGCAAGCTATCCTTGGCCAGCTCCAAGATTTGATCCCTTATGTATGGGAGCATGCAATGTCCGACCCTCCTCTGGAGCCGCCCATTCTTATACGCTCTTGGTTCCATAGAATACTCTCTTCCATCTATCTCCTGTCTACCCTCCCACATTCCTTCTCTTCTCTCCCTCCCTCTCTCCCTCCCTCTCTCCCTCCCTTCCATTTCTTCTTTCCTTGTACATTCCTTCCTTCGCCTCTTTGCCTCCTTTCTTCTCTCTCTCTCTCTCTCTTTGTGCTCCCTTCCCTTTAATTCTCCTTTCTCTCTTCTCTCCCTCCCTTCTCTCCCTCCCTTCTCTCCCTCCCTTCTCTCCCTCCCTTCTCTCCCTCCCTTCTTTTTTTCTCTCTTCTCTCCCTCTCCTCTCTTCTCTCTCTCCCTTCTCTCCCTCCCTTCCTTTTCTCCCTTCCTTCTCCCTTTTCTCCCTTCCTCCCTTCTCTCCCTTTCCTCCCTCCCTTCTCTCCCTCCCTCTACCCTTCTTCTTTCCCAGAGCTGCTGCGCTGCTATGCTGAGAGCACTCTGGTGGATATGGTACAACTTCTGTTCACTCGACTGCCATCTTTCACAGACGACTCTAACAACATGGACGATGCCAGCTCTATGGATCAGGTGATTAATCATTACGTTGCTATGCTGTTGCTATGGTAACACTGGTACATCCAGCATCTAAATGAAGATTCGTGGATCAGGTGATCAATCATTACATTGCTATGCTGTTGCTATGGTAACGCTGTGGTATAGTGCTATATGTATCCAGGGTCTAGTAATCTTGGAAGATTCATCTTTAATAGGGCCATATCATCCTTTCGAAGTCGATAGCCGGAAAATCTCTTGGGAAACAAGTTTACCTGGTTCTCAAAATACACTTGTTTATGTCGTTTCTCGCCGGGAGGTGTGCATGGGAACACAAGCTCTCTGCACGTGCAGGAGGTCTGTCACAAGACTGACACAGAGCCGGCTCTGATAACGATATTCATGACTCTACTCAGTATATTCATGGCCCAATGTTCAGATATTCATAGCGGATGGAGTCATCACTAAACCCACAAGTGTTAGGTCCAGTTGGTTGCTTATAAGGACAGCAGCGTGCTCGTCTTCAACTCGTATTGAGTGGTTTGAAAAGGCTGTTAATTTTTGGAAGGCTCAATTATTTGAGCCTACTACATGTTCATGAAAATAGAATTAGTATGTTGTGGACTTTCCTGTATAACATTTCCTCCCAAAAAAGCTTCCAGATTTGTACAACAACCAGTTGCTACATGGCTATAGTTCAGCATAACACTAACTTGGTTACAGTACACAGTCGAGTGACAGTAGGCGGCTGCTCGGTAGAGTACGAGTACAAACTTTTGTGTCATGTACCTGTAACCTTAATAAATAAAAAAAAACTATCTCATTATGCTTTTATAGTCCTTGTTCACACAGAATCTGGAAGAATACATTATTGAGATCTACAGTGTAGTCTAGTAGTCTAGCGTGCAGAGACTACCGTATAGCGGGAAATTTTCGTTGGTGCAAATTTTCGTGTAATTGACCAAAATACCTTGAGAATAAATTTTCGTAGTTTTAAATTTCGCATGATCTACTGCACGCGTGCGCGCGTACGTTCAATGGCTGGCCGATTAGGACACGCCCATTTGCTGATATTCCACGTGCAGACAAAAAGATCACACCCAGGTTCGATCAAAGATGGCATCTTTCTCAGTGGAAGTGATGGTGAGAGGTACTTTATTTTCCATGTGTGAACAGAGGTAACCTTCAACTCGACCTCCAGCTGCTTAGAGAAGTGCCGAATAGCCTCTTGGTTGCCGTGCAGAGAGGCATACTTGCCGATTGCAGCTTGCTGCTCAGGTGAGAACTTAGCGTAGCTCCCTCTCCACTTGCTCTTTCCCTCACTTGACAAGTTGTCACACTCTTTACAGCTTCGTTAGCTTCTTTTATCGCGGCAGGGCTAACTGATGCCGATAGCGATCCATTGGGATTGGGCCGTTCAAATTTTCGCAGTTTTTATTTTCGAATACGGAGCGAGCATTCGAAATATACGAAAATTTGCACCATTCGAAAATTTCCCGCTATACGGTATCTTTTCTACGCAGTGCGCAGTATGATGTAACCAAAAATGCACTATAGGGTTTAAAGGGTTAGCTAATAAAACTATCTTTATGCATTTAACTGTTTGCACAGAATTTGGGAAGAGAGAGTGATCTACGTAGTCTCGTGAGCCAGTGTGCAGCAGTGCGCAGTATGATGTAACCAAATATTTCTTGACCTCTGAGAAAATTATAGTTGGCTTGTGACACCACTTTGGAATGCTTTGGCGCTTGAAGCCTTACTTAAATAATGCTGGCATAATATGCAGAAACCTATGTATCTATGGAAGTCTCATTCCCATATCCCATACACATCTTGAGTTGCATATTGTGACAGGTAAGTTTTTTCCATCTTGTCTCTTTCTCCTTCCTCAATGACCAGGTTGAAGTCTGACTGTTAGGGATATGTCTAATAACTGAGCATACATCTTGCACTTAACGCTCATTGCGTCTGTCCTTAAGGCATGTGGAAAGAGGGTTGGGTGCTCTGGACGGCGTTTCTTATTGCATGGGGCAGGAACTACTGTGCAAAGAGTGTCTTTAAAATCAGGACTTGAGAGAGCCACAAAATCTCTTGTGACAGTTGGAAGCAAGCTATGAAACAGTGGCTTCTCTGTTGGCTTCTGCATAAATGAAGAGAAGGTTATCTGGTACCAACTTAAGCTCGGAAAATAACTTGCCGACGTTTCGACTGAATGCTCCAGTCGTCATCAGCTGGGAACGAGGCTAGTCTTGCTTAGGGTCTGAGAACGAGGCTACCATTCTTTCTGCCTCTTCCCTCTTCCATACAACTAAGGTCTTATTCAGCCACTTCAGCGGTGAGAGGAATGTAGCTGTTGGGTATACTACTTGAGTAATATGGGGCATAAGGCTCAGATGTTTGACATGCTCCAGACCTGACAGTCAGACCTTAGCCTAAGTCAAAGTCAGAGAGAAAGGTGAGAAATAAAGAAGAGAAAATAAAGAGGGGGAAAAAAGACAGTGACTCAAGGAGGGACTCGAACCCACGACCTGGCAAATGGCCTGCCGTGCTCTAACCAACTGAGGTACCGAGGTCATGTGGCAACTCAGTGGCTGAGTTCGAGTGCTTAAGGCTGAACTGCCGGGGATCCAGCCGAAGCAGATACCAAGCTGGCGTGTTCGATGAGGAGGTGCGGCAAGCGCGAAGCGCGAGGCGCATAAGGCTCAGATGTTTAACATGCTCCAGACCTGACAGTCAGACCTTAGCCTAAGTCAAAGTCAGAGGAAAAGGTGTGAAATAAATACGAGAAATGAGGGAAGGGGGGGCCTGGAATTCCCCCCCCAGAAATCTTGAAATTGAGTATGGTTATTATTGTGGTGCCATCAATATTAGCTATTTAATTTTACATGTTACTGGACATAAGTATGTGTCATCAAAATGTTGTTTGGAAAGTTTGTCCCAGATTGCATCAGAAGCAATCTTAGAGGATCTAAATTCAAAATTTTCCTGGGGGGGGGGGGGCATGCCCCCAGACCCCCCTAGTAGGCACACACGCTACTATCATCCTGCTACCATCCTGTTCCCCCCCCCCCCAACTCAAAATCCTGTATGAGACCCTGGAGTAAGGACATGTGAGCAGATTTGACAGTTGGTTGCTTTTAAAGACTGCAGCCAAAGTAGAGATAGAGATGACTTGAAAAAAGTAGCTCGATAAAATTTCTGACTACATACATCACAGGATGTAAAGAACTATTTTAATCCAGGGCTCCAAATTACTGCCATTTTTTTCTTGATCTTTCTCAATGACTGTTTACACTGGAGCATGTTTATTGACTGAGCTTGCACCCTATGTTTAGCAGTTATTGCGTCGCCCTTCCCCTTGTGGAGGAGAAAGTTCTGGTGTTTGTGAGCAATCAGTGTTGCTATCTTGTGAAAAGTAAACTATGCTGACTACCCTGACATCATGTGACATCATGTGATGTGACATCATGTGATGTGACATCATGTGGCATGTGACATCATGTGACATGTTTTTATTTTTCTTTCCCATTTCTCATTCAGACGCTGACTACTACACCACAGAGTGAGCAAGAGAACAAACAACTGAATGCTGCCGTTGAAGAGGAGGAGGAGGAGGAGGAAAAAGAGGGGTCACAAGACCAAGAAGTTCCCATAGAAACCAAACCATCTGACCAATCAAATGAGAGCAGTGAACTGCATGAGCAAGGTGATGGATCCACTAGGCTACATAAGTGCTTAACTACAAGAAAATTTCATCTACAATTTCTAATTACATTTTATTGTGACATTATTTTAGAAATTCCATCACCCAATTGTTTTATTTTTAGATTCCACCAATCAGAGTGCAGCTGTGTCTGAGTTTGTCTCCGGTGAAGTCTTCAATGCTGCCACAAGACATAAACACAGCTCGACTCCGTACGGGCTGCCGTGTGTGCGAGAACTGGTGCGATTTCTCATCTCCATCATCAATGTTCGAGACAGGTGGGTGGGTCGTAAGTAGAGTTACTCTCCTCCCCCCTCCTTCCCCCCTCCTCCCTCCCTCCTCCCTCCCTCCTCCCTCCCTCCTCCTTCCCTCCTCCCTCCCTCCTCCTTCCCTCCTCCCTCCCTCCTCCCTCCCTTATCCCTCCCTCCTCCCTCCCTCCTCCCTCCCTTATCCCTCCCTCCCTTATCCCTCCCTCCTCCCTCCCTCCTCCCTCCCTCCTCCCTCCCTCCTCCCTCCCTCCTCCCTCCCTTATCCCTCCCTCCTCCCTCCCTCCTTCCTCCCTTATCCCTCCCTCCCTTATCCCTCCCTCCTCCCTCCCTCCTCCCTCCCTTATCCCTCCCTCCCTTATCCCTCCCTCCTCCCTCCCTCCTCCCTCCCTCCTCCCTCCCTCCTCCCTCCCTCCTCCCTCCCTCCTCCCTCCCTCATCCCTCCCTTTTCTTTTCCATTTCCCTCCCTCCTCTCTTCCATCTCCCTCCTCTTTCCCTCCCCCCTATTCTCTCCCCCTCCCTCTTTCCTCCCCTCCCTCATTCCCTCCTTCCTCTTCTACTCTACAGACACAACTCTGAACCACTGATTGCTATTGGACTCAATCTGGTAACCGTGGCAATAGAAACAGGAGCCACCTATATGTGCCAGTTTCCCTCGCTCGCAAGTCTAGCACAAGATGGACTTTGTCGAAACCTCATGAATGTGAGTTGCCATGGTTTCCTGATTGTCAAATGCACAAAACCATGTTGGTCTCAGTGTGTACATGTATGTATCAACAATCAATGAACCACCCTTACCCCCCTTAAAAAAAAATAGGCCTAGATGTTATGTCAAGTCACCCAATGCGCAGGGTGTGTTTCGGCCAATACCAGGCCTCATCAGCTGCACTGGGGTGACCGGGAGATGGGGACTGCTGGCATGCAGGTTCATGCACAAAATGCAGTCGGGGTGACTGCCGGAAGTAGGACGCTTAATTGACCTTTGGAAACCATCTGTAACTCTTTTGTTTCAGAAACACACTTTCTGTTGGGAATACTATATACATGTAGCCTCGTTCCCTGTCCCTCCCTGCAGTACTGCAACCGACGGGAAGCTGGGCGAGGGCCTGGGAACGAGACTAGGTACTATATGTTCTCAGACCCTCAGCAAGACCCCCAGCGTGTACCATACTGAGAGTCTGGGAACGAGACTAGGTACCATACGTTCTCAGAACCCTCAGCAAGACCCCCAGCGTATACCGTACCGACTAGGAGAATCGGCAGATATGGTAGATATATTCGTAGTTCAGATAAGTGTATTCATGCATCATATCGGTATTCATAGCTGACGTCACCCAAACCCATAAGTGTTAGGTTCACGGGGTGGTTTATAAGGGCAGCTGCTGGTAGTTTACTTACCAGATGACGCATCCTTACTCAGGAAAATTTTTGGGAGGCTCTAATTGAGCCTACCCCTCCACATGATAAGCCAAAAAAGTCTAGTTAACCCTCGGCGCGCATGCGCAGTGAGGGTTCTTCTCGCGCCTTTAGGCGTCCAACGAGAGGTATCAGAGAGGTATCAGCGGGTACAGAGTGGAAAATGCAGTAAAATTAAAAAGCCGTTTTCTCTAAAATTGCTTAGTTCAAAAGTTAGAAGCGTTATAAACTTATGTATACTGTGACTAAGTCAGCCATTTTCTTCACGTGCAATGTTTCCGTATACCTCTCCATAACACGTACGCAACGGTAATGTATCACGTGACTTGGAGCACACGGTATAGTGTTTTCCGTCGAACGTTTGTGACTGTCTTTTACGAGAGGTTCAGAAAGGTATGCCCACAGTGTAATACCGTAGTGCATGTAATGGAGTGCAATAGGTCTATGCGTCTGAGAAAGGTATGTGCACAGTGTAATACCATTGTGCACGTGAAGAGATCAGTTTGTGACTGTGGCCATGCCTTCGCATCGAAGAAAGGAAAGCACAGTGTACTGCTGTTGGGGAGCCTGAGAACGCAATGAAACGTAGAAAAGCCTTACTGTCTGAGGAAGGGTTATTAGTGGGGAAAGAGAGAGACAAAGTCCGCAAAACGAGTAAGAGAGCTTCTGAAACACGTGAGCAGACTTTGCACAGGTAAGAACAGAACCAAACACATCTGGCAAGCATGACAGCTTCTATTGTTCACGAGACAGTGATCGATTCTAGTCAACACACAAGTACAATCACATGCACTGCTGCGCCGAGGGTTTGGCACTTCAGTGCCTTTCATTCCATTATGTGGTAGTGTGGGGAAGACAGTCGACATGTTGGATTACAAGAAGATGGTAGCGATCTTAGCAAATGTCAAAGAGATGGCCTGCCTGGTACATTTTATCAAGTGTGTGATGTCAAGGGTAGACATGACTTAATTACGTGGGGGTGTACTAAGCTTGGCACCCATGCACATTCAAGCACTAGCATTTTCAAGACTAGTACAGTCTTCTTTTAAGGTAAATATGGCTTTAGTGTGTTACCTTTGTCTTTGCAGTCAGCGATATATAGTTGTCCACTTAGAACTAGTCGATTTCTTGAGTCAGTGGCGACAACTCGAACAACGACGCTACCTTATAACACAACAAATCACGAAATTTCTTCCCATTCAGCCCGTCAGGTGCCGTATCTGACACTCTGAGAATCTACTTCAACGGTCTACCTTGCGATTTACGGCAGTTTTTTTTGCCATCGTAGCTACGGTGTTATTACCGCCTGCACCACTCGTACAGATGGCATCACATCTTTGATAATTGTTGCATGTGCACAGTGTGTCGGCAAAGAACAAAGCATTCCAGCTGTAAAATATTTCCGGTGCGAGTCCGTGAGTCCGCAAGTCCGCAGGCCGGCTACGCCCAACACCAAGTAAAACGACCACCGCCCAGGCAGGGATGTACATAACCACCTAGGCAACATCACTGTAGAAGAGAGATATGAACAATTTGCTCAGAGCATCTTGCCTCATGCTGGAAATACAGATGAATTTCGATGTTATGAGGCAAAAATAGAGGAAAGTGAAAAAGCCGGCAGTCGCTGGGAGTCGAACCCAGGACACCTCTGACTTGAGCTGCCAGTGCTCTGCCACTGAGCCACAACAGCTGGACAACCACCAACCCCCAAAATCCTCTATATGTACTGCACAGGTGGTACTGAATGCCTCAGTCACACACCCAACAGTCACTCAGTATGTGCCGTCAGAACTCCGTTAGGGGTCGACCGGAAAATTCTCTCCATCAGGAAAGAACCCATGCTGAGTGGTTCACTCACTCTAAATGCTCAGAGCATCTTGCCTCACGCTGGAAATAAATGAATTTAGACGTTATGAGGCAAAAATAGAGGAAGTGAAAAAGCCGACAGCCACCGGGAGTCGAGCCCAGGACACTGAGCATTTAGGTTATATTGACACTTCCAGTTGGATAAATGACTTAGTAACTCATTGCACCCGGAAATAATAATTTTGTAACGCAGAAATTGCCTATGATTGCTTTGTCCTGTCTGATGGTCAAAGTTGACAAGCGTGCTGACAGGCTGAAATATCAAATGCAAACTAGGGAACAAAAAACCATTTGCACATATTACTGAAGTAGTATACCCAACAGCTACATTCTTCTCACCGCTGAAGTGGCTGAATAAGACCTTAGTTGTATGGAAGAGGGAAGAGGCAGAAAGAATGGTAGCCTCGTTCTAAACAAGACTAGCCTCGTTCCCAGGCCTTCCCACTGTCCAGTTTTTGATTGCTTGTAGTATGCAAAAACGGAGGGGGAAGGTAGACAGAGAGGGGGAGGGGTCACCCATTGAAAGAGCGAGCTTGAGGCTATCTTATAGATTCTGCCCAAAGTGCTAGAGTTTTGAATGTTCACGAAGCGAAAAACGTACTGCTCCCGATTCAAAACGAAGAATGCGTGCGCAAAATGCGTTCTTTCGAACGGGGACCCCTCCCCCACTCTGTATACCTAGGTAGACACTGTCGTCATTCATTTAATAAAATGGACCAGACCTTCCCCCTCCATTTTTGCATACCACAAGCGATCAAAAACTGGACCGTGGGAAGGCCTGGGAGCGAAGCTAAAGCTATACCCCCAGCATGTACCGTACTGAGGGTCTGGGAGCGAAGCTAAAGTGATACCCCCAGCGTGTACCATACTGAGGGTCTGGGAGCGAAGCTAAAGCAAGACCCCCAGCGTGTACCATACTGAGGGTCTGGGAGCGAAGCTAAAGCAAGACCCCCAGCGTGTACCGTACTGAGGGTCTGGGAGCGAAGCTAAAGCAAGACCTCCATCGTGTACAGTACTGAGGGTCTGGGAGCGAAGCTAAAGCAAGACCCCCAGCGTGTACCGTACTGAGGGTCTGGGAGCGAAGCTAAAGCAAGACCTCCATCGTGTACCGTACTGAGGGTCTGGGAGCGAAGCTAAAGCAAGACCTCCATCGTGTACAGTACTGAGGGTCTGGGAGCGAAGCTAAAGCAAGACCCCCAGCGTGTACCGTACTGAGGGTCTGGGAGCGAAGCTAAAGCAAGACCCCCAGCGTGTACCGTACTGAGGGTCTGGGAGCGAAGCTAAGCAAGACCCCCAGCGTGTACCATACTGAGGGTCTGGGAGCGAGACTAAAGCAAGGCCTCCGGTGTGTACCGTACTGAGGGTCTGGGAGCGAGACTAAAGCAAGGCCTCCGGCGTGTACCATACTGAGGGTCTGGGAGCGAGACTAAAGCAAGGCCTCTGGCGTGTACCGTACTGAGGGTCTGGGAGCAAGGCTAAAGCAATACCTCCAGCATGTACCGTACTGAGGGTCTGGGAGCGAAGCTAAAGCAAGACCTCCGGCGTGTACCGTACTGAGGGTCTGGGAGCAAGGCTAAAGCAATACCTCCATCGTGTACAGTACTGAGGGTCTGGGAGCGAAGCTAAAGCAAGACCTCCGGCGTGTACAGTACTGAGGGTCTGGGAGCGAAGCTAAAGCAAGACCTCCGGCGTGTACAGTACTGAGGGTCTGGGAGCGAAGCTAAAGCAAGACCTCCGGCGTGTACAGTACTGAGGGTCTGGGAGCGAAGCTAAAGCAAGACCTCCAGCGTGTACCGTACTGAGGGTCTGGGAGCGAAGCTAAAGCAAGACCTCCAGCGTGTATAGTACTAAGGGTCTGGGAGCGAAGCTAAAGCAAGACCTCCATCGTGTACCGTACTGAGGGTCTGGGAGCGAAGCTAAAGCAAGACCTCCATCGTGTACAGTACTGAGGGTCTGGGAGCGAAGCTAAAGCAAGACCTCCATCGTGTACAGTACTGAGGGTCTGGGAGCGAAGCTAAAGCAAGACCTCCATCGTGTACAGTACTGAGGGTCTGGGAACGAGGCTAAGGCAAGACCTCCATCGTGTACCGTACTGAGGGTCTGAGAATGAGGCTAAAGCAAGACCCCCAGCGTGTACCGTACTGAGGGTCTGGGAGCGAAGCTAAAGCAAGACCTCCATCGTGTACAGTACTGAGGTCTGAGAATGAGGCTAAGAGCAGATATATTCATGACCCAGATAAGTGTATTCATGCGTTATATCGGTATTCATAGCTGACGGCACCCAAACCCATAAGTGTTAGGTTCGCGGGCTGGTTTATAAGGGCAGCTGCCGATAGGTTGCTGACTTTAATAATGTTACAGAGGATATATCCTTTTTTTTAGGAAAATTTTTGGAAGGCTTTAGGTGAGCCTACCCCTCCACATAGTAAGCAAAAAAAAAAAAAAAAAAAAAAAAAAGGAAATTCGAGGTGAAATCGAATGACTCCGTGTGCACTGCAGCCCTTATCGAGTGTTTTTGTGCAGTTTTCAAGAGTATTTTGCCGCGCTAGAGCTAAAACATGCACTGGTTTGCTGCTACAATCAGTAACATGCAGTTCTCTCGGTATGGAAAGTGGACTCACCTGTGAGTGGAACACCTTGGGGTGGTTTTGGGGTCAGAAACAATATTGCTTTGACAGTAACGGTTTGCATTACTTCGTTTGAGGCCATCGGTGAACTTCAAAGGGAAAGATTGCGTCAGTCATGTGCCGTAGCGTTTAGCTGGAATGGACGAATGCTTGGACAATTCCTACAAGTGAAGAGCTGAGTACTTTCATCGCTCCCTCGTCATTGTCTACACAGAGCGTGGTCAGTGGCAGGCATCGGTACGCCTCACGGAGGTTAGTGTAACGAAGCGGATTTTATGAAAATTTCCAAATTCTGGGGGAACTGAGCATGCACAAACAGTGTGTACCAGGCTCTTTTTTCTCCGCCCACACACGAGAGCCTGGGAACGAGGTTAGGTCTGAGTGAGCCACACAATTAGACTGCATTGTGCGCATGTGTGTGTATGTGTGCTCCTTTGGACCGACCACTTACCATTCAAGCCTTTCACAAAGGTTGAGCGTCTAGCCGGAGAGAATGTGAGGATTATGGACAATTATAGTGTCAGCGTGAGAGAGACCGGGAGCGGAGACAACTGAACACGTACTTACTCTTCGGTTCTGTAAGCTACCAGTGATGAACCCATTAAGGGACGACAGAAATTATGCACTGTAGTTGACGGAGATCACTTCAGGTCAAGGGCCATGCATGAACGATATCGAGCTCACAATTTGAGAATGAAGCTTAGCCCATGCCTGTGTAGCTGACCTGGCTGACAAATTTTGTTGGTAATGCATACTTAGTCGGTGCACCGTGACAAAATAAGTGTAAGGCTTAGTCCATGCATGTGTAGCCCAGGCTGGAGAAATGGCTGCAACTTGTTGGCATATGTGATACCTAGCTATAGGGCTTATCAAGAGCGCATAAGAACGGGCAGCTAGAGTAAGAGCGTGTAACTACGTAAGATTCGAAACCGGGCGGAATTTACTGCCAGTACTAAAAATAGTAACACGCCCTTGCACACGCTGCGTTGACATAAGCCATTATGCATTGTTGCTAAGCACGCACGTGACGTGTGTTCTATTTTTAGTACGGTTCAATAATTTTGCCCGGACTACGGGCTTCTATTGGAGTTACACGCTCTTACTCTAGCCGCCCGTTCTTATGCGCTCTTGGGCTTATCTATCGGATACTTATGCGTCATCAGGTCTGGCTTATTACGCTCATGTAGCAGTAGACAGTGACAAATCCTGCTGTGTGCCATGACAAGTTTGCTACTTGCTCTGGCTCGCCCTGGGATGATGAATCATCTCACTTGTATTCATGGCCATAGCTTGTAATTAGTATTCATAGCTTGTAATTAGTATTCATAGCTGACGGCAAGCAAAACCCACAAGCGTTAGGTTCCTGGGCTGGTTTATAAGGACAGCAGCTGGGTCGTGTTATTGTTCTAGAGAGAATTCTTGTAAGAGAATTTTAGGAAGGTTCAATAATTATTGAACCCACACTCTTTTGAAAAGCAAATTTTGAAGTTTTTGTTATCACATGTGTTGTGTAGTATCTCTAATGGATTAAAATAGTTGGGGCGAGCCTAACACTAGCAGGGACTGCATTGCAAAGACGCATGTCTGTCGGTTTGCTTGCGGCCATATACCGTAAGTTTTAAATTATTGAAATTTTTTACAAAGTTTGAACATTCTTGTGATTACATAAAGGCTACAGCAGAGTTGGGGACCTGTAGTGAAGAAAACCTAGCATTGAGGAAACTGTGGAAATGTAATACTGTTGTGCTTGAATCTGATCGGTCGTGCATGAGTGAGCACATGATTAGGTAGTGAGTAGCTTCCTTGGCTACCCATGCAGCTGTCTTCAATCAACCTTCAGCCGGTTGTACACAGTTTACGAAAAAGGTTGACAACTGAAGTTGAAGCACGCATGTCAACTTACTGTGGTTTGTACAGCTACGGACCTTCAACAGCAGGCTGCTCACAACGATGTAAGTTATGGACGGTAGTTGAGGCGCTTCATATAAGGGCCATGCATAAACGGTGCTCGTAAACGCCGAGACTCAGCTCATGATTTGAGCGTGAAGCTTAGTCCATGCATGTGTAGCCACAGTAGCTGCCCCAGCTGGAGAAATGACTGGCATATGTGATACCTAGCTACCTCTGGTGAGGACTTCTATCGATAGATAGTATGTTTGGCTTATAGTAGCGAATGGCAAATCTTGCTGTGTGCCTTGAAAAGTAGCAAATCAGCAGTTTGCTTTGCCCCACAAAGATCAATCATCTGACTAGTGCTATGCTGGGAGGAGGGGGAATTGATAGGTGCTAAATAATAGTTAGACACTGAGACCAAGGGATCTACGCGATTTAGGAACCCGAGGGCCCCTGGGCTGTAGCGTCCCGAGCGCAGCGAGGGCGCTACTAGGGGGCCCGAGGGTTTATAAATCGCATAGATCCCATTGGGGATTCAATTTCACATGTATATATATATTTATTATCCAGTTCATATTTCTACAACAGTATTTTCCTATTCCCGTGCCGTGCAATATCACACGATATTGCATGGGTGTTATTGCACGGGCCCTGGGGCTATATACGCGTGATATCCTAGCAACCAGCGTGCACTTTAATTAGAACCAGTGCGTTTGAACGGCGAGCTACTCGGGACTTTGTGTGAGAAGAGACACGACGCTGTTATGGTAATGGATAATAAATACTTTATTACACTCGTTAGCGTGCATATTGCGGTTATTGCACTCGTGGGCTGCATTTTCACTCGCCTTCAGCTCGTGAAAATACCACACCCACTCGTGCAATAACTCGCGATATTGCACGCTAACTCGGTATATATATTATCTGTCGTACGTCGTTCCGTAAATGCAAGTTGACTCTTTTATCCCGAAACATGGGGCTTTACCAATATGTAGACCTTTGCTTTCATGCATTATCCCTACCTTGTTTGCATACTTTTTGGCATGCTATCCCTACATCTTTATACATTTTTAATGTTTTTTAAGTCTTGTTTCTGTACTTTTTTTGTTGTTAATCCCAGTTACAGTTAGACCTAAGCCTAAGAATATTTCAAGTGTAACCACAACACCAGAACTTGAAGCGGCGTTGACAGTTTAGTAGTGATTCCAGTGTCATATCTGCCCTCCCTGGAGAAAAGTGTAATAATTATGTGCTATATAGCCAGCTAGAACCTGATGAAGGGCCAACCACTCTCCATACCAAACTTTGTGACACCAATTTTAGGGTGTCCAACCTGAAATACGAAAGTGTGCGCATTGGTTCCAAAACAGTGGTTTTCATAAGAGCCAACCCAGGTAAGAAAGAAACCACAGACGGATTGGGTTCGCATGTCATTTCTTTTGGGATCGGTGCACTTTTCCGGAAGTGGTACATTCCGAAAAATGGCACGTGACCAAAAGTTTAAGTTCGCCGTAACCGGTAAAATTATTTCGTTCCTAGACCACTGACCACTGCCAGCGAGGCTACTTTCAACATGGCAGTGAGTTATACATTAGGTCTGTGAGGGTAAGTTTCTTGGGAGATAACTAGGCCCATGGCTTGATATTGGTCACGTACCATTTTCCGGGACTTACCACTTCCAGAAAAGTGCACTGTTTCCGAATAAAATTGACATTCGAACCCGATCCTTCTGTGGTTTCTTTCTTACCTGGTTAGCTCTTATAAAAACCACTGTTTTGGAATCAATGCGCACACTTTCATTTTTCAGGTTGGATACCCTACCAATTTCATGATTCAGTTGTCAAATCACATGACGACTGACCAGATGCAGCACAGAAAACTATCATACTGACAACAGACCATCTTAGCTTTACAGTTCACTGAAGCTGTGAGATAGCACTATCTATGCTGTGAGTAGGTTAGTTTTAGTGTAGCTACAAGTAGGCAGCTGAATGCAGTGCCTTACCTACGTGGTGTTCATAAGCCTTGCCCAATGCCGCGGGGGGAAAAAACCGTGCCCGCCCACTCCACTCTGCGTCCTCTCGCTTGTGTACTCTCGCTTCCAGACCAATGACCGTGGTCTTCGGTCTGGGAACGAGACTTCGTGTGCGCATGCGTACAAAATTAGAAAATGGCGTCCTTCGCAACGGACAGCAGCCTCAGAGTGTTGTGAATGGCTTTTGTTGACCAGGGTGAATTTGAAGCTATGAAGACGCTGAGTGGTTGGGAAGCTGAGCGCTGTGATGAGCATCCATTTCGTGCTAAAATCAAGGTGAGTACTTGAGCCGTTTTCGAGTTATCGTCATTTGACAAGTGGTCTGAACAAAGAAAGAAAGAAAGAATACGAAAAATGGTACTTTTGCTACCGCGCACTTTTGCGTTTAGCTGTCTTCCGCGTGGCTTTTGGCCACTTATATGAGTCTTGCTGATCACAAAGGCACTCAAAGAGGATGTCTGGGCTCTTAAATAAGCTTTTAGCGTGTTTGTGGTGAAGTTATACGGCTTTTGCTTAAGTATTGCATATATTGCGCATCGGCGCCATCCCTACATAGAGAGTCTACCGACTCTCTGATATTACCGTGCCACCCATGTGATATACTACCTCTCGCTCAGGCTTGTCCCATGATGCTTTGCATCTACACTAGTATTATTATTTATTATTATTATTTATTATTATTATTATCTGTCGTACGTCGTTCCTTGTATTCTTGATGCTGTAATTTAACGTGATAGCCACGGGCCGCATGCGGAGTATAAAAGTAAGAAGATTTTCGTACAACTTTATCCTCTGGCAGCAAGCTAGGGTGAGCTTGAGTGATGACAGTTATGAAAGATAGCCAGGAATGACAGTGTGCACACCTATTGTATGAGAGATAGGAGTTGTGTATTGGCGACGACATTTGGGATAGGCAGCTGGAGCGTAGGACCTACTCAGTATTAAAGTGTAGCTACAAGGGCTAACAGGTGTGTAGAAAGGCACATGCAGCTTACCGAATGCAGTAGGCGGCAGAGATTCTGCTCCATAGCTGATGCGTGGTGACTTCCCTCTACTATTTCTCAAAGATGCCTCAAGTCTTGAAGCAACTATGCATGCCAGACTGTGTTCTGACTTAGCCTATAACTGCAACAACCAGAGTAGCTGTGTGCTGGTAGGACAAATGGCTCTGTGATGTGGTACTACTCCAGGAAAAGCTCTTCTCTGCAACCATGACAATTTTTTTTATAAGCTATTGAGCACTTTTGTAGACAGTAGAGTTACAAACCTCGTTTTAACTACATGCCATGCATGCATGGCCTGTGTGCTGTGATCATTGGTGAACCTTTAGTTACATAACTGTCAATGCTGTGGTGCATTGCTTGCTCACGCTCACGCCACAATGTTCTGCATTCCCCTTTACTCTACTGCCATGTGTGCCCTTTGGCCAAGACAACAAACTAGAGCATTATAGACCCCCAGCATGTACCGTACTGATGGTTTGGGAACGAGACTAAGAGGACATGTCGAAATTATTTCACTACTTCCAGTGAAGGCCAATGCATGAACAATGAATAATTCGTCCTCAAACTTTTATATGCTTTAGAGGGATGTCTCCCCTCCACGGTAATTCCGAACGTTGAGTGGTTTCTGGCAGACTGCTATTGCGATGGAGGGATATTCACGAGTCCTGAAAATTATCAGCAGGCCTGAAGACGACTAAGACAGATTGATGTGTCCTCTGCATGAGCTGGAGGCACCTGTTCAGAAAGCTGGAGAAAAGTGCACACAATTACTGCAGCTCTATTGTTTTGTCAGCATTACATTGACCTATGTACTCCTAATACTGTATCAGCAGACTTTACCTAAACCAGGGTACAGATCTCTCTAGAAAACTACAAGAGTTTTCACATTATTTACACTTTCAAGACCTGTGTACTGTATCACAAAGAAATAAGCCACTCAGTTACGTTCTTTGCTAATGGTTACACTCTATGACAGCTTGCATCATTGGGTAGCCCTGTTTATTTTCCAGAAAAAACTACGAAACTATTATTTTAGCATTACTACATTGCATAAAAATCAATTCACAACTGTGCATAGTACAATTTTCTACCAGAATATTGTAGATACCGTGGTATATCAGTAAATGCACAAGAAACTCTAGTGCGATGACCCACGTGGAAAATAAACGATCGTACACCAGTTAGTGGACACCGCCTTCTAACCGAAACACCGGAACGAGGATTCGACGTGACATCATCGGCGTTTTTCCTGGGTTTGCCCGTAAATTTTTTGTCCATTTCCAATCCCGTTTCAGTGCTTTATTATCTGTGGTGTAGACTAGCGACGCGACTGGGACAGTTAAGGTGGCGGGTGAATAATTTCACAATAAATTAGCTGCCATATATAAAATGTCTCATCTTACTAGTTGTGCAATCGATTAAAACCAAACTTGATACTCAAGTACTATATGACAAGTACTATCTGTGTAACAAATATTGAAACCATGCTACAGAAAATAGCACGGAGAGCAGTGGTTGAGTTTTATAATTTTTCATCACGTTTCACTCGCACAGTACGAGCGACACATACTCCATTCTTGGCGAGGAGAAAGTTCAACAGTCGCTAGAGGGGGCTACGTAGAGTTTTGGTCATAAGCTGCAAAGCTTAACGGATGGCGAGTTGAAACTGTTATTGGAAAGTCACTTTTTGTAGCGTTTCGCGGTACGAACTCTCCCCGGCGTTTGTTAGTCACGTATACTTTACGTTACCCCCTTGACTAACCACTGGAGAAGCTGTTTATAGTAAAGAGAGTTGCTAAAGTCCTTTACCTGATTCACGAAGCGTCACAAAAAAATGTATCCATAGCCTTCTTGGTTGGCGTGGCCATTGGTGTACAGGGATCGATGACGTAGAAACCCTGTACGGCTACGTAGCTCTTCGATAAGCTACTGAAGCAGCCGCTACTGTGATTTACTTCATTCAAGAAGACATACCAACTGTACAATGGTGGGCGTAAACCGGAAATAATTGGAGCGAGCCTGAGCGAACCCCACACTAGCGTGACTGCATTGCGCACGCGCGCGTGTGTGTTTGTTTGGACCGACCACTTACCGTAAATTTCAAATAAGCGTATTCAAATATTTCACGAAGATCGATTATCAAGCATATCGCATGTGAAGGCCAGTGGAGGGCTACTGTCTGAGTGCAGCGTCGGCGACCGGGAGCGAAGACGACTGAAGTTGAAGCACGCGTGGCAACTTAACTCTGCTTTGTGCTTCTACCAACCAGTCCGCTCACAGGCGGTACAAATTTACTGATATGGGCGGTGGTTGAGGTCGCTTCACTGAGGTAAGGGCCATGCATAAACGACACTAGATAAACGCCAGGAATTTAGCTCGTGATTTCGGTGTAAGCTTAGTCCATGTATGTGTAGCCACATTAGGTGCCCTGGCTGGAGAAACAGCTGGGATGTATTTCCTCCCCCCAAGTTATCAAGTTTGGCTTAAACAGTCGACAGTGACAAATCCTGCGTGTGCCATGACAAATTAGTAAATCAGCAGTTTGCTGCTTGCTCAGGCTCGCCCCGTGATGATGAATCATCTCATTAGTTATTGCGCTTGCATGGATAGCTTACCCACCACCTTAATGACAGATAGGGTAGATATTCATAGCTCAGATAAGTGTATTCATGCGTCCTATTGGTATTCATAGATGACGTCACGAAACCCATAATCGTTAGGTTCGTGGAGTGCTTTATAAAGCAGCGTGGAATGAGTAGTTGTAGTCTCGTGCCCTGCCCGCGCGCGCCTCCCGGCGAGAAACGGTCTGGTGAACGAAGTCGAATTTCTTGGGCTTATTACCCAAAACGGGTAATGACCAATGAGATCGCGAGATCGGTAATTATTACGTAGCACTTCCCTTACAACAGTAAAATTTGTTAATCTCCATTCGGGTATCCGTACCTTTTTTGAGCAGGTTGGCCGCAAAATGTTTTGATCGTTGCTAGGTTACATTGTCGCAAAAGCGTGTGCTAGCCCAAGAAATTCGACTTGGTTCACCAGACCGTTTCTCCTCGTGAGAGGGTGGGGTCTGGGGACGAGACTAGAGTAGTTGCATGTTCGGTAGGCTTGTATCCTTTTTTATATAAGGAAGGGGGGTGTGGGTATAGAATTTACACCCACTGTTTGTTTTTTTTTTCTTTAACTCCTTTTAGGGCCGCCGGCTCATGTTCATTATGTGTTTTTCGATTTGGGTCTCAATACTTTCACGTCGTTTCATGCCCCCTCACGTGATATGTGTGGGTGGAGCTTGCATACTGTAGGTTCAAAGGGTAATTCGGCATGTAATAGTGGCAACATATTGTCTACGCAGCTCGAGTCTACTCACTCTTGGTCTGTCGATGGTTCAAAGGAGGCAGATGGAAGCTCTGTCTAGAGGTTTAAGTAAGTTATGATACTATCGTGAATGTGTGGACTGTGTGGCAGTGTCAATACAGCTCGTTTTTTGGTGCACTCAAGCTAAGTGTGTCTATATACCCTCTGACGTCATTGCATGTGATGCGATCTCCCAGGCCTTTCCTCACCATTTTTGAATACTGCAAGCAATCAAAATCTGAAGCCGGAGAAGGCCTGGGAACCAGCCTGTGCATTTTGTTTGCTTCCAACCCAGCCTGTTGCCAAGACTATGCCGTTTGCCACTTCCTCAGGCTCCTACAGTCGTTCCAATCCCTGGTAACCTCCTCTTGCTCATGGATACTGTATCACCTTAGATAGCCAAGCAGATCAAGTCTTGGACCAACAAAGACACAGTGCTGGCTCAAGTGCAAAGATTTGTGCTCCATGGTTGGCCTTCTCAAGAGCCAAGGGAGGAGTACAGCAGAATTGGAGGAGGCAAGAGTTGAGTGTGCTGGATGGTTGTGTACTTTGGGGTGCAAGAGTGGTTGTTCCACCACCAGGAAGAGAGCGAGTAATCCAGGAACTGTGTGAGGTACACCCAGGCATTGCAAGGATGAAAAGCTTGGCAAGAAGCTGTGTGTTGTGGGCGAGCCTGGATGCAGACCTGGAAGCCGAAGTGCGGACGTGTCAGTCAAGTCGACCCTCAGAATTAGTCTCGTGCCCAGACCCTCTCGCACGTGCGAGAGGGTCTGGTGTTCTGAGTGACTTTTCTTGTCACATGGGCCGGGGTAGCTCCCCGATCTGAGAGCTCGAATCAGATTCTAGAACGCATAATTATATATGCATGGCGTAAGCGATCATATTTTGAACCGAATTGGAGGTAGAAAAAACTTACCTCGCAGCTCGTTCTCAGCTTTCCCAAGAAACTTCGTGGCCTTATCAAGCTTTTATAAACCATACCGTGCAGAAGTCTAAGTCGTCAGAAAACTAGAGTCCCAGATGTAAAATGTCATTATGACATTCTTTCTGCCATAGGCCCCGCCCCATGTGACAAGAAATGTTGCTCAGAACACCAGACCCTCTTTCTGCTTTTCAGTCTGGGGACGAGACTACCCCACAATGACTGTGTTGATCTAAGTGGGAGTGTCATGAAAAAATTTGGACCCCCCCGAAAATGGACCCCCCGGTCCAGATATTTCGAAATATTTGGACCCCCATGGAACTAATATTTCAGGAATTGGATGAAATATTTGGACTCCCAATGAAATTTTTGGACCCCCCTTTACAAAGGGTAAATAAACTTTTTTAAAAGTTTAAAACGATATTAAAAGCAAAAATTGTTAAAACTCAGTGCTATTATGTAAATTAACATCAAACTATCACAAAACTAAACTATAATACAGATCTATATACTATCCACTAATTGTTACATTTATTACAAAACCAAAGTGAGGTTGTATCATTAGTGACCACTAGCCAGTGATCAGCCCCATTGTGCACAACTTGAATATATTTCCCTGTTTCTATTGTGAACGAGCATGTCTGTCCTAGGTAAGGGGGTTGTAGCCCTCCCACCAGAGTGCCCAGAAGTGGGATCTGAGTGGCATGGCTGTAATATCTGCTTCTGCTCCTTCTCTGTCTGCACTACTTTGATCCTCTTTCCTTTCCTCAACAAAAACACTTCACCCTTCTCAGTCTCTGGCTTCGCTGCTCTCTTGCGCACAGCCCTCTTCTTCTCTTTGGTAAGCCCATCAGGGTAGCTGCCATCATGCAAACAGTAGTAGATTGCGAAGTTAAGAATATCGTCGTGTTTCACTGAGTCCTCTTCCATCTGGCGCCTCTGGACTGGCAGGTATGAGGTTCGGACAGACTGAGCCTCAATTTATAGGCCTGATTCATGACACCTTGTGAGTAAAGTACCATCCCAAGAACGAACAAACCTTGGCCTTCCATTCTTTGTACAATTAACCACTCATGAACAACAGGCGCTATGCACGCGGTCTAAATATTTCGAAATATTTGGACCGGGGGGTCCGTAGATTTCGGGGGTCCAAATATTTCGTGACAAATCTCTGGACTGCACACTGACAGGTTATCATCTTAAATGATGTTTATAGCCTCATTTCCAAGGCTGGCAAAAGCTGGGCCTAGAGGCTAGAGGAACCAGGGAACAACGCTAAGGACACTCTGGTTCCATATGTACCGATCGATACTGCAGTGACCTCTGAAATAAATACAAACAACTGTACATGTATACTGAAGGTTCCAATCGGTGCAATAAGTCCTGCAACATATACTGTTGCACTTCCATCTACACATTCATCATCTTCACAGTCGTGGCTGGTTGGCATCAAGGCAACTCCATCAGGTTTTGTTGCAAACTCATCAAAATTTTAATTCAGTGCTGATCCCACAGTGCCTCAGTCCTCCAACGCAAAGATGAATTTCACCGTCCTGTAGGTTGCCCGTGGCGGAAATCAGACATTACTGGTTGTAGCTTCCAGGCAGTGTTTCAGGCTGGCTGCATCTTCATTTCTGTTTCGTGGCAGGTTTAACCTCGGTTAGACATAGTGCGCTCGTGCCCTGACCCCACCCCCTCAGTGGGTCATGTGACAGGGGGACATGAAACGACGTGAAAGTAATGAGACCCTTTTCGATTTTTCTCCACGTGAATTTGGCCTGTTAATAATTTTGTTTGAACTGCATAGAAACCGTTGTGGTGCCCAACGGACCTTGGGTGTGTATGATAGTTATTTCCAATGATAGAATTGTCAACGTGGAGTATGAACTTCACAAGTAGAAAATATTTATACCGTCATAGTTTTACTTCGCCTATGGTGAGATTCAAAAAGTTGGACGAAAATATGTTGATTTCCATGGAAACAGGATGTGTTTGTACTGCACCGCAACACCATGGTTTAGAAGAAATCGTCTGAAAATTGGTCCACTATACCTAGTAAAACAGTAGCTGGTTGCTGAGCTTTGAAATTACATTTCCAGCTACGTAATCCCAAATATTTGACTCCGACACCCTGGAGAAATTAACATGGAGATTCTGGACAAAAAAAAAATGCTCATCTACTACTAGTAGATGAACAACTATTCCAGCCATATACTTATTCTAGTGTTACTCTATATCTTCATTTTCACGTTGTCAACCCTACCAATGATTGTTACCCTGGACAGGAAGGGGTGGGGCCACCACCGAGGTAGCCACGCGGTAAGTCTGTAAGTTGCAACTTCAAGAAAGCTGTCCGTTCTCCCGATGAATGCCGTTACTTGCTTTATTGCTTGAGAGAAGGGCTCCGTAGTAACTCACAACAGAAATCAGGTAAGCATAAAACAAAGGCAAAAAAAAATAATAAGCCTTCCTACTCATACCAACCCATCAATATTCTCACTACCAGGCGGTCTTTGTTTAAACAGCTGCTCGCTCTGACGTGAGGAACTTTAGCCCGCCCTTACTACTACACTCCTAGAGCAGAAGCACTAACAAACTACCAGCAATATTACTAGTTTATGGGTGAATACCGTTTTACAATGAGAAGCCACAAAAACAGTAGCATATGAATAGTGCAACTTTTGGCGCTATATTAATTCTCACCAGTAAAATGTGTGTGTGGGGGGGGGAGATAGGGTGAGTAGGACAAGCTCTTGTGCACTCAGCAATCTGATGATGTAATGCTCAGTGAAATTGTCTGATTCTGTGCACTACAGCCCTTATTGAGTGGTTTTTGTGCAGTTTTCAAGAGTGGTTTGCCGCAATAAAGCTAAAACATGCACTTTGGTTTGCTGCTGCAATCGGTAACATGCAGTTTTCTCAGCATGGCTCACCCATATCCAGGGATTTCTCTGACTTTCCGACAATGTAGGGATGTTCTACCCTTAAAGCAAAAGTGTTCCAAGCATTGATCCCCCGGCAAACTTGGATGCTACGAGCTCTTACTTGTCTAATCTCTGTAAATCTCTGTGAACTTTCCGCATACCTAAGAATGGAATGTAATTTTTTCACGTGATTCTTAGAGCTTGTCCTACCCTCCTGGCCAGGTGGTTGTGGAAGCTCAGATAAGTATATTCATAGCCGAGGTAAGTATATTCATGGTTCAGATAATGTATTCATGGCTTCATTTAGTGACGTCACCAAAACCCACAAGCGTTAGGTTCGTTGGGTGGTTTATAAAGGGCAGCTTCTGGGCGCTGTGTAGCTTACACAGCAAATGACAGGTTTCAACCATTAACTAGCAAATTTTTGGAAGGCTCAATTAATTGAGCCTAAACAACTCTTCATGAAATCGGCATTCCCAGCCAACTTCACTTATGCTTTGGTTACAATATGCCAGTATGAAGGATGAAAGTTTGGCCCTGCCGTCCTAGTCCTGTGCCCAGACCCCACCCTCTCACAAGGATAAGGGTTGTTGAGCACTTTGCTTTCTTGGAGTCAAGAGTGGAATGTAATTTTTTCACGTGATTCTTAAAGCTTGTCCTACCCCCCTTGTGGGGGAAGATACATTGTTACTGTAGGATCTCCCAACCCCACGGCTACCAAACAACCATCTCACCAAGGGCACATCAAGCCGCCGAAGGTGGTACTGAATGCCTCAGTCGCACATCTCACAGTCACCCACTACGTGCCACCACTGTCTGGCTGTCATAGCTCAGTGGTATGTCACCCATGTGAGCTAAGTATTGCATTGAAGTTGTGAAGAGCCAAGTATCGATATTGTAAGTATCAGAGCAGCTCTTGCCTGCTACACACACAGCCTCTTTAGTGAGAGTTCTGAGCACAAGACTAAGCACCAGCAAGTCCTCATTTAATCCTGGCACATATGGTTGGGGCTAGCCTCGTTCCCAGGCTCTTGTGCGGCGGTGGAGGAAAGAGATCCTGGTACACACTGTTGACGCATGTGCCAAGTTCCCTTGGTAACCTGCATACTACTCTGTTACACTAAAATTACGGTCAATTTCTGTTTACCTGCTGAAAAGCTGCACTGTATAGCTATACTTCCTGTAGGACACATATGGGCGGTTTTGAAGTCAAAAACAATATTGCTTTGATGGTAACAATGGTCTGCATTGCTTCGTTCAAGGCGATCGGTGAACTTCAAAGGGAAAGATTGCGTCAGTCACGTGCCGCAGCGTTTAGCTGGAATGGACAAACGCATGGACAATTCCTGCAAGTGAAGAGCTGAATACCTTCGTCGCTCCCTCGTCATCATCCAGACAGAGCGTGGTCAGTGGCAGGCATCTTTTATACGGGAGAAGTCAGTTTGCCTCGCGGAGGTTAGTGTAATGGAGCGGAAATTTCTAAATTCCTGGGGGAACTGAGCATGCGCAAACAGTGTGTACCAGGCTCTTTTTTCTCTGCCCACACACGAGAGCCGGGAACAAGGCTAGGTTGGTGCGAGCCTGAGTGAGCCCCACACTTAGACTGCATTGTGCGCATGTGTGTGTATGTGTGCTCATTTGGACCGACTACGTATCATTCGAACCTTTCACAAAGGTTGAGCGTCTAGCCGGAGAGAGTGTGAGGATTGTGGACAATTATAGTGTCAGCGTGAGAGAGACCGGGAGCGGAGACAACTGAACACGTACTTACTCTTTGGTTCTGTAAGCTACCAGTGATGAACCCATGAAGAGACGGCAGAAATTATGCACGGTGGTTGACGGAGATCACTTCAGGTCAAGGGCCATGCATGAACGATACCCATACATGTCAGAGATCGAGCTCACGATTTGAGTGTGAAGCTTAGCCCATGTAGCTGCCCTGTCTGTTGGCCATGCATACTTAGTCGGTGCACCATGACAAAATGTGAAGCTAGCGGTGTGCTGCTCAGTCAGGCTTGCCCCGCAAGGCATCTCCCTAACATGGCAAAATGTACCAGGCTCTCTCCCTCCTTGAGGTTAATCACTCCTGCAGATAAGTGTATTCATGGTTCAGATAAGTGTATTCATGGCTCAGTGTTGGGTATTCATAGTGACGCCACTGAAACCCACAATCGTTAGGTTCATGAGGTTGGTTAAGGTTACGGGATACAGTTGGCTCATTAATATTCATGAGAAAATATTACCTTCCTTTCTCCGTGCAGGAACCAGTGTACAGCACGCAATAGAAGCGATATATAACAGTACTATGAGTACCTTTTAACCAGTATAGTATTAATTCTTATGTACAGCGTACTAAAGCGAGCGGCGATGACAAAGTTCGTGACTTTTGGCGTCAGATTTTGTCGTCAGAGAGGATTGCAGGTACAACTTTTCAACACCTACGGGTAATACTCAACTTACTTGAGGGCGGCTCGGAGCAACTTCGTCGCTGTGTGCCAGGGGAAGCGAGTGACACGCGTTTCTATCCAAAACCCCGGTGGTTTTCGACCGACCAAGCGACTAAATCTAGGCGTATATCAAAAACGGTAAGTCGTCTCGGCGAAAACTCTTCGAGCCGCCCTGTGCCTGTCTTCGTAGAATTCAAATACAGTGTAATATACGGTAAGATGTTCTTCCAACAGGAAATAACTGACGCCGAAGTCAGTACTTCGTACGCGGACTATTAACCACAGGCACCGCTATCAAATTGCCTGCTCCACCCACCCAACCAGCACAGCCGTTACAGGCTAATGCAACTTTAAAGTTAAACGCATGCATGCCTGGATCCTGCACGAAGAAAAGGAAGGTCATATTTTATTAATGAGTAAACTGCATTTCTGGGTACAGATCTGGATCAGATTGGTTCCAGTTCACGTAAAATTTTGCTGTGTAATCTTGGAGACTAGTGTTTTCACTGCTCTTCTTGAATATTGAATGCAAACTGGAGAACCAAAGACCGAGCTAATCCTCCAAAGGTGTATACA
Organism: Agelas oroides; assembly: GCA_949130485.1. Taxonomy (NCBI): domain Eukaryota; kingdom Metazoa; phylum Porifera; class Demospongiae; order Agelasida; family Agelasidae; genus Agelas; species Agelas oroides. Next base: position 18,822,369 of record OX422185.1, read on the forward strand.
GACTACTCAAAAGTTCACAATCTCTGGGTAGAATTGGATCTGTTATAGTAACTGTTAGTCTAGCATTACAAGTTGTACCGTAGATCTGGAAATTTTTCCCGTTAAAAATAATTCATTTAAAAAATTTTCGTGGTGTTAAATTTTTGCGGTTTGTTCGATCTGCAAAAAATTTGTACGGTGGATGAGTGCCTACAGCGTTTAGTCTACTACCAGGTATTGAGAGAACCAGGTATCACTGGTTGTAACGCTGTGGCTATCAGGAGTAGTCGTCAATCGGACATTTACCTCGGGAGGTGTGGACATGTGCGCACGCTTATTCGTTGATCATCGCCCCATACAATGTAAATGTTTTTATTTGCGTGTTAAATTTTTGCGGTTGGTCTCTACATTGCATAGACGCGTGTGTATATCTGTCTGTTTGCATCCATATACTGTAAATTTAAATTGAACAAACGGATACGAAGGTGCGTGTATATCAAATTTGAGAGCGACAGTGAAGAGCTGGTGCCAGAGTGCAGCATTGGCATGAAAGAAGTCCGGAACGAAGACGACTCAGGTTGAAGCACACGTGGCAACTTCCGTATGGTTTATTGTAAGCTATCTCACCTACGGACCGTGATAGACAAACTTCGCGGCAGACTGTATGCACGGTGGCTGAAGTTAAAGGCCATGCACAAACTACGCTTTAGAAATTCAGGTCATGATTTGGGTGTGAAGCTTAGTCCATGCATGTGTGTACTCCATTGCCAGAAAAACCACTAAACGCTTACGTTGCTTCAAAAGGAGCTGCTGAGAAACTGGTGTGTGCAGCAAATGGCAAGAATGGCCTGCTCACATGTGTACTCCAACCAGGCGCTCTCTATGGTGGCAATGATAATCCCTTCATGAGAACTTTAGTGAGTGGGCAGTATATATATCCTGGCAATGGAAATTTTGCACATGGAATGGTTCCCAAGAAACTCTGTGCAGAAGGAGAGGATTCTGTTGCAGCTGGAAAGGTGTATATCCTTTGCTCAGATGACAAGATGCAGCAACGAGAACTGCTGGAACCCAGACTGGCAACCAACCTCCTCTATATACTGCATACTCAGGCTCGCCCCATGATGCTGAAATATCTCTTTAATATAGACAAAATGGGACATGTGCCAATTTTGTACGAAATGGGATTAGACGAAATCTAAGAAACAGTGGGCAGAGGAGGAGGAACACGGGCCTGGTATGAACAAGCCCCGGAGCACATAAGAATGAGTAGGATGAGAGTGGAAGATGCTACCCCCATGTAGATGAGCATGTTGTTAGTAAATTTCTTTGTGAATGATAGACAGTCAGAAAATAAAATTATGAAAGAATAATGGGCTAAAATCACATACATTGTATTGTACTGAACACTGAATCACTTTTTACATGGTGAAGAGCACTCAGAAAGGAGCAATCAATCGGCTAAGTATATTCATGGCTAACATAAGTACATTCATGCCTCAGTGTTTGGCAGTCATTGTGATGTCACTAAAACCCATAAGCACAAAGTTCGTGAGGTGGTTTATAAGCGCAAGGTTGTATATAAGCACAAGGTTCTTGAGGTATAAGCTGTTGGTGTGGTTGTTGTGGAACTTCTCTCTTCGTCAGCCACCTCCTTATCTTCTAAGATAATTTTTGGAAGGCTTAATTGAGCCTAACACTTCACAAAAAACCAACAATAGATGCGGGAGATACCAGATACAGATGATAGGTACCAAACCATACTGGCTCCATGCTTATAATCACAAAATGTCGGCTTGGAGAAGCTTTGCTCAATCAGGTTGGTTTTCACAGCCCTGTCTGTGAAGCGAAATGTTGACATGTAAACAATTGCTACTCATGGTTTGGCCTGTGAGTCTATTTTACACCAGGTGTCGACCAGGTACACCTGAATGTTTTCCACGTGGTGAAGAGCACTTAGAGAATAGAGTAATCAATCAGCTAAGTATATTCATGGCTCAGTGTTGAGTATTCATTGATGACGTTACTAAACCCACAAGTGTTAGGTTCGCGAGGTTGTTTATAAACTGCTGGTGTAGATGTTGTGTAGCTTCTTTAGTCCTTATTCCTATATTTTCTAACAGATAATTTTTGGAAGGCTCAATGGAGCCTAACACTTTACAAAGGCAAACCAATCTTGTGTGTGTGTGTGTGTGTGTGTGTGTGTGTGTGTGTGTGTGTGTGTGTGTGTGTGTGTGTGTGTGTGTGTGTGTGGTGTGTGTGTGTGTGTGTGTGTGGGTGTGTGGGTGTGTGGGTGTGTGGGGGGGGGGGGGGGGGGGGGAGATACCAGATACAGATGATAGACGCCAAACCATACTGGCTCCTCCCCAAATCTAATGCTTTTTCCTACTCAGACTGCCAAATGTGCCATGTCACCCACATTAGCCAATTATTGTCCAAAACTGTGAGGAACCAAGTATCGATACTGTAAGTCGCAGTATCCGTATCAATGGTGTCAGTAACTTGGTAACATATCACCAAGCTCTACGTTTGCCTACAACACACGGAACCTCTTGTGTGTTACGAAATGTATAAACTGCATTATTATATAAGTATCACCATAGTACAAAGCTTTATCATACGTCTAACTCACGCTAATGTATGGGAGTCAATGGGGAAGCCTTGCAGCTGCACGCAGTTTATAAAAAGCCGTATTTTTTACTACAAATCACACGACAATCCGTATCAGTACTACAAGTCACGCAAGAATCCGTATCAGGTACTACAAGTCACGCAAGAATCCGTATCAGGTACTACAAGTCACGTGCGCTGCATCTGAATGTGCAATGAAATCGAAGGTTCATATGATAAAATCATTATCACCATAGTACCAAGCTATACCGGAAAAAAACATCACTCGTTTGTTGGCATTGTTACTCATGCTGCGCACTCGTAAGATCTAGTTCACACACCTTTTTGCAAGCATAAGAGCTTTAAGCATAATGGGTGGCTGAAAAATTGGGAATTGCAGAATAGCGTAATGGACCAGTTACTGAGCCAAGAGCGCATAAGAGCGGGCGGCTAGAGTAAGAGCGTGTAACTCTGTAAAATTTGAAACCGGTTGGAATTTACCGCCAGTACTAAAAATAGTAACACATACTGCGCAGCTGCGCGTAGACATAAGCCGTTGTTGCTAAGCACGTGACCAGTTGTTCTATTTTTAGTACGGTTCAATAATTTTGACTGGACTATTGGAGTTACACGCTCTTACTCTAGCCGCCCGTTCTTATGTGCTCTTTCTGAGCATAACGTTCGCTGGTATGAGTGTTCAAGTTGTATTTTGAGCATGTTGAGCATGGTGACTCACCTTCAAGTTGCCTCCAGTGAGGTCAATGCGCAAACAGGCCAGGCTGTCTGCTCACAGACAACAGAGATCAGAAGGATGCCGGACTTGGCCTGCATATAAAACACTCTGTCAGCCATATTGATGGTAACTGGCTTGGGTTTATCAAAGGCGGTGACAAACTGTTGCTAAGGCTACATGCGTGGTCTGTGTGCTATGACAAGCTATGAAATACTTGCAAGGGGTTACTTTTCAGGCTTGGCCCTCGTGGCACGTACTGAGTGGCTGCCAGATGTGTGTCTGAGGCATTTCAGTACCACCTGTGCTGTGCATATGAAAGAGAAGGCTGGTGGTTGTCCGGTTGTCATAGCTCAGTGAGAGCACTGGCTGCACAAGCCAGGTGTCCTGGGTTCAATTCCCTGCCACACCAGCTTTTCGCTTTTGATATAGAGGGGTGAAGGAGAATAAGAAATAAGGAAGAAGAGGTGGTAGGGGAAAGGGGGAAGGGAGGAGGGGGAATGGTGCTAGTGTGAGCAAGCGCTAATAGCTTAGCTAAGTATATTCATGGTTCATGATAGCATATTCATAGTTGATGTTAGTATTCATAGCTGACGTCACGCAAACCCACAAGCGTTAGGTTCCTGGGCTGGTTTATAAGGACAGCATCGAGGTAGCCGTTAGCAAACTCCATGGTTGGTGGATAGGTAAGCCAACAAGAATTTTTGGAAGGCTCAGTATTTATTGAGCCTCACACGTATCTTGAAAAACGAATGTTTTGGTTTGTGTTGTAGGTTGCTGTTGTCATGATGTTGCACTGATGGAGAATTGGTTATGTGGCACACCAGCATTCTGTCTTCTTGACAAAATCTGTCTAGACCCTCCCAGGCTTGGTCACATAACTAACATGAACAAGCTGGCTGGGGAACGAGCTTTGTAGAACCTACACAGCTTATAGCTTTATTGAACTAGTGTTTAGAACTCACAGTTACTCATAGTGACCTTTGAAGGACCCCTTGCTGTCACAGTGAGCAGCAACCAGCGCTGTGACCATCAACAAGGCGACCGTCTCGAGCGCCCGTTGAACCGAACGACCTGCGGCTATATAAAAGCCTCGGTAGAGGCTGCACTTATTGTAGCCTACAAGCTAGCTCTTGAACGGTAGAACAGCAGATCCGTAAGTCCCAGCAACATCCACAACTCCAACAACAACGATGGTCTAGCATTTTACAATGCTGGGCGAGTCAGAGCGTGGGCAATAATTTGATTATCAAAACCACGCACGGTACGTCACGCGGCACGTGATCAAATCTTCCAGGCTCTCTCCCCGTTTTTCTACATGGGGAGGAGCCTGGGTACGAGGCTATGCACAAGCACACAAAGGTAGTATAGTGCGAACAAGGATCACTTGCAAATAACCAATCAGAAGTGTGCTAGAAATGTGAAAAGAACTATATAAACATCAGACACAGCACTGCTTCTTGTAGAATTCATTTGTCATCACCATTCGCTATCCTCGACGCGCTCATTGACTGCGAGTTTCCGTTGACTCACGAACTATGCTTTGATGGCTTCTCCTTCCATTCTTAAAGAATAACCTGCGTACACGACTGCTTTTCGTCATTTTATAGCCGTCTGACAAGCTGGGTTCTGACCAGTCAACTGCACCATGCTATCTCTTGCTGTGTTGTCAATCGCCAATGACGTCATACTTTTAGAGCCGTGGTCAACCTTCGACCCTCTCAATTTGGCGCACTTCGTTATGTAGCGCATAATATTTTACTGTTATCCCATTAAGCGCATGCGCCTAGTAACCCGATTCTACGGTACAGTACTTGTTAGAAATAGAGAGAATTTTTACCTATGTGTAGCACTGAACTTTAAAAAAGACTAAAATAGTAGTCAAGAGCGCATCAGAACGGGCAGCTAGAGTAAGAGCGTGTAACTACGTAAAATTCAAAACCGGGCGGAATTTACCGCCAGTACTAAAAACAGTAACACGCCCTGCGCATGCTGCGTTGACATAAGCCATTATGCATTGTTGCTAAGCAAGCATGTGACCGTGTGTTCTATTTTTAGTACAGTTCAATAATTTTGCCTGGACTACGGGCTTCTATTGTAGTTACACGCTCTTACTCTAGCCGCCCGTTCTTATGCGCTCTTGAGTAGTGCTATGCTAGAGCTGTACAGACACTAACAAACTACCAAAAGTTTCTTTGTCACTCAGAACAGGTTTGTTTCAAACATGCTCCAAATGAGGTGTTATTCTGACCTATTCTCAGTGCGAGCAAGCGCTAAGAACTAGGGATGCGGCTAATATGCAGACATAGTTTCCGGAATAATCGGTAGCTCTGCGGAGCGAGCATAATTGGGAATAATCGGAAGGGAACATTGAGCGTGCTAGGTGCTTTGGGCTGCACGCGCAGATATAAAGCTGTTAGGGGGTGGGGCATGCCTTTCTACTCATAAGGGATGTTTCATGTCTGACTCCTAGTGGTGAAGCTTGGTTTGATAAAGACCATGATAAAACCAGCTAAGTCGCACTACACTCTGAAGGATGGATCAGCAGTGCAAATTTTGTTGGTGTAAGCATCTTGGGGGGTGCAGTTTCAACTAATTGGGGCGAGCCTGAGCGAGCCCCACACTAGCGGGACTGCATTGCGGAAGTGTGTGTGTAACGTACGTGCTTGCGGCCATATACCGTAAATTTTAAATAAGCGCGGTTGAATTTTATTATTACGAAGATCGAGCTCATGTTTAGTGCATGCACTCAGTAGGTGAAGGCTATTGCCAGAGTTTAGCGTCGGTGACCCGGAGCGGAGACGACTGACGTTGAAGCACGTATGGCAACTTACTCCTTGCTGCTACAGATCATCAACGGCAGGCTGCCCATATACACGTTGAGGTTGCTCCAGGTATAAGGGCCACGACACTGCATTGAACACCAGAAATTCAGCTCATGACTTTAGTGTAAAGCTTAGTCCATGCATGTGTAGACACACTGATAGTAGCTGTCCTGGCTGTTGGCATATGTGATACCTAGCTATCTACTTAGTCAAGATACCTACTTATGCTGACAAATCCTGCTTTGTGCAATGACAAATCAGTTTGCTGCTTGCTCAGGCTCGCCCCACGATGATGAATCATCACACTAGTTAACTTGCTGCAAGAGCATAACGGACATAGTTTGAACCAAGCCTACCAAGAACTTAGCTAAGTATATTCATGGTTTATGATAGCATATTCATAGCTTATATTAGTATTCATAGCTGACGTCACGCAAACCCACAAGCGTTAGGTTCCTCGGCTAGTTTATAAGGACAGCAGCTGTGCCTGTTTGCTAACAGCAGAAACACATACCCATACCCCTACGAAGTGTACCTTGGTTAACAAGAATTTTTGGAAGGCTCAATGATTGGTGAGCCTCACCCTTCTTTTGAAAGAACAAGTACTGTGTACCTAATCTCATGCCCAGACCCAACCCTCTCACGAGGAAAGGGTCTGGTGTCACAAGCTTGAACCCTTGGGCTTGTGGGGGGGGAGTGTGTGGTCAGTAAATTGGGTAATTGTAGGTGTTAATTACATTATCAGCTACCAACAGCATTTGCTTTGGCACCCAAAAATTTGCAAGCAGGCTATTTGTGATGACGCATAATGCAATTTACTTTACCTAAGCAATCTGATTGGTGCGACAACATGCCGATACGCTCATATGATTATGCCCCAGTTTTACCAGTGAACGTATCCAGACCCTATCTTTCGACAAAGCTGCAGGGCGCGCGCGAAAAATTTGGTGTCTGGGGGACGAGACTACATCTTTGGGTGTTCCAACAATCTAGTACAGCTACTTTGCTTCGTGCGCGCATGCAGCATGGGCATTAAATAGAACGTCCAGAGATCGAGTCCGGATAATCCGAGCAGCCAAGGTTCGGATAAGCGAGGGTCCACTGTATTGTAGTTTGTGTCATAGGTCCGATGTTGCACTGATGGAGAACACTAAAATAGTAGTGCTATGTTGTTAACCCTCGGCGCGCATGCGCAGTGAGGGTTACAGTACTTGGTCTGTGTGTGTGTGTCTGTTACTCAACATCTCACTTTTCACGTGATTATTTGTGCCACAAACGATACTAACCTTCTCAGCGGCGGATGAAGGTCGAAAATTTTAAGCGATTTTCTCTGAGAATGCTTCGTTGCGAAGCTAGAGCGTTACCTGTTGGTACAGCTATATGATAAGTCGGCCATTTTTTACTCCGCGGAAAATGCGCATCCGTATGAATCTGGACAACGTGGCTAACGGCCATTTTGTTCTTGGGAGAGACGTTCTTTGCGAGTTCGATTATTGGCCATTGGCAGTATCGCTCCAACGAAGGTATGCCCGCTGCCCTTTACTTATCAGGTTTCATCCAGTAATTATAATACTGGCACTGCTGCGCCGAGGGTTTGGCACTTCAGTGCCTTTCATTTTACTTGGAGCTGTGCAGACACTAAAAAAACTCTTTGTTGCTCAGAATGAGTTTGTTTCAAACATGAGACTGTGGGCTTCTATTGCAGTTACACGCTCTTACTCTAGCCGCCCATTCTTATGCGCTCTTGAGTAGACTGTGAGCTACAAATACATGGAGAGGGAATTATGAGCCATAAATCCCCACCTGTTGTATAGGCAAAACTATACTAGGTGGTATATATAAGTTACATAAATATCTTAGCGTTGTGCTAACCTTGTTCCCAGGCTCCCCCACTAAGAAGGGAGAGAGTCTGGTACATTTTATCAAGTGCATGACGTCAAGGGTATACAACGAAATTTCTTGCTCTTTATCCAGGTGCCATGTCTGACACTCTGAGAATCTACTACTGTCTGAGCCAGCAGTTTTTGTGCCATCATAGCTATGCGTGTGCTTGCCTCGATTACAAGCTCCAAACTGTGAGGGTGGGATTCCGTGTATCCACACACGTAATTAAGTCATGTCTACATCGTGTCTACGTCGTGTTTTACCCTTGACATCACGTAAATGATAAAAATGAGGACTTATCTTGTAGTTTCTCCGTCCAAGCGAAGTGAAAACGTACTGCTCCAGGTTCAAAACAAGGAATGTGTTCTTTCAATTGGGGACCCCTCTCCCCTCTGTCTACTGAGGTAGACACAACATCATTCACGTGATAAAATGGACCAGGGCTTCCCCCTCCGTTTTTGAATACTGCAAGCGATCAAAAACTAGATGGTGGGAAGGCCTGGGAACGAGGCTATGGACAAGCGCGGAGGAAGAACCTAGTAGATATTCATTGCTGAGATAAGTATATTCATGGACGAAGAAATAATCATGGTTTTCTGATGACCTCACCCAAACCCATAACTGTCGTGTGGTTGCTTATAAGGACAGCAGGCATACATCCATAAGTAACTCTCTATTTTACCGTGTCTCACAACTTTTATTAATTTTTGGAGAGCTCAACTCAATTAAGCTTAATTCTTTTGCACATTATAAACTCAAGCTACATAATAATAAGGTTGTGCCACAACTTGTGGATCAATGCCAGCGTCTCCCCCTCTTTGATCCAATGGTTGCTAGACTCACTTCAAATTATTAGTGTAGATAATAATGCCCTAAATAGCATTTGCCTCATGCTATTTAGGGCATTACAAGTGCTATTAATCCCAAATTCCACAGTAAATTATGTTATTACATACTAATTTGTGTATAGTATAAGCTATGTTTGTATACTACAAACTGCACCACTGTGTACATTAACCAATCAAATGACTTTTGCCCAGTAGACAGCAATCTCATTGGTTGTCCCAGAAAAAATAATAGGTGTAATAGACATAGGCAGTTTACACTGGGACTAAACTAAGTATACTATTAGATGCCGAAAAAAGGCATTGATTTCCAGCCAGGATTTGAACTTGGGTCCCTCTGAACTCCAGTAAGTTACATACCCTTTTGCTGCCTAAGCAGATCGATAGGTCCTTAGCAAGAGCGCATGATGATGTCATTATTTATTGCGGAGGAAGAGCGTGTAACTGGCAAAAATTCGAAACAGGCAGAATCTCCTGCATGTACTAAAAATAGAACACTCCTTCGCACAAGTTCGCAGTTCCACGATCTACGACCTCACAATGCAGTGCTACCCTCGTAGTCAACAAGATGGGAGCGCTCCAAGCTTACCTGGCAAGCTCTACCTACACAGGAACAGTTGTCGGTCCTTCCTGACGCGAGGAACTTTGTGTTACGATGCTATCCACGCCTGACAGTCGAAGAGGGCAGTGTAGCCTTTCAGCCAAACTCTTGAGCATCTCCTTGGGTAATGCGCGGTCCTTATCTGGGACCTGGGAACGAGACTATCTCTTGCCTGTTCTCCATACCACTAAGGACCAAGAGCGCACGATGATGTCATTTTTTATTGCAGAGGGAGGAGGAAGAGCGTGTAACTTCCTATTCTGGCCGTGGTAAAAGCAGGCCCAGCTTTCCGTCGCTTTCAGTACGGAAAAGTGGAAGAGGGCCTGGTATCTTTTCTCACGTGAGTGACGTCAGGATAGAAAGGATGGTAGAAAGGGTTTAATTGTGCGTGGGCACATCGGGCCCAGAACAGCAAAAGACAACGTAGCAGGTAATTTACCGCACATATCTAGCTAGCGGAGGGTGATTGTCGTATACACCGAGCGTTGAGCGTGTAGTCAGTTGAACAATACGCAAAACACAGCCGGTTTGTTCTGCAAATTTTCGCCATTTTCCGATTATGTCATGTTCACGTGAGAAAAGATACCAGGCTCTCCCCACTTTTCCTTACTGCAAGTGACAGAAAGCTGGGCGGGGCCTGGGAACGAGGCTAGGAAGAGGGGGGAGAGGATAGGGCCTAGATAGGGCCTAGTAATCCTGGCACATAAGGACATTCATGTTCAGATAAGTATATTCATGGCTTATACCAATATTCATGGTTGACGTCACCCAAACCCACAAGCGTTGGGTTCCTGAGGTTGCTTATAAGGGCAGCAGGCATGCCTTTGTAGTTAGTAGTTAATAGCCAAGTAGCTGTCAGTACAAAATTTAATTTTTGGAAAGCTCAAGTCAATTGAGCTTAATTCTTTTGCACAAGATTCAAGTTAACATAACGAGAAGTACCTTGGCATTTTGCCATACCCCATGTAAATCAACGCCAGGCCCCTCTTTCATCTGAGAGTTGCTAGACTCACTTTAAATTATTAGATATTGAGATCCAGCCAGGATTTGAACCTGGGTCTTCGAACTCCAGTCAGATGCTCTTACCGACTGAGCCACTGGAGCTCTGGCATTGGAACAGAGGAAAGAAGACACAATAAATATCAAGCCTAAGAAAGATCCAGCCTGAGGATCGAACTGTGCCTATGGATATACACCATCTATCCTCTGCTCCAACGCCAGAGCTCCAGTGGCTCAGTTGGTAAGAACATCTGACCGGAATTCAGAGGACCCAGGTTGGAATCCTGGCTGGATCTGTTGCCATCATCTAACTCAGCAAATAGAAAAACACATTTCAAATTGTGTCAAGTTGTGTGGATATAGTTACCGTATTTGCCATACCAGGAGCTTATTGAACCCATACTAAGCTCCAGGTAAATTTGGCCATTTGGCGGTCTGGGTTGAAACCGCCAAATTAAAATCCGCCAGTGTTATTTTTGCCCGCAGCGCGTAATGACGTAATGCATGCAGTAGCCACCTGGCGCCCCTCTACGCGAGCTGTACATATAGCTAGCTTGGTGCTAGCACGCTGCCAGTTATAAATCTGCTAACTCATGGCTTAGTTCAAGTACCTCAAGCGAGAGGAAGGCAACGCTCCCTGAGAACGCGTGTACAATGTTTATGATGATGTAATATGATGCAGGGCGCCACCGCCAAATTTAAAGACCGCCAATATTTCCGGCTATACAGTAACTAATCTTGTGTGTGCCTCCCAGCGAGAGAAATGGTCTGGTGAACAAAGTCATATTTATTGGGCGTAGTACCAGAATGTGGTAAGGACCAATGAGATTGCGGGATTGTTAATTCTTCTCTTACAGCAGTACAATTTTACATCTCTACTTGGGATCTAAAAAAAATTTTTGAGCAAGTGTTTTGCAAAATGCTTTGAACGTTGCTAGGCTACACTAGTCACAGAAGTGTACGCTAGCCCCAAAAATTCGACTTGGTTCACCAGACCTTCTTCCTCATGAAATAGTGGCGTCTGGGGACGAAGACTAGGCCAAATCTAATTTCACATATTCATGAATCATATACACATATTCATAGTTTATATTAGTATTCATAACTGACGTCACCAAAACCCACAAGCGTTAGCTAAGTTCCTGGGCTGGTTTATAAACACAGCAGCTATAGACTAAGTATAGTAATTCGTGCCTTCAATCGGTTGAACATCTCATTCTGACAATTTTTGGAAGGCTCAATTGAGCATGAAAACTTACGAACTTGTGTAGAACTAGGAACTAAATGAAAGGGTGTCCCAGTTTCAAGCTACAGACACTTATGCTTCCAAGCTAGGGGACCACACTTGGTATGGTGACCTCGCAACTCTTATACCCAAGATACGCCTCTTCATTGGCTAGCGGCCATTTTCGAAAAATCTACATGATAATATGTATGCTAATAAGCCAGTGCAAGTAGTGCAACCATCACTACCAGTGCAAGTAGTGCAACTACAATTACCATTACTAGTGGTCAATCTATAGATATCTGTAATAAAGGCCTGTATACTGACCTCATTATATATTCATATATTCCGTGATTCTTACATGGGGAACTAACCAATAAGTGCATGTATCCACTAACGAGACTGTTAACTTACCTGTTCAACATACAAACATGATAACAATTCTCACAAAATTATGTGAACTGTGGACATGAGACTTACTAAATTAGATAATTCCCACACTTTCGTGCTGAGAACTTGACTATGTACCCCGGTATGCATTTGATGGCCAACGATTCCTCTAGGAAGCTAGCTAAAGAATATGAACTTCACAGACCAGAAACAGGAAATGACCTTTGTGTGAGAGTGCGCCCTCCCCCCCTTTTCTCCCACCTTAACCCCCCACCCCAGTAAAGAGGGTTAATTATATATTCGTATAAAAGGTTTTGCGGACAATACAATAATTCATAGTTCTATGATGACTCTTCCTTGTTACATGTGCCTCATGTGTGCATGTTGCTATTGGATACGAAACAGCTGTATGGAAACAAAATATTGATATTGTATGTGTTGGATATGTGGTTTGTAGAGACAGCGGGAGGGAAGAGAGGGGGCATCTTAGCTAGCCTCGTTCCCAGGCCCCGAGAGTTCCCCTATGTTATTGCCTACTATACTCCTCTTGTGTAACCCAGGAAGAACCTCGTTCCCAGGCCTTCCCACTGTCCAGTTTTTGATAACTTGCGGTATACAAAAACAGAGGGGGGAACCTTGGCCATTCTACCACGTGAATGACGTCAGTGTCTACCTAGGTAGACAGAGGGGGGTCCCATCAAAAGAACGCATTTCGTGCACACGTTCTTCGTTTCTAACCTGGAGCGGTACATTTATCGCTTCGCAAACGTTCGAAACTCCAGAGCTTGGGGCAGAAACTACAAGATAAGGCCTCAAGCTCATTCTTTCAATGGGGGACCCCTCACCCCCTCTGTCTACCTAGATGAACAATGATGTCACTCATGTGATAAAATGGACACCAGGCCTTCTCGCTCCATTTTAGCATACTGCAAGCGATCAGAAACTGGACAGTGGGAAGGCCTGGGAACGAGGCTAAGAAAAGAACCGGCAGACAGAGGAAGAGGGGGAAGGAGACGATATGTGCTAGCCAAATCCCAGCTTGTGATCCCCCAGCACTATATAGTAGATATTCATAGCTGAGATAAGTATATTCATGGACCAGTATAAAATATTCATGATTATCTAATGACGTCACCCAAACCCACAAGTGTTAGGTTCCTAGGCTAGTTTATAAGAGCACCTCTGGAGGCAACTTGGTTTATGTTGTGTTAAATACTTGCGAGAGAGTAATTTTTGGAAGGCTCTAATGAGCCTACAATTACTCAAAAGAAAGACCTTTTCATCTTTTTTTTCTCCTTCTTTTTCCTCCTCCTTTCTCCTTTTTATTCCCTTCTTCTTTCTCCTTCCTCTCTCACTTGTCTTCTCAGCTTCTTCGACACGACAGTTTCACACTGTACAGCCGAGCGCTTAGGGCCTGTCATCTTCTGTTTGAGGGAGGAAGACAACACCTCAAGCTACAGCTGGAGGTACGTTTGCTCTCTCCCTCCCTCCCTTCCTCTCACCTTCCCTCCCTCCCTTCCTCTCACCTTCCCTCACATCCTCCCTCCCTTCCTCTCACCTTCCCTCCCTTCTCCCTCCCTCCCTTCCTCCCTCCCTCCCTCCCTTCCTCTCACCTTCCCTCCCTCCCTTCCTCTCCCTCTCTCCCTCCCTCTCTCCCTTCCTCTCTCCCTCCCTTCCTCTCTCCCTCTCACCCTTCCTCCCTCCCTCCCTACCAGACCTTCATGAATCTACTACTGGATGTAGTAAGTGCAGACAACTCACGAATTCCATACGACAGAAGAGAGCTTGCCCTGGAATGTATCGTACAGGTATGTGCACAAAACCACTCTAACTGAATTCAATTTATTAGCATTCTCTAATTAAGCAATTTTGTTTGTTTAAACTGCGTAGGTACAATACATGTATCTTTGCCTTCTCTCTAATTAAGTGAACTGTGTTGAAATATTTTCTCCCTGCAGCTGTGTCACATACCTCACCTGATGGCGGAGCTGTATGTAAACTTTGACTGCGGGCTCTACTGTTCCAACATCTTTGAGAGCCTCACCAAATTACTCTCTAAGGTACATACGACAGATAGGTACATACCATAGATTATGAAAGTTAATACTTTCGTGCTCGGGACCAACCGCGAAAATTTAACATGCGAAAAAAAAACTTATGTGGCAATGACCAATGAATAAGTGCTTGCACACATCCACACTCCCGAGGTAATTGTCCGATCAACAACTACAGCTAGCGATACCTGCTCTGCCGATACTTGGTAGTAGACTAATTTAAAACACTAGGAACACTCCAGGTGCTCATCCATATTAATTGTAACCATCAACCGTTAAAAAAATTTTTCAGATCAAACGAAACCGTAAAAAAATAAACCCACGAAATTATTTTGCACGAAAACGTGAAATTTTCCCGATCTACGGTAGATGCCATTTAGCTCTAAATATTTGAGGGTCTAAATTTTCGCAAATAGCGGTTTTGAAGATTTTGTTGTAATAGTTTCGCTGTCTAAACCATGTGCGTGCCACACACGTAACGTACTAAGGGCGTGGTGTACAAGCCTAGTTCTATCTAACACGCACCGTCACACCGTCGTCCCCTCGAGTACGCAGCTGTCAACAAAGCCTACTTCGAAGGTGTCTCCTTGGAGAGAGTTCCATTTGACAGCATAGCCCCAGGATGTTGTCCATCAACACTCTTTGCAGTCAGACCGTGAAATCTATGACTCACGTGTCAAAAGTTTATTTCACAAACAGTTGAAAATTCACAAATACGGTAGATAGATATATTGATAGATAGATGAATAGATAGATAGATAGATAGATATGGTGTAGCTGTGAGAATAAGTCTTGAGTGAGTACATAGTTCTTTTTTCCTTTCCTATCTGTTTCTTTGCCTCCTCCTCCTCTTTCCCCCTCCTCCCTCTTCCTCCCTCCTCTCCCTCCTCCCTCTCCCTCCCCCCTCTCCCTCCCCCTTCTCCCTCCCCCTCTCCCTCCCCCTCTCCCTCTCCCCTCTCCCTCCCCCTCTCCCTCCCCCTCTCCCTCCCCCTCTCCCCCCCTCTCCCTCCCCCTCTCCCTCTCCCCTCTCCCTCTCCCCTCTCCCTCCCCCCTCTCCCTCCCCCCTCTCCCTCCCCCTCTCCCTCCCCCTCTCCCTCCCCCCTCTCCCTCCCCCTCTCCCTCCCCCTCTCCCTCCCCCTCTCCCTCCCCCCTCTCCCTCCCCCTCTCCCTCCCCCTCTCCCTCCCCCCTCTCCCTCCCCCTCTCCCTCCCCCCTCTCCCTCCACCCTCTCCCTCCACCCTCTCCCTCCCCCCTCTCCCTCCCCTCTCCTTCCCCCTCTTTCTCTCCCCTCTTCCTCCCCCCTCCCCCCTCTCCCTCCTCCCTCTTTCCCCTCCCCCCCCTCAGAATGCCTTCCCAACCCAAGGACTCTTCTCCACCCATCTCCTCTCCCTTGACGCCCTCCTAGCAATTGTCCACAACCTGGAACACAACCACACAAATGACTACACAAAACAGCACTCACAATCGTCCACGACCCTTCACTCCTCTCTCCCTCCTTCCCACAACCTTAGCTCGAGCTCCACTCAACTCAACTCGGCAGGAATCATTTTCTCAAGTACACACGAACAAGAAGGAGATGAGGAAGTGGTGTCGTCAGATGAACAGGAAATGACATCACAACAGCTTCTCGTCCAATCAGATTCAGACGTTGTAGTCACCTTTACACAGGAGGCAGATACAGTGTTGGATGCTAGCGGACAAATGGTTGCTGTCGAAAATGTTTCCGCTATTAGCAAGGCTTCTTCAGGCTATCATATGGCATTGGGGATGGTGAGGGGTGAGGTGGGGAGGGAGGGAGGAGTGGGAGTGACCCTGCCGACCTCAAAACACCTGCTGGAAGTGAGACAGAGGAAGAAGGTAAGGATGGATGGACTGATAGGTGAACATGGGTAGTATACAGGTGATCTCTCCCTCCTCCTCTTTCTTCTCCCTCCTCCTCCTCCTCCACCTCCTCCTCCTCTTTCTTCTCCTCTCCCTCCTCCTCCTCCTCCTCCTCCTCCTCCTCCTCCTCCTCCTCCTCCTCCTCCTCCTCCTCCTCCTCCCCCCCTCCCTCTCCCCCTCCTCCTCCTCCCCCTCCCCCTCCCCCTCCTTTCCCCCTCCTCCTCCTCCTCTCCTCCCCCTCCCCCTCCCCCTCCTCCTCCCCCTCCTCCCCCCCTCCTCTTCCTCCTCCTCCTCCCCCTCCCCCTCCCCCCCTCTTCCTCCTCCTCTCCCTCCTCCTCCTCCTCCTCTTCCTCCTCTGTAGCTAATCTCGGCAGCTACAGAACAGTTCAACAAGAAACCAAGCCAAGGAATCGCTTTCCTTGTAGAACAAGGCATCCTCCCCTCTCCACCACCAGCAACCGAACTAGCCGAGTTTTTGCTCCAAAACCCAGCTCTCAGCAAAGCCAAAATTGGCGACTACGTTGGGGATCGAAAGAACGCAAAAGTGCTAGAAGCTTTTGTGAAGTAAGTTGCTCACACAAGGAGTTAATTCGTAAAAACTGTGTTTTGTACTACGAGTCACATGTGCTACACCTGAATTTACAGTGAATATTGAAATACAATTTATTATCATACGTCTAACTCACGCTAATGTATGGGAGTCAATGGGGAAGCCTTGCAGCTGTACGCAGTTTATAAAAAGCCGTATTTTTTACTGCAAGTCACGTGAGAATCCGTATCAGTACTGCGAGTCACGCGAGAATCCGTATCAGGTACTACAAGTCACGCGAGAATCCGTATCAGGTACTACAAGTCACGTGCGCTGTGTCTGAACGTGCAATGAAATCGAAGGTTCGTATGATAAAATCATTATCACCATAGTACCAAGCTATACCGGGAAAAATATCACTCGTTTGTTGCCGTTGGCATTGTTACTCGTGCTGCGCACTCGTAACAATACAGACGGCAACAAACTCGTGATATTTTCCGGTATAGCTTGGTACTACGGTGATAATTATATATTATCGTACATCTAACTAACATGGGAGTCACTGGGGAATTCTTGCAGGTACAAGCAGTTTATAAAATCCCGTATATTTACCAGTGAGAATTTATATCAGGTTACTACAAGTCACACGCGGTATGTCTAAACATGCAGTGAAATTGAAGGTTCGTATGAGGAAACCATTATCATGATAGTACGAAAAAAACATTACTCGTTTGTTGCCGTTGGCATTGTTACTCATGCTGCACACTTGTAACAATACAGACGGCAACAAACTCATGATATTTTCCGGTATAGCTTTGTACTATGGTGATAATTATATAAAAATTTGGAAAACTATTTTTGTGTGAACAGAGCCGGCAAACTAGGGTCAAAGTTCAGTGCAAACAAATAATTATCCAATGATATTCTCATATTGCACTACGGGATAGTATGTGGTATTCATGAAAGACAAGTAGTCTAAGGTTAAAGTGCATAACTGTCAGCGAACAAACAATTATCATCTAATGTCACCTGCTATAACATTACCATCTACCGTAGATTGGGAAATTTTCACGTTAAGAATAAAATTCACGTTAAAAAATTCACGTAAAAAAATTTCCTGATGTTAAATCATTCGCGGTTCGTTTGATTCGAGAATTTTTTTTGACGGTTACAATATGGACGAGCGCCTGGAGCGTTCCTAGCATTTAGTCTACTACAAGGTATCGGGACAGCCAGGTGTCGCTGGCTGTAACACTGTGGCTGTCAGTAGTAGTCGTTGATCGGACATTTACCTTGGGAGGCGTGGATGTGTGTGCATGCTTATTCATTGATGATTGCTGCGTAGATGTTTATTCGCGTGTTAAACTTTCGCGGTTGGTCTCAACCATGAAATTATTTTAACAGCAAAATTTTCCCAATCTACAGTACATATTTTGTATTCATGAAAAACTAGATGACTTTGTTTCACTCATATAATTATGAAAGGTGATTTAGGACATTAATTAGCTAGGGTCAAAGTTCAATACTACCTCAGCAAGCAGTTATCCAGTGACATTCTCATATTACACTATGGGATATTTTATGTGGTATTCATGAAAGGCTAGATGATATTTTCCACTTTGTTATGATACTCATAAGGTGATTTAGGGCATTCATTAGCTAGGGTCAAAGTTCAATGCTACCTCAGCAAGCAAACAGTTATCCAGTGCCATTCTCATATTACACTATGGGATATTTCATGTGGTATTCATGAAAGGCTAGATGATATTTTCCACTTTGTTATGATACTCACTAGTATAAGGTGATTTAGGGCATTCATTAGCTAGGGTCAAAGTTCAATGCTACCTCAGCAAGCAAGCAGTTATCCAGTGCCATTCTCATATTACACTATGGGATATTTCATGTGGTATTCATGAAAGGCTAGATGATATTTTCCACTTTGTTGTGTACTCACTAGTATAAGGTGATTTAGGGCATTCATTAGCTAGGGTCAAAGTTCAATGCTACCTCAGCAAGCAAGCAGTTATCCAGTGCCATTCTCATATTACACTATGGGATATTTCATGTGGTATTCATGAAAGGCTAGATGATATTTTCCACTTTGTTGTGTACTCACTAGTATAAGGTGATTTAGGGCATTCATTAGCTAGGGTCAAAGTTCAATGCTACCTCAGCAAGCAAGCAGTTATCCAGTGCCATCTCATATTACAAAGACTTAAAAAACATTAAAAATGTAAAAAGATGTAGGGATGGCATGCCAAAAAGTATGCAAACAAGGTAGGGATAATGCATGAAAGCAAAGGTCAACATATTGGCAAAGCCCCATCCCTACATCTTTTTCACACTGCAGTTAGACAGTGCATGGGGGTCTTCCTAAAACGTACCACAAGTACACCCCAACCTTTCATGGCTGTAGCCTCGTTCTCAGGCCACTTCCTACCTCCTCCCACATGGCCTGGGAACGAGGCTACAAGTTTCTCGTTCTCAGACCACTTCCTAGCTCCTCCCACATGGACTGGGAACGAGGCTACAAGTTCACCAACCTTTCTGCTGTAGCCTCGTTCTCAGGCCACTTCCTACCTCCTCCCACATGGCCTGGGAACGAGGCTAGTATGATCCAGCATTATGTCTTGTAGCCGTCGTAGGTACCTATCAGATAGCTACTAAGTAGCTTTACTGCCATCATACTACTTGTAGTGACAGTGGCACCCTTTCTGATACAACCTAGACACTGAGCTTGAGTGGGCTGCAGACTAGTCATAGTAATCAGTGTGTAAACTCAAGTACTCATGCTAACTGCATGGATGGGTACAGATTCAGCTCTCAAGCATGCTGTCTAACTGCAGTGTGAAAAAGATGTAGGGATGGGGCTTTGCCAATATGTTGACCTTTGCTTTCATGCATTATCCCTACCTTGTTTGCATACTTTTTGGCATGCCATCCCTACATCTTTTTACATTTTTAATGTTTTTTAAGTCTTGTTTCTATACTTTTTTGAGGTTAATCTCAGTTACAGTTAGACCTAAGCCTAAGAATAATATTTCAAGTGTAACCACAACACCAGAACTTGAAAAGGCGTTGACAGTTTAGTAGTAGTTGTAATAATAATGTGTAATATAGCCAGCTAGAACCTGATGAAGGGCCAACCGCTCTCCCTACCAAACTGTGTGAAACCAATTTCATGTTCAGTTGTCAGCACAGAAAACTATCATACTGACAACTGACCATCCTAGCTTTACAGTTCACTAAAGCTGTGAGTAGGCTATTTTTAGTGTAGCTACAAGTAGGTAGCGCCTTACCTACGTGGTGTTCATAAGCCTTGCCCAAAGCCGTGTGGGGAAAAGACCGTGCCAGCCATGCGTACTGCCCGCTGGCCATTTCGCCTGTGTACTAGTCTCGCTTCCAGACCAATGACTGTAGTCTTTGCCTTGGTCTGGGAACGAGACTTCGTGTGCGCATGCGTACAAAATTATAAAATGGCGTCCTAAGCAACGGACAGCAACCTCAGAGTGTTGTGAATGGCTTTTGTTGACCGGGGTGAATTTGAAGCTATGAAGACGCTGAGTGGTTGGGAAGCTGCGCGCTGTGATGAGCATCCGTTTCGTACTAAAATCAAGGTGAGTGCTTGAACCGTTTTTAAGTTATCGTTGTTTGAACAAAAGTCGTAACGAAGAAAGAAGACGAAAAATAGCACTTTTGCTATCGCATACTTTTGTGTTTAGCTATCTTCCGCGTGGCTTTTGGTCACTTGTATGAGTCTTGCTGATCACAAAGGCACTCAAAGAGGAAGGCTGGGCGCTTAAATAAGCTTTTAGCGTGTTTGTGGTGAAGTTATACAGCTTTTGCTTAAGTATTGCATATATTGCGCGTCGGCGCCATCCCTACATAGAGAGTCTACCGACTCTCTGACTATGGGATATTTCATGTGGTATTCATGAAAGGCTAGATGATATTTTCCACTTTGTTATGATACTCATAAGGTGATTTAGGGCATTAATTAGCTAGGGTCAAAGTTCAATGCTACCTCAGCAAGCAAGCAGTTATCCAGTGCCATTCTCATGTTACACTATGGGATATTTCATGTGGTATTCATGAAAGGCTAGATGATATTTTCCACTTTGTTATGATACTCACTAGTATAAGGTGATTTAGGGCATTCATTAGCTAGGGTCAAAGTTCAATGCTACCTCAGCAAGCAAACAGTTATCCAGTGCCATTCTCATATTACACTATGGGATATTTCATGTGGTATTCATGAAAGGCTAGATGATATTTTCCACTTTGTTATGATACTCACTAGTATAAGGTGATTTAGGGCATTAATTAGCTAGGGTCAAAGTTCAATGCTACCTCCAGTGCTCACGATAACATCTCAAAGTTGCTCTGACATAATGTCAGAACATCATTAAGTTTGATCAGACAAGTACCAGTCATGCCCGGACAATCCGACATATGAAAGAAATGCAGTTCACATGCTTACCGGGCCCTTCTCACAGCCTAGGAAAACCAATGAGCTCTTTGTCACCTAATAAGTAATCATCACAAAAGTTAATGTATTTGCAGAAATTACACGACATAATGAATCAGAGGTTATAAACATTGAACAGTGAGTGACAGTGTCTGATAAAAGTTACAGTTTAACAGAGGAACCATCTTGGTGAAAGCTAGGTTGTGCTTACTGCGGCATTCAGGTAAGCAATGTCGAACTTTCGCTTCACCTTCAGCACAGCGTCACCATCAAGATTGTAGCTATCGGCGCGTATTCAGTGACATCACTGGAGCTCTGCTTCTTCGAAAGAAGCATTGCCCGCTTGTGCATGTCGGTAGCAGCATGATCTTTGTAGCTGGACGCTCGCAGGTTCTTCGAACCAACTACAACGCAGGGTTGTAGTTGCGCATGCCTCGCAGCTTCTCGTTGAGCACTTCAGCGTCGCCACGTAGTCGCGATCAGCCTTCTCGTATTTAAGCCATGCAGACGTACTCATCTCTCTGTCGCTCTCTGTGATCCACTTCTGAACCGTTTTTACCGATACCCCTCGCTTCTTCGCCGGTGGAACCTTGTCAGAGCAAGCTGCACGCTTTTGTCCAGACATTTTGTCCGCACGCTTACGAGATTGATCGGTCACGTGGCATAATTACCCGGAAATTGTCCGATGACCGGACATTATCACGAGCACTGACCTCAGCAAGCAAACAGTTATCCATTGACATTCTCATATTACACTATGGGATATTTCATGTGGTATTCATGAAAGGCTAGATGATATTTTCCACTTTGTTATGATACTCACTAGTATAAGGTGATTTAGGGCATTCATTAGCTAGGGTCAAAGTTCAATGCTACCTCAGCAAGCAAGCAGTTATCCAGTGCCATTCTCATACTACACTATGGGATATTTCATGTGGTATTCATGAAAGGCTAGATGATATTTTCCACTTTGTTGTGTACTCACTAGTATAAGGTGATTTAGGGCATTCATTAGCTAGGGTCAAAGTTCAATGCTACCTCAGCAAGCAAGCAGTTATCCAGTGCCATTCTCATATTACACTATGGGATATTTCATGTGGTATTCATGAAAGGCTAGATGATATTTTCCACTTTGTTGTGTACTCACTAGTATAAGGTGATTTAGGGCATTCATTAGCTAGGGTCAAAGTTCAATGCTACCTCAGCAAGCAAGCAGTTATCCAGTGCCATTCTCATATTACACTATGGGATATTTCATGTGGTATTCATGAAAGGCTAGATGATATTTTCCACTTTGTTATGATACTCATATTAGGGCATTCATTAGCTAGGGTCAAAGTTCAATGCTACCTCAGCAAGCAAACCATTATTGTCTCAAGTCATACAGTTCAAGAGATATCCCATATTACAATCACTGGAATGTTACCTTCAGCAAACAAGCAATTCTCTTGTGGTTATTTTGTCGTTGTCAGGTGTAACAAGAACATAATGAGGTAATCCCATCTTATTGGCAGCCCTGTATGTACACACATATATAATGTTTCATTTTGCCCCGGCCGGAGATCCCGCATGATCTTGATTGTAGCGTGTCTACCCAGGCTCCACCTACCACTTACAAGAAGATTGTAAGAGGGACTTATTGTTACCAACAAAACCCTCCACAGTCCTCCAAAGCTGCCACTTTGAGCTGTGGTACTTTGTGTTGTTCTTCCCCTACAATCTCCTCCTTCTCTTCACTTTCTCCCCCTCACCCCTCCCTTCACAGGAAGTCTTCCCTACGAGGGTTACCACTGGTGGAGGCCCTCCGACAGTTTCTGGAGTCATTCCGTCTCCCTGGAGAGTCCCCCATTGTGGAGAGGATCCTTGGCAGTTTCTCACAACACTGGCTGGTCAGTACGCTCCAATATACTCCAATTAACACCAGTACACTCCAGTATACTATAGTATACTCTTGTTTACTCTTGTATACTATAGTATACTCCAGTATACTCCAATGTACTACAATATACTCCAGTATACTCCAATGTACTACAATATACTCCAGTATACTCCAATGTACTACAATATACTCCAGTATACTCCAATGTACTACAATATACTCCAGTATCAGAGAGTCGGTAGACTCTCTATGTAGGGATGGCGCCGACGCGCAATATATGCAATACTTAAGCAAAAGCCGTATAACTTCACCACAAACACGCTAAAAGCTTATTTAAGCACCCAGGCTTCCTCTTTGAGTGCCTTTGTGATCAGCAAGACTCATACAAGTGGCCAAAAGCCACGCGGAAGACAGCTAAACACAAAAGTGTGCGCTAGCAAAAGTGCCATTTTTCTTATTCTTCTTTCTTTGTTCCGACCACTTTGTAAATTACGATAACTCGAAAACGGCTCAAGTACTCACCTTGATTTTAGCACGAAATGGATGCTCATCACAGCGCTCAGCTTCCCAACCACTCAGCGTCTTCATAGCTTCAAGTTCACCCTGGTCAACAAAAGCCATTCACAACACTCTGAGGCTGCTGTCTGTTGCTTAGGACGCCATTTTATAATTTTGTACGCATGCGCATACGAAGTCTCGTTCCCAGACCAAAGAGCACGGTCATTGGTCTGGAAGCAAGACTAGCACACAGGCGAAATGGCCAGCGGGCAGTACGCATGGCTAGCACGGACTTTTCCCCCCGCGGCATTGGGCAAGGCTTATGAACACCACGTAGGTAAGGCGCTACCTACTTGTAGCTACACTAAAAATAGCCGCTAGGATGGTCAGTTGTCAGTATGATAGTTTTCTGTGCTGCAGCTGGTCAGTCGTCATGACAACTGAATCATGAAATTGGTTTCACAAAGTTTGGTAGGGAGAGCGGTTGGCCCTTCATCAGGTTCTAGCTGGCTATATTACACATTATTATTACATGCCTGGAACTACTACTAAACTGTCAACGCCGTTTCAAGTTCTGGTGTTGTGGTTACACTTGAAATATTCTTCTTAGGCTTAGGTCTAACTGTAACTGAGATTAACATCAAAAAAGTACAGAAACAAGACTTAAAAAACATTAAAAATGTAAAAAGATGTAGGGATGGCATGCCAAAAAGTATGCAAACAAGTATAGGTTATTGCACTATGACGAGGCTCTACGCTGTTTTAGAAACCTGAGGGATGTTACATAATCAACGAGGGCGAAGCCCGAGGTGATTATGTAACATCGCGAAGGTTTCTATAAACAACGTAGAGCCGAGGCATAGTGCAATAACCGACTTAGACTATGGGCGCGAGACTGTGGGCGCGAATTTGTAGTATGATTCATTCGATATACTACGGTTCATACCATAGTGCGTGGGCGGATTATGTAAGCGGTTTCTGTTTCCGGTATTGCATTTTTGAATTTTTGAATCGACGTAGCTGGTGTTGCTGTGCGTTGCTGCTGCTTTTTGACTGGAAAAGGATGAATTTGAGTACGCTTAGGCCACTAAAGGATCCCCGAAACAGCTCTACAGTCGAGGCAGAGTCGGATCGATGACGAAAGGCCTTTCGCCCGCGTCGACTTGAAACCAAGATGCTGCTGGTGCTCGGCCATGATGCCGATGGGCAGCTAGCTTGCTACCTAGCCGCTCTCGGAAGCTGGCGACCATGAAACAATGGTCCGAGCTGGCAGTAGAACGCCTAGCATCCCAGTTCCGCTGGGAGTGGCGGCAACGACTCGTCGAATACAAACTGGTCCTAGCGCTATCCCTGGATCAACCGCCTGGCAAGTGAAATTATCGTCGGCATCCGTCAGGATAGTGGCTAGCTGATGGGAAGCTGTCCAACTGTGCGTGGTTCCACACACCAAGTAAGAACTACAGCTGCACGAATAAAACTCGAGATTTGTGTGACACTTTGGCTGTTGTGCTAGTGCTCAGTACAGTACGAGCGCTCTATACAGTGCTGGCAGTAGCTCTCCTGGTGAGGCCAGGGGAGAATCGGCCCTTCCATTGCAAAACAACAAAAAAGTTCTTAGGTTTCTAAACAGCATTTTAATGACCTTAGGTTTCTAAACAGCATTTAATGACCTGCTCGGGAGTAATTGCTTGATTTTAAATACCTAATTAACTTCAAAAGATCAAAGCATATTATGCATACCATAGTCTAAGGTAGGGATAATGCATGAAAGCAAAGGTCAACATATTGGCAAAGCCCCATCCCTACATCTTTTTCACACTGCAGTTAGACAGCGTGCTTGAGAGCTGAATCTGTACCCATCCATGCAGTTAGCATGAGTACCTGAGTTTACACACTGATTACTATGACTAGTCTGCAGCCCACTCAAGCTCAGTGTCTAGGTTGTATCAGAAAGGGTGCCACTGTCACTACAAGTAGTATGATGGCAGTAAAGCTACTTAGTAGCTATCTGATAGGTACCTATGACAGCTACGAGACATAATGCTGGATCATACTAGCCTCGTTCCCAGTCCATGTGGGAGGAGCTAGGAAGTGGCCTGAGAACAAGGCTATAGCCATGAAGAGTTGGGGTGTACTTGTGGTACGTTTTAGGAAGACCCCCATGCACTGTCTAACTGCAGTGTGAAAAAGATGTAGGGATGGGGCTTTGCCAATATGTTGACCTTTGCTTTCATGCATTATCCCTACCTTGTTTGCATACTTTTTGGCATGCCATCCCTACATCTTTTTACATTTTTAATGTTTTTTAAGTCTTGTTTCTGTCCTTGTACTCCAATGTACTACAATATACTCCAGTATACTCCAATGTACTACAATATACTCCAGTATACTCCAATGTACTACAATATACTCCAGTATACTCCAATGTACTACAATATACTCCAGTATACTCCAATGTACTACAATATACTCCAGTATACTCCAATGTACTACAATATACTCCAGTATACTCCAATGTACTACAATATACTCCAGTATACTCCAATGTACTACAATATACTCCAGTATACTCCAATGTACTACAATATACTCCAGTATACTTCAGTACACTTCTGTATACTCCAATATACACCAGTATACTCCAGTACACTCCAGTATACTCTATTATACTTAATGTGCCCTTGTATACTCCAGTACACTCCAGTACACTCCAATATACATGTACTCCAGTACACTCCAGTATAGTATAGTATACTCCAGTATACTTAATGTGCCCTTGTATACTCCAACATACTCTACTATGCTCCACACACACACACACACACACACACACACAGGAATGTAATCTTGACAATTTGGGCAGTGTATTTGCCAATGCTGATGCAGTACACGTCCTAACCTACGCCATTCTGATGTTGAACACTGACCTTCACAACAACCAGATCAAGAAGAAGATGACCCTCGAGGTTTGTGCTAGCATTAGTGTTAATATCAGCATTAGTGTCAGCATTAACATTAGTGTAGTGTTAATGTTAGTATAAGGCCAAACCAGTTTAATTTCCTGTTTCTCATCGAATAAGTTGTCTGAATTCAATGCGGGCGGGTGGGTTAAAATACAAACACGGTGTTAACCCTCTGAACGCAGTGACCATATATATATGGTCACATTAAACTTCCTGTCGCCGTGGCAACCATGTATATATGCTCACAATAAGTTCGTGTGCTTTCCGTGCAAAGCAACGAAGCTTAACGACATTTAAGGGTAGGCCCCTCCATGATAACTGCTAATGAGGCTAGGCCACACCTTTTGACTGACATCATCGTCTGGAAAGACAGGAAGAGGCGATACTTATTTGTGGGTGATCATCAATGAGCTGAGGGCTGCCAAACACGAAGCTTTTTCTGGAGAAAGCATTCTCCATATTTTACTTCAGGTAGGAGTAATAGCTTCAAATAACTGATTTTGTGTGGGTATCAAGTGAAAAATCGGCATCATTTCCAACCGCTTGAAGCTACAATGGCTTCAAACAAGTAGAAATAGCTTACTAGGCACTTACCAGCCATTTAGATAAACTAGTCCAGCCTCTCTACACCCTATCTACACAAATCAAGTGTTAATGTCAGCATTTACTAGCATTAGTGTTAATGTAGTGTTAATCTCAGTATGAGACTACAGTTGGAAGTCATTCTGTAACCTGATTGGTCAATTTCTAGTCCTGTAACTCACCTAGACACTAGGTATACTTAATAATTAGAACGTGAGAACATGAACTGGCAACTTTTAACACTAGCCACCGGTAAGTTTATTATGTCATGAGAGGCTCGGGAAGAAGAGAAGAAGGGAGGTAGGAGGGAGGGAAGAGAACATAGAGAGGGAAGAAGAGAAGAAGGGAGGTAGGAGGTGAGGGAAGAGGACATAGAGAGGGAGGAAGGAAGGAGGGAGGGTGATGGTGAAGTTAGGACGGAAGAAAAGGAGGAGGTAGGAGGAGGGAGGAGGAGGAAGGAGTTAAGGAGGGTGGGGAGTGAGGGAAGGTGGGAAGAAGAAAGAAGGGAAAAAGGGAAAAGAGAGGGAGGGAGAAAGCCCAAGATAGCTGTACAACTGAGGCTAGTCATATCCTACCCTCTTACTCTGCCCTTGTCTTGTACAACTGAGGCTAATCATACCCTACCCTCTTACTCTGCCCTTGTCTTGTACAACTGAGGCTAATCATATCCTACCCTCTTACTCTGCCCTTGTCTTGTACAACTGAGGCTAATCATATCCTACCCTCTTACTCTGCCCTTGTCTTGTACAACTGAGGCTAATCGTATCCTACCCTCTTACTCTGCCCTTGTCTTGTACAACTGAGGCTAATCATATCCTACCCTCTTACTCTGCCCTTGTCTTGTACAACTGAGGCTAATCATATCCTACCCTCTTACTCTGCCCTTGTCTTGTACAACTGAGGCTAATCGTATCCTACCCTCTTACTCTGCCCTTGTCTTGTACAACTGAGGCTAATCGTATCCTACCCTCTTACTCTGCCCTTGTCTTGTACAACTGAGGCTAATCGTATCCTACCCTCTTACTCTGCCCTTGTCTTGTACAACTGAGGCTAATCGTATCCTACCCTCTTACTCTGCCCTTGTCTTGTACAACTGAGGCTAATCATATCCTACCCTCTTACTCTGCCCTTGTCTTGTACAACTGAGGCTAATCGTATCCTACCCTCTTACTCTGCCCTTGTCTTGTACAACTGAGGCTAATCGTATCCTACCCTCTTACTCTGCCCTTGTCTTGTACAACTGAGGCTAATCGTATCCTACCCTCTTACTCTGCCCTTGTCTTGTACAACTGAGGCTAATCGTATCCTACCCTCTTACTCTGCCCTTGTCTTGTACAACTGAGGCTAATCATATCCTACCCTCTTACTCTGCCCTTGTCTTGTACAACTGAGGCTAATCATATCCTACCCTCTTACTCTACCCTTGTCTTGTACAACTGAGGCTAATCGTATCCTACCCTCTTACTCTGCCCTTGTCTTGTACAACTGAGGCTAATCATATCCTACCCTCTTACTCTGCCCTTGTCTTGTACAACTGAGGCTAATCGTATCCTACCCTCTTACTCTGCCCTTGTCTTGTACAACTGAGGCTAATCATACCCTACCCTCTTACTCTACCCTTGTCTTGTACAACTGAGGCTAATCATATCCTACCCTCTTACTCTGCCCTTGTCTTGTACAACTGAGGCTAATCGTATCCTACCCTCTTACTCTGCCCTTGTCTTGTACAACTGAGGCTAATCATACCCTACCCTCTTACTCTACCCTTGTCTTGTACAACTGAGGCTAATCGTATCCTACCCTCTTACTCTGCCCTTGTCTTGTACAACTGAGGCTAGTCATATCCTACCCTCTTACTCTGCCCTTGTCTTGTACAACTGAGGCTAATCGTATCCTACCCTCTTACTCTGCCCTTGTCTTGTACAACTGAGGCTAATCGTATCCTACCCTCTTACTCTGCCCTTGTCTTGTACAACTGAGGCTAATCATATCCTACCCTCTTACTCTGCCCTTGTCTTGTACAACTGAGGCTAATCGTACCCTACCCTCTTACTCTGCCCTTGTCTTGTACAACTGAGGCTAATCATATCCTACCCTCTTACTCTGCCCTTGTCTTGTACAACTGAGGCTAATCATATCCTACCCTCTTACTCTGCCCTTGTCTTGTACAACTGAGGCTAATCATATCCTACCCTCTTACTCTGCCCTTGTCTTGTACAACTGAGGCTAATCATATCCTACCCTCTTACTCTGCCCTTGTCTTGTACAACTGAGGCTAATCGTACCCTACCCTCTTACTCTGCCCTTGTCTTGTACAACTGAGGCTAATCATATCCTACCCTCTTACTCTGCCCTTGTCTTGTACAACTGAGGCTAATCATATCCTACCCTCTTACTCTGCCCTTGTCTTGTACAACTGAGGCTAATCATATCCTACCCTCTTACTCTACCCTTGTCTTGTACAACTGAGGCTAATCATATCCTACCCTCTTACTCTGCCCTTGTCTTGTACAACTGAGGCTAATCATATCCTACCCTCTTACTCTACCCTTGTCTTGTACAACTGAGGCTAATCGTATCCTACCCTCTTACTCTGCCCTTGTCTTGTACAACTGAGGCTAATCATATCCTACCCTCTTACTCTGCCCTTGTCTTGTACAACTGAGGCTAATCGTATCCTACCCTCTTACTCTGCCCTTGTCTTGTACAACTGAGGCTAATCATACCCTACCCTCTTACTCTACCCTTGTCTTGTACAACTGAGGCTAATCATATCCTACCCTCTTACTCTGCCCTTGTCTTGTACAACTGAGGCTAATCGTATCCTACCCTCTTACTCTGCCCTTGTCTTGTACAACTGAGGCTAATCATACCCTACCCTCTTACTCTACCCTTGTCTTGTACAACTGAGGCTAATCGTATCCTACCCTCTTACTCTGCCCTTGTCTTGTACAACTGAGGCTAGTCATATCCTACCCTCTTACTCTGCCCTTGTCTTGTACAACTGAGGCTAATCGTATCCTACCCTCTTACTCTGCCCTTGTCTTGTACAACTGAGGCTAATCGTATCCTACCCTCTTACTCTGCCCTTGTCTTGTACAACTGAGGCTAATCATATCCTACCCTCTTACTCTGCCCTTGTCTTGTACAACTGAGGCTAATCGTACCCTACCCTCTTACTCTGCCCTTGTCTTGTACAACTGAGGCTAATCATATCCTACCCTCTTACTCTGCCCTTGTCTTGTACAACTGAGGCTAATCATATCCTACCCTCTTACTCTGCCCTTGTCTTGTACAACTGAGGCTAATCATATCCTACCCTCTTACTCTGCCCTTGTCTTGTACAACTGAGGCTAATCATATCCTACCCTCTTACTCTGCCCTTGTCTTGTACAACTGAGGCTAATCGTACCCTACCCTCTTACTCTGCCCTTGTCTTGTACAACTGAGGCTAATCATATCCTACCCTCTTACTCTGCCCTTGTCTTGTACAACTGAGGCTAATCATATCCTACCCTCTTACTCTGCCCTTGTCTTGTACAACTGAGGCTAATCATATCCTACCCTCTTACTCTACCCTTGTCTTGTACAACTGAGGCTAATCATATCCTACCCTCTTACTCTACCCTTGTCTTGTACAACTGAGGCTAATCGTACCCTACCCTCTTACTCTGCCCTTGTCTTGTACAACTGAGGCTAATCGTACCCTACCCTCTTACTCTGCCCTTGTCTTGTACAACTGAGGCTAATCATATCCTACCCTCTTACTCTGCCCTTGTCTTGTACAACTGAGGCTAATCATATCCTACCCTCTTACTCTACCCTTGTCTTGTACAACTGAGGCTAATCGTACCCTACCCTCTTACTCTGCCCTTGTCTTGTACAACTGAGGCTAATCATATCCTACCCTCTTACTCTGCCCTTGTCTTGTACAACTGAGGCTAATCATATCCTACCCTCTTACTCTGCCCTTGTCTTGTACAACTGAGGCTAATCATATCCTACCCTCTTACTCTGCCCTTGTCTTGTACAACTGAGGCTAATCGTATCCTACCCTCTTACTCTGCCCTTGTCTTGTACAACTGAGGCTAATCATATCCTACCCTCTTACTCTACCCTTGTCTTGTACAACTGAGGCTAATCATACCCTACCCTCTTACTCTGCCCTTGTCTTGTACAACTGAGGCTAATCGTACCCTACCCTCTTACTCTGCCCTTGTCTTGTACAACTGAGGCTAATCGTACCCTACCCTCTTACTCTGCCCTTGTCTTGTACAACTGAGGCTAATCATATCCTACCCTCTTACTCTACCCTTGTCTTGTACAACTGAGGCTAGTCATATCCTACCCTCTTACTCTACCCTTGTCTTGTACAACTGAGGCTAATCATATCCTACCCTCTTACTCTGCCCTTGTCTTGTACAACTGAGGCTAATCATATCCTACCCTCTTACTCTGCCCTTGTCTTGTACAACTGAGGCTAATCATATCCTACCCTCTTACTCTGCCCTTGTCTTGTACAACTGAGGCTAATCATATCCTACCCTCTTACTCTGCCCTTGTCTTGTACAACTGAGGCTAATCGTATCCTACCCTCTTACTCTGCCCTTGTCTTGTACAACTGAGGCTAGTCATATCCTACCCTCTTACTCTGCCCTTGTCTTGTACAACTGAGGCTAATCATATCCTACCCTCTTACTCTACCCTTGTCTTGTACAACTGAGGCTAATCGTATCCTACCCTCTTACTCTACCCTTGTCTTGTACAACTGAGGCTAATCATATCCTACCCTCTTACTCTGCCCTTGTCTTGTACAACTGAGGCTAATCGTATCCTACCCTCTTACTCTGCCCTTGTCTTGTACAACTGAGGCTAATCGTATCCTACCCTCTTACTCTGCCCTTGTCTTGTACAACTGAGGCTAATCGTATCCTACCCTCTTACTCTGCCCTTGTCTTGTACAACTGAGGCTAATCGTATCCTACCCTCTTACTCTGCCCTTGTCTTGTACAACTGAGGCTAATCATATCCTACCCTCTTACTCTGCCCTTGTCTTGTACAACTGAGGCTAATCGTATCCTACCCTCTTACTCTGCCCTTGTCTTGTACAACTGAGGCTAATCGTATCCTACCCTCTTACTCTGCCCTTGTCTTGTACAACTGAGGCTAATCGTATCCTACCCTCTTACTCTGCCCTTGTCTTGTACAACTGAGGCTAATCGTATCCTACCCTCTTACTCTGCCCTTGTCTTGTACAACTGAGGCTAATCATATCCTACCCTCTTACTCTGCCCTTGTCTTGTACAACTGAGGCTAATCGTATCCTACCCTCTTACTCTGCCCTTGTCTTGTACAACTGAGGCTAATCGTATCCTACCCTCTTACTCTGCCCTTGTCTTGTACAACTGAGGCTAATCATATCCTACCCTCTTACTCTGCCCTTGTCTTGTACAACTGAGGCTAATCGTATCCTACCCTCTTACTCTGCCCTTGTCTTGTACAACTGAGGCTAATCATATCCTACCCTCTTACTCTGCCCTTGTCTTGTACAACTGAGGCTAATCGTATCCTACCCTCTTACTCTGCCCTTGTCTTGTACAACTGAGGCTAATCATATCCTACCCTCTTACTCTGCCCTTGTCTTGTACAACTGAGGCTAATCATATCCTACCCTCTTACTCTACCCTTGTCTTGTACAACTGAGGCTAATCGTATCCTACCCTCTTACTCTACCCTTGTCTTGTACAACTGAGGCTAATCATATCCTACCCTCTTACTCTGCCCTTGTCTTGTACAACTGAGGCTAATCGTATCCTACCCTCTTACTCTGCCCTTGTCTTGTACAACTGAGGCTAATCGTATCCTACCCTCTTACTCTGCCCTTGTCTTGTACAACTGAGGCTAATCATATCCTACCCTCTTACTCTACCCTTGTCTTGTACAACTGAGGCTAATCGTATCCTACCCTCTTACTCTGCCCTTGTCTTGTACAACTGAGGCTAATCATATCCTACCCTCTTACTCTGCCCTTGTCTTGTACAACTGAGGCTAATCGTATCCTACCCTCTTACTCTGCCCTTGTCTTGTACAACTGAGGCTAATCATATCCTACCCTCTTACTCTGCCCTTGTCTTGTACAACTGAGGCTAATCGTATCCTACCCTCTTACTCTACCCTTGTCTTGTACAACTGAGGCTAATCGTATCCTACCCTCTTACTCTGCCCTTGTCTTGTACAACTGAGGCTAATCATATCCTACCCTCTTACTCTACCCTTGTCTTGTACAACTGAGGCTAATCGTATCCTACCCTCTTACTCTGCCCTTGTCTTGTACAACTGAGGCTAATCATATCCTACCCTCTTACTCTGCCCTTGTCTTGTACAACTGAGGCTAATCATACCCTACCCTCTTACTCTACCCTTGTCTTGTACAACTGAGGCTAATCATATCCTACCCTCTTACTCTGCCCTTGTCTTGTACAACTGAGGCTAATCGTATCCTACCCTCTTACTCTGCCCTTGTCTTGTTCTGCAGGAGCTGATACGCAACCAGCGCAAGACGAACAACGGTGAGGACTTCCCAGCAGAGTTCCTGACTGAGATTTATCACAGAATCAGGTGAGACGCTGCGGGTCGTTGCTTGTCAAACGGTCGTCCATACTACACCAACTCACACGGGGAAATTGTGGCATATTGTGATAAATGGTCCATTTAAGTACCAGCTCATTGACTGCACTTGGCTGCTGTTAGATTACATATGCAATGATTATTCTTAGCGTTCTCACGTCCCTACCTCCCTCTCTTCTTTCTATATTTCACACTCCCTTTTACCCTCCCTCCCTTTCTGCCATCTTCCTTCTCCCTCTCTCTCTTCCTCCCTCCCTCCCTCCCTCCCTTCCTCCCTCCCTCCCTCCCTTCCTTCCCCCTCCCTCCCTCCCTCCCTCCCCTCTCCCTCCCTCCCTCCCTCCCTCCCTCCCTCCCTCCCCTCTCTCTCCCTCCCTCCCTCCCTCCCTCCCCTCTCTCTCCCTCCCTCCCTTCCTCCCTCCCTCCCCTCTCTCTCCCTCCCTCCCCTCTCTCTCCTTCCCTCCCTCTCTCTCTCCCTCCCTCCCTCCCTCCCTCCCTCCCTCCCTCCCTCCCTCCCTCCCTCCCAGGGATGATGAAATCATCATGCCAGAAGAACACACTGGTGTCGTGAGAGAGAACTACATGTGGAAGGTGAGAGATGGAGACAAAGTTGTACCCTTGTATTGCCATGGAAACCAACTGCCATAGAAACAGTTGCCAAGGAAACCGACTGCAGCACCAACAGCTTGCTGTATTGGTATTATTCACAGCTGAGTAACGATATTCACAGCTGAGTAATGATATTCACAGCCCAGTAACAGTGTTCATGGCTGACTTCCTAACCCACAATCACTAGGTTTGTGGAGTCGTTTATAAGAACAGCTGCCAACTGTCAGAGTAGTTTCTTGTGGGTGTAGTCATGATGGACTACATTGGTGGTAGGACTAACCACCTTCAAAATTTTTGGAAGGCTCATTTGAGCCTACATATCTAACGTCAGTAACATTCAACACACACTGCAGTGTACTGTGTACCATTTCAAATAGGGCCCTCCTTCTGTTATATACTAGAGTACATGCAGACCATTGTGGAGTGAGCCTTGACTTGCTACACTTGCAGTTACTAATTGACACAGCCACCTGTTATATTTGTTGACCTGTCAGAAAAATTGCAATAGGTACATGCACCTTTAGGCCAGTTTCTATAGTAACCCTCTGTCAAAGGTGCTACTGTCAAAGGTCAGAATGAAGGGAAAATAGAACCCAGAGTTGATATTGGAGAAGTGAATCCTTCCCCAGGAGTAGCCTTGGGCAATCCCTCTCTCCCTCCCTCTCCCTCCCTCCCTCCCTCTCTCCTCGCTTCCCTCCTCTAGAAAATGCAAAGGCTGTTGAATGAGAGGAAGAGTATTCAACAAGAGTATGATAACCTGGAGGGGGAGTTCATGTTGGTGTCTTCATGAAACAAGAACCCAGGGTGTGGTTCATATTGGAGAAGTGAATTCTTCCCTGGGAGTAGCCTTGGACAATCCCTCCCTCCCTCCCTCCCTCCCTCCCTCCCTCTAGAAAATGCAAAGGCTGTTGAATGAGAGGAAGAGTATTCAGCAAGAGTATGATAACCTGGAGGGGGAGTTCATGTTGGTGTCTTCATGAAACAAGAACCCAGGGTGTGGTTCATATTGGAGAAGTGAACTCTTCCCCTGGAGTAGCCTTAGGCAATCCCTCCCTTCCTCTCTCCTAGGCAATCTGCAATGTGATCCTAAAGCCTAGCTAATCAGTTATATTACCCATGACCAAATAAGGGAGTAAATTAAGTTTGGAAAAATGTTTTAACTTTGTGTACACATAGAGTGTACCTGTGACCCCATTAGCTTAAAGCTGTAAGAAACTGTAATCTAATTAGCTTTCCCCCCTCCCTCCTCTCTCCCTCTCTCCCTTCCTCCCTCCCTCTCTCCCTCCTCATCTCACTCTCCGTCTCCCTCCCCCTCTCTCTCTCTCCGTCTCCCTCCCTCCCCCCTCCCTCCTTCCTTCCCCCCTCCCTCCTTCCTTCCCCCCTCCCTCTCTTCCTCCCTCCCTCTCTCCCTCCCCCTCTTTCTCTCTGTCTCCCTGTCTCCCTCCCTCCCTCCCTCCCCCCCTCCCTCCTTCCTTCCCCCCTCCCTTCCTCCCTGCCTTTCTCCCTCCCCCTCTTTCTCTCCATCTCCCTGTCTCCCTCCCTCCCCCCCCTTTCTCCTTCCTTCCCCCCTCCCTCTCTCCCTCCCCCTATTTCTCTCTGTCTCCCTGTTTCCCTCCCCCTCTCTCTCTCCGTCTCCCTCCCTTCCTCCCTCCCTCCCTCCCTCCTTCCCCCCAGGTTCTTCTCCATCGCAGTGCTGGTCCCGAGGGTACCTTCCTCCCAGTATCTTCCTCAGAGTTTGATCAAGATCTCTTCCTCCTGACGTGGGGACCCACCATTGCCGCCCTCTCCTACGTGTTTGATAACGCTGAGGAGAAAAGTGTTGTACAGAAGGCCATTCGGGGATTCAGGTACATCTCCTGTAACCATGACAACATGCTCAATATTTTGCCTCAGTTGAAAATAAAAATACATTTGACTTTGATGTGAACAACTTGTCCAATTTTTCAGAGGCTTGATGACAGTAGGTGCCAAAAAACAGAAGTTTTTTGACAGCCAAATATTGACAGCCAAGTATATAAGGATATATTTGATGTTTTGAGGTAAAAATAGAGGGAGGTGAAAAGGCGGCAGCAATTAAAGTTAGTGCGGTACGTATGTGAGGGTTTGTCTGATTGTCGTAGCTCAGTGGCAGAGCACTGGCTGCAGAAGCCCTGGGTTTGATTCCTGTGACTGCCGGCTTTTCACTTTACATATAGTACGGTAGTGTATACATGTAAAAGGCTGGTGGTTGTCTGATAGTGATAGCTCAGTGATAGAGCACTGGTGACTCGAGCCAGGAGCCCTGGGCTCAACCCCCGTGACTGCTGGCTATTCACTTTCCTCTATCAGTCAACCACTGTTATTATGCTGAGCATGCTTTGTGTATTTATGAAGAAAAATTCCCACCAGAGAATTAGTGGACAATAGCTATTGATACTGGACATTCATTGAGTGAAATCAATATAACAATGCATTGTATGTATATTGTGGCTTGAATTTCCACTAGGGGATTAGCGGAGGTCGTAGATGGTATGTACCTACTTACACCTGATGAACTCATCTTGCTCTTTTGTGTGTGTAAATATGCAGCTAGAATTCCCACTAGAGAATTAGTTGATAGTAGCCGCATTTGGTTTACACAAGGCTACTATACTTCATGCAACATTTGCAAGAGTAACATTCGCTGTTTTTACTAATTGTCTTGTGGGAATTTGTGGGAATTTGTGCGGAGACATAAGCATAGATAATAGAGCATAGTAGGGATTGGAAACGCGTATACGCAATGTATTGCGTGACGTCACTTCCCCCTTACAATCCGAGTTGCACCCGTTGTGCTTCATTGCTCAGTGGAAGGTGCTGTTGATAGCAGTACAGTTTCGATATAATACACCACACATGGATTTCATTGCACCAATAATAACTAAAACACTCCGACGCATGAAGCTAAGTCCTTCGCAAGTTCAAGGATCACTTTGCTTCTTGATAGGGCTGATGGAAGTATGAAAATAGACCTTTGTGTAATTTTCTAGCAGACTGTAGAGTTAGTATTGACATAATGTGAACAACAGATAATTGGCTGGGTACTAAAGAACTGTTTGGCATGCATAGATGAACACAATTGTAGTTCTTTGGCACGTGAAATTATGCATAAAAGTAGGTATGTTTTGTGTAATTTTAGTAGGAAAATAATGCAACTTGAAACTTTTTGCCTGACACACACTTGTTACGATGTCCATGAGTTGTCGTTTAAGGGAGAAGATGAAGGCCTACCGCAGATGGACTGCGGAGTGAACTCCTCCGGGATGTACCGTGCAAGTCCCTCCCATTGGGGGTGTGGTTTTCGATCGAATGCTGATGCTAGCAAACTGACAATGCCCTCACTTCCCGGATTGAACTGGAGGGATCCCATTGGTACCGCTACATAGTGTAAATGGGCTGTAAGTAGATACTGCCAGGTGAGTTCAATATGCACGAACCCCCAGCTTTGATGAACAAACCTTTTCTGGACGAACATGAATCCCTCATCTACTAGATGGACAGCTATAGTTCTTTCCTATTTATAGAGCGGTTCGCCCAGAAAAGGTTTGTTCATCAAAGCTGGGGGTTCGTGCATATTGAACTCACCTGGCAGTATCTACTTACAGCCCATTTACACTACGTAGCGGTACCAATGGGATCCCTCCAGTTCAATCCGGGAAGTGAGGGCGTTGTCAGTGCACAACGGAATTTAAAATCCAGAAAGTCTCCGCAATTTGTAGCCATTTCGACCAACACGTGTATCATGGACAGGAAAGGAGGTTTCTGGTGACTTTGAGGGATTCATGTGCACACATGAATCCCTCAAAGTCACCAGAAACCTCCTTTTCCACACATGAATCCCTCAAAGTCACCAGAAACCTCCTTTTCCTGTCCATGATACTGAAAGCGATTCCTGTAGAGTCTACTACCTGGCAGACAAACACAAAGAGTCTGTATGACTATCTCCCTGCATCCTGGTTTGTATAGACCCCTTTCTAACCATCTGGTTTCCATGGTATTATGTTATATTCAAAGTCAAGGAAATGTCGTGTGCTTGTAAGCATGTCAGCAAATAAGAATGCTCGACATTTTGTGCACAATATTTACTGTAACCCCCCTTCCAAAGACTCATTGTACAACACACCGAAAAAGAGAAACTTTAGAGCTCTAACAATTAGCTAAATAAAAGTTCTTGCCATTTTGTTTAAAGGTGGTCTCAGAGAGCATGTTTTCCATGTTGTTTGAAATCAGCAGTATACAGAGAGAACAAAAAGTGCAAAATAATGGCTAGTGAAGCAGATCCCAAACGAGTGTGCAGGAGGGGGATACGAAACTAATATGCACCAGATTTAAACAGGCCCATGGCCCTAATTTGTTGAATATTAGTTTCTCATTGTCCACCAACATGAATTTGCTGCAATTTATCACACTTCTCCTTGCATTTGCCACTGATCGTGATGATAAACAAAAAAAGATAAGTAACGCTGACAAATATATCTCGCTAGTGCACATCTTCCAAAAGAACGAAGAGGAAGGTTATCTGTTACCAACTTGAGCTCGGTAAAGAACTTGCCGATGTTTCGACTGAATGCTCCAGTCGTCATCAGGGCGCACTGATGATGACTGGAGCATTCAGTCGAAACGTCAGCAAGTTATTTTCCGAGCTCAAGTTGGTAACAGATAATCTTCCTCTTCGTTTATGCAGAAACCAACTGAGAAGCCACTGAAAGTTCCAAAAGAACGCTTGTAGAATGATGTATATTGAGTACTGATCCTCCTGCCATCATGTTTGTCAACTTCTTTCTTGAGAAACATATGGACAATTGCATAATGGTAGTACCTGCCCGAACTGTGTGCATGGAAAGCACCTGATGAGAAACAGGAATTAACAAATTGCTTCTATGATAGAAACAGGACATTGCTTATTGTGTAGAACCAACTCCCTCTTGTTTCTTGGAAGGGGCTGTGAGAGAGAGGGCGAGAGATATGTACGTACCAACAGGGGATAACTGGGCAGGAAAAAAATTATGTAATTGACCTCCGGAATTAATTAACTAGTAACGGGTACACTAAATGACTAGTTGAACTTACCGGACAGAATATATAATTCCCCATAACGCGGCAAATAATCACTCGTCGCACCCCTCACAGCCGCTTCTAGGAAATCTGGTGTCTGTATCCCTCGACACAACAAGTAAACAGACGCAAACGAATGCCTTTCAACATGAACTCACTCACGCAGTCACGGACATGGACGACCATCAGATAAAAGCCCCGCCTAATGCCGCCCGGCACCATAGATAATAGAGCACTGAAACAATTCTGGACATTCGCTCAGCTTTTAGCTGTACCACTAGCTAACCCGTGGGTCCCAGATTCACCGACCGCGGAAATTAAAATCTCTGAAACCCGAATTTCAGCCCGTTTCGGGGAAATTTGTACCCGCGAAAATTGCCAACCATACGATACCTACTTGCACCTGAAGAACTCATATTGCTCTTGTGCGTGTGTAAATATGTAGCCAGAAAATCCCACTAGAGAATTAGTTGATAGTAGCCACATACGGTTTACACAAGACTACTATACTTCATGATTTGTGCACAGGCATTCATTGTTGACACTGTCACTAGGTGTTTGCATGCAATCCTTAGATGGTATGTACCTACTT
Organism: Agelas oroides; assembly: GCA_949130485.1. Lineage (NCBI taxonomy): Eukaryota > Metazoa > Porifera > Demospongiae > Agelasida > Agelasidae > Agelas > Agelas oroides. Next base: position 18,862,208 of record OX422185.1, read on the forward strand.
GCACCTGAAGAACTCATATTGCTCTTGTGCGTGTGTAAATATGTAGCCAGAAAATCCCACTAGAGAATTAGTTGATAGTAGCCACATACGGTTTACACAAGGCTACTATACTTCATGCAACATTTGCAAGAGTAACATTTGCTGTTGACATAAACATTCTTTGCTGACGCTGTCGATAGGTGAAAGTAAGGGGTGCTAGGTGTTTGCATGCAGCCCTTCTCCCTCTTGCTCCCCTTCCCTGCCCTTGTCCTCCCTCCCTCTTGATCTCTCGTTCCTCTCTTCCTCGCTCACTCTTTTTATCATCTCTGTACAATGTATACACATGCTCAGCACTGTAGTGGTACTTTCACATACCTCCCCCTCCTTTTCTCCTCTGCCCATCTCTTCCTTCCCTCCCTCCTCCCCCCCTCCCTTCTCCCCTCCTCCTCCTCAATTCTTTCTTTCCTCCCTCCCTGCCCTCCCCCTCCCTTCTCTCCTCTCTTCCTTCCCTCCATCCCTCCCCCCTCTCCTCTCCTCTCCTCTCCTTTCCTTTCCTCTCCTCTCCTCCCCTCCCTCCCTCCCTCCCTCCCTCCCTCCCTCCCTCCCTCCCTCCCTCCCTCCCTCCCTCCCTCCCTCCCTCCCTCCCTCCCTCCCTCCCTCCCTCCCTCCTTTTCCTCCTTCCCCCCTTCCTTCTTCCCCCCTCTTTCCTTCTCCCTCCCTCCAACCCATCCCCCCTTCCTCCTCACAGTCAGTGTGCGTCAGTGGCTGCTCACTACGAGCTACGAGAAGTGTTTGATAACCTGATCATTTCCCTCTGCAAGTTCACCATCCTCCTCAACACACACGAGGTAACCATGACAACAAGCTGCTACACACACACCAAGCACATGCCCTACACATTGAAATGATTTTATATTGAGACATAGGGAACACACAATGTCACATAAGTGGGGAAATCCCTTCTAGAGTCGCTGTGGGAGTGGTGTAGCTTGTGAAGAGAGGGTTGAGAGTTCTATTCCTGTAGTAAGTGGCTTTAACAAATTTGCATTCAGATTCGATGTCCTGACAATTACATTGCTTCTTTCATTACACAAATCGTTTTTCTGGGAACTTGGTGGGTATAACGAGATTAGTGTGTTTTGGTTCATCTACTGCTTCTGTGTGCAGGCAGTCTCGAGACTGCCTGCGTGCAACTAACAAGATAATTGTCATTTGTCATTTGAGGCAGCTGTTAATGGTTAAAACAAAATTAGGATAATTTCTCAGACATAAACAATGCAGGATTCTTGAGATGCTTGACAGCACAACCCTGACAGGATAGCCTTGAGGCGCTCATATTTGTGAGCAAACAATCATCTTCAAATACACATCATACGTTTTGGAGAGGACTTCTTCAGACAATACAACACTGGAGACGTTCTTTACAAACCAGACCTTGAAATTTTTTAAACACTACCTGCCAAAAACAATAAAAATTCCTTCAAACACAGTGTTGTCAAGGAGATCGTAAAATTTTTTCACAGCACAAATTGTAAAAATCTGGAGATCTACCACAAGAATGATCAGCAGTTCTGTTAGAGCTGCTGCTGTATGTTTTGTAGACTATGTGTTGTAACACTTTGTCTAAAGAAGTGTTCCCTATGAAGTGATTTACTGCCAAAAGGAGCTTTGCTACTTGTGTTGTAATCATTGCCAGTGATTTACTGCCAAAAGGACTTGTGTTGTAACCATTGCCAGTGATTTACTGCCAAAAGGACTTGTGTTGTAACCATTGCCAGTGATTTACTGCCAAAAGGAGCTTTGCTACTTGTGTTGTAACCATTGCCAGTGATTTACTGCCAAAAGGACTTGTGTTGTAACCATTGCCAGTGATTTACTGCCAAAAGGACTTGTGTTGTAACCATTGCCAGTGATTTACTGCCAAAAGGAGCTTTGCTACTTGTGTTGTAACCATTGCCAGTGATTTACTGCCAAAAGGACTTGTGTTGTAACCATTGCCAGTGATTTACTGCCAAAAGGACTTGTGTTGTAACCATTGCCAGTGATTTACTGCCAAAAGGACTTGTGTTGTAACCATTGCCAGTGATTTACTGCCAAAAGGAGCTTTGCTACTTGTGTTGTAACCATTGCCAGTGATTTACTGCCAAAAGGAGCTTTGCTACTTGTGTTGTAACCATTGCCAGTGATTTACTGCCAAAAGGACTTGTGTTGTAACCATTGCCAGTGATTTACTGCCAAAGGGAGCTTTGCTACTTGTGTTGTAACCATTGCCAGTGATTTACTGCCAAAGGGAGCTTTGCTACTTGTGTTGTAACCATTGCCAGTGATTTACTGCCAAAAGGAGCTTTGCTACTTGTGTTGTAACCATTGCCAGTGATTTACTGCCAAAAGGACTTGTGTTGTAACCATTGCCAGTGATTTACTGCCAAAAGGAGCTTTGCTACTTGTGTTGTAACCATTGCCAGTGATTTACTGCCAAAGGGAGCTTTGCTACTTGTGTTGTAACCATTGCCAGTGATTTACTGCCAAAAGGAGCTTTGCTACTTGTGTTGTAACCATTGCCAGTGATTTACTGCCAAAAGGAGCTTTGCTACTTGTGTTGTAACCATTGCCAGTGATTTACTGCCAAAAGGACTTGTGTTGTAACCATTGCCAGTGATTTACTGCCAAAAGGAGCTTTGCTACTTGTGTTGTAACCATTGCCAGTGATTTACTGCCAAAGGGAGCTTTGCTACTTGTGTTGTAACCATTGCCAGTGATTTACTGCCAAAGGGAGCTTTGCTACTTGTGTTGTAACCATTGCCAGTGATTTACTGCCAAAAGGAGCTTTGCTACTTGTGTTGTAACCATTGCCAGTGATTTACTGCCAAAATGAGCTTTGCTACTTGTGTTGTAACCATTGCCAGTGATTTACTGCCAAAATGGGATGTTGTGACTAGAGAGTGTTCAAACACAATACTGTACATTTCACTTCCTACCCCTCCCTCCCTTTCTCTCTCTCCTTTATTTCACTCCTCACTCCCTCCCTCCCCCCCTCAGCCTCCCAGTGCAATGTTTCTCTCCATTGGTCTCAACCAAAAGGTCAGGAACAGCATCCAGACAGTCTTCACCCTGGCTCATCGTCATAGCAACATACTCCGGGAGGGATGGAAGAACCTACTAGACTGCTTACTAGCACTGTTCAAGGCAAAACTTCTACCAGAAGGACTTGTGGAGGTGTGTGTGTGTGTGTATGTGTGTGGGTGGGTTGGGAGTGTGGCTTGCAACATTTAGCATGTTGATTGATTGATTGATTGATTGATTGAATTTGATTATTTTACCAATGAGGAATAAATACATGAGCGGTCAATGCCTAAATGCACAACCCTAAACCTCAACTGGAAATAAAAATTTAAAAGTAGAGGAAAGTTAAAAGCCAGCCAGTTGCTGGAAATCGAAACCAGAGCTACCAGTGCTCACCAGCACTCACAATCCTCTCTATGTACTGTACAGGTGGTACTGAATGCCTCAGTCGCACACCTGGCAACCACTCAGTACATGTCATCAAATATGTTGCATCCCTCCACAATGATATCATATTCCATATTGTACTATACTTGGCAAATTCAGAAAGCTTAGAAATTGCTGCAGAAGGCGAAGATGGCCTCCCCAACATACACCCACATAATTATATGACCTAAAGTGCATAGGAACGGGTGACTAAAGTAAGAGTGTGTAACTCTATGAAATTTGAAACTGGTCGGAATTTACCATGAGTACTAAAAATAGTAACACGTACTGCTCATGCTGTGTAGACATTGCCCGGACTTAACACGTCCAAGTCACCCATTCTTATATGGTCTTGTATGACCTATGATACACCTTCATCTCGAGCTGTTTGTGTGACATCCTGTTTCATGAAGTAGTGATACCATTTGGTCGTACTAGTGAGGAGAGCTTTATTTATTGAAGTGAAACTGTATTCTGCCTTGGGAGGGAGATTAACTGCAAATAAACTTGCACAAAGAATTGGAAAACAACTTGACTTGCATTTGGTACATACGGTCCTAATATTGCATTATTTATGAATCTCTAAACACCTTAGCTAACAGTGTTTCTTGTTAGACGAACAGCTGGCAGAGACCCCACTTCATGCATACGGATGATTCCTGTCATTAATGGCTCCATTATTACTCACAATGCATTATTGTCCCTCCCTCCTCCCTGCCCACTCTTCCCCCTCTCCACTTCCCTCGTTCATTCCCCCCCCCCTCTCAGGTTGATGACTTTCTCCACCCCGAGGGTAAAGTGTCTCTATTTCGTGAGGAAACTCCAGTTCGGACTGACTCTTCCCTTCTCAGCTCCCTCTACTTCTACTGGGTCAGCAATGACCAATCAGGAAAGGCCCTCACCCCAAGCGAAATACGAGCACGAAAAACTGCACTCAAGTGTATTAAGGTACAATACAATGTACAATGTACCTGACGTCATTCACGTAATAAGTGTTCCCCGTTTTTCTCCGCTTTTCCGTGTATTATACTAATCGCAAGACAGAGAACAAAAGTGGGGGAGGCCTGGGAGCGAGGCTACTCAAAAAACAATGAATGAGATAAATAAGTTAACTGTGCTCACAAACAGCAGAGATTCTCGTCCTAGCTTTTTGGTCACATGTCATAACTTCATGCATGTACTTTTAGGTAAATTTACTGCTAGTTGATACACAATCTGTTGGATCAGCACTGCACTTTGCTCACGCTCTGTGCATCTGGAGGTGATGGTCCTAAATATTCCCCCATGATGATAAATCATCTCTATATATTGTGAATGTAAAGATGTGCTGATATCAACTGGCATGCTTCTGGCAGGATATTAATAGGGTTTCAGTAACAGCACAAAGTCCACTCATCAAAGTGCAGCGACCTAGCTGCCACCCACATTCCAGTATTATGAGGAAATATTATTGAGCTAGCAGTGTCTGCACTGATAATTACTACTTTGCATGTAATGCTTTTGAAAGCAGTCAAACAATTCTCACAAGTTGTAACCCATGGACTATTTCTGAGCCAGTGTTGTTTTAGGTAACTTTTAACTAAATAACTTAGTATGGCCTTTGAAAATTTTAGTTACCATATTTCTTCGATCAGACGCCATGGCTACTGTTTATTTCGCTGCTCATTTTGTGCGGCTACTATTCAAGGGTGGCGTTTATTTCTTTGGAAAGCCTGGAGACATCAATGACAGCTGGATGGGGTACATACGAGTGAGACGGTGACGGTTGCTAGACACTGTCAGTAGTATGCGCAGCCTCTCAGTCCTGCTGTCAGCCGTGGGAACGACTCGTACAACACAAACAGTCCTAGCGCTAAGCGTGGTGACCGTCGTCAGAAATCATTCGCACACATGTGCACATGCTGCATTTACTAGCCGCGGCTACTATTTGAGGGTTGTGTTTATTTTGTTCAAGAGCTTCGGATTGTGCGGCTACTATTCGAGGGCGGCGTCTATTTGAGGGTGGCATCTATTCGAAGAAATACGGTAATCAAAACTACAACTAACTAAAATTACTGTCCAAACTGGACTCTGCACATGTGTAGGACTGTCATCCAGAACAGCTGTTCTCAGAGTCTAAATTCCTGCGTCAAGACTCTCTCCTGGAGCTGACAAAGGCACTCACATTTGCGTCACGAGGTCCAGAACACCACCAGACGTTGGGGACACTCTTTGACGAGGACTCTGCTGTGTTCTTCCTAGAGCTGCTAGTGTCAGTGGCACTGGAGAATAAGTGAGTTTATGATTGTATATCAGCCTCATTCCCAAGCTCTCATGTGGGGGAAGAATGAGAGCCTGGGAATGAGCTCATCTACATTGTGTAACATGTACACACTGCAGACAGTGAGTCCCACCTCCCCTTACGTGGTTACTTTGTGGGATGTGAAATTTTAATTCCTTTGGTTGCCTTGTATGATGTGGGTTGAATTCCTTTGGTTGCCTTGAGGTTGAATTCCTTGGTTATGTCTGGTATGTCATGACATAAAGTAGTTATTACATAAGCCAAGTCTATATCGATATTTTAAAACAGTGTGCATTTGCATAATTACGTAGCTGAGATTTACCTGAACACACAAGAAGCTGACACAGAATATAGGAAATTTGAACCAACAAACCTATATTCCTACTTGTGAAAGGTTACAACTTACCAAACACTAGCATACTAAGTTAATGCGTCATTTAAGACTTTTTCCATGCAGTGATAGATTACAATTTCAGAAATGAACCTCATATGATGACATATCATCATATCATGACATAAAATTACACGACATAATGATCTAGAATTTAGCCATGTTGTGGCAGCCCTAGTAGGATGTGAGGTTTATTTCCCTTGAGAAGTAGCCTCATTCCCAGGCCCACTGGGGAGGACATGGGAATGAGACTAGGTAAGGTGGGGGTAGTGGTAGAGGGGCATGGCATATGGAAGCCAACCACCTTCCCTTGGTTGCTGTGTGAAGATAATGCACTCATGCGTTATTAAGTGCATGCGACAGTGGAATGTACCTAACAAGGAAGTGCATTTAGTCTGTGCTTTATTTACAACCAACACTTAATGCCAAATATGTGCTTTTAAGATCTTAACAATGTGCAAGTTTCCCTTGGTTGCTGAGTGTAGGGATGTCCCTTGGTTGCTATGGAGCTGTTCCTGTATAGCTACCACTTGGGGAATTTCAGACAGCCATGACAGACTGCATCAATGATAAAGTTAACTGACAGACCTTACAGTTACTGTTTGGAAGGTGCTAATAAGCTGAATGTGCTTAACAATTGCCGAGTGTAGGAATATCCCTTGGTTGCTATATTGGCAGTTGCAGCTCTGGGATTGTCTTGGATTGTAAGCTGCAACTTAGAGGTAATTACTGATTTCAAACAACTGACAGACTGCATCAGTAGCCTTGCAAGTATATGGGCCAAGTTGTCGTGAAAGTTTATAATTTTACCATGGCCCCAGCCCATGTCGAATTTTTGTTACTAAATTTAACTTGGTAGTTGCTCTGCCACGACCCACCAATAGTAGAATGATATTATCATGCTAGAAAATGTAGAACATTGTGGGGGTGAGCCTGAGCAAGCAGCTACTATGGCTACACATAAAGAGACTAAGCTGAAGTCATGAGCTGGATTGGTAGCGTTTATGAGTGCCGTTTATGCACGGGCCTTACCTGAAGCGATCTCAACCCGGCGTGTATAATTCGTACCGTCTGCGAGCAGCCTGCTGTTGATGGTCCGTAGCTGCCGTGACAAACAAGAAGTAAGGTGCCGTACATGCTTTAACTTGAGCCGTCTCCACTACGGTTGCCGACGCTGCACTCTGGCAGTAGCCCAGCATTGCCATAAGTGCACGAGGATGTTCAATTTTCAGAAAATATTTATGTGTATTTAAAAATTTATGGTATATGGCCGCAAGCAGACATACACACGTGTCTTGCAATGCAGTCCCACTAGTATGGGGCTCGCTCAGCCTCACCCCAATAAATATGTGCACAACTTCTCTCGCTGTTACTTAACTGTTACAAAACTAAGCTACTGTTCTACCTGTTACTAAATGTAGCTTTGCTGGATGTGATATTGCCCAATCAATAAGTGCACAGTATTCAAGACAGGCTAAAACATTGGGCACACACATGCACTTTTGTGGCCTTTCTCAACAATACTATAATGAGCTGCCAGTCTAGTTCAGGCTACATGAGTGTAGTCAGTGCCATAGAAACATGATCCTTCTCTTCATCGTGCAACCTTGCAGATATCATGAGCTGTAGCTTCAGAATTGGTGCTCTTTGCCAGTCTAGTTCAGGCTACGCAAGTGTACTAGCATAGTCAGCACCATAGCAACATACATCTTCATCTTGCTGCCACTTCCAAAATTGGTCAATGAATAGGTAACCGAGATAGGATTACCTATGCACAGCCCTTTCCTAATGCAGTTAAAATGATATTCATTACATTACTAGAAAACAATTGTTACTAATGAACTCAGGAATGCAAGATTCCATGAGGCCAGTTGTGCATGTTCATTCACACCGTGGTGAACGTCAACACAAATATTCATAGAACTGGATCACTAATACTTCACATGCACATTTAGCATGTATCATATTATTTCCCAGAAGTTGTGGCGTTTGTATCTACAGTGTTTCTTCTTATACAATTATTTAATTCAGTGTCGTGACATCTGGTATAGTATTTGTGCACTGAACGTTTCTTTGATGAAAAGAACCATGAAGAACAGGTTGCTGAGGGATAGTGGGAGCTCTCTTGAAAACGTTCAAAAAAAAAAAGAAGCCAGTGATCTATAATTAAGCTATTTAGCTTATCAATCTCTGGATATGTACAAGGTGTAATATGCACTGCACCTTCTCAAACTTTGCAAGCTAGCAGAAACAGATCGTGACTAACAAGGCCCTGGATTGTGCTGATCTCATATCGATCTTCTATTCTTCCTGTAGTAAAGGAAGTGTGGTACCTTCTCAGCTAGTTGATGTTTACACCACTACAGCAATACTTCAGCTTTCCACCCCCAGCCATCATGTTACCAAGGAGATGGAAGCTGTTGATTCTTCTTCAGTTTAGATCAGGCTATAGTATCTTCTTACAGTGAAAACCACTCCCAACTGTCACCTAATGAGCTCCTAGGGCTGCTGCAGGAAGTTGCAGCTTCTGAAACCACAACTGGTGTAGAAAACAGACCCATGTTATTTGCTGATATCGGCTGATCTTCTATTCTTCCTGTAGTAAAGGAAGCGTGGTACCTTCTCAGCTAATTAATGTTTACAGCAATACTTCAGGTTTCCACTCCCAGCCAGGTAGTCTTGTACACACCATCATGTCACCAAGGAGAGTACAGTCAAGTGATGTTCTTCCTCAGTCAAGATCAGGCCGTAGTATCATCTTACAGTGAAAACCACTCCCAACTGTCAACTAATGAGCTCCTAAGGCTGCTACAGGAAGTTACAGCTTCTAAACCACAACTGGTGTAGAAAACAGACCCATGTTATTTCGTGTGAGGAAGTGGCGACATCAACATGATGATATAGCACTGGATCACTCATAAGTTCACATTACATTTTTATTCACATAAATTATTTACATTAATTAATCACATACATTTGTATCTGCCTGTTACAGTGTTTCTTAGTGTGCAATTATGTTCTTCAGTGTCGTTATGAACTGGACATCTGTTGTAGTGTTTGTGTGCTGAGTTTCTGTGAAGGTGTAGTGTAGAACAGACGCAACTGTTTTCAACTGGCTGAGGAGTGGAGATCTTTAATGGAGGTTTGTCAAATTGTACAAAGTTAGATTGTCCAGTGACAATATTATTATGTGTACAGTCGTGTTCCAATGTATCATTGTGAACTGGACAGCGATGATAGTAACAAACATTCACTGAATTTCCATGGACGTGCAATGAACTGCAAATACACCGATCTTCTACTGCCTGGGGAGTGTCCAGTCGACCATCACTTGGTACAATCAATCCAGGAACAGTGTTCTTACTCGTACAATTGTGCTCCATAGTATCATTGTGCAGCGGACATCTGTGACTGTATTTGTGTGTCAACCTTCCCTGGACGTGTGAGGATAAACAAATGCAAGCATCTTCCCCTCTCTTTCCAGCATGGATGGTCTCTGACTCTTCAACAGCCACTGCAATTTCTGTGGGAGAAATCCAACAACGAGTGAAGCTCATGATGTGTAGCCAACATGAACATTTTTTGCGGTCCCGCATTACATATAAACTCGCTTCTGAGCATGCGCAATCGAAAGGGTCTTTCCCTACTCGGAATTCCCCTTACCGGCTTCTTTCGATTCACGTTGGAAATGAGCATAGGGCGGTTATACATCCCCCCACAGTACTATTACGCACAACGCACACACGCAGCTGCAGAATAAATACACAATTATGTTTTATAAACAAACTTAGCTAGTAGTCTCGGGAGGAGGGTCTGGGAACGAGACGATCTGTTTGTAGCCAATGTGGATGAATATATTTGGGCCCGAGAGACAGCAACAAAAAAAATACATTTTTTTGTCGTATTGGGCTTGCCACAGAGTTGCAGCATATCTGGGCTCCGAAGCAGCTTTTTTAAAAGCATACAATGGTTGTACTACACACACTAGCTGCTATCGGGAGCTCGATGAATTCATGTAAAGTACACCTTGCGTGTGCGTGGAAACTATGGAGCTATTTATACCACAGTTTACATACCCGCAGCAAAGGCTTGTGGCCGCCACCGATCACCGCCGTGCCTGTAAACAGTTCGTCCCTCCTGCACTGCCTCGAAGGTTAACACAAACGACCACGAACCTCGTGCGATGTTCGGTCTGCTCGCTGCCATCACTGTTCGCGCGTCGAATAGTATTGGAGATATTGTAAATATACACTGCACAAGTCTGGTGGAAAGTACTGAAGGCGGCAGCAACGACCTACACGTTCGTGATCGCAGACTATTTTCGACAGTAAGCGAGAGCGCAAATGCAATCTGCAGCAAGTGTGGCGGTGTTATAAGTTACACTTATAGGCTTACTATGATTACGAACCTCCGTTTCCGGATGAATTCCGGCGGCAGCACGTTATTAACGCTTGTCTTATTCGGAATGTCACTATGAATACGTTTCCTTGCCGGTATGAATTCCCTTAACTGTTGGAGTACGCACCTACACTAGGAGACATCCTGGATACAGCAACCTTACCAGAAGAAGAAAAGATGCTAAGCTCCTTAGATAGATAGAATTTTATTTTGACATCAGGAATGCTGTATCTACATATCAGTAGATTTTCATACAGGTCAAACAGACAAACAAAAAATGATAGTCACTACACAGTACCAAAAGCAAGGCTCTATAAGGTTACTTAATAACCACAACACATGCACAGGACTATGAAATAATGCCCTCGAGCACTACAGAATTATAAAATAGCTTACTTACTAAAGTTTACAAGAAGTTTTGCTTCGCTTCTTGTAATTTCTAAGTATGCAAGATTGACTTCACAAGCTGCAAACAATGGTGCACACTCTGTCTCCTGCAAGCATCTTCTTTTCGCATTTGCTATTAAAGTTGTTTAAGTGTGTTTGCTAAGTATGACTAACTTCTGTGCCCAATACTTGTAGTCTGCCAGTGTGTGTGGTGAGTCTTGGCAGTGAAAGACACTGTTCCTGAAGATCTTGGGCAAGTGCAACAACAAGTTGGCTCCTCAATACTAGGTTGAGTGCAACAAGAAGCGGTGTTTGAATACCCATTAATTGAGGTGGGTAGAACATCTGGGTTTAGCAGCTTTTCAGCATACTCTGTAGGTGTCATGAAGCTGTGCACTACAAAACCAGAACTTGCCAGCTTGGTTCTTCAGGTGAGAGAGGTGTCTCACTGTTGACGGTTCCAAGTCTTCAAAGTATGCTTTAAGAATATTAAAAACAGCCTCTGCAACTGCCATCATGCATGCACCCACATCAACATGCTCAGGGTATGCTGCTGACTCGAGCTTTACAACATGCAGGGGAACATGTGGTGTGTCAGGCAGAGTCTTGAGGATGATGACCGACGGGTGACCATTTTGTGTGTTGTTAATCAAACTCCGTCAATGGTAGAATAGGAGAGGTAGAGGAGAGAGAAGCAGAAGAGAGAAAGAGGAGAAGAGAAGGAGAGGAGAGAAAGAGGAAAAGGAGAAAGAAGATTAATTGCTCATGCATGCACGTGCACACATGCATGTGGACCTACCTCAAGGTGAGTGCAAGCTGGTCTGAGAAGCAGCAGTATAACATCTGAAACGGGAACACTTGGAACTGCTCAGGTAAGGGAATAAGTGATGAGATAGGTATCTCATACTGACCACCATAGTCTGGAAAATAATAAGTATTATAAATTAGCTTGGAAGCTTTTGGTGCTATCTCTCCTCTGTTGATTGATTGGATAGAGTTCAGGAATGTTATTAACTCCATTATCCTTGGGGTGGGAAAGCTTTGAAGAGGAATGAAAGGAGAAATGAAATGGGGAGTGGAAAAATGAATAAGTTCTTACCTTGATCAGCAAGTTGTTGGTGCAGACTTGATGGCTCATTGTCATGGAGCTCAAAGAGAATAGTGCCTCAGTCCTGGGTGCACTCATTACAAATTCAAGCCGAGCTTCGATTCTGCTGAGTTTCAAAATTGTTGCCTCTCAGATCTGGTAATACTCCAGCCACTTGGTCGTACTGTTGTTGGATGTGCTTGAATTCCGGGTGGTCTCTGACATAGTCCTTCCCCAGCATAAGAGTTAACAGGAAGGGTCTGTCACGAAATGGAGAGCTGTCATTGGTGTATAAGCCTGAGGATAAGTAAACCTCGTGACAGCACGATCTCTCCTAGAGATGGCTTGGTAGAGGTGTGTGCCTGTCGGGAATGTTGATGTGATGTTTGACAGTTCGTGTAATCCCAGGAATGGATATTTCCTTGTTGACATGCCTCTAAGGTACGTTGCAGTGCTGTCAGAGTTAACTGAGAATCTCCAATCGTTGTGGGAGAAATTTAGTGCAATGTGGATGCTTGCGCCAAGAAGACTGATCGATGTGTCTGCTACCACCATATCCAAGTTCAGTGATTGTAAAGAAACGCGACTATGGAAATGGCTTTCATCTGTCCGTATTTGAAATACATGAAGTAGTATCGGTATGTTATGTGTGGCTGTAATGTGCCACAAACTGGGTTTCAATGCTGTTGGAAATAGCTGTGATATCGTCTTTGTAAATGGGGAAATAAAATGGAAGGGTATTTGAATGTCTGGCGGTTGTAACCAGGTTGTTGGATCTAGTCTGGGATAGGAGTGACAAACCTTCGATTGTTGGAATAAGAATGTTTGTGTAGAAGCAAGAAGTGTATCACTGGACTTGATTTGTTCTGCTTCTTCTGGTGTGGCAGTGTCATTTACCTAAGATGTTGAGACTTGTAACTCCATGAATTTGAAGCCAGGGTTGAAGTTAGCAAGTGGACGTAGTATTGGGTAGTAAGTCGTGTTAAAGAAGTCGCATTTAGAGAGGTACGGTCGTTGGTCGGTGACTTTGCGAGTGGTGTAAATTCTCTCCTCTCCGAATGCGCATGTCTTGAAAGCAAGTAGTGACCTAAAGTAGTGAAAACTTGATAATATAAGCTTCCTCAAAACACATTAAGTTAATTAGGAGTTAATTAGGAGACAAATTCCATCAACATCTGTTGTATATGACATCATCTGTCTCAGTGACGTTAGGGTCATTGAAAATGGAGAATTCCCCTTCCATCAGTAGAGGGGACGATGTCGTGTTGAGATTCGGGTTGCCATTCTGAGGTGGAACAGTGGAGTTCTGTTGGATTAAAATTGTTCTGTAAGCATGACGTAATCAGAAATGGCAAGAATTTTCACCTTGCTACCATAAGAAGCTAGGGAGTGAATGTGCTCAATGCAAGAATGCTTTCAGTATTTACTCTCAGACCCCTTCTTTGACCCTTTAGGGCCGATAGCGTTTCAGGACCCCTTCTTTGACCCTTGACCTTTGACACTTGACCTTTGACCCTTTAGGGCCATAGCGTTTCAGGACCCCTTCTTTGACCCTTGGCCTTTGACCCTTTAGGGCCGATAGCGTTTCAGGACCCCTTCTTTAAATAGTTAAACCATTGGTCTATTTTTTAAGGGTAAAATTTCTCACCAGGTTTCTACTTGCTGAGGGGATTTTTCAACATTGGTTTCCACTGCAGTGCAATTTCCTGTGAACAACAATCCCCAAGTGATTTTCATTCCTCACTACCATAAGGAACCTGGGCGTGGGTTCAATTTAGTATCTTGTTACTGTTCTCAGTCTCGTTTGATTGGTTGGACCAGAATAACACAGCTCATTTGGGGATGTTATCATAACTTCAAGAGTTGTTATGCAAACACTTGTGCTAAAGTTACGTAAAAACCATGCCTGGGTTTGTAAATTATGTAGGACAATTTCTGGATTTGTAACGCTACTCCTGGATTTGTAAATTATATAAGACAACTTCTCAAAGAATTTTGAAAGTGCATGCACCTAATGAGGCCCAAACCACAGGCATGTATTTGGTTAATGAAAAGTTTGAGTGTGTAATGGCAATGAAGACTGCTTTGGGGAACCCGCAAAAGTGGTCTAAATCTTGTAACAAATTATCACAAGTTGGTTTGTGATGTGTACTTAAGCATTCTTTACCTGGGTATTTAACCGCTGACTTCTTTGATCCGTATTTTCACTTCTGTTGTGGAAGTAAAGCTTCCTTTGTACAATCTGTGTAGGTTCATGACCTTCACCACACCCACCCATTAGCGAGCTTTAGGGCTATCCAACCAGCAAACGCTTCTCCTGACTGGAAACTGCCTACAGTGCCAGAAATGGAGTTCCTGCGAGGGGAGAGGGGTGGTTTCCGACCAAGGCTTTTCTACAGCCAGCCAAGACAGCCGCCATGTGCACGACAACCCATGTCTAAACCCACCCATCTCCCCTATTCAACTCTTTTGCTACCGCAAAACCTATCTTCAAAACAGATTGCACCAACTGATAACGTGCAGCCAAAGTTGGATGACAGATTTTCAAGTCATCGATCATTTAAAGGATTTTTTGCCCTCTGCAATAAAAAATGATGTCATCATGCACTCTTGAGGTTAATAAAAGCAGTTTCTGTTTTAGTTATGATTAACTTAAACAACACTTATGTGCCTTTAAGTGCGGGATCAGGCAGGCACTGCTATACTGGAAATTGGCAGAAGATGCCAGCCAAAGTGGTTCGTAATTGTTTGTGCCTATATCCCTTGTGTATGTTGCATTCAACAATGCCTGCACTCTGCATGTCCATACACATCAGATGACATGTCCTCCTGTGTTCATATGAACCATGAGTTGAGTCTTCCAAGGACGTGACCGTTGAGAAATTAGCAGAAGCTACAAAGCTGTAACTCTTATTAGATTAAGTGGGAAGACGGATGTACAATGGAACCCTGAGCTGCCTCTTGCGATTTACCTTCCCTTTTCCTTAACAGCTGCGTAACAAACCATCATAACACCATAATTGTGTGTCCATTAGGGCACTCAAGCCGAAACAGCAATTATTCATTAGCAGATTACAATATTCACTCTCCCAATATCTTATCAATATGCGCTGTGTAGTATTGATATATGAAATATCATAACAATCTATCAAAATATTATGATTTATTATACATACGTCTAACTCATGCGAATGTATGTGAGTCAATGGGGAAGCCTTGCAGCTGCATACAGTTTATAAAAAGCTGTATTTTTCTACTACAAGTTGCGTGAGAATCCGTATCAGGTACTGCGCTGCATCTTCCCTTTTCCTTGTCAACCGACTCCACAGGAGTTCACAGTTCTGTTTAAAGCTTCAAATCAGCCGCTAGATGAGCACAATCAAGTGAATTCTTTGCACACAGTATGCCGCCATAATAAATCTACGGACAGTGTTAACGTTTAGTATCAAAATTATGCATCACGAATGGACGAAAGTATGTCAATAGTATGCGGAGGCCGTGGAATTCCATGGCGATTAAGTACATACACAAATGGCTGAAACCTAGAAGCTGTGAAAGTGGTTCTTAATTTGTTTTTGCCTTTAAATGTGGGTTACGATGGTACGTAGCAGCCGCTGCTAAACTAGAAATTGGCAGAAGCTGCCAAGTGATTCTATAATTTGTTGTACCTGTGTATGTTTGCATTCAACAATGCCTGCACTATGCGTATCAGTACACATCAGATGACATGTCCTCCTGTGTTCATATGAAGCATGAGTTGAGTCTTCCAAGGACGTGACTGTTGAGAACTTAGCAGAAGCTACAAAAGTAGACGCCAATTATAATTCAATTCTTATTAGATCAAGTGGTGCAGGTCACCGTACTATGTAGGAGGCCCTAGTAATTGGCAGAAGAGACAAAGTGGTTTTTAATTTCATTAGAGGATGCAGGATAACTGAAAAGTTTAGAAAAGAATTGTGTGCTATGAATGCTGTATGATACATGTTGCTGTACATGTGCTGTACATGTGCTGTACATGATGTGCCTGTAATAGTTACATCCCTCCCTGGGGACTTAGTAAGTATCCCAGTTCCGTACCATGCACTGGTGAGTGTCCCAGTTCCATACCATGCACTTGGTAAGTATCCTGGTTGTATGGTATGGAACTGGGACAATGTGGTCAATTTACAAATTGGTATCCCAATGCCAATCTACAAGACCAAGCATTTAACTTACCTAGGCAACACCACTGTAGAAGAGAGATGTGAGCAGCATTCTTATATGTTGCCATGGTGATTGTTGTATACCATGATATATGATGTGTCATCACATAAATTGAAACTCATGACGAGTACTTACACGTATATGTATTTTATTTCTGTGTTTGCAGGGATCGGATTGGTCTGTTCTGGTCTGAGTTGTCCAATCACCTCTCCCGCATCGTGGTCACTTCTCACAAACACAGGTAACAGACTTAGTGACTGTCAGGATTGTATTGACCTTGTCCCCATGCCTTTCCACTGTCCTCCAGTTTTTTTGATTGCTTGCAATATGCAAAAACAGAGGGGGGGCTGGTATATTTTATCACGTGAATGACATCAGTGTCTACCTGCGAAGAGTGTCTGGGAATGAGGCCAGCCAGCCATGTGATAGTCTTGTTCCCAGACCCTCAGCAAGACCCCATGTACCATACCAAGGGTCTGGGAACAAGACTAGTACATTAAGTGTTCCAGCAAATATTCCCACTTTGACACTCTACTTGCCAGCCATGTGTTGGGGACTGGTGCAGGGACTGCCCTCTTTCTGTGAGGTCTCCCTCCTTTGTGATGTTTGTACTTCCTGTACCTCATGTAGGAAGTACTCACAAACCACAGATGAGACATACCTAGGAGGTACTCTGAACCAAAAGCTTGTCGCCCACTGTTATCCCCAAACATGGACAACCAATGATATTGTTAGGATGCATGTTTACATATTCAAGTGCCAACCAATTAGAGGCGATGATTATGCACCATCTTAATACCTCCTTTGTAGTACTCCCCCACCTCCAAGGTAACAAGCAGATATTATATCTGTCACGTCTTGATTGCGCCACTTCGTTCATAGAACTGTAGATATTGCCGAACTTTTAGATGTTATGAAGCGAAAGTAGAGAAAAGTGAAGAGGCCGGCAGTCACCGGGAACCAAATCCAGAGCTGAGAGAACACCCGGTCACATGCTTAGCAACAACGGCTTATATAAGTCTACACAGCATGTGCAGTGCGTGTTACTATTTTTAGTACATGTACTGGTGGTAAATTCTGACTGGTTTCAAATTTTACAGAGTTGCATGCTCTTACTCTAGTCGCCTGTTCTTATGCGCTCTTGTGTCCTATTGTGTCCTTGAGTTTATCAGAAAAACAGACATTGTTGTTTGTTTTTTAATCCCTACTGCGTTACATTTTACTCTGCATTCACTTGTTGCTAGGTTTCTTCTGGAGCGTGCGGTGGTGGGAATACTACGACTAGCCATCAGACTCATGAGCAGAGAGACCCTGGCCTCACAGGTGAGTGTCCGTGGTTGCAATTGAGAATTGTGATTGAGAATATGAATGAGAGATTCAACGGCTAGAAACATTGGTTATCGACAGCTGAACTTCTCGCTGATGATGGAAGTGGCAGAAACTAGTAATTGTTGTCCATAGTAGCATGCTTAGCAGCTGTGTTATATTAGAGTGTTGAAGCAGTACAGAACAGTGTACCACACACAGAGAAAGAAAAAAATCCATATAATTATCTCGTGAAAATTCACCGTTCAACACACTGTTGTAGATAAAACTCGCTCAAGTTTGCCCCAACAAGTGTGTTCATTGTAAGCATGAATTGTAATGCTAATACTCGTGGGTATAAATTCCGGTCTTAGGAAGCAGCCTTTATTGTAATCTGGTCTGCAGCAAATATTCACTAGCAGTATTGTTGTTTCAAATTGCAGTCTAAGTGTATTCATGGCAACAGTTGAAACCATTTGTAGCCGTCCCTCGTCAAAATCTGATATTATTGTGTTACAGCGTTTAATGCCAAACTTCCATAAAAGGTGAGGCTCACACACGCTGTGTATACACATAAATATCTGACATGTCTACACAGCCGCATGTTAGCCCCACCCATAGTGAAAGTTTGGCACTATTAATAGCACATCAAAGGCTGTAATGCGATCGAAATACACGACAGAATACTGTTCAACCGTGACTGCCACTACTGAGTAACAGGAGATGAGTATAGAAACTTTATTTCCCACGTACACGTTTGCATCTGTCAACTGTGTGATTGAATTGGTAAGACACTGCATGGGGGAACCCCTCTGTACACAGCAGTCTGAAATCACCAAACTTTCTAAGGCAGGCTTCAAGAGTGAGCTATGTAAATCTAGCCTCGTTTCCATGCCTCCCCCGTTTGTGTTAACAATAATACACGGCTGGCGAAGAACGGGGAAGGCCTGGGAGCATTCATCACATGAATGACGTCAGGTGGACACAAGGTGGACACAAGGTGGACGTAGAGGGGAAGGGTCCAGCTGCCAAAACAACACACTGGGTCATCCATTCGAGCGCTCTATTGCAGTTTTGGACTCCAGACGTTAGCGTGATCAAAACTACTCGCTCGTCTTGAACGGTAAGAAACTCGCTTTCAAGTTTGGTACGTACATATTTGAATATCGGCCCCTCCCTCAGAGTCCCTCCCTATGTCCACCTCATGTCCACTCACGTGATGAATGCTCCCCCGTTTTCCACCGGTCTTCCACAGTAAAAACTGGGAGGCCTGGGAACGACAAATCCTCTTAGAAGCCTTGTAGGAGTCGTGGTTGCTGCAAGTGCTTCCAGATGTGTTGATTCGATTTGTGGCCATTGCAAAACACTTACGCAGCCCACTCTTGAAGCCTGCCTTAGAAAGTTTGGTGATTTCAGACTGCTGTGTACAGAGGGGTTTCCCCATGGAGTGTCTTACATGTTGCAGCCAATTCAATCACACGGTCAACACATGCAAATGTGTGCGTGGGAAATGAAGTTTCTATGATCAGAAAACGAGAATTTAGTCGGCTGTGTATGTGACTGGATATGTTGCGCATTCATTTCTATTTCCGATATAACCTTGCTGTAACTGAGAACTGAGATAAGGCTTCTGTGGGAGAATAAAGATCATGTCATATGCTCAATTAATTAACTGCAACATGCACCGATGCTCCTACTCAATAATACATGTGCTGACCACTCATGTGTGCAGCAGTATCCTTATAAGGCAGGCTTCAAGTGAGTAAGTGTTTTGTAATGGGACACAACTCAAATAAGCAAAACTGTCTGGAAGCACTTTACAAACATGACAGAATGTTGCTTAGTAAGGACGTTGGAGATGAAACGGTGACTTGTGAGCTGCTGCCAGTCGCTTGACTCCCGTTAATGGGGCTGGTTGTCACCATCACAGAATCACCACATGGCCACGTTTCCACAAAACTTTAATTAAATTTCCTCACAGAATCTGCCTATTATGCTTGCATTATGCTCAATGCTTTTACCTATTATGCTTATTTAATGCATAATCCACGCACCCCTAAGCACTTCACAAACATGACAGCCATACAAGAATGTCGATCCAAGATGTCCTAAACATTTGTACTGTCACTAACAAGTGTTGTGAAGTAAATGTACAATCATTTATAGTTTTTGTGAGTATTTGTGGTTTAAGTGGAGTGAAATACTCTGAGTGATAAATATGTTTGTGAGTATTTGTGGTTTAAGTGGAGTGAGTCAGGTGTGTGAATTTCTCCCCAAAGTGTAAACAATTAAGAGAGTAATCTTCCTGTTGTTCTAGCTGTTCTTCCTTGTGGTGGGTTAAATCACATCAGATGACCTAGCTAGCTTGCAAAGTTTTAGACATGTGATCATCATTGATTTCTGTGGTTTTGTGTCACATCATTTCCCTCTCCCTTCCTCCCTGCTCCCCTCCCTCCTTTCCTCCCTCCCCCTCCCTCCCTCCCTCCCTCCCTCCCCCCCAGTTACTGGGTTCCCTTCGAGTCCTCCTCACCCTCCCTCCCCCCACCACGCCCCACATGAAAGAGATTCACAAACAAGTCTCCAACGGCATTACAGAACTCATCCACTCACACGCCGGCACCATCAAAACCCCACATGATTGGTCAATCTTCTTCACCATTCTTGAATATGCAGGTGAGTTTATGATACTCTCTAATAATCACGGTATTACTTAACGACATGATTGTCATAAAAAATTACAGTGGGAAGTCACTTAGCCGAACTTCATTATCCGAATCTTCACTTATCTGAACCCCCAAAACAATCTTTCAGTGGCTTCTTAGTTGCTACATAAAAGAAATAAATAACAGTTGTTCACACTTTTTCACTTTCGCTCAGTCAAAACGGCGGCAAGTTATTTTCCAAGCTCAAGTTGGTAACAGATAACCTCTTCATTTCCCAAATAATTTGCTGTGCATTAAATGGGCTACTTTGCATTCAAATATTATTGTTTCACTTATCTGAACACTCCTTGGTCTGAGCATATTAGGATAATGACTTCCTACTGTATGTAGCAATGCTCATCCCTATACACAGGTACAGGTCTTTCCCAATATGGCCCTCAAGGACAAGTTACTATGGAAACAGTCACCATGGAAACTGGATCACATGAGCTGGGTGTGGCTACAGCAGCAGATGGGGAAGTCCCTGCTAATTATGAAACAATAGATGGGGAGCAGACTGATTCAAACACGAATCACCTAGCGTCTGATTGGGTGTGGATATCGGAAGCGGAAGGAGCTCAGCGTCCGGTGATGTCGTTAAATCAATTTGACTTGCTGGTTGAGGAAGCAATTCCAGCCCACGAACCTCACGCATTCTTCAAATCCTGCGAGACTCTAGCCTACCTTGTTAGAAGTGATCCTTACGTGACCTCCGCTAATTTCAGTGGGTGTGTTCGATGTATCAGGACCTTCTCTGAAATCAGTGCAACCTCAACTGCGATGGAGTATGATCGAGTGCACACGAGTACTGTATCAAAACCAAGCTCAAAGCGAGATCGAACACGATCGCCAACTCGACTCACCCAACCATCCTCCTCCTCCTCATTGTCCAATCAAAACACTGGAAGCAGTTTGACATACACAACAGTGTCGCTACGACTACTGGATCTACTTGACGCACTTTACTCGCGTGTTGGGAGAATATTCGACTCCGAGACCGTCACTAAACTGCAGAATGAAGTGACTTCAATGGAAAATAGAGCAAAAGCTAACACAAAGCTAGACACTCAACGAGAAGGCCGCTCACAAGTTCTATCCTCCACTGATGTCACACAGGGTACAACTACCGAGGGTCGACCTGCTAATCCCGCCTCTCCCCGCCATCCCTACTGTCCTGAAGCTGACCAGGACAAGGGATCTTGTTCTAGGACAACTGTCACTACTAGTGGCCTCCTGTGGCATATGGCGTGGTGTCCGCTGCTGCAGGGGATGGCTCGCATGTGCTGTGATGCGAGGAGGTCTGTACGACAGACAGCCATCACGTACCTCCAGCGTGCTCTGTTAGCTCATGGACTACAGAGTTTGAGTGCTCAGGAGTGGGAGGCATGTTTTCTAGAGGTGAGTATCTTAGGAATTATCTGATTTTATAAGGTTGCTATGGCAACCACACCCAGTGGCAGTCTTTTATGAGGTTAAGAGGTATTTGCCAGGAATGGAGAGTGAAGACACTCATTAGACCCAGAAATGGAACCTCACATGACCACCACTGATGATGGTAGTGTTGCTATGGCAACCACACCCAGTGGCAATCTTTTATGAGATGATTAAGAGGAGAGTGAAAAAGCTGGTAGTTGCCCGGAATGGAACCCCACCACTCAGTATGTGCCATCAGAACTCCGTTCCAGAACAACTGGGATGGCTGTTGGGTATGTGACTGAGGCATTCAGTACCACCTGTGCAGTACATATAGAGGATTGGGAGGGCTGGTGGTTGTCCGGTTGCTGTAGCTCAGTGGCAGAGCACTGGCGGCTCAAGCCAGGATCCAATTCCCGGCAACTACCAAATTTTGTTTCACCTTCTTAATCACCTTAATCACCTAAAAGCATCAGATTAAACCGATGACGCTTTTTGGCGTTGTCTGACTTTGGCCGCATGTTATCAGTTGGCGCAATCCGTTTTGAAGATAGGTTCTGCCCTAGCAGAAAGGGTGGGACAGGGGAGGTGGGTGGGTGCACCCCTCTGGGTGACGGTGCATGGCAGCTGTTGCAGTTGGCTGTAGAAAAGCCCTGATCAGCGCCGGGTGGGCCATTTGTCTGCTTTCTTGCACAAACGGGCGTAGAAAACACTCCTTTCACCTTGTAGAGACTCCATTTCTGGCATTTTAGGCAGCTTTTAGTCCAGAGGAGCGTTCTCTGATCAGAGGGTCCTGACTGTTGAACGCTCACTAATGAGTGGATGTGGCTAAGGTCGTGAACCCACAGAGAATGTGTCAATAAAGCTTTGACTCAAGTTTCCAGTGCTATATAGCTCCAAGCAGAAGTGGAAATATGAACCAAGGAAGGTATCAATAGCCTAATAAAGACTCCAGTAAATAGCCCACAGTGGTTAAAGAGTTGCTTTAGTTCCACAAGATGTTCTAAAAGGAGTCATTATTATTAGATTGCACCGTCTTCCACTCATATTTGCTAGTAGCATCACGTACGGCCTTGTGACTTACAAGTGCATACACAGCGCATAGTTGTCTGTAACCATAATTTAAAGCAATTACCTCATCATTGTAACCTGAACTTGCATGTTTTCAGCCATTTTTGGTCGTTTTGAGCATTACCATGCTACCAGACTGCACCGCCCCCCTCTCACATTTACTACTAGTATCATGTTTCAGGTACAGTTGCACCTGGTGACTTACAAGTATAGTTGCCTGGTGACTATCATCATTAACCCTGACATCCAGTGTAACAACCACTTGCACAATCTTCCATTTTTAGTCATTTTTTGAGCATTACCATGCTACCAGACTGCACCGCCCCCCTCTCACATTTGTTAATAACATAACTTTTCACATACGCCTTGTGACGTACAGTTGCAAGTTGTCTGTAATCATCATTAAAATTAAACCATTGACCCTGCACATCCAGTGTAACCACCACTCTGCACAGTTTACCATTTTTGGTCATATGTGGTTCTACTAGCCATGAAACCACAAGAGATATGATATCTTACTCATCCCTGCATTATATGCTTGTTACCCACCCATACATTGTGCTTTGGACAAACACCCAATCATATGACATTATAAAGTTGTTAGCAGTCTTGTGCATGTGACGAACCATCAACCATGCATTTCACAGTTTAGAATGATCTCGTACTCATACATCTAGTGATTAAATCACAAGACATACGATATCTTACTCAGCCCTACATTTGTAGAGTGTGTACTAACCCCATACATTGTACTTCAAGTCATTTTGTCATTTCGTGACATTAAACTTAAACCATTGGCCCTGCATCCAGCATAACCAAAAACTTGCACCATTTTCAGCCATTTTGGTCATTTTGAACATTAGCATGTGGTTCTACAAGTCATGTAATCACAAGGCATATGATATTTTACTCAGCCCTACATTATAGTGTTTTATACTCATCAAGGTAACCATGGTGACCGACCTCGTGAATATTTTAGCATGTCTAATGTGTTTTGAAATTTTTGGCATTTTCAACATCATATTTTTAGTGAGTAGTCTAACCAATAGTCACAAGCCTGCAGCCCCGCATTATAGAGTGTGTTATGCTTGTTACCCAACCGTACATTGTACTTCGGATTAACCAAGTCATTTTGTGATACTTTCATAATGACATTATAAAGTTGTTCGCAGTCTTGTACATACGAACTATCAACCATGCATTTCACAGTTTAGAATGAAATCATACTCGACATAATAGAGTAGTCTAACCGGTAATCACAAGATATCTTACTCAGCCCTACATTATAGAGTGTGTTATATTTGTTACCCACCCATCATTGTACTTCAAGTCATTTTGTGACATTAAAGAATTGTACTTTGAGTTGGTTTACAAGATGTTCTTCAATCATGAATTAAATGAACAGCACTGAAGTGCGGAACCCTCGGCGCAAGCTAGATGATAAGTGTTTATGCTTATCCGGTATTACACTGTGGGCATACCTTTCTGAACCTCTCGCAAGAGACAGTCACTTGGTCACAACCGTCTAAGTTCGACGAGAAAACCACAATACCACGTGCTCCAAGTCACGTGACCACATATTATTACAGAGAGGTATACGGAAACATTGCACGTTAAGAAAATGGCTGACTTAGTCGTGGTAAGTTTATAACGCTTCTAACTTTTGAACTAAGCAGTTTAAGAGAAAACAGCTTTTTAGTTTTACTGAATTTTCCGTGCTGTAGCCGCTGATACCTCTCGTTGGACGCCTAAAAGCGTGAGAAGGCAGAATAGAGAAAACGGACAAACAGACACACAGGACAACTACTGTAACCCTCGCGCATGTGCGCCGAGGGTTAATTATTCTCTAGTGAGTATATTTACACTTGTAGTCTAAATTGCCCTAGTACTATGAAAAGATTTGAATTAGAAAACTTGAATGCTCACGAGTGAAGACACGCTTTCTAGAGGTTATTAGCCTTGAACCAGACTTTCCATATTTTGTCTTTGGAGAAAATTTGAATGAAAAGCGTGTAGAATGACGTTTCTCCACACAATTACAAATTTCACACATTGCTTATCAAGACCTTTATATAGTCAGGCCAAGTATAACAGTTTGTAGTAAACTTGCTGCGTTGTTTGTAGTAATTGTTGTCTTGTTTGTAGTAAACTTGCTGCGTTGTTTGTAGTAATTGTTGTCTTGTTTGTAGTAAACTTGCTGCGTTGTTTGTAGTAATTGTTGTCTTGTTTGTAGTAAACTTGCTGCGTTGTTTGTAGTAATTGTTGTCTTGTTTGTAGTAAACTTGCTGCGTTGTTTGTAGTAATTGTTGTCTTGTTTGTAGTAAACTTGCTGCATCGTTTGTAGTAATTGTTGTCTTGCTTGTAGTAAACTTGCTGCATCGTTTGTAGTAATTGTTGTCTTGTTTGTAGTAAACTTGCTGCATCGTTTGTAGTGAACTTGCTGCATTGTTTGTAGTAAACTTGCTGCATTGTTTGTAGTAAGCTTGCTGTGTTTGTAGTAAGCTTGTTGTCTTGTTTGTAGTAAACTTGCTGTGTTGTTTGTAGTAAACTTGCTGCGTTGTTTGTAGTAAACTTGCTGCGTTGTTTGTAGTAAACTTGCTGTGTTGTTTGTAGTAAACTTGCTGCGTTGTTTGTAGTAAGCTTGCTGTGTTTGTAGTAAGCTTGTTGTCTTGTTTGTAGTAAACTTGCTGTGTTGTTTGTAGTAAGCTTGCTGTGTTGTTTGTAGTAAACTTGCTGTGTTGTTTGTAGTAAGCTTGCTGTGTTGTTTGTAGTAAGCTTGCTGTGTTGTTTGTAGTAATTGCCGTCAATTAGAGGGTTTACCTTTGAATCTTCCAGGACACACAAAGACTTGTATGTACATGAGTAGGCTTGGGTTGATTGTGTTGTCTTCATGAAGCTGGGTAGCTATGTGAACCATTTGGGTATTCATGGTCAAGTAGTTTTTATGAAGCCAGCCGATGCACTGCCATGGGTAGCTATGTGAATCATGTGGGTGTTCATGGTCAAGATAGTTTTTATGAAGCCAGCCGATGCACTGCCATGGGTAGCTAGGTGAATCATGTGGGTGTTCATGGTCAAGATAGTTTTTATGAAGCCAGCCGATGCACTGCCATGGGTAGCTATGTGAACCATTTGGGTGTTCATGGTCAAGATAGTTTTTATGAAGCCAGCCGATGCACTGCCATGGGTAGCTATGTGAACCATTTGGGTGTTCATGGTCAAGATAGTTTTTATGAAGCCAGCCGATGCACTGCCACGGGTAGCTTGGTCAAGACTATCCTTATTGCCTTCATAGAAGCCAGATCAAGATCAAGATAATATCATTATTGTCTGTCTCTTCTTCTTGAAGCTCAGTAAAACCACCCACACACAGGTGTTGGATAACTCAGTAAAACTCAGTATTCTTGAGTGTGAACTTGGTATATTATACTAGACTTCCTGGGCAGTCTAATGTAACATGTACACACACACACACACACACACACACACACACACACACACACACACACACACACACACACACACACACACTCACACACACACACACACATACACACACACACACACACACACATACGCACACACACACACTCACTCACACAGGTATTCTTCCCGATGCTCTCTCGCCTCTTGGAGGACATTGCTACCAGTGATCGTGTTGGTCTGGAGGAGACGAGAGTCCGGGCCTGTAACATTCTCTGTAAGGTACGTCCATCCTCAGTTGAACTCTTCCCTTGTCCAAAGTATTATTAGGGCCTGGGGCGAGCATGAGTGAGCCCCACACTAGTCTCGTGCCCAGACCCCACCCATGAGGGGAGGGTCTGGTGACATTCGGCTGATTCCTCGGGCTTCATTACAAATTCATAGATTACTGTATGCATAGTTGAGAACTGATAACTAGTTTACGCACCAAAAAAGTGCTGTGTCATCGTGCTGAAGTAGCCAAGGATTTCCGGTGTTGCACTACAGATTGTGTTTTCTGCAATGTGATTGGCGGTTGGAAAATTCTCCGCAGAAAGCAATCAACGTTAATGAGGCCCAAGGGATCGGTTGAACGTCACCAGATGCTCTCCTCTTGGGTGGGGTCTGGGCACGAGACTACACGCTAGTAACTCAGAGTTGAATTGCAAGTCTTCATATATATGTCGTTCCGTATGGTTTTTGACGATGTAATTTAAAGCAACAACTGCGTGCTTCGTACAGACAAAAGTAAAATCCTACTCAGCAAGACAGAGCCAGCCTAAGAGGTCGAGTGTTTCCACTGTTTCGGGAAATATTCAAAAGGATCCGCTGGAAGCGTGAGCATCTACTGTACGAGGGCTAGCAGTTGTGTAGACGAACTACAGAACACAAAAGGCAGCAGAGATGTCTCTGATCTGATCACTTCATCGTGGTTCAGAATAGTTTGTCAAAGCTAATCAACTACACCTTTGCTACCATTCTTTCTTCCCTGACTTATGTGACTGCAGATAAAGGTTTCCAGGCCCTCTCCACTTTTCGGTACTGCAAGAGATGGAAACTGGGCAAGTGCCTGGACTATGTCGCTAACAGGAACCATAGATGGCGATGTCACAGATTAGTTTTGTGCCCAGACTGTCTCGCACATGTGAGAAAGAGGTCTGGCTTTGGTTGCTCTCTGATTTGAGAACTTGAATCAAATGTGTAATTGTATGGTGTAAGCAATCATATTTTGAATCAAATTGGACGTAGAGCAAAAGCAGTATTTAACGTGTGTGGGGACTTCCTCTGAGGTTTGTGACAGTAAGGACTGGGGCATGACAAACCTGGCTGTTCACGGGCAAACTCTGCCTATCAATGTGTGTACACTGCATTAGCCGATCCACGCATTTCCGCATCACTCACGCTCGCTCCACAATATTTTTAATTCCCCTAGTTATTATTTGTTACATCTATTGGCTGATTAAACACAAACCCTGTGGGTTGAGTGGGCGGGCACCACCCACAAGATTGACACAAATTGTCACATAAGTAGTGAGTGGGCGGATGCCACCCACAAGATTGACACACAAATTGTCACATAAGTAAGTAGTGAGTGGGCGGCATCCACCCACAAGTAGGAAGCCTCTTCACCAGGCCAGCTACACATAAACAAGAATTAAATTTCAGTCGGACAGTTGTTTGAGTGGTTGTTTGAAGGTCAATTTAGTAGTTGGGTTTAGTACTTGACTGGAAGATGGAATGAGTAGTTAGCTGGAACATTACTTGGTAGTGCTATGCCACATCTGGGATCCTCTCCCGGTGCTATTTTGGGACACTTTTGATAAATATGGCCATATATGGCTTTTCCCATTTCTTTGATCGCATCTAACTTTCACATTCTACTGTTAAATCTATAATAGCACATACTGTAAGGAAATAGAGTCTTAATTTCTGCTATTGAACGGTGTAAAAACCAATGCGATCGAGCAATAGATGAGCGAGCTACGCTGTCATGAACTCTCTTGAATTAAGATGCTAGCCTGCATCAGATAAACAGACTGCTGTGAGTATAAGTAAGGGAATGTATTGAGTGGGCAGGCGGCCCACAAATTGTGAATATTGAGCAATGGTAGTAAGCAGTGAGTAGGCTGGCGTAGCCATCAGATGTAAAGAAGCCTCTTCAATTAAGGCTCTCAAAAGAAGCAGCTATCCACTTAGCTCTCGTTTATCCACTTACCTGTGTGCAGCCATGCAGCTGTCGCTAGGTGGATTACCAACCATTTTCAAGTAAAGAGCAATTGCCTGCACTTCCATTGTTGTATCCTTATCTCATGTGGCAGTCCCATGTAGAGATTGAAGATTATTCCGTTGCGTGTTTCGATCGCATCGCTGCATTCAAACCGCCGTATCGCCGAACTTCCGTTAAGGGCGGGGCTCATACACGCTTCATAGACTCGTTAGCTATTCATGCATCTACGAAGCGTGCATGAGCCCCGCCCTTAACGGAAGCTCAGTGATACGGCGCTTACACAGCGATACGATCAAAATACGTGACGGAATAATCTTTGATTTCTACACGGGACTGAGTTTAGTTGTGACTAAGTTATTGGTCATAAATGATACCTCCTCTCTCACAGGTGTTTCTCCAGCACCTCCCCTCACTGTCACAGCTACAAAACTTTCCTGAGCTGTGGCTGGGCATCCTCGACTTCATGGACAAGTTTCTCCACCTTGACAACTCTGACCTCCTGGTGAGTCTCATTCCCAGACCACTCTAGCCCCATTCCAATGTCACACTCACAATCGTTTAGTGAGTAAAGCTCCTTTTTCTGAATGTCGTGGAACAATTTATCCCCAGGCATTATTTGTTTATTAACCCTTTAACTGCTCATGACGAGTGTACTCGTCATGCAACTTTGGCCGCATGTTATCAGTTGGTGTAATCCGTTTTGAAGACAGGTTTTGTGCTAGCAAAAAGGGTGGGATAGGGGGAGATTCATGACATGCCTGGCACATGGCGGCTGTCTTCGCTAGCTGTAGAAAGGCCTTGGTTGGCACTGGCTGGGCCATTTCTCTCCTGTTTAGCACAAACGGGTGTAGAAACCGCTCCTCTGCCTTTGTAGGGGCTCCATTTCTGGCACTATAGACAGTTCTTAATCGGAAGAAGCGTTCACTGGTCGGAGAGCCCTGACCATTGTAAGCTCGCTAATGAGTGGGTATGGCAGAGGTCATGAACCTCGAGAGGATTGATGCAAGAACCCTTAGCTCAGGTTTCCAGTGCTAGCTCGAAGCAGAAGTGGAAATACGGATTATGCAAGGTATCCATAGCCTCAGAAAGACTTGTAGAAAATGAAACTCGGTGTATAATGGGTTAAACAAGCCTGAGCCAGCCATGGGGGGTGGTAAGTTAGCCTTGTTCTTATTCCTAGCCCTCTCCCCTTTTGCATTCATGCATTTCCTTGATCATATTAATGTTATTTAACTTCCTGTTTCCCCTCACACACACCCTCTCTCCCTCACACACCTCAATCCCTCACCCTCCTCACTCCTCACTCCCTAACCCCCTCACACATACACAGTACGAGGCTATTCCAGAGTCTCTCAAGAACATGCTATTAGTGATGTCAACACAGGGCATATTTGATGTTACTATAAATAGCAACCAATCAGATTCCAGCATTGCTCTCAGTAAGGTAAAATGAAAATAAACTCATTTTTTTGGTATGTTTTAACTATCTTGTTAAGTGCTATTATATCAAGCCTAACCACACCCCAAGATGCTTATAAGGGGTTAGTGCTGCAGGTTTACCTACCAAGGTAAATTTTAAAATTACAACGTTGGATATTGACGTTGTTTAAGATCACTGGCTTCTGTTGGGGTCTGGACAGAGCTAGGAGCAAACTTCTGAGTTTTGTATTTGTACCTTCTGTTTGTAGAGCTGGGGCTACAGTAAATTGCATGGAATCTGTTCAGAGTATTTTAGGCTGGTTAATTTTTCTCTCTCTCTTTCTTTCTTCAGGCTGTGGACTCCACAAAGCTGTGGGGTGTGACCTGGACTCGAATAGACCAATTTCTTCCTGGCTTTCTCAAGGATCTCTTCCCTAACGTCACACCTCCTCCTCCTCCCTCTCCACCTTCTCCCCCCTCCTCACAATCACCTCCACCAGTAGAACAAGGCGACTCTAGTACCTCACCAGACAGTCTTCCTAAAGCTTCCTCCCCCCTCCCCGTGTCCCAGAGTCCTGCGAGGTCACCTGACAGGTCCCCCCAGGCGTCCCCTCCTAGCAGTAGCCCAGGTAACCATGCTCAGTGCTCCACCCCCTTCTTCATGAAGTTGCACAAGTTGATACAAGATCTGTACCAGGACGTACCTTGATGGGGACGGGTTGGGAGTCTGAACTTTAGTTGATGAGTGACGTTCGGATGGAAGGCCAGGGTAGTAATTTGTCATGACCATGAAAACAAGCTAAGTTAGCTGGTCCTTCCGTCAGAACATCACTCTATGCTCATCAGCTAAGCTGAAAGGAAGGACAAAAGTTTTAGCTCCAGCCAGGGAGGAAGGAGATGAACATTGCATCAGAGTGTCCCAACTTCATTCAGCTAATTGCCGAGCACCTTAGCGCGAGGCTACTAATCTTGCAGTGCGTGTTCTTGGTTGGTGGGGTGTGGCTTTGACTTCCGTCCCGCTTTAGGAATGCAATTAAAGGTGTGGCTTGTGTGCAAACATCCATCCCACTTAGGAATGCAATTAAAATATCCTGTTTACAAAAAGTTGTGTACACTCACGTAAGTTTATCATTCTCAGCGCTGTAGCGGCGCTAGTGGTCTCATTGTCGCGACGTCAAAATGGCAAAAATTGTGATGGGAGCAAGGAAGAAAGAACTAGGAGCCTGGCGCATAAACAGAAGAGAAGACAGCGAGCGTAAATGCAGCCACAACACCGTGAAGTCCGCGTCGAGAACGATGAGTACGAGAGAGCAGCAATGCCTAGCGAAGCAAATAAAGCGCGTGGTCGTCTTGAGAAAAGACCATATCCTCGCGTTCTGTGCGGTTCAAAACCGCGCTCACATCCTCAAACTCTTTCAACGTAGTACGTACGCTTTGCCTCCTTCTCACACTTTTCACACTTCGTTCCACATGCATGACCGGACCGACAGTCCCAAAAGCACGTGCCACGCCTACTAACTAATCCACACGTGTTGGTTCAAAGGTCATTGAGATGCGCGCGAGGCATACACTGCGAATACGTACACCTAGTATATAATATGGCCTACCTGGATGGGGACGGGTTGGGAAAAGGGACTCACCTTAGCTTGTTTTCATGGTCATGACACATGGCCCTTCCGTCAGAATGTCACATCAACTAAGAAGATGAACATTGCAGCTTAAATTTTGCAGCTCCGGGAAGGGAGGGTCAACTCAATATTTGTGGGTTAGGCCACTCTGACTCTCAGCCCTTCTTATTAGTATGAGCAAGCAATTTAATATTTATTCACTACTCACCAACTTGATATGTAAAGACATTTCTTATCTAAAAATCAACTGCACACAACGTTGTTCTCAACTGTTCCTTTATTTCTGCAGTTCCTGAGATGCGAGCTGAGGTGGGATCCTTCCCAGGTATCATCCTCCACCCTCCACTGCCCTCCCTCATGCACCAACAAGACACCCCGGCTAAACCACACCAGCAATCAACTGAAGCTGAACTAGACACTCGTCAAACTGGTTTAGAACCCTCTCCATCTGCCATCTCTGGCACCACGATAGGTCCTCCTCCTCCTCTGTTGCTGCAGCCCACACCACCTTATGAGCACACAGTGGACACTGACACTAGCAAGATTCAAAACTCTACTGCACAGCTCTCAACTGTGTTCAGTGTCTGACATGATAGGAGAATATTTATCAATAGTTTTGATAATCAAAACACTGCATATGTAATAGGATCTTTTGTAAGTATATAAATAATCCAAAAATTTAATTCAATGGTTTGCATGACATTCAGTGGAAGTACAACAATCACTAGTATTTTTTCCTTCCAAATGATGCTCACTTAGACAATAATGTGAATACTCTCATACAAACAGGTGGCACATGCAGCCCCCCCCCCCCCCCCCCCCCCCCCCCCCCCCACAAAAAAAATCCCCTGTCCAAGTCGGTCAGTGGTGATCCATAGCCCTATTCCCATGCAGGCCTGGGCTCCAGTTTTAATTGCTTGCAGCTAAAATTAATCTGGGAAAGGCTGGGAACAAGAATAGTTTTCATCAGATTCTAAACAGCTTTTCAATGTTTTGCAATTCTAACATTGAAAAGCTGTTTAGAATCTGATGAAAACTATTCTTGTTCCTGGCAGGGTATAGTGAGTCATTGTAATCATCATAGTTTAGACTACACCCCAATGCATGATACAATACAGAGGAAGCACCAAATCTCAAATTGTATTGGCTCATGTTATGGTGCACCAAGTATTTATTTTTGTTTACTAGACACTATTACTGGCTAATTGAGTGAAACTCCCTTCTGTATTTTGATGTCGGAACCGTTTCATATGTGTAAATCCAGGAAATTAGATTGATTGCCTGTGTGGCAGTCCCAGATTGAAATTCAGCATTTGGGATGCTGTTTCTACTAAATAGACGTGAATGAAATCAAAATTTACCATGCATGGTGCAAATAATCTCATACAAACAGGTAGCACACTCATGCAGCCAAAAATAAAATTCCTGATTCCAGGTCTGCATGGTCAGTGGCGATCCATATAGTTTGGGCTCCAGTTTGTAATTGCAAAGCAGCTAAAACTAAAGGGTAGAAATAAGAAGTTTCCATCCAAACACCTCTTGGTGATGGCAAACTGTGTCTTGTACAGCAGTCACAGTGAGACTGTAGAACAAAGGGGACATCCCCTTTGTTCTACAGTCCCACTGTGAGATCTGTGAATACCGTGAGATCCAGGAAACAAATTTTGAACAGGTCAAAGAATTGCACCTTCTAGCAACCTAGAAACCACTTACCAAAAAGATCCCAATAGCACAAAATCAAAGCTAATGGGTTCTCTGTGATTGATGGTTTAGAGCGGAGGGCACAGATTGGAGTAGACCAACTTCTAGACTTTAAGTTGCTAGAATGTGCAATTCTTTGACCTGTTCAAATATTTGTTTCCTGGCCTGGATCTGTAACCATGCATACACTGTACATGTAGTTTCTCATCAGGTGCTTTTCTTGCACACAATGCAGGCAGGTATTAACATTGTGTTATTCTGTTATTCCAGCCATTTTCTCCCAATCTAAAGAATGGGAGAAAATGGCTGGAATGTTCCAAGTATGTGAGCTATGTGAAGTTGATATCCAACGATAGACATGTGAAGGCCTTCAGTGTTTGTGTGACTTGTACTGATACGGATTCTCACGAAACTTTCCAAGTAAACACACATGTGCATATTGTAGCATGCAAAACTATAAAAGGCAGTGTGGTCTGTCCTGTTTTGGAAGATGGTAAAATTATCTCTTTTACCAACACTACCTCGCCCTTCCTCCTACTCTCCTTCCTCTTTGCTCTCAATGATCCCCCTTCCTGCCTCATGCAAAACACATTCTTGTCGCTTCTTACCTCCCCCTCTGCCTTTCTTCCTCTCCCTTGTTCCTACCCCTCCCACGCATACACCTACATACACCGGTCTTTTCTCCCAACCTCACACACCAACATACCACACACCCATCCCATGGTCAGAGATGAAGGGAGTACCAACGGAACTTTTCTTAACAGAGAAGTGGAAGACGTCTAGTATTGCCTAGAGGGTGAAAATCAGTTGGAATTTGACTGAGCCTCTAGGCAATGCTAGCTTGTCTACCACTCCTCTGCCAGGAGTCCTATGTGGCTTGAACTGCTCCCTCTCCTCCCCTTCTCTAAGCAAAAGAACACTTAATATGTATTTAATACATAATTATGGTACCATGACAACAAGCCTTCTTAGTTACACAGGTTTCTTGATTGCATGGTGCATCGCATCATCCTAGTTCCTCTAAGGTTTATCTTATACTATATTTATTAGCAGCAAAAGCTATAACAATGGTTAGCTTGAATCAAAACTTACAAAAGGAGAAACTAATAAAATATTTTTGTCAAATAACAAGATGGGAATTACAGTACTCATATAAATAATACACAGTAAATCAACAAGAAATTTTGCACAGTTGTATTATGTTGTGGTTTATTTAACTGTCCTGCCACAGTGCCAGTTGTGTGGAGATACATCTTGGTGGAGAGGACAAGCACTCAAACTTGGACACTCATACTCCAACCTTCCATGCACAAATAATGATGGACCACAACAGTTCTCCACCAGTTGGGGGTATGGAAGCGGGATTGGTGTTGGGGAGTCAGACTGTGTATCGTCATCAGTGGAGGTCTCCACCTGTTGGTTAAAATGTAGGACATGATCATGCAGAGTGCTAACACTGGTTAGCTCTCTCTATAACGCATACTGACAGGTTGTTGCACAGTGCCATGATAATCCTGTGCCAGGTGCCAGTGCATGGGGTGGACTGATGAATGAATTTTATTTTTATGTCTTGTCCCTAGCCTCGTTCCCAGGCCCTGCCCAGCTTTCCGTCGCTTGCAGTACGGAAAAGCCGTACTAATAAGCGACAGAAAGCTGGGCGGGGCCTGGGAATGAGGCTATCTTGTCCCTAGGACAGTAAGTATTGAGTATAATATAAATACACAGTAAATCAACAAGCAGCCTTCTTTACATTCATGATCTCAAGCAACAGTGTAGTTTCACATGAGTTTGGAGCAGTTCAACACTTTCGAACCTGCTCAAACCACTTTTAGACTGAGCAAAAATAGCAAACCATGGGCCAGGACTATAGCATATGAGGCCAGACCTACTTAATGTTTTGTTGCTCGAGCTAGCTTAATCACAAAGTAGACCTGGGTGGCCGGTAAAAAAAAAAAGGAAAAAAAAAAAAAAAAGTCAATCTCTGACAACTTGACCTCCTCTAATCTTGACAATAAATTGCCAAAAGTTTCCTCCTGGAAACAGTTAATGATTCTACACCCGAATAGCACGGTGCAGCCTGAAACAACTTCCACGCTGAGCCACAAACGAGCCATCTGTGACGAAGCTGCGTGCACGTGTGCATTAATTCAATCACGTGATCAAATTTCTTCTTTTTTTTTTTTTTTTTTTTTGAAAACGACCCACCGGGTAGCCTCGTTCCCAGGCTCTCCCCGCGCGCAAACGAAAAATCGAAAGGAAAGGGGAGAGCCTGGTAAAATTTATCACGTGAGAAACGTCATGGGTAGAGAGAACTTAATTACATGTGGGCGAACGAATGAACTCGCCCACGCTGTATGGACAGAATACAGTTGCGATAGCTTTATGGCCGACAGAATGGGACTAGACGGCACTATGCTACATTACCTGGCAGTACGGAAAGCTATGGTGAGCTTACACAGACCCGTACATTTGAAAATCACGCTAACCTACTCGCTTACCTGGCAAACTGACCCGAACTGACCGCTGTACACCCCGGAGAATGGCTTTCAAGGCGCTATTAAACGCCAAGGCGGACCTTTCCTAGGCTTTGCTCAAGTTTTCTCTGCGCTTATTGTTCGACAGAACGGGCTCCTACTAAAAAAACAGCTACGTGTACTGTCGATTATCGATCAACTACGTGCGTGGGCACATCGACGATCCGCCTACACTCAATTAAGTCCTCTCTACCCTTCTCTCTACCCCTACGTCACTCACGTGATGAATTATTCCAGGCCCTCTACCGCTTTTCCGTACTGCAAGCGATGGAAAGCTGGGCGGGGCCTGGGAACGAGGCTACCACCGGGCTCGAGCAACAAAACATTAAGTAGGTCTTGTCTGAGTTTGGAGTAGTTCAACACTTTCGAACCTGCTTGAACCACTTTTAGACTGAGCAAAAATAGCAAACCAGGACTATAGGGTAGTTTCATATGAGTTCAAGGTGGTTCAACACTTTCGTACCTGCTTGAACCACTTTTTTAGACTGAGCAAAAATAGCAAACCAGGACTATAGGGTAGTTTCATATGAGTTCAAGGTGGTTCAACACTTTCGAACCTGCTTGAACCACTTTTTTAGACTGAGCAAAAATAGCAAACCAGGACTATAGGGTAGTCTCATATGAGTTCAAGGTGGTTCAACACTTTCGAACCTGCTTGAACCACTTTTAGACTGAGTAAACTCCGACTATAGATCAAGGTGGACCACGTATTGGACTTGTACTACTTAGGCCATAAATTGTGAAACCATTTATGATTGCAGTGCATGTATTATAATATCATGGTTACTTACAATAATTATTTTGCAATAACCTACCTGAAACTGTATAATTACTGCATGACTTCCAGTCTCCTGCAAATGTTCAACTTGTAGATTTCTCTGGTGCATTGTACGTTGCAGCATTTCTAACTTTACCCTAATTTCATTTTGACTCTCGTCAAGCCTCCTCTCCAACTCCGCCAATCGATCCTTCAGCAGTTCGATTTCGCTGTCGTCCTGCCCTGTGGGCAGTTGCAGGCCGAGTGGGCTCCGTGGGCGCCGAGTGATTGTGCTCCACGAACTCTCGTTTTCCATCAAGACTGCTGCTCGTGTAATTTGCTCGATACTAAACTGGTTTGCATACGCTGCATACGTTCACAGGAACAGCATCTATGTCGCTTCTTTTTTCTTCTTGCGGTCTTTGATATATTTTTGCAACCAAAACGCTTTTAAAGAAAAAACACATTTGTTTTTTGCAACAGAACATGCATGCTCAAGCGGGGGCACGTAAAATATTTTATTCCGCCCCTGAAAACCGGAAGATATGACATAATATCATTGTGAGACTTAGTTCCGTTTGCTGCTTCAACAGAGCGTGGCTGAGTGGATACTTAAGAGATATTGTGATCAAATCACATTCATCCATATGTGGATGTAATGCTGGCTTGGGAAATCATATTACACAATTTCACAAGTTATATAAAATTATAGCCCAATTAAACAATGTATGAAAGTTCAATTTGAATGGCTCTGCATGTTATGAAGACGTTCCTTTCAGCTGTGATATTTTACGTTGACCAATGCAATGCTCAATGGAGCAATACATAGTCAGTAGACCAAGGACATTCATTTTTGCATGATCGAGACACTTACTGGTGGGCAAGTGGTAATCTACCAACCACAGTACGGTTCGATGGACCGGAAGATGCTGACACACACTGTAATGAGAGACTTCCTGTCGGGTAGACCCCCACATTCTCCCTCCAAAACTATAATGAACACACAGATCCCTCGCAACCTTATTGGCCATAGACTGCAAGACAAGTTCTGTTTGCTTGTGTGTCTGATACTTAACATTTTGATCAAACTACATTCATCCATGTGGATGTAAAGCTGGGTTTAGATCAATTCACAATCTCATAAGTCAGACCCAAATGTAGTCTCATTCTCAGGCCCCAAGAGGAGGGGCCTGCTTTCAGCTGGGCCAAGACGCTGAGATAGAAACTACTCAGGCTAGTGATGTCATGCAATTGACCATCATTAGCACCCTCCCAAACAAAATTAGGTGCATGCACAAATTGCTGAAACCAGGCCCTTCCTCCTACTCCTTCTCTTTGGGCCTGGGAACAAGGTTAACCCAAACACAGCTCAATGAAACCAGTTAGTAGACTAATGAGAGTTGTTCTTGCATGAAGCACTCGAGTCTTCTTGATAGCATAATTATCAGTCAGGTGTAGTTATTGTTGCATCCCCACACATTACCATGTGGTCAGCTGAATGGGCTGGCAGTTGTTTGAAGGGAAGGGACTTGTCAATATTTTTATAAGTAAAACCTCACTATATATGATTACCACACACTTATTTTGCAGTGTAAGTGGACACAGCATTCTGCAAAGATGGCGGCATTTCTGATAATTAATATCATGTGTTAAATCATTCGAGTAAATGTCCATAAATTGTGATCAGCACAATGTTACTACAACAAACTAAAAAATTCTTTCCAGATTTTTACACAACAAAGACAGGGACCCAGGCTTGCTTTCTCTTCTTCTTCATAACAACCACCTCAGTCTGGCTCATTAGTGTGTCCATGTAAATGAGGAACAGTGGGGCTGTGTGTGTGTGTGTGGGTGTGTGTGTGTGTGTGTGTGGGGGGGGGGGGGGGGGGGGATGAAAGTGTACCATAAGCATATTCATGAAGTACTAATAAACACATACTAGGTATACGCATGTGCATCATGTGCTTCACACCGAGCACGTGGAAAGTTGTCGATCAGACGAAATGGCAAAGTGAGGTCGAGATGCCGTTGAGGATTCTGCTCTGGAGTCTCCCAACTGAGACAGCATGCTGTCCTCCACCTATCCTGTTCACGGGTCAGTGAGCAAATTGAATTGCTCAGGTGCTGACACGCAAGTCGTCTCCTGTCACCGTTATCTTGTCTATTTGTTGAGCAGTTAACTGTCTTCTATCTTGTCTATTTGTTGAGCAGTTAACTGTCTTCTATGTCTCTGGACTCGTTCTCTAGCCTGCCATCGTCTTCATCCTCCGAGTCCTCCATCATGCTAGCGCTGGCACCATGAGCGGCACGTGCAAAAAAAAGGTACCGTACATATCAACCATAAACCCGTTACAGATATACATACACACATACATACAAGCACAACCTCAGACTGAGACCCCACCCACTAGTGCCCAGCGCGCCTGCACGATTATGAGCCTCATGCTAAAGCGTTCGGCAATCATATTCTGGTAGTGTACTGTTGTGTAGAAATGGTTGTGTAGCAGTGATACATTTTAGGCCTAGAGGTTTGTTCTACTAATCCCTGTCCCATGTTTGTAGCTTTTCTGGAACCAGAGATACAGTCAGCAATCCCATCATTGCCAACCCCCGCCCACCAACACAAAGCGCTTGGAAGTGACGAATCTGTGAGAGGCTTTTGTTATCAGAGAGTCGGTAGACTCTCTATGTAGGGATGGCGCCTATGATGCCCTATCCCTACATCTTTTTACATTACAGTTGCAAACTTATGTGAAAACGATGTAGGGATGAGGCTTTGTCCTTCACTATTATATCATCCCTACCTTGTTTGCATACTTTTTGGCATGCCATCCCTACATTTTTTTAACATTTTTAATTTTTAAGTCTTGTGTTTTATTAAGTAGCCTTGCCTAATCTTTAGGTTGTTTGAATGGTGATAGCTTGCTTACAATCAGAGATAGACGAAAGTTAGCCGCTACGTTCGGAAAACCCAATCGGCAAATTTACTTCAAATTGTGCAATAACAGGTGCCTTTCATGTGGCGTCCCTATTTTTGTATGAGTGCTTATGAACGTGATGTGGCTGTTGTAATCAAAATGG
This sequence comes from Agelas oroides, assembly GCA_949130485.1. Lineage (NCBI taxonomy): Eukaryota > Metazoa > Porifera > Demospongiae > Agelasida > Agelasidae > Agelas > Agelas oroides. Next base: position 18,901,723 of record OX422185.1, read on the forward strand.
GTGCCTATTTCATGGAGTTCTTATTTCCTACGGGTGCCTATATGCTCATATGACTAAGTTAATTATGCTAAGTGTAGGCCATGCATGACCACTTGATCGGATTCATCTTTGCAACCAACTTCATGGTCATCCGGTTAGTTCCTGTACCGGTAAGGTTGCTAAGAGAGAAAACCCTCCTCCACATTCATGGACTGTAACTCCCATAGAAACTCAATTCAGGAATGTTATTCCTAACAGCTCAGCTAATCCTGAACCATGAAAGGTTGTTTACATGCCAATGTGTAACATTATGTAATTTAATACATTGGCATGTAAACAACTGATGCCCAAGCACATGCAGTTGGTAACCAATGGTTGAGAAGTGGTCAAGTATGGCACACCTAGCTTCATTCCCAGGCCCTGCCCAGCTTTCCGTCGCTTGCAGTACGGAAAAGCGTGGAGAGCCTGGTATCTTTTCTCACGTGAGCATGACGTAATCGGAAAATGGCGAAAATTTGCAGAACTACCAGGCTGCGTTTCGCGTATTGTTCAACCGACTACACGCTCAACGCTCGGTATATACGACAATCACCCTCCGCTAGCTAGATACGTGCAGTAAGTTACCTGCTACGTTGGCTCTTTTTGCTGTTCTGGGCCTTGTGCACCCACGCACAATTAAACCCTTTCTACCATCCTTTCTATCCTGACGTCACTCACGTGAGAAAAGATACCAGGCCCTCTCCCGCTTTTCCGTATAATAGCGATGGAAAGCTGGGCGGGGCCTGGGAACGAGGCCATGGCACACCTACAAGGGTGGTATTTCAATAAATGTAGTCTAACTTCAATGAAAATATCTCCATACCCAGACTCTAATACTTTATACTTTACATGTCCTAGCTACAGTGGAACCTCTATAATGTGGACACACCATTGGTGCCATCTAAAGTAAAGAGGTGTGGTAAATATTGTCGGAGTTACGGTGGAACCTCCCTTAACGCATGTCTCCCAATGGTAGTTACTCATATTCTTCACCTTGATCTCTCGTCTGTTCATGGCTTCACTTCCTCTGTCACTTTTGTAGAAGTCCCCTCACTCACTTCACAACAAAACCACCCTGTGATATGATCCATACGCTCACCTGTGTGAAAGGATTAACACAAAAGAGTAACACATTTTGAATGAGGTTACCAGTACTGTATAACCATATACTATATATGGAGTATAAGTAAACAAAATACTGTAATCTGATTGGTCAATTACAGGTAGACTAAGTATAAATCACTTATACCACCTGTAACTGAATTTTCATCTTAATAATTACCATGAATGCTAAGTGATAATGTATGACGTAGATAGCCACGTGGCAAGCGAGTAGCCTAGTTCCCAGGCCCTGCGCGTTCGTCGCTTGCAGTACGAAATTCGCGCAGAGGGCCTGGGCTCGTTCATCACGTGATGTGTGCCGCAGCTTACGTCACGTCCATTCTACTGGAATCAATGATGTCATAGATGAGCTAGCGCCCAGTTTAGCGTTGAAAGAGGCCCACAGAGATCACAGTAATGGTTCGTGTGCGAACTTACGTAAGTGCTAAAAGTCTTGGCAGCGAAAGAGCACAAGCTGCCATGTTTAGCTGGATAGTAGACGTCTATATTCAGATACCTTGCCACATCGTGTTACTAGGTAGACCCTGGATTTCGGCTCCTCGTCTTCTTCAGCTTGAGTTTACTATTGTAGTCTATCGTACGCGCGTGACCTGTTTCAGGTTCTTCCAACTCCATTTGTGGTTATCTCTACAACCAATGCTGCAACACGGCGTGGCCATATCTGGTGTGATGTAAAATTACGGCTGCGGCACACATCACGTGATGAACGAGCCCAGGCCCTCTGCGTGAATTTCGTACTGCAAGCGACGAACGCGCAGGGCCTGGGAACGAGGCTAGCAAGCGAGACTACATGCAAGCGTCGTCAGCGCTAGCATCTTTTCTACCAGCACAGAGTGAAAGGAGGTCCTGTTGTGTCACTATGGTAGTCACTCTGTCGCTTGGCTGTGTTCGTTAATTTTTAATCCAAGAGTGCACGCTCAGAGACGCCTGCTCCGTCTCAGGTTCACAGTTGATGTACTTTATTCTGTCCTGTCGTAAGCCACCGCAAAACCGAGAAAACTGGAGGCCCTTATATCCAAGGCCGGCACACATGGAGGCATGATTCAGTTTAAACGGTCTTCTTTCCAGTGTCAGAAATGAGCTACCCGCATCTGTCCATCTATATGCCGATATCCCTAAATGGAGAGCATCTGACTCTCCTCCAGCGACAATCCCTACCAACATCAGCACTTCGCTGGCAAGACCCGACATTGTCCTCATAGAAGACATGTCAGTCAACATCCTAGAACTCACTATCTCCACCAACATGGGAGAAGCCCTTCAAGCTGACAGGAAGAGGAAATCAGAAAAGCCACTATATCTCCAACCAGGAGCTTATGAGCGCCATGAAGCGACCAAATGACCAGTGATCTGGACTTTTGGCCTCTCAGTTTCTTTCAGAACTCTGGAAATTGGCTCCCTTGGTCACTATGAACCATGTGCCATCAAAATGCCTGACCTGTATTTTTGATCTCTCGAAACAACTTGCCAAAAGCACACAACTCAACTACCACAGATCTCTGCCACATGCTCCTATCACATTTTTAATTCAAGAAACTGCATGAGCTTGGACTCCAACAAACCTTTTCTACACTTTCTAGCCTGTTTTGTATGTTTGTAGATGTATTGATTATTTTCTCTCTCGGTTGCCTTGCCAAGCTCTTCCACCTTGCATCCTAGGCTGTATACTTATCTCATGTACCCATATACATGACGGTACTTCTCTTCAACCAAGCCCTCCTCGGGCATCCTTGGAATCGGGTGGTTATTGACCATAAATCCCAGGTGAGCATGCCAAGAATGGAGGCCCACTTTGCAACAGCACACAGAAATGAGTCAAATACAACATTCAGCTTGACCTTCAAGGGCAGTGGATAAATGCTAGCCTCGTTCCCAGGCCTTCGCGCGTTTGTCGCTTGCAGTATGAAATAGTTCGCTCAGAAGGCCTGGTCCATTTCATCACGTTATGTATGCCGCAGCCGAAATTTTACATCACACCAGATATGGCCACGCCGTGTTGCAGCATTGGTTGTAGAGATAACCACAAATAGAGTTGGAAGAACCTGAAACAGGTCACGCGCGTACGATAGACTACAATAGTAAACTCGAGCTGAAGAAGATGAGGAGCTGAAATCCAGGGTTGACCTAGTAACACGATGTGGCAAGGTATCTGAATACAGACGTCTACTATCCAGCTAAACATGGCAGCTTGTGCTCTTTCGTTGCCGAGACTTTTAGCACTTAGGCAAGTTCGCACACGAACCATTACTGTGATCTCTGTGGGCCTCTTTCAACGCTAAACTGGGCGCTAGTTCATCTATGACATCATTGATTCCAGTAGAATGGTCGTGACGTAAGCTGTGGCACACATCACGTGATGAAATGGACCAGGCCTTCTGAGCGAATTATTTTGTACTGCAAGCAACGAACGCGCGAAGGCCTGGGAACAAGGCTAGATAAATGCTGCAGGCAATCATGTGTGAAACAAGAGCAAAGAGCATCTGCTTGGTTTTCAGCTGTATATAGTTATGTTTCCTCCCAGTTTCCTGTGTGCTGATAGTCTTTGTACACTGTCATTTGCCAGTGCCGTCAAAGTAGATGCTCTGAGATCGCTTCTGAGGCTATATTGGGATCCAAATGCCACTAGTCCTACTAGGAAGGAGGTATTTATATCTACGCTAGAACTACCACGCCTCACCTTCAGGCTTTACAAATCGACATCGAGAGGTACCAGCGCGCCACCTAGTCTCGCTAGCCACGTAGCCAGCGAGACTACGTGCAAACGTCGTCAGCGCTAGCATCTTTCCCACCAACACAGAGTGAAAGGAGATCCTGTAGTGTCGCTATGGCGGTCACTCGTCGCCTGGCCGTGTATGTTAAATTCTCATCCGAGAGTGCGCGCTCAGAGACGCCGCTCCATCTCAGGTTCAGTCTATTCTGTCCTGTCGTAAGCAAAACCGAGAAACTTCACTGGAACAGTCCGTTTATAGTATCTATGCTGGAATCTTCCGTCTCGTGCACGCAGGACCACGCCCCTTAAGCATTTTTAAAATTTCCGAATACCGATAATTAGAAAAACGCCGGTTACTAAGTTGCATTGCAAGAAAGACCATTCATGTGCACCTGAGACTCAGCCACCTACCACAGCAGAGACTGTTGCTGCTACAAACTCAAGTATCATGGCCGAACGTGAAACATCAGAGTTGGTTATTACACCAGATAAACTTCCTCCTGCTTGGATAAAGAGGCTTCCACAGCACACAATGGATGCTGCTCACCACTCTCTCCTTTCCTCAGCTGCTCCACAGAGATGCCACAATGTGAACTTCTGTCAGTCGTGCATTAGTTTTGTAAGCCGAGAAAATGATGATACCGCTGATGGCCAGCCCCGCCTGCAGCTGATGGTAGTGTCCGAGAATGAGTCACAGAGAGGACATGAGGGGACTACTGCACTTGTTAACGGTCTCTTCGGAAATTAAATCTCTCCAAACTTGTTCAAGGTCTCTTCAGCAATTAAATCTCTCCTAACTTGAACTAGGCTGAGTGCCTGAAATGTACTGGGATTTCATTGTCATTGTGTGTGTCTTTTACATGATACATGTATAAATGTTGCGTGATAACTTGTTCAAACATGCACCAGGCACCTCTCTTTACAGTGGACACTGCAAGTTTCATGATAAACTACTTTAGACTCCAAATACATTGCAATAGCTGCTATCATCTTGTGCCTACCAAGGCAATTCTGCTCGATAGTAAATTTGCAGGAAAAAACTTGAGCAAAGATCATACAACACTATGGGTGGGCTGGCAGGTTGTCAATAAAGATTGATCAAACTTCACAGAGTCTGTGGGATTGTCTATATTAGCACTAGTGAGACAAGATCTATATTTAGCTGTGCATTAAATGGAAGAACCTGTCTAGCATTCAAACAGCATTACTCCACTGGATTAGGCCTTCATTTAGAAGAGGGGGTGAAAGCTGTGTTAAAAAGGCTGAGGTGGCAACACTCATTCTCAGGCCTCACGCAGCATTCCTTGTTTTTATCCAAACACGTCTGTTAGTCATAAAGCTTCTTAGCCCCAACATGTTTGATTAGTGACATTGACAGTAGAGTGCCCAGAAGGAAACAGAAGCATAACAATTTCCAGCATGAAAGGTTTCACAGCTTTAAGTGATAGTTATATCCCTCCTGGGGGGCAAAGGGGGGGGGTCATTGTTAAACATTGGCATCACACCAACCTGCAAGACCACCCCTAGTCTCGTCCCCAGACCCCACCCTCTCCCGAGGAGAAACGGTCTGGTGAACCAAGTCGAATTTCTTGGGCTAGCGCACACTTTTGCAACATTGTAACCTAGCAACGATCAAAACATTTTGCGGCCAACCCGCTCAAAAAGGGTACGGATACTCGAATGGAGATTAACAAATTTTACTGTTGTAAGGGAAGTGCTACGTAATAATTACCGATCTCGCGATCTCATTGGTCATTACCCGTTTTGGGTAATAAGCCCAAGAAATTCGACTTCGTTCACCAGACCGTTTCTCGCCGGGAGGCGCGCGCGGGCGGGGCACGAGACTAGACCACCCCTCAGGGAGGGATATAGCTATTATAACCTGTTACCTAGGCAACACCACTGTGTAGAAGAGAGATATGAGCTAGTTTGTATGTGTTGCCTAGGTAACATGTTATGGTTTTGGCTGGAGTACAGCTTAGAACTTCCCAAAAGAGTACATACTTTATTATTTCCTCACCAATCTCCACGAGGTAACAGTATCTCATCACAAGACAAGCAGAGAGAGAAGCTGTCGATGAACTGGAGGGAAAGGGGAGGAAAGGGAGGGGGAGGAGAGAGAAGAGGAGAGGAGAGAAGGAGGAAGGTGAGGGAGGGAAGAGAGGGAAGAGAGGGGCGAGAGAGGGAGAGGGAGAGGGAGAGGGAGAGGGAGAAGGGAATAGAAAGAGAAGGAGGAAGGGGAGGGAGGGAAGAGAGGGAAGAGAGGGAAGGGGAGGGAGAGAAGAGGGGAGGGAGGGAACGGAGGGGCGACAGAGGGAGAGGGAGAAGGGAATAGGGAGAGGAGGAGGAAGGGGAGAGAAGAAAGGGAAGGGAGAGAACGGAGGGAATGGAGGGGCGAGAGAGGGAAAGGGAGAAGGGAACAGGAAGAGGAACGGGGAGGGAAGAAGGAAGGGGAGGGAGCCTCACACTAATATTTCCACTAAATTATCTCCAAGAGGTACAGCTGTGCAGTTGCTATAAGACACATAGTAGTTCAACACAAAGCAGTCAAACTGTACTGTCACCCTGGGGTGTCTCAAGGGAGGAAGGGAGGGAAAGAAGGGAGGGGGAGGAAGGGGGAGGAGGGAGGAAGGGGGAGGAGGGAGGGAGGGAGGAGTGGAGAGAGAAAGGAAGAGGGAAAGAGGGAGGAAGGGGAGGAGGGAGGGGAGGAGAGAGAAGAAAGAGGGAGAGAAGGAGGAAGAGAGAGAGAAAGTGGAAAAATCAATTGGATGTATATGGCAAACATTATTCTATGGAGAGAGAAAGAAAGGAGAGGGGGAGGGAGAGGGGGGGGAAGGAGGGAAGAAGGAAGGAGGTATTCAAAGTTTAGACCCCAACTGGAATTTAGCTTTTGTAACCTACTATTGCAGATACATGTACAAGTTCAAACCTGTTACCTAGGCAACATATAGGAACGTTGCTCATCTCTCTTCTACAGTGATGTTGCCTAGGTAACAGAAGTTATATCCCTCTCTGGGGTGTGGTCTTGCTACGCTGGACACCAACGGTAAAACGACCACCCCCCAGGGAGGGAAACATGAAAGTGCCTAATGCCGACATAGCCATGCTGGTTTAGTACAGTTCAGCTGCTGGCTAATTTACTTAGCACCTTTATTGTTTACATACATGTAGCACCTACTTGACGTGGGCATTGGGCTGGTTCCCATGTATCCCCAGGTGCAGAGGAGGGAAGAGCATCTAGTATACACTGTTTGCGCATGCACTTAATCGTCATGGATTTCCGTGGCGATTGTGTTCGTACCTGTACATTTGTATGTATGTAAACTGGTGACATCATAAACTCACCGCGTTGATGTGCCAGTTCTGTTCGAGTGAGTTTTACATCACGCAGTTCTAGGCCTTCTGGTAGTTAGGTACCTCAAGATAAAAGCTCAAGAAAGAACAGGTTGCCTCCAATGAGTGCGTTTACCGAGGAAACGTACCTTTATGGGGTTATCCACCATTTTCGGTAAGTTGATTCCGAACACTGCTTACCAGACATTTCTCTTTGTATCCGACAGTATAAAACTAGGCAGAGCACGTAGCAGCGATGTTTATAGTGTCCTAAGAACAAAAGCTGAAGTAGTTTTTATGACGGTTTATGCTATTCACGTGATAACCGGATCGTCATATTAGTACACGCCCCTAATTCTGCCATGTTGTCTTTCCTATAATTACGTGCATGCGCAAACAGTGTGTACCAGATGCTCTTTCTCCTCCCCCCTCGGGTATAGATAGAACTACACTATTTTATAATTCTTCCTATATACTATAGGGACGAAATAGTGTAGGGTACACTCCCTATAGTAATATAGGGACAAAACAGTGTGGGGTCACCAATTCATTCTTACAAGAAATAAAAAACATTAAAAATGTAAAAAGATGTACGGATGGCATGCCAAAAAGTATGCAAACAAGGTAGGGATAATGCATGAAAGCAAAGGTCAACATATTGGCAAAGCCCCATCCCTACATCTTTTTCACACTACAGTTAGACAGTGCATGGGGGTCTTTTCTAAAACATACCACAAGTTCACAACCTTTACTGGCAATTCATGGCTGTAGCTTCATTCTCAGGCCACTTCCTTCACCCATGTTAAGGCCACGTGGCCTGGGAATGAGAAGTATTGACCCTCTTGGCAGCATGGAACCTCTTCAACAACCAGAGTTGACAGACTTATGATAGTAAGTGTTGTTAAAGTATATGGCATGGTTCTAGCCTCGTCCCCAGTCCACTTTTCTTCTCCCACAGCCGGCTCAGGAATGAGGCTAATATGATCTAGCAGCATTACATCAGCTGTAGTGTGAAAAAGATGTAGGGATGGGGCTTTGTCAATATGTTGACCTTTGCTTTCATGCATTATCCCTACCTTGTTTGCATACCTTTTAGCATGCCATCCCTACATCTTTTTACATTTTTACTGCTTTTTAAGTCTTGTTTCTGTACTTTTTTTTGATGTTAATCTCAGTTACAGTTAGACCTAAGCCTAAGAAGAATATTTCAAGTGTAACCACAACATCAGAACTTGAAACAGCGTCGAGTTTAGTAGTGGTTCCAGGCAAGTAATAATTGTGCAATATAGCCAGCTAGAACCTGATGAAGGGCCAACCACTCTCCATACTGAACTTTGTGAAAGCAATTTCATGATTCAGTTGTCAATCACATGACAGCTGCAGCACAGAAAACTATCATACCATACTGACAACTGACCATCCTAGCCTTACAGTTCACTAAAGCTGTGAGTAGGCTATTTTTGGTATAGCTACCAGTAGGCAGCTGAATGCAGCCCCTTACCTACGTGGTGTTCATAAGACCGTGCCAGCCATGCGTACTGCCGCTTACTAGTCTCACTTCCAGACCAATGACCGTGGTCTTTGGTCTGGGAACGAGACTTCGTATGCACATGCATACAAAATCAGAAAATGGCGTCCTAAGCAACGGACAGCAGCCTCAGAGTGTTGTGAATGGCTTTTGCTGACCAGGATGAATTTGAAGCTATGAAGTCGCTGAGTGGTTGGGAAGCTGCATGCTGTGATGAGTATCCGTTTCGTGCAAAAACCAAGGTGAGTGCTTGAACCGTTTTTGAGTTATCGTTGTTTGAACAAAAGTCGTAACGAAGAAAGAAACAAAGAATAACAAAAATGGCACTTTCGCTACCGCACACTTTTGCGTTTAGCTGTTTTCCGCGTGGCTTTTGGCCACTTATATGAGTCTTGCTGATCACAAAGGCACTCAAAGAGGAAGCCTTGACGCTTAAATAAGCTTTTAGCGTGTTTGTGGTGAAGATATACGGCTTTTGCTTAAGTATTGCATATATTGCGCATCGGCGCCATCCCTACATAGAGAGTACTATAGGGACGAAATAGTGTAGGGGTACACTAAATTCTCCCTGTGTCACCACAGGGATGAAATAGTGAATGTGCGTACACACATGGGCACATTGCAGATGATGTAAGCATTACATAGGTGTAATAAATTCTACCAATTCATTTGTGGTACAGTTGTACCATATCAGAATCATCACAGGATGTCAGTAGGACATGGTGTGAAGATTTTTTATAGTTTACCAGTGAAATTGAGAACAGACAGTGAACTACTAGGGGAATGCAGTGCATTGTGGGGCGAGCGTGAGGGAGTTGTATGGTGCATTAGCGTTTCATAGTACTACATTTTCCCACTTGCAGGCACCTCATGCATAACAGTCTCATTCCCAGTTCTTCCCACCTTCAATATTTGCCTATGGAACTGGAGGCGGGAAATGCCTGGGGAAGAGGCTAGGGTATCAAATGTATGCCTGTGACCAGTGTAGCTTGGTATGTGCTCATCTTGCGTTTGTTGGTGGCCTGAAGGGTTGCAAGTTAAGAATGAGGATTCAACATCTCAGTACGAACAAGTATATACCGTTGGTTTCCTGTGACTCCAACTTTAAATATTGACATCTTGGCACTGTCTTCTCAAGTGTCAATAGTGCATAGATATTTGCTGAGCACATACAGCTGTGGAGTCAGGCCTCTTTTGCTGTAGTCTATAGCTATTGTCAGCCCTTTTCCTGAGCACTGTGTGTACTGGACTTGTTCATACACAATCAGGAAAGCTGTTGAAAAGTCGCAGTTATTCAATTATCAGCTACCTTGGTCCTACAGAATAATACTTAAAACAGCAAAATTTCCCATGTGTAACACATTTAGGTCACCTGTCTCACGTGTAACACTGTCCCTCCCTTGTCAAATGTGTAACACATGGGGAACAATTAAGTCAGACTTAAACAGTCAGTGATTAACTTTCTCTATACTTTATATATTGGGGAACAGTTAAAGTCACCTGTAATTAATTCGTTCAAAATGAAGGGTTAGTCCAAAAGGTATGAATACAATTAAACTTTGCACAAACAGAAACTACTACAGAGGTTTGTAAGTTGCTTGTCCAAACTGCAGGATGCAATAGGCACGGGTTGAATGACCACTAATTGTTTACATACCATGTATTCCCGTCAGATCCATTCGTGGATGTCATGCGTGCTATATCATCAGAGCCCGTTGTCCTCCCCCTCCCAGTGGTGAGGATGTAGCTACTACAGTCTACAGTACTAATAATACCAGTGGCAGAGAACCTAACTATGCATGCAGTGGATTCACAATGACTCCTTTCCCTTCAGATTGACTTATAAGCAAGACTACCAACCCCAGAAGCACTCAGAGAAGTGATTAGGCCTATGATTAAACGGTGTACAGGTCGAGGAGGTTGTTTTTAGACTGATGAACTTTCTAGAATGAAGAAAACCAGGATGAAAATCAAGGTAGTTCAAAATGATGCCACTGAATTTGAGCTGGACAAGCAAAAGGTGCTTTGTAAGTGAAGAGAAAGCAAAAGAAATAAAACGTCAGCAGCCAAAGTACAATGTAAACATGCTAGGAATACTTTGGGAGCTCATTTATCCTTTTTAGTTTTATATGCAAGGGTCAGAGTGAAACAGTTGAGTCTGTTAAACACTGGTCTGGAGTCTCTGACGCTAATCGCCCTCTCCTGTAACCCAAAACTCTCTCCCGCTGGGCAGCAGACCGCGAAGCACGATGGGCTCTATCACTTACTCTCCGTCTTGCTAACCGTACCTCCCTTTGTTGAGCGCTTCAGCAGAACGACGATCCCTGTCGCGTTGGTTTCTACGCCTTAGCCTTTCCTCCTTCTTTCTTCGGATTCCATAAGTGAGTCGAACATACCACTTCTTTCTGGCTTTCAAACGTAGCTAGCTTAGCTATATCTTTCGACATGACAACATGCGGAAATATTGCATCACGCACAAATAGGGCAGAATATATATACGGAATACGCATGTACCATATATATATACATATAAATAAATAGACAAATTTTCGTTTTATCCACAAGTGTGGGGCTCGCTGCGCTCGCCCCAATTAGGCAGTTAACTACTAGACAGTGTACAGTTAAAGCAGCATTGGATGGAACCATAGCTAGCTACATGCTGCAAAATGGAAATTATGGATGATCTGGTTGTGGAGGACATATGTGACCAGTGCCAGAGTGAGGCAGTCCTGTTTTGTGAGGAGTGTCGAAACAGCTACTGTGCTACATGCAGCCTATTGAGACATGGGAAAGAGGCAAACCCACACCACTGTGAGGATTTCGAAGGTTCCAAATATCACCCACATCTCCCTGGAGGAGGATGCTCTCTCACAGCCTCAACAAGAAGGTAAATTAGGGTAATAATAGTAATTTATTCAGCTTGGCTCATTACAGAGACAATAAATTGTACAATCAAACCAGATGTTGTTACACCACAGAGCACAGAGATGCCCAACTAACAGGCCTTCTGGTGAAGCATTTCAAGAAGACCTCCTTCAAGGACTGGCAGCTTACTGTGATCAAAGCCACTGTTGATGGAAAGAATTCCTTCATAGTGCAGCCAACAGGATCAGGGAAGAGTCTCTGCTTCCAGTTTCCAGGAGTTGTTACAGGAAAGATCACAGTTGTTCTCATGCCAACTGTGAACCTTATCATGGATCCGGCTTGAGGCAGCAGGAGTAAAGGTTACTTACCTCGGGAGCATGCAGAAAGACACCGGAGTCTTGGGGAAGGTGTCACAGGGCCAGTACGATACCATTTTGTGCGCACCCGAGTCCTTCTTCAACAACCTTGGGCATCCAAAGGCAGTCTTCAAAAGCTTGGCGGTCCAGAGAAAGATTGGTCTGCTGGCAGTCGATGAAGCTCACCTAATTCGGTCATGGAGAACCTTCAGGTATGAGGAAGTAATATGCTATAGTTAAGAAAGAGATATAGGTGGGATACTTGTATCACTAACTATTTGTGTATCGATATGTACCACCTCTCTGGTCCTATGCAGGCCTGCATTTGACTACCTGAAAAAGCTCCCATCACTCTTCCCTTCTGTGCCGTTGATGGCCCTCACGGCTACAGCAACGTGTGATATAGTGGCTGAGCTCAAAGAGCTGTTGGGAAACCCAGTTTGTGAAATAGCGAGTGCCAACAAGCCCAACATCACCTACTCAGCTCTTCTAATTCAGTCCAAAGGTATATACCTCTAAAAGACGATGTTTATGGAGTATGTTCTGATGTACCATTATGATTTCTTTTCTACACTGCAGCCAAAGTCGACAAATACACCAATCTTGCAAGCCACATAATTCCCCTGCTCGGTGATGGCAAAGCAATTATTTACATTGATTTTGTGAAAGATGTAGCTCCACTGGCTATTAGCCTACGCCAGCAAGGTCTGGAGAGCTGTGGTTATCATGGAGAGAAGATGTCCACTCATGACAAGCAAGCTACGCTTGAGAACTGGCAGAAAGGGCAAAAAGAAACAGCTGGAAAATCTGCAAGATTTTCAAAGTTGTTGGAGGTAAGTACATAAATTAAAACTACTGTTTGCAATGACTCACACATGTATCTTACTAACATGTAGATTTGTCTGCGTGAATCTTGCCGGAAAATGTCGGCGAACTGTGATTCTGGAGCACTTTGGAGAAGATGCAACAGCTGCTACTTGCGAGGGAGTCTGCTGTGATGTGTGTGACACTCAGCCAGAGATGGCCAATGCGCAGAACGAAATAAGTCTAGTGCTGAAGACTGTGAGAGATCTCCCTGGTTATGGAGAAGTGAAAGTGAGTGCTAATATATCAGACAGAATCAGACAGAAATACATTCTTGTTCATTATGGCATCACATTTAGCTTGCTGAAGTTCTGCGAGGGTCGAAGACAGCTTCCAAAGCTCCACTTGCCAGCAGCCAATTTGGAGAGGGCACATCACTAGGTTTGTCCCTTGATACCTGGAGAGCTCACATTCGTCAGGCCTGGATTCTGGGGTTGCTAGAGCGAGAAATGAAACTTGGAAAAGGGCACAATCTTTTAGGTCAGATGACTTTCAACTCGTTTACACTCTCTGAAGCAGGCAATGCATTCCTAGAAGGTCCCCATACGCTGATCCTCCCAGTTCTTGATAGCAAAAGTGGGAGAACTATAGTACCAGCAAAGCCAGAAGAGGATGAAAAACCAAGACGAAAAGGCAAAGGTTGCCATGCCATTGAAGGCATTAGGTCGCTTTTGAGCTCTTGTGAGAAGTGGTTCACAATCACTGCCAAGGAATCTTCAGGTCCCCTTACCCTCAAAGGCTAGGCTACTGCCCTGACATCAGTGCCCTTCCTGAGTACAAGAGTACCAGCCAAAACTTCCTGTTTGAGGATATCATGTTTGGCAAGGGAAAAGCACACAACCCTCAAACGACAACAATGATGGTGGATGGACAAGAAGAACAGATCCATTACCGCATTGTCCCATGTGCTGGAGTAAAGCTGTGTTCCTACCACACAGAAGGGTGCTCTCATGTGGTCTCCACTAGGGAGATCAAAAATCAGTGCCTTTCTCATCCTGAAGCAAAACTTGTTCGAAGTGGCGATTGTCCGGTTGAATTTATCTACATCTGGCCTGATGAAAAGTCGGACACAAGAAGGTGGAAGTGAAAATGAGGAGAATAATTTGCACAACCATCCCTGCCATCAAGCTACAAAATGGACGAAGAAGATGGTCTCAGATCTACAGGAAGCGGTGATCAACAATCCACTCTTGAAAACCAGTGACCTTGTGGTTGGTAAGTAAGCTAAAACACTATGATTCACAGTATACAAATACGTACGTTACACAACTAACTGGTGATTGTTGAATAAACCATTCATATTCTAGGGACAGGGATGCCATACATGCCGGGAGCTGCATCACTTGCAGGAGCACACCGAGAAAAAGTGAAGTACTACCATCAGTCAGTTCTCAGAGATACTCAGCTAACATCTGACACCAGAGCATGCATTCTTCAATTTGAGAAGGAGAGTGTGGCACATGACTCTGCGCAGAAGAAAGAGACTCAGAGTGAGTTAACGTTTGTTGTCTCATGATACATGTATATATTTACTGCATGCGGTACAACACTGTCATCCCCGCAGGCCAACATCTAGACGAATACAGCAACCTGGGCCATCCACATGTGCGGGACTACATCCTGAAATCTGACCAGACGTGGGTAGTCCACTTATGGCAAAGCTTCTCAGTGAGTCTGATTTCATTGAAGTAGATGTCACTTACAAGGCATCTGTGAAGCTTGAGTACCTCCTGAATGTTGTGACCTTCAACTACACAACCTTGAAATGTGAGTTTACATCTTTAGGCACTTGAACAACAAACCTAGAAATGTGTCTACACTTTTCATTATATGCAGGCTGAAGATTCATTTCAGTTCTTTCCATCTATCACAGGGCACGTGGTGGCAAGGGTTCGTCTCGAGACCCTTACAGCTGAGGCCTATGGTATTTGCTTTAAGGCAATATTCACAACAGTGAAGAAGAGCCATCCTAAATTTGAGGTTGGCGATTCACTGAAAGGTGTTGTTGTAGATTGGTCTGATACACAGATGGCTGGATTGGAGGCAGCAGTTGGCAAGGAAACAGCGAGCCTGATTGCAAAGGGATGCAAAGTCCACTTCATCCGATCAGTGAAACGTGTCAGCGAGCGCATCAACAAAGGTAGTCCACTCGCTCAAAAGGCATTCACTGCCATAGCCTATCATATTCCCAAAGCTGCAACTCCAGAGGATGTCACCACACTTTTCAATGTGCTGGCAGTGGAAGATGTTTCAGAAGCAGCAGCTATAATGCCAGAATGTAGTGTTGTGCAGCAGTGTTCCCAGGAACACAAGGCAAGGCTGTGGAAAGAAGCTATGCACTGGGCAGAGTGGTGGAGGCGTCCACGACATCTTCGTAAGTAAAGTGTACTCACATATACGTACATAGTTTAGGGTAAGACATGGTAGGCATACAATGTGTGTATTCTAATTAATGCACACTGAATCAACTTAACTGTCCCTTTGCAGGAATGTTGTGTGCTTGCTACTCTGACAACAAGGCATTTCAACTGCTGCCTGAAACCACCAATGCAGTAGAATCATATAACCGTGCATCCAAGAGGAAAAGTGCTGACATCTTGAAGGTGGCCCTTATGAGTACATACAAACTGGACATGGCAGCTGCACTTGAGCACTTGGCCAGGACTCATGGCATCCCAATATGTCGACCTGACTCATGATGCGCGAGCAAAATGTGTTCGTACTGCAAACGCTGCTAGGAGTAGAAAGCGAGCACGAGAAGAGAAGGAGGAGACAGATGGCCCTCCAGACAAACACAAAGATTTTAAGAAAGGTACACACAGTTTAACAGTAGATAACATTTGGTAATACTACATGAATGTGCCGATGAGACAATAAACTACATGTGCACACATAATCAGTGTGTGTTCTTGTGTTACTCCAGGCTAAAAGCAACAGAAGAAATCCACTCCAGCCAGTGAAAGTGACAGTGAATTTGAACAGAAGAATCCCACTTCAACCAAGAAACAGGATGGTCTTATAATACACAAAGTTCGACTGAATGCAGCAGAAGTGAGTATGATTGAGAAGGGAGACTGTCTTCAAGATGTGCACACTGCACTTGCGAATGCGCTTCTACAACAGCAATTTCCAGATAGAGCAGGGTTCCAGTCGACACTTTGTGGCTAATGGAAGATGTATTCCACAAAAAGAAGGCACAGTCCAAATACACTTCGATGAAGTGAGAAAGCATTGGTTGACGTCAAGTTTTAGTAGTCGAAGAGTCCAAATATTTGACAGTCGCTACTCTGGATTCATACCAGATGGGGTCAAGCAACAGATGAGAGCTATATACGGCCACCTATCCAAACAGCTTTCAGCTCAAGTAGTACGTGTCCAGCAACAGCAAGGAAGTACAGACTGTGGCCTTTATGCTATAGCATATGCTGTTCACATGGCGAATGGAGATGATCCAGCTAAAGTAAAGTTTGACCAGAGGAAGATGCGAACACACTTCCTGGAATGTCTGAAGAAGAAGAAGTTGGAAGCCTTTCCTGTCGAAAAAACTATCAGCAGGGTAGCTAGGCCAGAGATAATCTCACTCTAAACTTGGTGTTCTTTAATTTACATATGTACATGTACACATGCTTTAAAATATGTTATTACTTAACACACACCCTCCATGCTTATGATAAAATGCTTACATCACCTGCAATGTGCCCATGTGTGTACGCACATTCACTATTTCATTCCAGGGTACACTATTTCGTCCCTATATATATAGGGAGAATTTAGTGTACCCCTACACTATTTCGTCCCTATATATATAGGGAGAATTTAGTGTACCCCTACACTGTTTCGTCCCTATATATATAGGGAGAATTTAGTGTACTCCTACACTGTTTCGTCCCTATATATATAGGGAGAATTTAGTGTACCCCTACACTATTTCGTCCCTATATATATAGGGAGAATTTAGTGTACCCCTACACTATTTCGTCCCTATAGTATATAGGAAGAATTATAAAATAGTGTCATTTTCTACCATCCCCTCCCCCTCCTCTGCGCCTGGAAACGAGGCTAGTTCCCATGGTAACACAGTAAAACCTGGGTAGTAGGCACAAGCATGAACATATGCATCTTCATTGGTGTTCATAACCACTCAGACAAAATCTGCACTCCAATAAAAAGACACCCAGTACAACGCAAATAGTAGCAAATTGCTGATTCGGCTTTGCCAACTGGTATCTATCTTCCACATGCTATCGATACAGGATAAAAACTATGGGGCGCCGTTTGTGCCACAAACAAGGGACCCTTCAACTGTGGCCCATGCCTAGGTCATTGTATTTGCCCGTTACCTTAACAATACTACAACTAGCTTCAGGTAGTATCTATCAGCTATCAGGTAACAGATTGTTCTTGTCAAACATAGTCACAAGCCACTTCACTTCTTTATTCAGTCTGAAAACAACAACTTTGACCAATGGCGAGCATTTTCTAAGCCACAGCTATCCCATGGGCATCTCTGAACATCAGTGAACATGGATTATGAAATCATATATGAAGAAGTTTGAGATGATAGGCTTTGTGTACCACACAGACACCCCCAACAACCTCTGGTACAGTACATGTACATAGCAGGCACAGTCCCCTGAGAAGTGTTCCCTAAGAGGTTGGTACACATAGGCTGTCAGCTTGAATAGTGCCTACTACTGTCCTCTCTTTGAGAGTACTTGGTGTGCATTTCATTGGTTTACATTTGTGAATAGTGCATACTACTGTCCTCTCTTTGAGAGCACTTGGTGTGCATTTCATTGATTTCCATATGTTGATACAGACAGATTTGTGGCTGATAAAACCATCCCAAAACTGTAGGTGTCATGACCTTCAGTCTTATGTTCAAAGGGAGTCAACCAAATGGTGCCAACATGTACTCAACCACAATAGACAACTTTAAGACTTCAGGTATTCAATTATTTGTAATTGTACGTGACGTCACATCCGGAGTACGTGCAAGCTTGGCCAACTTGGAGTACTTTTCCATTGAAGTCAGTACTTAACATTGGTGAGTTCGAAATTCGCGCACTGGCTAGCTGTACCGTTTTTTCTAATACAACGATTGCAAATCAGTTAAGCTAACGTGTCTAATCCCTGTTGTGAAAGAACGAAGGTGCTATCTTGCTCGGTTGTGAAGCTGTGGTGTTGCCATTATGCCCGGAGATACGTGCGTTGTTTGCGGGAACACTCGAGCGAAAGACAAGAGCGTGTCTATGTACCGCTTTCCTCAAGACGAAGCTAAACGGCAGCGATGGATCGAAGCGCTAGCCCTTCAGGACTTTGTCATCGAGGATCATCATCGCGTCTGCACCCGGCATTTTCCCAACGCTGATGTACGAAATGACCCACAACTTACACTTGGTACGCTGTCTTGAGGCACACTGTCTTGTAGCACGCTGCCTTGGTCTGCAGACATCATTGGAAGCTGAACTATATCTTTGAGCAGCGAGTTCAGGTGGCAGGTAAGTAAATACGTACCGACAATGCCCAATGCCGTAAGCCAACTTCAACCAGCAGGTTCTCCACAACCGACCAAGATAACACCTTCGTTCTTTCACATAAAGGGTTGGACACGTACGCTTAACTGATTTGTAATCGTTTTATTAGAAAATACGGTACAGCTAGCCAGCGCGCGAATTTCGAAATCACCAATGTTGAGTACTGACTTCAATGGAAAAGTACCCCAGAGCAGTAGCGAACGTACTCCGGATGTGACGTCACGTAGCAATTACATCTCATCAACATTCTTTTGCTTACAGTAAAGTTGTCTATTCATCATCAAATAGCAGTGTGTACAGAAATTGCTCTAACATGGTCACCTAGTTAAATGGTGTCCTGTTATTTAGTTCCTCTATCAGACATCTTTGCAATGTAGGCGGTGTCTGCTTGCTCCTGCTTAAAGATTTCAACTAGTTCAAATGTATTTGTGGCAACACGTACAGTGTGTATGTTGTGCTAACCTTCAATCTAGGGCTACTTGACTTGGTCATGCACATTCTATGCAGGGAGAAAAATTGACCACAAAGGCCACTCTCAGAATTTCTCTCACAACCGGCATAAACGGCTGCAAGACAAATGTGGGAGTGGCCTGGAAATGAGACTACCCAATCAGAACTCACAATTTCCTAAGTTGCGTCCGACTGTTCGTTCCACCACCGAGTAAAGAATGCAATCTCAACGTAGATGAACGTTCTGTTTGGGTTTTGCTGGAGCTCCAAGATAACTGTATCGAGAATGAACTGCACTGCTGCATTTTGGATTATCTGGTCAGCTAGGGAGAGAGTGGAGAAGGGAGGAAGGGAGGGAGGAATGGATAATAATTTGATACTTTGATCAGCTCTTAAAAAGGATGTTGATCATTTGCTTTCGTTTTGATCCTGGTGGAAAGTGCTTCAAGGTGTGACATGTGTCACTTTATACTATACAGTATTTATTCAAATAAAATGCATGATCCAATCTAGCGCAAGAAATTCAATTCTGGGAATTCACTGCCATTGCCAGACAAAGTTCTTGAGTGAAGTAGACTTTGACTTCACTCCATTTCTGGAAGAAATTACATCTACAGATAGTGTATACGTCTTTACTGCAATCTCTGACACATCACTTGACATGTTTCCCAGTGGAGAGATGCCTTATTAGGTGATTTACTAGGTGGAGTTGGTTGCTTAACCCTTTAATACTGAAAATAAAATTCTTTTTATTTTTCTCACCACCTTCTTAGTACATGGTGATACACTGCGCTAACCCTACTCCAACTTAGCGCAATACTGGGAATGAAGCCTCTCAATTGTCACAGACAGTATATTTTGTGACAACAGAGGGTGGTCAAGAACAATTTTCAGGAAAAAGAGCCATCCATGTCCACTCAAATGATTTAATTTGCATGCATTGTAAATAAGGTATTACCTATTACATATAGCACCTGTACACCTGTGAGTACTTATGTCTTGGTCTACTACTGTCGCTCTCTTTAGGAGTCCCGCTCTCTTTGGGAGTCCCGATTTCCATAACGAATACATTTGTGGCTGAAAAAATCACCCCACAACTGTAGGTGTCATGACCTTCAGGTCCATGCCTACCAGATCAACTTCCCACTATGTCAACTCCAAAAGTTGTTAATGAAATGTGACAGGTTCTGAGTCAATGTGGGGTTCAGGTGTCCCACTTCCACTCAAATGATTTAATTTGCATTCGAATAAATAAGGTATTACCTATTACATATAGCACCTGTACACCTGTGAGTATTTATGTCTTAGTCTACTACTGTCGCTCTCTTTGGGAGTCCACAGCGTGCGATTTCCATAATGGATACAGACAGATTTGACCACCAGATCAACTTCCCACTATGTCAACTCCAAAAGTTGTTAATGAAATGTGACAGGTTCTGAGTCAATGTGGTGTCCCACTTCACCAGTTTAGTCTTAAGTCAATCAAAAGGTCTCATTTCACCAACACTTCGGTGAGACATCTTCACCTCTTTGGAGGTGAGATCCTGTTGAGTGTCGTCTTGCTCCTGCTTACAGATTTTAACTAGTTCAAATGTGTGTTGTGCTAACCTTCAATGTGATCATTGGTCCAGGGCTGCTTGACTCAGTCATGCACATTGCAGAGAGAACAATTGACTACCAACCATGTTTCTTCTCAAAAATGGAATACAAACTCCTTGACTCTGGGAAGGTTCGGGATTCACCTTGTCAGAAAGCAAGTGGAACTGTCTGACGCACAAACTTGCTAAAAGTGAATTTTCAACTATGACAGTCTTGTCAAGCATTGCTGTCATTGCAAACCATCAAAACAACAAAATAAAAAATGGAGTAGTAGGTGAAATGGCACTAATTTCATATTAGTGGGAGCAGCAAAAATGGTGTATGGGCACCAACCTGTTAGCTTCTGTTAGATCCGGAGAAACCGGAAGAACCTCTTTCCTCCTCACTCCATCATAGTCCCATGAAGTAGAGGTACAGTTGCCTCAGTCACTCCAAGATCCCCTTCACCTGACCACAACTAATGGAGTTCAGGGTCTGTATCAGAGAAAAGAAAGGGGTGGTTGGGGGAGGTACACTGTTTAGCATGGTCCTTTTACCTCTATATATTCAAGTCCAGTAACTAGAAACACCTCTATCCCATGGTCGGTGTCTATTTTATACATACAAATAACTCACTGCTGATGAGTAAAAAAAGGTCTTCTCAGCGCCGACAGCTTGACGGTATTGATCAGAAGCACGGATCCTTTTTGTGCACGACACGGTTCTCACACCTCACAGACAAAGGTACAAGTGCGGTAACCTGCGGATCGACTAGATATAATAGCTGTCACTTCGCCCTGTTACAAGCCTACGGTTCAGCACACCCCAACGCGCTCAGCGTCTGGCAGCCATTTTCTTTCCACTTCACAACTGCTCTAACCCTATTGGTCAATATATTGCTCCCTACGTAGCTAGCTACCCACAGGTCCCGTTTTGATTGGTCAGTGTGAGGGCTCTAATTGACTAATAACTCAATTTATATTAGAGCCCTCACACTGACCAATCAAATTCAAGCATTTCATGATATATAATGAGACCTGCGGGTAGCTACGTAGTAGGGAGCAATATATTGACCAATAGGCTCGGTTGGCACGAGATCGAGACATGCACTTATAGTTGCTGAACTGTAGAAAACCCACGGAATACGAACGAAACTGCAATCACATCATTAGAGGATCCGAGTCTCTGAGTTCTTCAGGACTGTGATCCCCTGAGAACTTGGCTTTATTAGCAGTGAGCCCTATCAATGTTATGCCCCACTCCCCCCCCCCCCCCCCCCCCACCCCCCCCTTCTACAGGGCAGATGATGGGCATTATATATTGGGGGACGGGGGGGGGGGGGGGGGGGGGAGGGGGGGGCTGACTGAAAGAGGCTGCCTTATAGTCTGGAATTTGATTACTTCTGAAGACATCACAAATACAGCAATGTTCTCCATATACTGCATAGTTTATACACTGTATGTGCCAAATCCCCAGAAATTGCCCACCTTCTGCAAGGAAATTTGATTATTTTGAATTGGTCAATTTCCAACCCAGTATAGCCCGTACGAAGGACATAACATTGGTAAGAAATCATACTTTTCTGGGGGGAGTGAGGGACGGACTAGGATAGTTCATATACTGGCAAAAACACAAAAACATCTTTAAGAAATAGTATGCAAACAGGTTAGTGGTGAACAGTACTCTTCATACTGTCCTGCAGGAACACAGTTTCAGAGTTGTTTGGACCAGCACCTGAGTCTTCCTTCGGCTGTCTGAGTTTGACTACGAGTTCCTGGCTGACAAGTGTGACCAGACGAGGAGTGGAAGAATCAACTACCGGGCCTTCTCTGAGGGACTGGAGAATGGTGGGTGGGAGGGGGTATAAGCTCTGTTCCCAGGTCTTTTAAAGCTCATACTAGTTTCATTAAAGTTGGAGTTTGCTGTCAGAAGTTATCGACCCTAGAATTTAATTTTCACTACCAGTACTCTAGCGTTTGAATTATCTTCAGTGTTAGGTTCAGGCCCCTGATATTGCCTCTCAAGTAGCCACCCCTGTCGAGAGATAAGCCATGCTTACCTCTGGAATTGTGTCTCAGGGGTGGCTGCTTATCATGCCACTTCACTGTTGTGTTTTGTGGGTAGCCTAATTGAGTTGTTTTTGCAACATATGCTTTTTGTGGGATTCACTCCATATGTTAGTGCCTCTTGTGGCACTATAAGATAGTTGAACCTCATACACTCACTGTTGTTTTGTGGTTAAATTGAATTTTTAGCTGTGGCACCTTCCTTAGCCAGCCTCTCTGTTGTGGGATTCACTTGTGCACTCTAAGCTTCACTTCACACCCTCACTGTTTGTGGGCAGAGGAGGGGGGACGCGATCATGATATTCCAAGATCTAGAAGTGTGGATACAAGCTAAACAAACAGTTCTATGGAGAAAGTAGCGATGGGCACAATGGGTGTGCAAGGTTTTCGACAAAACTGAACCAGTCTGGCAGTTAAAATGGCCTCTGTAACTTGCCTAGCGATAAACTGGCAACTTACAAGCTTAGCCTGCGAGGTGAGCCATAATAACCAATTTTGACCAGCCAGATGGCTTTAGCTTAGTCCAAAACACTATGCGCCCGTCGTGACTTAGCTAGTCCATAGAGCAATCCTTGTAGCTTGCACCCACGATTCTTGCCCTTGGAATGCCATCAGAACTTGCAGCGACGTGACGTCATATCCTCCCTCCTCTGGTTTGTGGGTAGCCTGATTGACTACTACATACGTACTTCTTATGTACCTCCCCCAACCTGACATTCATGAGCATTCTCCTGTCACTAGGGTCTCCCATGGAGGCTTATTGACTTCTGGAGTTGCTATATGGCTAACTGCTTATGGCCATGTTGATGTCTCCCTGGAGTGGTGCAGTACATCAAACAGTCAAGCACAGCAGGATGTTTGTCGTCATGGAAACCAAAAGCATGTGTTTTACACTAACCAGCTGTCCTGCTTGTAACCATAATATCAATTTGCTTTAACAGGAAATGAGCTACTATTTTGTCTTTCACAAGTGGTGCCAAAAGTGGCAAGTGGTGCCTAAATCTACGTGGGGGTCCCCAAACTCACGTAGATTTAGGGACGGGGGGGGTCCCCATATCTACGGGGGGGGGGGGGGGGGGGGGGGGGGGGGGGTCCCCAAATCTATATGCCACCGTATCTCAACCTGAATCCTGCGAGCAAGCGCTACCTCTACCACCATACGAAGCAGCCAGCAGAAATAACAGCGCCATGAACTTACAGTAGACAGATCTCTCAACGCGCCGCATAAGTATCGAATTCAGTCGTTCCGCCAGTGACAAGTTACATGAAAAACAGGAAGTAAAAAAGCAGGCGCATTCCAATGTTTAATTAACGGCATGTAGGATATCCGACTCCCGCGCCGATCGATGGCCGAAACATCAGCGGAATGGAGTGGGCGTGGTACCACGTGACTGTAGGCCACGCCCCCTTTCGTTTCGGCGCGGGAGTCGGATATCCTACATGATCCACGGCAACGGCACCTTGTCTTCCGGTGAGTTTTCAAAGTCTCTTGCCAAGAAGATCGAAGATGTAGGCGCTCACTCTGCTAGCGGTTTTATATATCAATGAGTCTACTATCGAGATACAACGGTCATACTCTGCTTCTGAAACAATAGAGTTCTCATTCCAAGGAACAGAGGACACCCACACACACTCAAGACTGAAATGAAACGATGGCATTGCTTCTCAGCATGACAGTGAATGCTTCCACTCAAAATCCCCAAGAAGCAGAATCTGGACCGCATGCAGAAGAGCACTCAGATAGTCGAGTTCCTGGTCAGGAAGCAGGAATGGATGTGCAAGAACCAGCCCCTGCAAATGGTACAGAGGATTCATTGTCAGAGTACCTTTTCTACCACAAGAGCAGGGGCTGGTTCTTGCTTCCTAGAAAAGAAGATGGAGTTTGCAACACACGGCCAGCACGGGGGTAGCTTGGAGTGACCAAACTGGTCAGACTGTTGGTGTAGTAGAGATGTTGTCAGCGGCCTCGGATCGTATGGTGGGCTCTCTTATGATGACAGTGCTGGAATGTATTACGATGGCAACCTGGGACTCTATTATGATCAGGAGTCTAAACTCTACTGCACAAATGTTCAAACACTCTGGCTGCTGTGTATAGTATTGACAAGAACACTTCCTCTGCTGAATACTTGGTTGCTAAGGTTTCAATGAAGGGAAAACCCCTGACCAGAAACCAGTTGGTAACGGCTTAATGAAGTTGTGACCACCATAGAATTTTTTTCTGTAGCTGCTGCAGTTTTTTCAACTAGCAAGAATTAGAGCTATTTTGGTATCCATTCTTGACTAGCTATCACAAATCTCCATAGATGAATAATGTCTGTGACATTCAGGGTTGCCTAGCAACACACACACACACACACAAGGGTGTGCATTTACCCTTTCTGGGTAGCCTAGCATCCCAGTGGCTAGAGAGAAGGAGGGACTGGGGAGACTCATATATTACCTATCCACATACATGTAGCTAGTCTCGTTCCCAGGCCTTCCATGCATTCGTAGCTTGCAGTACGAAATTCACACAGATTTTTCGTACTGCAAGCTACAAACATGCAAGGCCTGGGAACGAGGCTAACATGTAGCTGCTTAGTTTCCCTTTGTACAGGAGAATTTGGGGTCACTAGAGCCCCTCCCCTTCTCACTGAGTACTAGGTTTAATAGGATCATCTTCCCACTCCCACTCCCCTGCCACTCCTCCTCCCTCCCAACATTACTACTGGACTCACAGTGCAACCGCTGCTTACCTCCTGCCACCAGCCCTCCACAAGATATCACACTGAGCACTGTGGATCGCTCATCTGGGCTCGAACAGAGACTATAAGGAACAAATTAAATGCTAATTTAATAGAGTTTCAAAATGCTATGACACTGAGCAGGGGACACATTACTATTATGATCCAGAGATGAGAAAATATTCAATTCACTCAAGAGGCTGCCAACTAAGGCAGATCAGAAATATAGCAAAAGGAGCTCAGAAGTAATCATCAACATTTGCAGCAGTGGAGAGGAATTTGCAGATTCCCCAGAAGCGGCTGAGATCTGATCCCCCAAGCATTTCCGCCTCCCCAAGCATCCCCCCAGCTTGCAGCTCTCCCTCTCCTGAGGAGGAGTGGGATCCCTGCATCAGAATGATTGTCCCTGTGTCAGAAAGCTTGCCACAGGGAGCTAGCTCATGTTATTAAAGTACAGGAGGTGCAAGTCAGTAAAAATAGGTCAGCATCACCTACAACAAATGTAAGCAGCGTTTCACAGTCAGAGACAAACAAGAGACAAAGAGTACCAACGGAACATTTCTTGACAAAAAGAGACTCAGTGAGGTGAGAGAGTCGAACAAGCCCTGCCCCCTCTCCCATGCTCACACCCTCACACTAGGCACAACCACCCTCACCCTCCACATCCACACTGGGTGGGAGACGTATGAGCAATGTGATCCTGTGCTGGTGATGAGTGAAGAGGGAGGGGTGGTGGTGGAGGAGGAGGAGGAAGAGGGGGAGGAGAGTCACTTGGTCTTCGGAGAAGGAGAGAACTGAACAGAATAAAGAAAAGATGGATTGCAGGCGAAGGACACTTATGGTGAGGAAGAGGTCAAGCTAGCAGAGAGCTACAAAGACAGAGCCTTCAAGAGAAGAAAGTATATAGGCAGTGAGCCACCGGAATTTCATCTTCCTGACAATCCACCTGCATCTGTGCACAGGCCACTCTCTGATGAGAACTGAGGCCACAAGATGCTGGTGAAGATGGGATGGCAACAAACATTCCTCAATAACTGCAATTGCAGCTGTAGTAGTACAAACATCACTGCCATATAGTGTTGGGGATTCCCCCAGACCAGAAAGTTAAGTATTCATAGCATTGGAAATATTATGAGAAGGTATAGTTGCAGGGTGTCCATGGCACAACATATCTCTCTCATGAAGCTTCTGTGTACCACATGATGGGTTTGAATCCCAGCTGGATTCCAGAATTTTTCTTGGCTTTTTATTTTACAGCTGTCAACAATTGATTGCAGACGAATCAAGCAAGCCCCGCCCCTTCTCCCATGGTCACACCCTCACACTTGGCACAACCACCTTCACCCTCCACATCCACACTGGGTGGGAGACGTGTGAGGAATGTGATCCTGCACTGAGTGAAGAGGGAAAGAGTGGAGGAGGAGGAGGAGGAGGAGGAGGAAGAGAGTCGCTTGATCTTCAGAGAAAAAGAGAACTGAACAGAATAAAGAAGAGATATGGATGGCATGTTGTTGGTAGGTAAGCTGGGCGTGACCATCCCTCCTTCCCACCCTTCAAGCCAACAGGTGTATCAGGTCATACTAGTTCCTCTAACTATATTTATTAGCAGCAAAATTTGCAACAATTAATGGCTTAGTTGCACTAAAAACTTGGGTAAATATTTACCAGAGAAAATTTGGCACTACAAAATTTCCATTAGCTCAACTGAAACTTATAAAAGAAAAACTTGGAGAATGAAATATTTTTCTCAAATAATTATAGTACAGACCAAGATGTGAATCACATGAATATCAATACACAGTAGATTAAGAAGAAAATTTGCACAAAGTCGTTGGACTGGCAAAGTTGTATGTTGTGGCTTATTTAATGGTCTTGCCACAACACAGCACAGTGCCAGTTGTGTGTGTCTGGAGACACATCTTGATGGAGAGGGCAAGCGCTCACATGTGGATACTCATACACCAGTGCCCCATGCACAAACACAGATGAAGCACAACAGTTCTCCACCAGGTGGGGGTATGAAGGTGCAGCTGCTGTGTCAGTATCTTTGTCAGTAGAGGTCTCCACCTGTTGGCAAATAATACAAGAAGAGTAGATTATTGTGGAACTTAGTACAGTGCGACATTGTGGTTTCTAATACATACTTATAGTAGAGGAATCCCCCAAAAGAATCCCCCCCCCCCCCCCCCCCCCCCCCCCCCGTCTGAGCTGAAGTACTGCCATCCCCATTGCAGCAGTGCTATGCATATGGCATATGGGTGCATATTTTAGTACAGTGAATAACATTACCATGAACAAGCAACTTTGACACAAGCTTATTTGCAATATTATAATCTAGATTTAGAGCACTGGCAGCTCAATTAAGCTGGGGACTGTGGGCTCAATTCATGTATGGTGCCTACCAGAGTTCTCTCAATTCAGTCTACACGCAGACCCCAGGGCTTCCATACATTTTATTCTACCCACAAAATCAGATTAGCAATTACAAGTAGTCAACTAAAAACTAAAGTTCAGCTTGTGTAAACTATTATTACGCAACAGTTCACAATACGGCTGTCATTCAGTTGCCGTTGCAAGTCCCGCAAACTTCCCGGGAATTTCCAAGCAGATTACTGAACAATATCACGACTTTGCTCAATCATAACTGGAAAAGCACTTAGAGTTTGACTAAGTTATACGAGTATTGTGTAGTCGGAGTGGGGAAAAACGTGTCCAGAAATTTACGGAGCTCTTGGCCGTTTTGCCCCTAGTTGTGCGCCAAATCGAAAATCGATCACAGCTGAAAGCGGTCACTAGGGCACTTGTATAAGCGCTTGTATCGCGGAGAGTACGATAGCTATGGAGATTGGACATCTTGTAATTTATAGCAAAGAGCCAGAAGGGCTATGTAGCGCTGGTTGCGCTTTCGTAGCTTGTTCTGTACTATGTCTACGTTCGAGCCTATGAAGCGATTTTTTGCCGATATTTTACACTTAGTATCTACCGTGTGACTTGAGCTTTTGGCTTCTAACTTGACTATGTTATAGTGCTGAATGTACTGTATACACGCTATGAAGATCGTGTTCTAGCTCCACTTTGCCCCTAGTTGGGCGGTAAATCAAAGATGGCTCAGAATTGTACTTGTGTCTTGTGAGCAGACGTAGTCTCTACCGCCGTATGCGGCACCCAGCAGGTACAGTGACACTATGAACTTACACTTTGCAGCCCTCACAACAAGTTGTATAAGTATCATCTCGATCCATGTTTGCTACTACGAAATATAAAGCTTGAAAGTTGGCCGTGTGTAGAGCTCATTACGTATTCATCCAGAATTTGATGACGTCACACCGTTTACGCGGGTGGAATAAATTTCGGGGTCTGCGTGTAGACTGAATTGTACCCAATTTTTTGCGTGCAGCACTGCTACATGTATATACACTGAAGGAGCATATCTGGAAAAACACATAACTTTCATGCAGTCTGACTACATGGTGCATACCACAGTACAGGTAAACGTTCATCATTTTGTAGAATTATAATCATATGTTCTTTAGCTAGCCATAGATAATAGAGACTCGTAACGACGAGTCTCTATTATCTATGAGCTAGCCAAGCTGGAAAGACAGACGGACACACCTACCTCGTTGAGTGCAC
Organism: Agelas oroides; assembly: GCA_949130485.1. NCBI lineage: Eukaryota > Metazoa > Porifera > Demospongiae > Agelasida > Agelasidae > Agelas > Agelas oroides. Next base: position 18,930,509 of record OX422185.1, read on the forward strand.
GCTGCAATCTCTCGTTCTCCAGTTTCAAGTCTTGAAATTGCTTCGTGAGCGTATTAATGTCTGGCTCCGGCTCTCGAGCTCTCATTTTCTCCAGCTCCGCCACGCGACTCTTTAGCCGCTCAATAAACGCCTGTCTATCTCGTCTCATTTCGCTCCCGTCTCGCCACAGAATAAAGTAGTGGAGAAGCAGGTGAATGATCACAGCTTCGGGACTCTTCAGCTGCCACGAATAGAAATAGACCGACATGAGGTCCTGCAGCTTGCTCCGTGGATTTGCGGAGTTCGCAATCTCGACAATCTCCGCAGTCGTCGTCTGCGAGATGTCTTCGCACATTTGCTGCAGAATCTCCGACACCTCCTGACCACTGGGCAGCAGCTGCAAACTGCGAGGGTTCATGATCCGGGTGCGACGAGGTATTGTGCTACTCTCGCTAGCCATGAGGATCACTGAGGACGCGCCTGACTGCTTGTTAGTTCCACCAGCATCAGCTAAGGACTACTTCAGCATGTATATGCCACATTCACGGTGCAGCCTACCGAGGCGTTGACGTTATCTTGTATAACAGATATGAGCTTTTATATGCGCTCCTGGAGATCATGGGCACTTTTATACCGGCCGGAGCTCCGGAAGTATGAAACCGACTACGTCGCAAGAGGTTGGACACGCTTACGGACGTGTACGGAACTCCGTGGTTAGTAGATCGTGGCGGCGGTTCTCGAATGGTACTTACCTTCAATGGAACCAGCAACTTCATCAACAACTCAGCAGTATATTATGGTGGTGCGACGGTTCTCGAAGTACGTTTATGTACCTGTCCTGTCGCGGGATCTAGAACCTGTAGGAGCATCATACTCGGTTCGCGGATAGTTGAGATGGGACCCTACTGCTCCTGTGTATCTGTGGCGCTGAGGAGTCAAAACTCGCAGCGTGATTAACACGACCTGGAGGACGGTACTTTGAGCAGTTGTAGCTACGTAGCTACCTCCATAACGCAACTGGCTATGAAGCTCGGACTTACGTTGGATGAAAGTAGAAAGACGGCTGATTCCAGTGATGTGCATTGACACTCCCATTGGTTTTGGAGCTACAGAGTTTGAAAGTTGACAAGATTTGGGAAATGTGAAAATATGTTCCGTTTAGGAGGTCATATCTTCCGGTCATATTATGTTGTCGTGACAGAAGTTGCACCAAAATGAAGCCCTTTCATTTACTTTGTGATAATCTCCACACTGTTGGTAACACCCTATACAGATTTGGAGTAATCCAGCTTTGAAGTTGACTATAATTGTGAAAGACGTAAATCTGGGTAAAATTCAATCACCTCAACAAAGAAGACAGTGGTATGGGACTTACACCACTTTCTATATACTTTCTGATGATATCCATACTGTTGGTGACATCCCATATAAATTTGGAGCTATACGGCTTGTTCAATACCGGAAACTCTGGCCTTAGGTATCTTGTGTTCTGGCATATGTGCACTTATGTACATTGCTCTGTACTTTCACTCAATGAAATCACTAACCCTAACCCCCCAACCCCCCCTTACATCCTGCACTCATATGACTAACAAGGGGTAGTCACTTACATGTCGCCTGTGAAGCATTTGTTACCAGGATCAAGATTTGTGATATAGTGAAAAGTGTGCTGGATCACTTGATCATTTTCCCTTTTGCATGAAGCTCTTGATTGCTTGATTTTCAGTTGTTCAAGGGTCAAATTGCAGCCACGAGTTCTTTATCTGTTAATTGTAGCAGCTCAATCAATGTTTCATCCCCAACCACATGCACATGCTATTTATGTACTAGAGCTTTGATGTATCTCAGATTTTATAGTTCTTGCTTTATTTTCTTCCAGATTGCAGAAGTCGAAACAATTGCGAGTCTGGGTCTGCCTTTGGCGTGAGCCACACGTGGGAGGTAAGATATTAGTCTCATTAGCCTTCCCTCTTCCCAACTCCACTTCCCTTGCCAGGTAGTACTCCAAAAGTTCTCTTGCTACTTAACGTACCTTATAAGGAAACTGGACCAGAGATGTAAATAAACACAATGCTTACAGTACACATGGTTGTATATAGAGGCCATGATTTCTATTAGCTCACTAAAACAGACAGTAGAAACACGAGCAGTTGTCTGGAGAGAAATGCCCAATCATTCGGCATTTTCTCTCTTATGGGGACCAAGCAACTGCTACACTTTGTACAATTGAATGCTTCACTTGCTATAATAGTGGCAAACAGAAGACATTCTGATATCTGTTACTTAGTACATCTGCTCACCTGTTTGTGTCGTAAGTTTGTTGTCAGACATGAAAAATCTCTTGGGGAATCCCCACAATGTTATGCAACTGATATGGCTTCTGTCTTGATAGGGTTACTGGTTACCACTATATATTATATGCTATGAACACTCAACATCTGTAATCAAATAATCAAATGCGGTATCAGGTGGCCTGTGGCTCAAAAGACCATGTTTATATAGGTATCAATTAGCTGCTTGGTGAAAGGAGAATGTAAGCATTTGTTCACTGTCATGGTTCAGTTTAGTTAGTCGTCCCTTGTACCTGAAAGTGGCCAAAGTATTTGGTGTGCAGTTTCAAGAAGAGCACACCCAGAGTAAGTGCTCTATTGGACACCTCTATAGTTACGTGGGTGATAAGTAGAAACTCAAGTAGCTTGATGGTGGCCTCAGGCTATATCAGAATGATACCACAGAATATGTATCCAGGGCCGTACCTAGCATAGGGGCAAGGGGGACAACTGCCTCCCCCCCCCCCCCCCCCAGAGAACTTGACTGACTTGCGTTCACTTACTGACTGTGCTTACCGCTAACCTCGCAAGCCAGACCCACCAACCCAACCACGGATTGCTTCCAGTACATGTGTAATAGTGAAAGCGATCTGCACTGGGGTTGATTGGGTCTGTCTCAGGAGACTGTTCACTGCCAACTAGGCAGTGACTTTCAAATCCTTAATAATGCACTCTGTTACATAACCAGCTATGCGTGCTCTGTCTGCATGCATCGTGCTCGTGTTGTGCATGCACCAGAATGCACCACACAACACCTAAAATTACGAAAATTTCCTGGGGGAGCATGCCCCTAGATCTCCCTACAGCAAACAGCTGCAAAGCAGGCACCCTGGGTTTGAAGATCTGGCAACTACTGGCCTTTCACTTTTCTCTATCATCAAGCTTGTGTTCATTTACAGTTGAGGTCTTTTTTGCTAATTGCTTGAGTGAGTGATAAGTAGAAACTCAACAACACACTGCATGGGTAATAAACCAAATCTGATTTAACCTTGATGGTGGCCTCAGGCTATATCAGGATGATACTATAGAATACATATCCAGGGCCGTACCTAGCATAGGGGCAAGGGGGGGGCAACCGCCACCCCCCTGGAAAACTTGACTGAAAGGGAACATAATTTTGGCTTAGTATCAGTATACATCAGCACAGGGGTCCTGTCAGACTCCTATATTAGCCCAGGCTTCCTCCCCATTCCCGAGAGAGCCTGGGACAAGTTCACTCACAGGTTTTGTGGACTCATATACTGTAGAAGTACAGTGGAATCCCTCTATAGCGGACACCATTGGGAACCAACATTTTGTCCCTTATAGTGAGGTGTCCCTAACTCAGTATATTTCCGGTAGACGTGGTATGCGTAATCGGGCTGTTGAGCACAACGTGGCTACGTTTTCAGAGCTTTCCCTTGCTGTATACTGGCAGAGGAGGCTAAGCAGAGGCTAGTACTATGAGTAACAGCACTAATCTAATGTCAAGTTGTTGACTTAGCAGCGATGGCAGGCAATCTTCTGAAAAGATCGACAAGTGTCCGCTAAATCTGGGTCGTTAAGTATTGCAATTGGGGCAGCGAAAACTGTCCGTTCCACTATTCAGGGTTTTTTAATGTATTGAAGTCTATGGAGAAACAGTTGGAACTTTCATGGGTGTCGGCTGTTGAGGGGTGTCGGGGCTCCACTATACACCATGAATTTCTGTTTGGTCAATGGTCATTTCAAGTAGTACTATTATTCAAACTTGACCACATACCTGTGAATATGCTGTTGCTATGGTGATACACCAGTTTATACCATAGCTTGTGATTGGTAAACATACTGTATTGTTCATCTGCATGCCGAGATCTCAAGAATTCTATGTAAATAAAGAAATACTTAGCCATTACAGTCACATAATTGGGGCGAGCCTGAGCGAGCCCCACACTAACGTGACTGCATTGCGCACGCGTGTGTGTATGTATGCTTGTACGGACCGACCACTTTCCGTAAATTTTAAATGAGCGCATTCAAATATTTCACGAAGATTGAGCATGTGAAGGCCAGTGGAGGGCTACTGTCGGAGTGCAGCGTCAGGGACCCGGAGCGAAGACGACTGAAGTTGAAGCACGCGTGGCACTGGTTTGTGCTTCTACGGTCGACGGCAGGCCTCTCACAGCCGGTACAAATTTAATATGGACGGTGGTTGACTGTGTCGCTTCAGGTGAGCGGGCCATGGATAAATGGCACTCAGAAATGCCAGAACTTTAGCTCATGATTTCGGTATAAAGCTTAGTCCATGCATGTGTAGCCACGTTAGCTGCCCTGCCAGGTCGGTTTCAGGTCAGGGCCATGCATATTAAAAACGGCACTCATGGACGCCATGAAATCCAGCTCATGATTTCAGTGTAAAGCTTAGTCCACGCATGTGTAGCCCAGGCTGGAGAAATTGCTGCAACTTGTTGGCATATGTGATACCTAGCTATAGGGCTTATCATATACTTATGGATCATCAGGTCTGGCTTATTACACTCATGTATATAGCAGTAAACAGTGACAAATCCTGCTGTGTGCCATGACAAGTTAACATTTGACATTTAAAGCAAAGCAAAAACACTTTTATGTGAATGGTAAATGGATGTGCATGCAGGAGGATGATGGACTTGATGTGTTATATCACTCATCAGTGACGTAGTATCCTGTATCAGCTTGCTCAGGCTCACCCCCACAATGTTCTAGTGTAGATCATACTGCAAGTCACCCTGTGTCACATTCATGAACCTCATTTGTTCGTTAACATTTTTGGGACTTGGAGGAATGGCTAATCAAGTTATGCTTGACCCAGGATAAACATGAATGGCCTACCTTGAAATCATTTCTACAATAGAGACCAGACAGGGGACAATTTGCTCTTTGATTTACAATACACTGCAACATAGTGCAAGCTTAAAAGAGGTGCATTGGAATTTGCCAACTTTTGCTATAATAAGCTACTGTAACAATGCAGCTTGACTCAGTCAAAAGGTTTGAATATATAGTCTTGCACAGCCAGATTACAGACTCAAAACTCAGTTATAGAAAGAACTGAAAGAAATATTTTGAGCTTGGGTGGGGCTCAGTTATTTTTTGTAGCCGGCATGCAGTGATCAAGAATGTGAATTAGCCAGACAATGCAAATATTTACTGAGACATGCAGTTGTATACCAAAACAATCTAGGAGACACTTGCTTTCCCCATGGGAGTACCTGTTCTCTTCATTGCAATTGAATTAGTCAGCTCGTATATATCTATATACCAGTTTGTGACTCTTTTGGAGCAATGCACAGGTATCCAGCTCATCAATAAAGATAATTGCAGCAACATTTTTTTTGCTCTTCAAAGTTGACTTCCAATATTAATTATGCAAGTAACAACCTTCTCTATGGTCTAAGTACCTGGATGAAAGAGGACCTTAGTTTCCACAAATGACAATGTACACAAATGTGCATGCTGAATATTTACAGAACCAACTGAAGAACTTCATAACTTACAACCAATTTCTGCATTGGAAATTTAAACACTCATCCCATCACAAAAGTCACAAACCTGCACAGAATGGCTGCAATTGCTCTTGTGTGAAAGCAAAAAAGTGACCTAAAGACCAGCAAATTAGGGTTTGAAGATCTGGCAAATACTGGCCTTTCACTTTTCATGCATTTGCATAAGCAAAAATGCAGAAATAGTATTCACTACATAGCTTTGTTGCAAATGAATAACCTGATCATAATTATATGCAGTTCCTGGGGTGGAAGCATTTCCTCATCCCACTGCCCTCCCTCATGCACCCGCAAGACTCCCCAGCTAAACAGCCATATTAGGTCCAACTGAACTAGTCACATCCATCATTCCTGACCCCTCAATGGCCCTCCTCCTCCTCTGTTGCTACAGTCCACACCACTGTATGTGTTCTGATAGAGAATATTTATGTAAACTGCACTACTACCTCACGCACCATAATAAATATTTGAAAAGTAATCTAAAAATTGTTTGCATAGAAAATAAAAATGTTCTTTCAAAACAGGTATAAGTACAACAGACAAACCTTTTTTTTTTTGGAGTACAAAAATGGATAAATAAATTAGCACCAAAATGGTTCGGTCTACCTACAAAATAAAATGCAAATGAAACATTTTTTTCAAAAAATATAGCACAACTCCAACTGTTACAGTGTCTTCAATTAGCTTACTTACAAGTAAACACACGAAAATGTACATGTACAGTGTTACACACTAGCACAAAAATGACAAGTTGAGAATGCATTGAAAAAAATGTTCCACACTAGCAAGAAAAAAAATGTAACGAAGTGGTCCAAGATTGTGATGTGTATGTGCATGGATCATTATTATTTTCAATTTTCGTTGCAGTTTAACGACACAGTGCTGGTTGTATTTACGTGTGTGGGGAGACATCTTGATGAACAGGGCACGCACTTGCACTTGGAAACTCGTACACCAGTGACCCATGTACAAACACAGATGGGGCACAACAGTTCTCCACAGGTTTCGGGTATGAAAGTGGGGCTGGTATCAGTGACTCAGGCTGGGTATCCTCCAGTTTCACTTCCAACTCTCTCATGCGATCATTCAGCTGTTCAATGCGTTCTTCAAGTGCTGACATTCTTTGGGCAAGTGATTCACAATCAAGTGCCCACTGGTTGTTAATGAGGCACAGAGAAGAAGATACAATAATTATTAGAGTGGAATATTTACTTATTGTGATGACTAATGCATTGGGGTTTTTTTGCCACAGTTTCACGCTAGTGTATAAAGTTTTTGCTGTCGCCCATGCGTAAATGAATTAGAACTCTACTATGTAACCTGCTATAGGAACATCATTCGTGAGGCCTCTACTAGAGTATGCTGTTCCCGTATGGGATCCCATCTTGTGAAGGACATTGCGGCCCTGGAGTCTGTTCAAAGATTTGCTACAAAAGTGTGTACAAAGGCCTGGGAAGATGCGTGTGGACTATGATGAACAGCCCTGTATGCTCAACTTGCCAACTCTGAAAGCGGTACTTCTTGAAACTTTGCTTCTTACATACACTCCTGAATGGTCTTGGCCTTCATGCCTAACTCTCCTGTTGACTACAGATGTAACCTCCCATATTCTACAAGGTCTCACAGTTACACCCTTCAAGTTCCATTTGCCCGTACCACAAGCTATTTCAACTCTTTCTTTTGTGAAGCCCCCCGGCTATGGAATGAACTACCGATTGAGGTTGTCTCATGTACATCTTTTACCTCTTTTAAGAGAGCATGTATGTTTCTTTACCCTGAATAATACATACACCTCCTTGTTATGTTTCTCTTCTTGTTTTTTTTGTTTTTTTTGGGGGGGGGGGGGGGGGGAGGGGGTACATGATCTGTATTAGCACACCTGCTACCCATGTATCCTATGTCCTGTAAATGAATTATTATATATATTAAAAAACTAGACAGATAAAAGAGAAAAGAAGGAATGCACCACACTCGGTTAGAACAGCCTACCTGAAACTGTAATGCACGTTTTTCATTCTCCAATCGTGCAACTTGTTGATCTCTCTGGTGTATAGTACGCTGTAGCTGCTTCATCTCCGCCGTTACTTGGTGGGTCTCGGCTCGACTCCTGTACAGTCTTTTCTCCAACTCTGCCATGCGACTCTTCAATCGCTCGATATGTGTTTGCGTTGAAGCAGCAATCTCCAGGATTCCCGAACTAGTCGTCTGAGATGCCTCGCTGCGCATTTGCTGTACCACCTGACCGCTGGGTACCTGCGCACTGGGAGAGTTTGGAGAGTGCCGGGGGGCTGCACTATACTCGCGTGCCATCATTACTTCAGCTGCTTATATTACTGCAGTACCTTAGTTTATAGCTACTGCACACCTTAGTCCACCTTCTATACTTTAATACGACATATGATGCAAAAAAACACCTGCGGCGCCAAAAAAAAAAAAAAAAAAAAAAAAAAAAAACACGTTCACGTGCGCGTAGTCAACACCTGCGGCGCGCGCAATCATGTGCGACATACTTGATTAACCTCGTTCCCAGGCTCTCCCCTCGCCCCGAACGTGGCTATCAATTTACACACGGACCCTGCAAACCTGAATCCAAACTGATAGACGTAACTTTTAGCAAACAGTCGGTTTTGGGAGTCTTCAACCATAGATATATGACATATATCTATGCTTCAACCATTCACTTTCCGTAAAATGAGGGGATTTTCCCAGTTTCTTGCCGGCATTGGCATCCAATAATGCGTTTATAATTAAGTTAGTTAAGATGTGGCCTGGCGGAACCCCTGATGTGGTGGTCGGAATTTTGAAGATAAGCTTAGGTCGACTTCTTTTTCTTTTTTTGTTGTTGTTGTTGTTGTTGTTGTTGTTGTTGTTGTCAAGTGATGCAAAGAAGGAGTTTAGTAGAGTGCTGTAGTGTCAGTACCTGTGAGTAGTGCATAATGCCTCCTTGTGCTTGATTGAGCTGGGTCACCCCTTTTCCAGCCTCTGAAGTTACGTGATGTGTTGTTACTTCTCTCTTAGCCACACATGCCTACAGGCATCTTGTGAAAGCAAGCTCATGAAGCTTGTGTCTAAAAGGCCAGAGTGGCCAAGACTGTATTTGTTGAGTAGGCCCAGGTCTCGCGGCTGCATGCCTAGCCTAGGTGGTGACCGTGGCCAGGTGCTTCGAGTGCTGGGCTGGGCTTTAGAACACGCAATATATTGTTGGTACTACGCTCCTGAGTAGCCAAAGGAGCTGAACAGTGGTTGTGTGTGGAACAGAGCCGTGAGTTGTTTAGCAACATAAGGGGGAGAAGTGCATGGGCTATTTAATGCTTGCTTCCACTCGTGAATGAGCCCCTCCCATAGACAAGCTGTGAAATGTGCATTCATTTTGGTGCAGTCAAAGTAACAAACATGAGTCTAGCCTGACTTTGAGAGTAGCTCTGAACAAAAGCCGACATAGATTGGTTTGAGATACATTGGTGGTTAGGACGCTACCTACAGTGAGCATGTAGATGCGTCCATCGAGTGGCAATTTTGGGTTCATGAATATACTAATGAGCTACTAAAACCCTTTTTAAAATTAGGTTGCCCTAAAGCAAACCCTAACCCTGAAACTAGGAGTAGTCCTGGTCCTGACTGTAACCCAAGTTTATGTTTTTGTTAACCTCCGCCGAAAGACTTCACCGCCACCTTAAGTATTTCGAATAGAATCTTATTGCTTTCCTTGGCAGCCAGCTCTGCGAACAGAATGGTGGAAGTGAGAGTATGTTTAGGGGTGGGTTATATAGCTAGGTAAATACAGAAACGACTGCGCAATTAGGGTAGCTACCAACTTTTATAGCCAATAATTTTATATAGGCTATGGAGGTGACTTGTGGCAAAGTGGTTACAGCATTCTACTAGCTGTAGACTAAAAGTTTCCAGTTCAAATCCCACCTGTTGCTTTCAGGTAAAGTGTTTCTTTACGCCTCTTCCCCTTGGAAGACTAGCCTTGCCGTGAATGGGCTGGGTCCTGAAAGGTAAAGGTCAGAAATTAACAGGAGTCTCTGGATTGTCCCCAGTAGCCAGATGGCAAAATCACAATCTGTGTTTGAGACTCTAGGTGAAACTGGTCACACCCATCCCAGATAAAACTTGCAGACTACTACATTCTTTTAAGGATCACAGGGTTGAAGTGCTCTATTAGTTGCAACAAACATTGCGTAGGCTGGCAATACAGAATTAGCAAGGTTAGGCAAAATGAAGCTATACAGTATGGCATGTACAGGAATGTTGTTTAGTCATGGAAATTTTGGCTAATTGCAAGGTGAGAGGAGCATTCTCTAAGCCCATTGGTGCGAGGGAGGAGAGAAATGGCCCACCTAGTATAAAAGCATGTTTCATGCACATTATGCAAATTTTGTTAAAGGATTATAAAATGTGCACATATGTCAAGTTGGTATTTTGAAACTTGAGCTCTTGAAATTAACCCTTTAACCACTGATAATAAGTGTACTCGTCGTCTGACTTTGGCCACATGTTATCAGTTGGCACAATCCGTTTTGAAGATAGATTCTGCACTAGCAGAAAGGGTGGGATGGGGGGAGGTGGGCATCTAGAGAATGGTTTTGGTTAAGAGTGTGCTAAGAGGAAGCTAAGGTGGGTAAGCGCTGCTATGTTTTGACTGTTTTGACTGTAACTCAATTATACACAGGCTTCTTCAAGTAGCTGCAGCTTGTATTGTCATTGACCATGTCTTTCCCTCCTCCCCCTCCCTTCTCCCCTCCTCCTCTTCCCCCTCCTCCCTCTCCTCCTCACAGTCAGTGTGCGTCAGTGGCTGCTCACTATGAGCTACGCGAGATTTTTGATAACCTGATCATCTCCCTCTGCAAGTTCACCATCCTACACACTAGGTAACCATGGCAACAAGCTGCTACAAACAAAAAAAAGGTCATCTAAGTGGAGAAATCCTGTGTGGGAGTGGTACATGTAGGCTTGTTTTTGTACCAAGGTTTCATTCCTGGGGTAAGGCACCTTCTTTCACCTGTATTTCCACTTCTGCCGGGAGTTAGCCCAAGAAACTTGATCCACCTTCAGAAGTTCTTTGCAGGTTTATGACCCTCACCACACCCACTCATTACCGAGCGTTCAATAGTCAGGGCCCTCCAACCAGAGGACGCTCCTCCAGACTAAAAGCTGCCTAAAAGCCAGAAATGGAGTCCCTACAAGGTGAAAGGACCGTTTTCTACACTCGTTTGTACAAGAAAGCAGAATGGGCCATCCAGCGCTGACCAGGCCTTTTCTATAGCATTAACAAATAGGCACTCAGATTAGATGTCTGTTGCTTCGTCTGAGCTGACAATTATTCATAATACAACGGTGGTATCATTTTACCTTGCAACTGTATACACACACATGTGGCAGCTAATGAGATAATTAGCACTAATCACCTGAGGCAGGGTTAAAATGGTTAATTAATATAGTCACCATAGTACAAAGCTATACCGGAAAAAATATCACTCGTTTGTTGCCGTTGGCATTGTTACTCGTGCTGCGCACTCGTAACAATACAGACGGCAACAAACTCGTGATATTTTCCGGTATAGCTTCGTACTATGGTGATACTTATATAATATCAACCTACAACCAGTGCGATATGAGATATATCGCACTCAAAATTCCATAATTAATATATATGTTCCTAAGCAAGAACATACCGTCCAATTTTTGTATTGCTATACTGACAAAAGTTCATATGTTAGTTATTTCTAAGTCATGAACAAATTTAGATAAAACATCTTCAAGAAGAGTCAACAACATGCATAATAAATGAATGTGATTGGCTGCTTTTTGTTTACCATGGTACAAACACTAGATACATGTACATTAAACTTAAATTCCAGTTTGGTATTTTATAGAAAATTGCTAAAGCTGTACATAAACTGAATACTAATACTATGTTTATCTGCTCAAAACTCTTGAATTTGATTGTAGCAATGCAATAATGAGGCTATATCATTACTGGAGTCACTCTTTGCAAAACAGACCTTGAAAATCCTTAAACACTACCGTTTTTAAAAAATTCCTTCAAACACAGTGTTGTCAAGGAGATTGTCACAACACAAATTGTGGCTGGAGAGGGAACAGAGTAGCCTTGTTCCCAGGCCTCCCCCATTTTTTTTGTTTTTTTTTTGTTAGCTATTCGGGTAACGTTTAGTATAATACACATAAGCAGAAGAGCGGCGAACGGGGAAGGCCTGGAAACACCTATCACAGAACCTAGGTGGTAAGTGGCTAAGCACTGCTATGTTTTGACTGTTTTGACTGTAACTCGATTATACACAGGCTTCTTCAGGTAGCTGCATAGCTGTGACTCTCCCACACCAAAATCTGTGGTAGCAGTTTACATGAACACACTGCCAAATTGAAACTCTGCCTATAGAAACATGGTCAATGACAATCTTGCTATTATGCATCTTTGCTGTCTTCTTCAGTATATGAATTTCAAAGACTTATCCATACCCCCATAGAGCTAAATACCATGAATTGGTTGTTGTTTAACAACGCAGCAATGAATGTCCATACACCTTTGTATGCAATTTGCTGCAAACGGACTCAGGTGCACTCCGGAAAATTAATGCCACAAAAAAAAATTTCTGAAGTTTAGGTGGTATATTTCTGGTCATATTTATAAAACTGTTCAGGCTTTTCACCTCAAACTTTCAACAATTGTGGTAAAAACATTACTTCATTTGTGTAACCACACCCACCATGTCATTATGGTAAACCAGCAAACTCATGCACTCCTTCAATAGAATTTCGTTGAGGCGGCCGTCTTCCACTTAGCCAAACTGGCTCTGTTTCATACGTAGTAGATATGACAGGGATCATTACAAAAAGCTGTTGGGCAGAGGCTGAGTGCTCTACATTCTAATGCTACGGCTTGCAGAAATACAGATTTTGGCCACAACAGCAAGTATTACGTCATGGTTTACTTAGCGCACATTCCAGCAGTGTATTCTACAAAGTGGAAGCGGTCAGGTAGGCAACACTAATGAGCGCTGTATAAATTGAAGCTTTATAATATCGTTTGTGCTCCATGGATTCTTAGAACAACCTGGAGTCATGCCGTACCTGAGGATACATAGCAAATCAGTACACTATGTGTGATGATAAGCAGTAAAAGCATTTCATCTGTGCAATTAAGTAGCTACAAAATTGTGGACTCATCTCTTGCTATGTCTAATAAAGTTATCACCAACCAATCAGATTTGGTAGCTGGATTAAGATACCAAAATGTTATTACAACCTGTGCTAGACACACCCTCTTCATGCTTTGCCCACTCACTATCTATCTGATACTGTGCTATGAGTATACTGCCTCTACATATTACATTTTCTATATCAGGGTACAGGTATTATGATATGTACAGTATATGTAGTGCAGTGCATGTGAAACAGACTAAATGTTACTTCGATAATTATGTTGATGGTCTATATCATCATACAAATTGTTGAGCAAATATAGCTAAGGTATCGGTTACAAATTAACAGACTATTCATATATAGTTCATAGTTATTGTAGGGTCACTCATGCATACAAGTAACAAACTAAAGCAGCAAAAATTACTTCAGTCACTGTCCCTCATACATCCATGACAACAGACATTTCAACTGCAAAGGTCTTCATCAGCTATAACAACTCATATCAGGTTACAGGTTACAAACGACAGCAAAATAGTAGTCATTGTTCCTGGCCCATACAGAAGTTACAAAACCATGGGACATTCCAACCACAACATCACCTATAACAACTGAAGTATCAGGTTACAGCACCAATATTATTAGTCAAACTATAGTAGAATGTACGTACACATTCAATTAAAGCAGTGAAAAGTCCATCATTCCTGGCCCATTACAATGTATAGTCAGTATGTTCTTCAGTATCATTGTGCACTGGACATCTGTTGCAGTATTTTTGTACCACTTTTCCCTGGATGTGCAGCGTAGAACAGATGCAAGCGTCCTCAACAGGCTGAGGCATATTAATTGTTTCTGGCAGTTCACCAAGTCGTACAAAGTTAGATTGTCCAGCGACAATATTATTATGTGTGCAGTCGTGTTTCAATGTATCATTATGGAGTGGACAGCGATGGTAGTAATGAACATTCACTGAAATTCCATGGATGTGCAGTGAACTACAAATACACCGATCTTCTACTGCTTGGGGAGTGTCCAGTCGACCATCACTTGATACAATCAACCCAGGAACAATGTTCTTACCCATACAATCGTGCTCCATAATATCATTATGTAGCGGACATCTGTGACTGTCTGTGTATGTGAACATTCCCTGAACATGCAGGGATGAACAGATACAAGTGTCGTCTACTCTCTTTGCAGTATGGATGGTCTCTGACCGTTCATCAGCTCGCAGACCCATTTCATTGTCTAGACATGGTTGCAACAACATGTAAAGAGGATGGAGTGAACATTAGCCAACTAAATATATAGGTAGAAATCGCATGCACAATGAACTTTGCGGGTTAACTTTGTATAGTTAGCCCCCGCGCTTTCTGCCTGAATTAAGTAGTGACAGTTAAATGAAGCTGAGATTCACAGTTCGTCATAAGGCTGGGCGTTCAGCGCCGTTCTGCAACCCTGGCATCGAAAATTGGATCCAAATACAGCAACCCCATGATGCAAGTTGCAGGACTCGGAGACGGGCAGGTCGAACAAGACACATCGTCCAGTTTTGCATGCAGCTCAGGCATGCACAACCCCACGAATTTGCGTATCTATACCCATGCATTGTATAGCTACATGCAACGGGCGGGGGGTTATACTAACAATGGAGCTACCACGCAACTGATTTTACTGCTCATACCTGCAGCGATAGCTTCTTGCTGCCATCGACCACTGCTAGACTGGTGGAAAACAGCCCGTCCCTGCACCGCGAAGGTTAGTACGAACGGTTCCGAGCTTCGTGCAATCTGCAGCCTGTTCGTTGTCATCGATGCTCGCTTCAAGTAGTTTTGCACCGGTGAATGTATACTATAGCTGCACGGCTCAGGTGGAAGTATTGAAGGTGGCAGCAACGACTTGCTTTAAATAGCGGCCGATACCGGAAATGAACGAACATGTACATGTGGGTGTTCAGCCGAACCGCCAGCGACCGGAAGTCCCCATATTGCACGTACAAGGATAATTTAGTATGCATTACGCATTACGTCATTAACGTGGCCCGCAACAAAACTGACATTTTTTTGCGATATGTTCACGCTCATTTTTCTCAGCAGCCGTTCAATATTTTTGCATGGGACTTTTTTTGAGAGAAAGTTCATGGACTTGGGAATGGGCCTGTTCAAGTTGCATTTTCGTATCTGGTACAGAAATGACATTACATCCCAAAACACGTGACCATTTCCAGACGGGCTTGTCAAACGGTATGTACAAACGATGTCCGAACAGCAGTTCTCATTGATTCTGAGGTCTGCTGAGCTAGAATCAAGCAGAACGAAGGTGAATGCAGCCGAAATCAAAAATTGTAAGTTGTTCCCATGTGTAGTCTGGAAGATATAGTTGTCTGAATTCTGATTAGTTTTAACAATTGTAAACGACACTGTACATCACCTGTCAAGTTCTACACCAATACTTTTGCCACTGATGTCAGTATTATTGTCTCTGTGAACTTCTGGGTCTCACTGCTCAACAGCACAGTCATAACTACTAACACTTTTAGTCAAAATCTTAGTCTTTTTCAAGGTACGGAATCCATGTTGAGTCTCATCAACTTCAACGTGTTCATCATGTCTGGACCATTTTTGCAGGCAAGATTGCAACATCTAGGGGATTTGTATCCTTTGTGAGCTGAAAGGTGCCTGTATTGCAAGCTGACTCCTTGGTGTTGCTACTCGAGTCAATTTGAAGACGAGTGTTGGGGTCTACCTGTTTCCGTCCACCGCCATCCAAAGGTGGGTAAATTATGTCTCAACACTTACATGCAGCCCTTTTTAGACAACAGAAAGCTAGGGGAGAGGGGAGAGGGAAGAGGAGGGACTGGGAACAAGGCCACACAATTCATGCTTCATTGCTTGGCTCAAAAGAATTTTCTCAACTGTGACATAGCAGAACTGCACCTGGTTATTGGTTTTGTTATGTAAAAGTACTGTATTGGAATATTGCCCTGTGACATAACAGAACTGTGTCTGGATACTGCCCTGTGACGTAACAGAACTGTGTCTGGATACTGCCCTGTGACGTAACAGAACTGTATCCGGCTTTTGGTCTGTGACATCAGTGAACTTATCTGGATACTGGCCTATGACGTGACAGGACGGTATCTGGAGGGTTGCTGGTGGTGTTGACCTGGTGGTTAAACCGCTAGAATGTGAAAGTTTCCAGGTTCCAGCCCTGTCTCATAAGCCAAACTCACTTGCGCAAAAAAGGGAAGGGTCTGGTTAGTCTCGTCCCCAGACCCCACCCTCTCATGAGGAGAAACGGTCTGGTGAACCAAGTCGAATTTCTTGGGCTAGCGCACGCTTTTGCGACAATGTAACCTAGCAACGATCAAAACATTTTGCGGCCAACCCGCTCAAAAAAGGTACGGATACTCGAATGGAGATGAACAAATTTTACTGTTGTGAGGGAACTAATTACCGATCTCGCAATCTCATTGGTCATTACCACTTTTGGGTAATAAGCCCAAGAAATTCGACTTCGTTCACCAGACCGTTTCTCGCCGGAAGGCACGTGTGGGCGGGGCACAAGACTAGGGTCTGGTGAACTGTGAATATAAGCCACGTCCCACTGGAATGCAATTAGCTAGATGTAACCAGACTTCAAGTAATGCACTCTTGAAATAAAGTGCGCCCACCTCCGAGAAGTATAGTTGAAGTGTGTTTATAGGTCCTGTAGTAGCAGAAAAGATGTCCTAGCTCTCTGTCGCCATTTTCAAGACCATTATTGCTACTCAAATGGTGATGTAATGTGTCATGTGACAAGATACTGTAACGTGATTGGACCACACCGTATGGTGCGGTGGGACATGGCTACTATACACAGTTCACCAGACCCTTCCTTTTTTTTGCGGAAGTGGATCTGGCTTGTGAGACTAGTTTCAGTCCCACTTGCAGCAGAGATTTATTTCTTTTTCGGGTGCACTCAGAAGTGAGTAGAGGGCTTTCCTTTGCATCCTTGGGAACTGCTTAGTGTGTGGGAGGAAAAAATTATCTAGATATTGCTCTGTGTGGACGTCACTGAACTGTAGACTATCTGGATATTGCCCTGTGACATCTGTCTTGATCTACATCCTAGGCATATAAGTATTTATATTTCTTATAAGTAGTGACTTAAATGTAATGTTTGCTTTGCAGAACACAAAAAGAAGACAATAATTTTTTCCTCACCAGCCCACAGACTAAGTTGTAAAAATGAGATTGGAAGTCAAAAGTCCATAGCGGCGACTTGGAAGCTCAACCCCCTATATTTTCAGTAGTAGTTGAAACAATCTCAATCTGCATCCTAATTTATTTGTTTTCATGTTTTATGTACTTTCCTATGCAGGCATGAAGTAGCTATCGTGAATCTCATGACCTGGTCAACCCCCTTCAAGTCACTGACTGGCCTGTGATTCACATATTTTGTTGTGTCTTGCATTTTATCAAGTTTATAATGAACCAGGAAGTGTAAAATAACTTTGTCAGCATAGGATAGGTACCAGATACTCCAGTGTAAGCCTTGGATCACCTAGATGTGGAACCTAGCACACCTATGCAATCATGCATACCAGGTTGTAATAAAACAGCCAGTATTGTGCAGCGATTAAAGTGGAACAAGACCAAATTTTGCATGCAGTAAGAAGAACTATTAAACTAAATGTATACCGAAGTGGAGGCTGTTTGGGTGATGAGAACTGCTATTCGGACGGTAAACGTATAGGCGGTTTATAGCGGTCTGATTTGGATGATGGTACTGGAACAGCACTGCAGCAGCTTCGGGCACGGTCAACTGGCCCCTTTTTGGTACCATTTTGTTCAAAAGGAGTGGAAGAACACGGTCTGCAAGTTTTAAAGTAACAGCTATAGTACTTTTAAAGATATCGTCTTGCAAAGACAAGGCACAAAAATTGCTCGAGACCGGAAACGTGATTTTACAAGACGGTAACACATCCGGTTCATAATTAAAATTGTACGCTGGCGGTTCGGCTGTGTTGTGTTTGTGTAAACAGTCGGATTTTAGTTGCTTGCTAGGCTGCACAAGGCATGTGGCCTACACCCATGTATGGAATCTTGTTGCAAACAGATGTGAAGCACTGAAAGTCATGACCAACTTATCCAACAAAGGAAATATATTCTGAGATTGTTTCTTGGACTATTCTATGTCAAAACTGCAATTAAAATCCCACAAAGATTAATAAGGTGAACGGGAAAGGTCTGGTATGTCAAAGTGCTCTGCTGCTCTATGTGTAGTGGTGTGATGTCATCAATGTTGTCATCAATGTGCCCCGACTCCCCTAGTAATACCTGCATGCTTACACACACATGCAAGCAAGCGCACAAACAATTAATGCATGAACCACATCTCCCTGAATACAAAGAGGCAGGCCTAGATGTTATGCAAAGTCAACCACTGTGCAGGCTCTGATAATAGGATACAGTATAATAATCTGAACTGGCCACATATTGTTACTACTAATATGCAGCAATGGTACATGTACAGGGATGTTGTTTTTGCATAATTTACCCGATTTTTCATATTGTTACTGATCACTAACACACTTCATAGATTAAGAAGATGTATAGTACAGCTAACAGTGTTTCAAAAATCATCCTGGAGTCATTACAGGAATCCCTACTGTTGTTTGGTTACTAGACCACAATCCTGGGTATGAATATTCGATGTGTAAGTATATGTGGTTGAAGGGAACTCCACCAGATAAACTGTGCCAACTAGCTGCTATTGTTATGCAAAGTCACCCACTGTATGAATATTCGATGTGGAAGTATAATTATGCTGCTTTTGTATTTTCTCTAATATAATTTAACATGAGTTCAATAGTTACAAGCAGTAACATATAAGCTTTGTACACCAGTACATGTTGACTGTTACCTGTCAGAAAGTCTTTACAGCTGAGGTAGGATGATCTGTTCCCACAAGTGTGTACAGCAATATAGTATATGACCATCAAGCCTTACTTCACACAACAGACCAGTGTACAACTTTTAGAAGAGGGGTAGTGCCATGATGTTATGACTACAAGGCATAGCTACTTAACTAATCATCGCCAAAGTATAGCTGGTATGTTCACCAGGGGTTGCAGTGCAGCCCTTTCACACATGCAATGCGTCCACATTGCCATCACTGCAGTATGTAGTTCTCTGCAAGTAGAAAATAACACTAGGTCAATGCTCGTGAGTGTGACAGAAATAATACATCAATACATTCTTGGTCAACAGTGTGAGGTAACATAAAGACGTACCCAGGATGTGAGAGCGTCATTAGCATTCACTCTTAACTTGGACTGAATATTGCTAACTGCTTCCACCAGGTGGTAGTAGGCCGCAATACGACATTGAAATCTTCCCTTTTGTTCTCTGTGACACGGAACTCCTCTTGTGTTTGTTATGTACAAGTCACAAAAAAGTTTTCTCAATGAAAACAAGCACATGTAGGGATGGAACCCTCAAAAACCAACCAAACAAGATAGGAACAACACCACAATACTTTACACCATCCCTACATCTTGTGCCATTTTGCCGACTATGCATTGTGTTTGTTACTTGTGTGCACAGAAGGGTTGTCTTGGGCATGGAAGCCTGTGGAACGAGCAGTACTGGGTGTGTAGTGCACGTTGTTGTGTATGGAGAGTGCGTTGTGTTGTGGGTGGCTGTAACTTTGTTACGGTTGAGTGTGGCAGGCATGGTTAGCTAGTTTAATATGTACAAGCTGTGGGGTGCAAGATCAGTGCTGAGTCGTGTGTGGCATGTTGGAGTGGGTTGCGTATGTTGTGGGCTTTTGTAGCTGCAGGGCATGGCAGGTAAGGGTTGTCTTGTAAGTGAAGGCTGTGGTGTGAGCAGTACTGGGTCGGTCCGTAGTTAACGACATGGTGGTGTGTTTGAAGGGTTTGTGGGGTAGGTAGCTAGTTGTAGGGAGAAAGGTTGTTTGTTGGTTTGTGGGTGTAGCTGGTGTGCAGTGTTGTTTTAGTTAACTATAACTTTAACTAAATATATTTTAGTATGGCCTTTTTAAAATTTAGTTAACCAAAAGTGCAACTTAAATTTCTTGCTAACTTGGGGGCTGTAACTAAAACGTCCAAGGACGTACAAGAAGAAACCGTAACTGTACTAAAACAGAATACAGCCTGTTTTCAACAATAAGTGTAACTAAATACCTTTTAGTAAGGGGTTTTAGAGTTTCAGTGGTTGAAACTATAACTAACTAAAAGTTTTGTAAAACCGGGAAACTAGAACTAAACTAAACCAAAAGTATTTTCTAAATAAAAACTAACTATAACTAAACTAAAAGCACAAACCCTAAAAACTTAAATTTGAAGGGTATTGTGGTGTACGTGGTTGGCAAAATGGCACAAGATGTAGGGATGGTGTAAAAGTATTGTGGTGTTGTTCCTATCTTGTTTGGTTGGTTTTTGAGGGTTCCATCCCTACATGTGCTTGTTTTCATTGAGAAAACTTTTTTGTGACTTGTTTGCTTTGTTTTTTTTTTTGGTTTAGGAATGGTAAGAGAGAAGTGACATGGGAGGGTAGGCCGAGGGGAAGATGCATGGTGTGTACAGTATGATAGTAGAAAGAGCTAAGAATTGTCATAAATTCAAACGCTTTGAAGTGAAATCGTCAATCCAAACATCAAACTTCGGGGGGTTTAGAAGTACAGTCCAAGCAAAGCCTCATAAAAACCAAGTGAAAAGCAGATGAGTTTAATAAGGCTTTGCATGCAAGCTTATAAATCCTGTGCTCATTTCACGTGGACTACTAATGGGTTCACCGAAAAACTCTCCATAGACTGTCACCAGAGTATTGAGTCGTAAGACCCCATTACAGAACTGTTTGATGGTGAGTAGCTATAGTCTAAATGGGTTTGAAACGAACGCATAGGGGTCTGTGGAGCTGAACAACCGCCAGTTCTGTGGCCACCTCTAGTGCAGAAGTTTGGAATGAAGCCATGCACTGTTGACTCGGTGCTAGTATACCAAGCTACCAATAGGCTGCCACTTGCTTCGTTGGAGGAATATGAAGACTCAGGCACAACACAAAAGGAGGATGTTAAGAAGACACCAGCCAAAGTGCTACCATCAACTCGCAGTAAACATTGTATGTGTACTATATGCATGTAAATGACTATAACAAGCAAATTTGAAATGTGAAAGTTGACAATAAAACTTGAAATCGAATATCAGTGGCTAGTGTTCTAAGTCATATGAAGTACTTGATGGTTAAAACACTAGCTGGCATAGTACTGTCTATACCACTTGAGCTTGGCTTTTGCAGCCTTCAAATTAGTCATACGAGCTGCTGCCCTATTTTTGTCAGGGTTCCTCCAGTAACTACTATGGGAGGATACGCGGGAAGCTGCCCTTCCTTTCTCAGGGTCCTCCCAATAGCGGGTATGGGAGGATACGCGGGAAGCTGCCCTTCCTTTCTCAGGGTCCTCCCAATAACGGGTATGGGAGGATGCCCTGGAAGATGCCCTTTTGGTCTCAGGGTCCTCCCAATAACGGGTATGGGAGGACGCCCTTTTCGTCTCAGGGTCCTTCCAATAACAGGCATGGGAGGACACCCTTTTCGTCTCAGGGTCCTTCCAATAATAGGCATGGGAGGACGCCCTTTTCGTCTCAGGGTCCTTCCAATAACAGGCATGGGAGGACGCCCGGGAAGATGCCCTGTGTTTCTCCGGGTCTTTCCAGTAATTATTACGGGACGCTTGCCTTTTTTTCCCCTTTGTTTCGCAGGTAGTTCTGCTTGTACTTCGCTCGTTTCTTGTGGACATTATGCATATTGCGTTCGATGTAAAGTGCAGCACAACTACGTCAACTGATCCACGAAATCAGATTTGCAAACTGCAACGCTCAATTCTCACCTTCTCTACGAAGTACTGAACCACGTGCTCAGTTGAACCCTGGTGACGTAATTATGAGTAATATTTAATTCGAGCAAAATGGCGTGTAGCAGCTAGCTTAAGTGTGAGATTACCTGAGAATCGCCGACAAGTTTGAGTTCTTTCTTTTAGACTGATAAGTGGCAGGTGCAATACCTAGTAATTTATCCTGTTGTTTTGCGTTTGAATCGTTGTAAAAGCTCCAGCCGTTATCGTGCTATCGCGGTGAGAGGCAGAAGAAGAAAGAAAGTCAGAAGATAGACGATTTGTCCGTTTTGGCGACTTGCCGGTCTGGTGCTTAGCGATACTTTCCAGCAAACATAACAGTCTCTTTGCTCATGAAAACACTCGATAATGCCTGATATGGCTCATACAGGCCTTTGATTAATCTAACGAAGATATTTCGAGCGTGTTATTTGTGCACTTTTAATGTGGCGGCCATTTTTTTTCGGGGTCATCCCTACATGTGGCGTACTACCGTACGCCATGATATGGCAATGGTTTGAAGGATATTTTGTAAACAGTTTATTGAATCAAAATCTTCTGCAACTGAAGCTGGCACTGCACAATTGGCCAACTCTAAAGCCCTGCCAGCATTACAATTCACTATCAGTACACATTGTGAGAACTAATGGTAAAAGTCCAGTTACCTGTTGTGACTTAGTTACCTCACTCTTCATTGCTAGCAAGTCCAACAGTGTATATATCAGATGTAATGTATGCTTCAGTGCAGAATGTACGACATCATTATATCATAGGTTGAATAAACACATGGAATGCAGACAATTAGCATTTACGCTGAACCAGTAATCTTAGGGTACATGCAGAAAGCTTCATACACAAAACCTATCTATGAAGGTTTTGTGTTCAATAACCCAAGTACAAGGTTATAATATAAAGCACTTTGTTGTATATATTATATTCCTATGATACACAGCAGAGCTGTCTGGTCCATGATTATTCTTGCTTGTATTGCAGACCACAGTCATTGCAGCGGAGTATAGTAGTGTTGTGCAAATATCAGGACAGAGGCCCCAGGTATGTACACGTAGTATCATGTTGTGCAGGAAACATCAGCAGAGCTGTCTGGTCCATGATTATTCTTGCAGACCACAACAGCTAATAACACTCCCATGCTTATGCACCATGTGGAGGGTGGCCATGGGGACTCAATTAAGTAGCTCACTAGTAATAAACAGTTGATAGCACACTGGCATGTTGCATGACACTTGATAGTAGAGTACATTGATTTTAACAACTCCACACCTATATAGAAAGTCCCAAACACTACTAAAAAGGCTGGTTCTGGAACACTGGCTTAGTTCTATGCAACTCAGGATTTTGCCTTTACACAGAAGTGGCAGGCATCCAAGTGCATAACAGTGGAGAATTCGCTCCAGCTCCCCAATGAATATTAGCGATCCACAGTTTTGGCTCTTGACTTAGCTGGCTGAGTGTTCTTATACTCCCCAATGAATATTAGCGATCCACAGTTTTGGCTCTTGACTTAGCTGGCTGAGTGTTCTTATACTCCCCAATGAATATTAGCGATCCACAGTTTTGGCTCTTGACTTAGCTGGCTGAGTGTTCTTATACTCCCCAATGAATATTAGCGATCCACAGTTTTGGCTCTTGACTTAGCTGGCTGAGTGTTCTTATACTCCCCAATGAATATTAGCGATCCACAGTTTTGGCTCTTGACTTAGCTGGCTGAGTGTTCTTATACTCCCCAATGAATATTAGCGATCCACAGTTTTGGCTCTTGACTTAGCTGGCTGAGTGTTCTTATACTCCCCAATGAATATTAGCGATCCACAGTTTTGGCTCTTGACTTAGCTGGCTGAGTGTTCTTATACTCCCCAATGAATATTAGCGATCCACAGTTTTGGCTCTTGACTTAGCTGGCTGAGTGTTCTTATACTCCCCAATGAATATTAGCGATCCACAGTTTTGGCTCTCGACTTAGCTGGCTGAGGGTTCTTATACTCCCCAATGAATATTAGCGATCCACAGTTTTGGCTCTCGACTTAGCTGGCTGAGTGTTCTTATACTCCCCAATGAATATTAGCGATCCACAGTTTTGGCTCTTGACTTAGCTGGCTGAGTGTTTTTATACTCCCCAATGAATATTAGCGATCCACAGTTTTGGCTCTCGACTTAGCTGGCTGAGTGTTCTTATACTCCCCAATGAATATTAGCGATCCACAGTTTTGGCTCTCGACTTAGCTGGCTGAGTGTTTTTATACTCCCCAATGAATATTAGCGATCCACAGTTTTGGCTCTCGACTTAGCTGGCTGAGTGTTCTTATACTCCCCAATGAATATTAGCGATCCACAGTTTTGGCTCTCGACTTAGCTGGCTGAGTGTTCTTATACTCCCCAATGAATATTAGCGATCCACAGTTTTGGCTCTCGACTTAGCTGGCTGAGTGTTCTTATACTCCCCAATGAATATTAGCGATCCACAGTTTTGGCTCTCGACTTAGCTGGCTGAGTGTTCTTATACTCCCCAATGAATATTAGCGATCCACAGTTTTGGCTCTTGACTTAGCTGGCTGAGTGTTCTTATACTCCCCAATGAATATTAGCGATCCACAGTTTTGGCTCTCGACTTAGCTGGCTGAGTGTTCTTATACTCCCCAATGAATATTAGCGATCCACAGTTTTGGCTCTCGACTTAGCTGGCTGAGTGTTCTTATACTCCCCAATGAATATTAGCGATCCACAGTTTTGGCTCTTGACTTAGCTGGCTGAGTGTTCTTATACTCCCCAATGAATATTAGCGATCCACAGTTTTGGCTCTCGACTTAGCTGGCTGAGTGTTTTTATACTCCCCAATGAATATTAGCGATCCACAGTTTTGGCTCTTGACTTAGCTGGCTGAGTGTTCTTATACTCCCCAATGAATATTTGCGATCCACAGTTTTGGCTCTCGACTTAGCTGGCTGAGTGTTTTTATACTCCCCAATGAATATTAGCGATCCACAGTTTTGGCTCTTAACTTAGCTGGCTGACATTGTAACCTTCACCCACAGCACAATAATGGACTTTATAGTTCAGTTATTTGCAGTACTAAAAATCTCAATTCTTAAGAAACCACAGCTTTCATTTTTACTGAGACAACATGGAAATGTTGCTAGATCCTGATTGTGCAGTATTCATAATGTGTGTGGGGTGCTACCATTATTCATACTAGTACACTCCATCAACCAAATGATCTCCTTCTGTAAGTTTTCGACTAAATAGACAGAGTTCAAAAGGTCATAACCCAAGCTAATGAGGTTGAAAGGATTCTTATGAAAATACCTTGTACAACCAAGCGTTCGAAAAAAATAAAACACGAAAATCTTACAACACATAAATTTCCAGATCTACGGTACTCCACACACAAAGATACAGACATCCCACACATTCAGGTTCTTGGGAGCCATGCTCTTCCCTCAACTATTCATTAGCAGAAGGAGTACATCATGCAGATAATGACATTACCTCACCACCACTGACTGAAGCCATTACTGGCAACCAAGGAGTCAAAACAGCCAATGAACCACATCTCCTGTTAAAAGGCAGGCCAAGATTGCCACCATACATGTACTCCCCACTTAAGAGATTGTGCATGACAGGCCTGCTTGTTAAGATCTAGTCTGACGTAATTATTAATTGGAGCATGGCTTGTCATAATTTATTTCAACCAAGTGAACAGAAAACGATATCACAGTTTTTGAAGGAGCCTCAACACCCCAAGCTTATTCATGTGCATCTTAGGAGGAACATTGGGAATGTTTAAGGGCCTCAACACCCCAAGCTTATCCATGTGCATCTTAGGAGGAACATTCCCAATGTTTAAGGGCCTCAACACCCCAAGCTTATTCATGTGCATCTTAGGAGGAAATGTTTAAGGGCCTCAACACCCCAAGCTTATTCATGTGCATCTTAAGCTTATTCATGTGCATCTTAGAGGAGGTTAAAGATCCACAGCGCCTCAGCCACTCCCACAACCAAATTCATGATCTGATCACAACAATGCCAAATGTTATGCCAAATTGTGAAACATGATAGGTAGGCTCACTGTTGCTAGGATATAGCCATAGAATGATAAATGATCCACTTTTGGTGGATGGAAATAAAACTGGAAACTTGAACCAATGATAAAGGGTTTGTTTAACCTTGAAAAAGTCTCAAAAAGACCAGTTTCCCAGCATCTCAAAGAAGGTGTGATGGTAGGTATCCTTTCCAACATTGTCCAGGTCATTGTGCTTTCCTCGAATACACTTCTGAGAGTTGGTAGCATGAACCAACCTTCCCATGTCACTCCCGGGGTTTACTGTACCCTGGAAGATTGGCTTAGCTTAGTACCAAGGAAACATTACGCATGTACAATCAGTATAGATGCCAGGCCATTTTCTTCCTCTACGTGGGTTAGGCTAGCTAAATAAAATTCGTAATTGCATTTTTCACTAATTACATTCTCGAATAAGCTTCAATTTTTACACAGGACTGCCACATGTTTCGTGTGTGTGCAAGTATGCACTACAGTTGCACTCTAGTGATGCATGTGAAAAAGATGGGGACTTTGTATATTTCCCTTCACTTTATATCACTACTTTTTGGCATGCCATCCCTAAATGTTTTTTTTTCTTTTCTTCCCACTAGAGGTTTGGTGAACAGTGGCTATAAATACGAGACACACGAGGTTTATCTTGCTCTCTCGTCCCCCTCTCCCTCTCCTCCTTCCCTCTCCTCACAGTCAGTGTGCGTCAGTGGCTGCTCACTACGAGCTACGTGAAGTGTTTGATAACCTGATTTTCTGCAGCATCCACTAAACAAACATTGCCTTATTATGCAGTGTTGGGCTGTCCTGTGAAGCCAATCCCTACAGCCCATGTCTAGGTTAACATTCACCAGGTCATGCACTGGTACGTAGCTTATTACATCCTGTGCAGATTTAATGGTTTTGCAATGTTTCATCCCAGCTATTTGTATAACATTGTTATTGTATCCTTTTTTGCAGCATCCACTGAACAAACATTCCCTTATTATGCAGGGCTTTCCTGTGAGGCCAATCCCTAGTGGTGCTCTACAACATGCATAGCATGCACTGTGTACTGCTCATCTGGTGCTTACTGTACAGGATCCGTAGTGTTCAAAGAGAGACAGAAAGCCAACTTCACTCTGGACAGGAATTCCCTTGAGAATATGCTTTGTAAGACGAGGAAATTCCAGTGTTAGGCTGTCAGCCTTCCCAATGAACTATATTCCCACATGTATTGAGATGCATCCTACTGTATGTTTCATCCCAGCTATTTGTAAAGTCACAAAAAAGTTTTCTGAATGAAAACAAGATGTAGGGATGGTGGAAAGTATTGTGGTGTCATTCCCATCTAGTTTGGTTGGTTTTTGAGGGTTCCATCCCTACATGTGCTTGTTTTCATTCAGAAAACTTTTTTGTGACTTGTTCCTGTTGTTTTTTTTTTAGGGGAAGATGCATGATCTGTAACGTACAAAAGTATAGAACTTTGTTGTCCCAGCTATTTGTATACCATTGTTATTGTATCTTTTCCTGCAGCATCCACTAAACAAACCTTATTATGCAGTGTTGGGCTATCATGTGAGGCCAATCCCTACAGCCCACTCCTCCATCCCCTCCCTCTTTTCCTACATCAACAGTTATACTTACTTCCAATCAAGCCCCCAAGTTATCAGCTTCCTACATTCCATACAACAGGCAATTCCGACTAACTTATTATGAACTAATGTAATTGTCAGCTCAGGCAAAGCGACAGACATCCAATCTGAATGCCTATTTGTCCTTCCCCCCTCCCTACTCCCAGTAAAGTATAATTTATTGAAGGTAAACTGTCATTTCCAAAACAACTGATCAGGCAGATCAGGCAAAATAGTTCTGTCCTTATTACTCTGCACGCATTATTGTCCTCCTCACCCCTTTTTTTTGATTCAGGTTAAAGACTTCCTTCACCCCAAGGGTAAAGTGTCTCTGTTCCGTGAGGAGACTCCAGTCCGGACCGACTCTTCCCTCCTTAGCTCCCTCTACTTCTACTGGGTCAGCAACGACCAATCAGGAAAGGCCCTCACTCCAAGCGAAATACAAGCGAGGAAAACTGCACCTTAAGGTACAGTACAGTGTTGACATTCTGTACCGTGTACAGAGCTGCCTGTTAAGAGTTGCCGTGGTTTGCAAGATATGCTAGCAGCTCTATATAGATGGTGATGGGAGGGGGAAGGGCACACACGTCTATATTTTCCTCACTGTCACGTGAGTACGATGCTCTGCTTCAAGCAGGCAGTCATGCAGATGAACTAGCACAAATTCGATGATACCATGCACAGTCATTCTGGCCAGAGCCAACGCTATCATCATTTCAAAAGCCTAGAAATGAAATGAATGTTTACTCACTCCACTCAAGTGCTTAAGGTAGGACAACCTTGAATGGCAAATCTCTGAGTCATGTGGACGGATGGATGAGTAATGTCTAAATGTACACAAGATTCACAAAAAGTTTGTACCAAACTGCTTTCTCTGCCTGATAATGCCAAAAAACTCAATTTTTAGTCCCTCAGCTAAAATAAAAATTTGCACCCTCTCCAAGGCTCCACCCCCAGTCTGACCACACACACACAAAACAAGTAGCCTCGTTCCCAGGCCTCCCCCGTTTCTACCTTCCGTTTACATTCACAATAATACACGCGAGCGGAAGACCAGCGAAAAACGGGGAAGGCCTGGGAGCATTCATCACGTGAATGATGTCAGGTGGAGGCGAGGTGGACATAGGGGGGGCGGGGCCCAACCGCCAAAACAACGCACTGCATCATCCGTTCGAGTGCTCTACTGCAGTTTTGGACTCCAGACCTTAGCGTGATCGAAACTACCCGTCTTGACCGGTAAGAAGCTTGCTTTCAAGTTTAGTGCATGCATATATTTGAATATCGGCCCCGCCCCCCTACGTCCACCTCGCATCCATCCACCTGACGTCAAAAAACGTTTCTCGGATTGGCAACCAGAAGTGCTCCGTATACTACGTCGTTTCCTATCCACCTACGTGTACTATGATATAGTTAAAGTTACAAAGTGTGTGGTAAAGTTGTGTCTTGTTGTCCTAACCCTCCCCCGTGCACAAAGTGGACAGTAAAACTCAGTCATTACTCATAGACTGTACAGTTTTTGACGTTTGTATTTGCACATAGAGAGTTTTTAAAATGTTTTATTACAGTGTATGCAGTAATGCAGCTCACTCACATTATAATATCTAGCAAGAAAAAAACTGCAATGAAGTGGTCCAGGATTGTGATGTAGATGTGCATGGACGTTTAATTTTCATGCCACTAACGACACAGTGCTGGTTGTATTTACGTGTGTGGGGAGACATCTTGATGAACAGGGCACGCACTTGTACTTGGAGACTCATACACCAATCTCCCATGTACAAACACAGATGGGGCACAACAGTTCTCCACAGGTTGCGGGTATGAAAGTGGGGCTGGTATCAGTGACTCAGGCTGGGTATCCTCCAGTTTCATTTCCAGCTCTCTCATGCGATCATTCAGCTGTTCAATGCGTTCTTCAAGTGCTGACATTTTTTGGGCAAGTGATTCACAATTGAGTGTCCACTGGTTGTTAATGAGGAAAGATACAATAATTATTAGAGTGGAATATTTACTTGAAAATATTATTGTGATGACTAATGGTATGAATATTACGGAACACAAATTGGAGCTTGCATGTATGCAATAGGAAAAGGTTGCTCTCTATTCACCATGCCAAAGTTAAAGGGAGCCATTGAGATGTTGAAGGATGCACACCCGAGGTGACCTCTACGGGAAACTAGGGGTGAGGCAGTCGAGTATTGTGATGACACTAGCCAGTTCTGTATGAGCTTTTGCACAATATCCACAACCTGATGATACTATACAGGTCAGAGGCTGACTACAAAGCAGTTGGTCCTCATTATAAGTGATACCACGCATACATTTTAGAGCAACTGCATGTACGTACATTTAAAACGGATTTTTGACTAGTACTCCCAGGCCCTTCCATCTTTTGGCATGCACGTTTCCTACTTGCAGGGTTGTTTGTAACACACTTTTTTTGGCTGCTTGCTTCTGCACGCAATAAGTATATAGAAAGGCTATTTTTTCCTTCTTTTTTTTTTGCCACAGTTTCACGCTAGTGTATAAAGTTTTTGCTGTCGTTCATGCATAAATGAATTAGAACTCTACTATGTAACCTGCTATAGGAACATCATTCGTGAGGCCTCTACTAGAGTATGCTGTTCCCATATGGGATCCCATCTTGTGAAGGACATTGCAGCCCTGGAGTCTGTTCAAATATTTGCTACAAAAGTGTGTACAACGGCCTGGGAAGATGCATGTGGACTATGATGAACAGCCCTGTATATTCAACTTGCCAACTCTGAAAGCTAGGCGGTACTTCTTGAAACTTTGCTTCTTACATACACTCCTGAATGGTCTGGCCTTCATGCCTAACTCTCCTGTTGACTACAGACGTAACTTCCCATATTCTACAAGGTCTCACAGTTACACCCTTCAAGTTCCATTTGCCCGTACCACAAGCTATTTCAACTCTTCTTTTGTGAAGCCCCCCGGCTATGGAATGAACTACCGATTGAGGTCGTCTCATGTGCATCTTTTACCTCTTTTGTATGTTTCTTTACCCTGAATAATACATACACCTCCTTGTTATGTTTCCCTTCTTGTTTTTTTTTTTTTTTTTTTTTTTTTGGGGGGGGGGGGGGGGGGGGGTACATGATCTGTATTAGCACACCTGCTACCCATGTATCCTATGTCCTGTAAATGAATTATTATATATATAAAAAAACTAGACAGATAAAAGAGAAACTGAAAAGGAATGCACCACACTCAGAACAACCTACCTGAATCTGCACTGCACGTTTTTCATTCTCCAATCGTGCAACTTGATCTCTCTGGTGTATAGTACACTGTAGCTGCTTCATCCCCGCCATTACTTGGTGGACCTCGGCTCGACTCCTGTACAGTCTTTTCTCCAACTCCGCCACGCGACTCTTCAATCGGTGCTCGATCTGTGTTTGCGTTGAAGCAGCAATCTCCAGGATTCCCGAAGTAGTTGTCTGAGATGCCTCGCTGCGCATTTGCTGTACCTCCTGACCGCTGAGTAGCTGCGGACTGGGAGAGTTCGGAGAGTGCCGAGCTGCACTATACTCGCGTGCCATCATTACTTCAGCCGCTTATATTACTACAGTACTTTAGTTTATAGCTACTGTAGCTATATACCAACCACCGTGCAGATGATTTTGCTCGCGGATGATGGAGCCTGGGAACGAGGCTAAAGGGGCGTTGCTTGTAGTTGTAATTGGTCTCGTTCCCAGATTACAAACAGCTGCGCGAATCTGGGAATGAGATCGTTGTTATTAATTGCTGCTTCTAGCCTCGTTCCCAGGCCAGCACGCTTGGAGTACGAAAATCCCGAGGCTAATCCGGATATGCTTTTTGGACAAGGCGCCAGCACGTCACTTTTGGATGATATTCATGTAGTGCTTGTTGTTTGCAGCCACCTCTGTGAACAGAACGGTGAGTGAGTATGTTTAGGGGTGGGTTATAATATAGCTAGGTAAATACAGAAACGACCGCGCAATTAGGGTAGCTACTGACTTAGGCCTTTTTAGAACCAATTAGATTAAAGTCCCCGGTTCAATTCAAATCTCACCTGCAGGTAAAGTGTTTCATAATACCCGGCCTCCTGCTCTTAAGACTATAGCCGTGAATGGGCTGGGTCCTGGGAGATATAAAGGCAACTTTTACCCTTTTTTATTATACTCACTGGGTTACCAGGGCTGCAAAGCACCGTAAACAAGAGCAGTAGAACCACGGTGGCTAAGAAGGCTATAGCTGTTTAGCCCCACTTTCAACCATAAATTTACATCATGACATGAATGCCAGTGCTAGCTTGTGTGTGCTCACTTCAGCCCCCCTACCAAGAAGAGTTTTCCACCATCACTGACAGTAAATTTCATAATGTTCAGGAAACTTTCTCGATGCTTTTCCACTTTCTAGGAGTACTCATACCCAGTCCTAGCAAAGACACTGGGGATTGTACTGAAGCTTGTGTATACACTCAGCCTACGTACAATGCCATCTTTTCACACATTTTATGACATCATATAATAACCTCGCTGATGGCCACATCTAGCCTCGTTCCCAGGCCTCCCCCGTTTTCGTTCTTCAGTTTGCGTTCAGTTAATACATGGAAGCGGAAGAGCGGTGAAAAACGGGGAAGGCCTGGGAACACCTATCACGTGAATGACGTTCGGTGGATGTGAGGTGGACGTATGGGGGGCGGTGCCCATCTTACAAATTCATGTGCAATAAACCATAGAGCGAGTTTCTTACCAGTGGAGTCGAGTACTGCCGATCTCATGAACGTCTGGGGTCCTGGCTATCGTTGGAGCTCTCAATGATGAAGTCTAGTACATTATTTGAACGTGGACCCCTTCCCCCATATGTACACCTTGCATCCACCAAACATCATTCACGTGATAGGTTTTCCCAGGCCTGGGAACGAGGCTAGTCAGTTACCGTATGGCGCTTGAATTTCACAGGTCTAAATTTTTGCAACCAGTCATTTACGACAGTTTCGTTGAAATAGTTTTGCAAATTTGCTGTCAAAAATATCAAGCCAACTTTTGGGGGTATAGTTTACAACTGGTCACACACGTTTGTCAGCTAGTTGTCATGGGATACTGTTTCGGCTTCTTGACAGTCATTTACAAGTACATTGTGCCCTCTTACAATGGCAGAATGCTGCAATGCAACGACTTCCAATTTCACTATCTCCTACAGATGGCTATCACAGGTTTATTTCCCATGAGAGTAATTCTTGGGAGAGCACTTCTTGTCTACCCACCAGGCAGCTTAGACACCACATTTGCAGTATTGAAATGGAGGATATGATAGCAGTTCTCAGGAAGTTGTTTCATTCATGAGCATAGCTGTAAGTATATGAGTAATCATTTCCTTATAGTTTGCCTTCTTCATTACAGCCCATTTACTTATTAGAGATCTGCTTATTAATGAATACTGCTGCATTATACCAGCATACCATTACATGCCCGTGGCAAGTGGTCGGGCTGGTCAGGTTTTGGCCCGACCACTTTTTCGCAGACTAAATGTGCACGTACACACTTTGAATACAAGTGAAGTCATATGTATAAGAACCAGTAAGCTGAGCCGTCTCTGAAAACGGCCACCCATCATTGTGCAAATTTCAGTGACAGAAAGGTGACGTTGCGTTAGGATATATAGCCATTTCGGTTTACTCGATGGACATTTTTTACTGCGACAAAGTCCGTGCTGCCCGTGGTAGGTGTGCGCAACTAAGTTTATATGTGGAATCTGAAATCACTATTCTCGTTCCCCAGGTCCCGTCCAGCTTGCCCTCGTTTGCCGTGCCAGCGACGGAAAGCTGGGCGGGAGCCATGTACAGCTAAGAAGCGATCTCTGAGCAAATTTTTTGCTGCAGGGGCATGGCTTCCATATGTTGCTACTGCATGTATAAGTTACATAGCCTCGTTCCCAGGCCCTCGCACAGCTTCCCGTCGCTTGCAGTACGGTTAAGCGGGAGAGGGCCTGGTACATTTTCTCACGTGAGTGACGTCACGGGTAGAAAGGCGGTAGAAAGACTTTAATTGAACGTGGGCGAGCACGACTAAATTGTTGCCGTGTGTCTTCACTGTCTTGGCTTGGTAAAACTCTCTGTCCTCCCAACTGTCTCGTGAAGAGTGACATAAAAGCGCCTTCGTGCGCTGCCATCTTTCGACTCGGAATAGTCGTGCTCTAGTGCGTGCAGGCGAGCGAAGTTTTTTGTGGTTTACATGACGCCCACGTTCGCATAATTTGCCCTGTCCGTGACGTCACTCACGTGAGAAAATGTACCAGGCCCTCTCCCGCTTAACCGTACTGCAAGCGACGGGAAGCTGTGCGAGGGCCTGGGAACGAGGCTATAAGTTACACACAATCTGCGATCACTACCTCACAGAGAGTACGTGTAGCAACTATTGAAATTCTGTTTGCTTAGAATTGCAGAACATATCAGATTTGGGGCCTAAAAATGGCCTCAGAAACGATCTCCTATCGTCTAATGCAGCAAAATTTTTCTGGGTGGCATGCCCCTAGACCCCCTAAATACTACATGTGCTATGTAGACTTTGGCCACACCATCTTGAAATAGCTTGCTACGGTCCTGCATTAAACAGACATCAAGAGTTCTGTCTCATTTGTCTCTCTTCAATTATCCTGTACTGAACTATGTTTGTTATCATGCTTCTTACACTATTGTATGGAAATCGTTGTGAAGCACATGAATCTAATGGCATTTCTTCTGCCCTCTCCCCCTTCTTCTCTCCAGGTCAGTGAGACTGAGATGATGTTGACCGAATGGATGCAAACTGTGGCTGAACTGAGGGACCAGTACAACTGGCTGCTTTTCTTCAGTATGCCAAAGCTACTACGGCTTTTCCATCTACTGCAAGAGGAGCCTCTAAAACTGGAACTTATAGTGCATGAGATCAGCTTCCTCTGTCGCAATGAGCAGGCTACCTGGAGGAGTGTACAGAACATGGTAGAGGTGAGGTGGAGGACCTGATAAAACTAACACGCAAATTTGTTCGAATTGAGGCCGAAATTGGTATGATGCTCAATTTAGCTTCAAGATGCTCAGTTTAGCTTCAAGATGCTAATTTTGTACACCAAGAAAAAACAATGTGCAAAATCTGACACAATAATGACAATTGCAAGTAGCTAATTAGCACTCCTCAAAGATAGTAGTTACTTGGCATAAGAGCAAGATGAGAACAAGCTACAATGCCACATTCGCTGAACATCTCATGTGGAAGTTCTGGGTATATCACTTATAAGCACAATACTGTTAGTTTTCATCACCATATGTACTTTGCATTTGCCTGCTGTCTTTACTTTAACCAGCTTCTAAAGCTTTCTCTGTGACCAAGAAAGTGAAGAAGTATGACATAACCTACAGGAATTTATGGGAAGAATAGTTCCAAGTAACACCAAATTTGTGTTAGATAAGTACTAACTAACACTCAAAAGTGTACAATAGGTGCAAAATGACTACAAGATAGGCCTATTTTTTGTAAGTTCCTCATATATCAGGGTCCTGTGGGTGTTCAGTAGGTTAAGAGAGGGGAATTGAGAGGTGAGAATCGGGAAAAGGGGAACAGAGGAAGGAGAGGGGGCGAATCGGAGTATGCCCACAAGGTCTAATCCCATAATGTCTAATGGTCATTTGTACCGGAATGTCTAAACTATTGAGCAATTAACACCCTGTACCAGGAGGCTGACCTTGCTATGTGAGGTTGACAGTTTGACAGGTTTTGACAGATGACTGTGGGATATAAAATGGCCTTGTAGACCATGTTATATCTCATCATTCTTCAATCATGGAGTTCATTACCACTCAAAAAGGGAAACCAGCTTTGATCTTCAATGGAAGCCGCTTCACCCTCAACAGGGATTAGACCTTGTGGGAAGACCCCGGCGAGGATTCTATTTCACATAGAATTCTAACAAGTCAGTTTTTTCTGTATTTTGTATTTCCTCCTAGGAATCCATAGGGGATTGTCATAAATACACACAGTCAGACAAAGCACCCATGCATGTTGTGGGTGAATTCCTGAGGATGGTGTTTAACAACCACTCCCTCCCCAACCGCTGCGGTGAGGGGCTCACCCAGCCCCGGTCCATATCTCGACACTCCTTCTCACCTGAACCAACACAACTGCTGCACTACTGCCCGGGGTACACCCAGGCTCAGCTCATTCAAGTGATAGTTTCCATCTATGATGGAGTTCCTGAGACCTTTGAAGTGTTCCACTGCCATCCCTCATCTAATCAGGAAGACTTCAATCTTTTCCTCAAGCGAGTGGCCAAGCACCCACAACAATACCTCATATTGGAAGTCAACCGACTCCCTTTTACACTACAGGAGGTGCGTGTGTACTGGGCTGTGTACCTGTATATACACATAGCTCTTATCTCCTGACATTGTCGTAACATCTATTCTTTATCATCCCTTCCTCCAACTCCCCCTCCTTTCTTTCCTCCTTCTCTTTCTCCTTCCCTTTTTTCCTATACACTTCCTCTTTCTTTCACCTGAGGATCCCTTTCTCTTTGCCTCCCTCACTTATTGCCCCTTTTTCCGTGTAGTATCTGATACAGTTGTACCTGGCAATTCAGAAGAGAGAGATGGGGATTTCTGTACAGACATCCCACCTCCACTTGGTTGAAACAGCCCCTTCTGTCCTAAGGAAAATGCCCTCAGTTCGGGTCAAAGAACACATGGTGGGCATATGTTTGTGGCTAGAAGGGGGGTAGGGAGGTACAGGAAGGTAGGGAAAGGAAGAAGAGAAAGGAACGAGAAATGCAAGGGAGGGAAGAGGAGGGGGAGGAAAGAGGGAGGGGAGGAGGGAGAATGTAGTAGAAGAAGGAGGAAGAGGATGGGCAAGAAGGAGGGTTGTTGATGTGATGTGAAAGTGTCTTGCACTGGACGATTGTTCATATGTGTAGGAGTCCGGTCCCAGTCTGAACTTTGAGGAAGCTTGCAAGATTTGTCTGCCACAGGTAGCCAAGGCAGAGGACTTTACTTGTGTGCAGTTGGTCTATGGCCATGCAGGTAGGTAGGCAGTCTGTTTCCCACTTGGGTTTTTCATCAAGGAGTAGTCATCCTCTCCTACCTATTGTCCTCCTTCACCTTCTCCCTCTTACATTTCCCATTCTGGCTCCCTCTTCTCTACCACTCCCCCTACCCGCAGGTGATGGCAAGACACACTACATCCAGCAACAACTTGCACGCAGCTCAGCCAGTCTGACTGTTGCTGTCAACGAGGCCTTCAGTCCTTTGAATGCCATCTCCAAGCTGCATACACTGCCTCTCAATCAGAAGAACTGTGCTGTCTTTTTCAACTTCACCATGCTGCCACCAGGGGTGAGGATCGAGTGAAGGGAGGAGAGGGAGGGGAAGGTAGTGCAATTTTCCCTCACCGTAGTACATGTATTTTTTTATGAGCATGAAATGTAGAACAATTTTCCCTCACCGTAGTACATGTATTTTTTTTTATGAGCATGAAATGTAGAACAATTTGCCCTCACTGTAGTACATGTATTTGTACACCATCTTTGGGTCTAGTAAAGGTGTCCTATTGACCACAAACACTCCATTTCCATGCCAATGACCCCGCCCATTGTAAACAAAGCGATAATTAATGCACAACACTTGCAGCTATTTCTCAAAATGCGGATTGTAAACATCAGGTGAATTGCAGCACCATTAAAACAGGATTGCTCTTGTCCAGGTGGCATAATTCTCAACACTGTCCAGAATCTTGAACCTGCACACACCACTCCAAGACTATATCGCAGGACTAACCAAGGGGTAGGCTACTTCTAACTCTTCCTAATATTTTCTGTTGACTTAATTTAGTCTTATACTGATAAGTGATGTAATGGATGAATTTTACCGTAGTACATGTACCATTGGAGTTGGTTTATGAGAATTTTTTCAATCAGAGAGTCGGTAGACTCTCTATTTAGGGATGGCGCCGACGCACAATATATGCAATACTTAAGCAAAGGCCATATAACTTCACCACAAACACGCTAAAAGCTTATTTAAGCGCCCAGGTTTCCTCTTTGAGTGGCTTTGTGATCAGCAAGACTGATATAGTTGCCCAAAAGCCACGCGGAAGACAGCTAAACACAAAAGTGTGCGGTAGCAAAAGTGCCATTTTTCGTATTCTTTCTTCTTTCTTTCTTTCTTTCTTTCTTTCTTTCTTTCTTTCTTTCTTTCTTTCTTCACACCACTTGTCAAACGACGATAACTCGAAAACGGCTCAAGTACTCATCTTGATTTTAGCACGAAACTGATGCTCATCACAGCGCGCAGCTTCCCAACCACTCAGCGTCTTCATAGCTTCAAATTTACCCTGGTCAAAAAAGCTGTTCACAGCACTGCCTGACTGCTGTCCGTTGCGTAGGACGCCATTTTCTGATCTTGTACGCATGCGCACATGCAGTCTCGTTCCCAGACCAAAGACCACGGTCATTGCTCTGGGAACGAGACTAGTGCTCACACGAAATCGCGCGCGTTGACCATGTACCTGTACTGTATGCACGGCTGGCACGGTCTATTCCCGTGGTTGTGGGAAAGGTAAGAAGCTGTATTCTGTTGCTTACTTATAGCTACACTATAAAATACAGCTTTAGGTAACGCCTGGATGGTCAGTTTTTATGCTCTGTTGGTAGTTTTCAGTGTGCTGGTCAGTTGTCATGTGATCGTAAAATCAGGAAATCGGCTTCACAAAGGGCTCAAAATCTGGTAGAGAGAGTTATTAGCCCTCCATCGGATTCCAGCTCGCATATTACATGCTTGGAACCACTGCTAAGCTGTCAAATTTATGCTGTTTCAAGTTCTAGGGTTGTGGTTACACTTGAACGAAATCTTCTTAGGCTTAGGTCTAACTGTAACTGAGATTAACATCAAAAAAGTACAGAAACAAGAAATAAAAAGATGTAGGGATGGCATGCCAAAAAGTATACAAACAAGGTAGGGATGATAGCACAAAAGCAAAGGTCAACATAAAGGCAATGCCCCATCCCTACATCTTTTTCACACTGCAGTTATGACAGCATGCTTGAAACCTAAACCTGCAACATCTGTGACCGCACAAATTTACCTAGCCTCATTCCCAGGCTCTCGTGTGTGGGCTAACCCTCCCCCACACCAGAGTCTGGAAACGAGGCTAAAATTTACCCTGCCGACAAGGTAAACAGGATTTATATGGCTGCACTACACAATGGACAGTCTGTTGTGGTATGTGCTAGAAATGCACTGAGATGTGTAACAAAAGTAGTTCAAGTGGCACCACTTGGACATGTTATCAGCTGCTGGATGCTCTAAGAGTAAATTTGTATGATAAAGTCTAAGCTGTCAGCTGTCAGCTGTTGGGCCTCCATGCAGTAGTAAAGGTGGTCATTTGGATGTGGTGGAGAAGCTTGTATCAGATTATGGCTGTGATGTGAATGCTAGCAACATTTATGTTGATTAGCTGGGATTTACTGTCAGTGACAGACTGCAATAACTGTAAGATGAGTGCAGAAACTGCTAAGCGATGTAGATCAAGCTCCTAAACTTATCTCCAGACAAGTTCAGGAGCTATTGTGTTTATAGGTGTGACTTGAACCCCCATCCCCACGCACACACAAACACACACACACACACACACAGGTATTCTTCCCGATGCTCTCTCGCCTCCTGGAGGACATTGCTACTAGTGATCGTGTTGGTCTGGAAGAGACAAGAGTCCGGGCCTGTAACATCCTCTGTAAGGTATGTCCATCCTCAGTTGAACTCTCCCCTTGCCCAAAGTATTTCTAGGCGAATGTAGAACATTGTGGGGCGAGCGTGAGCAAGCAGCATTGAACTGTTATGTAGCTAAGGCTTTACCAGTGAAGTATCGGATCACAGACCACAGGCCGTGGCATGTAGCTAAACAAGGTTTGTCACTCTACTGTCTGCAAAAGTGCTTAACAGAGAAATTGTCATTGATATAACGCAATCAACCAGCGTGGTACAAAATCATATTTTTCGATAGCTTCTCTTGTAGCCATACAATTGATCCTGCACATGTAAAGAGTTAAGTCAGAAGAGCATCTGCCCTTGTGCATTAGAAGTAAAGAGTTAAATCAGAAGAGCATCCACCCTTGTGCATTAGAAGTAAAGAGTTAAATCAGAAGAGCATCCACCCTTGTGCATTAGAAGTAAAGGGTTACATCAGAAGAGCATCCGCCCTTGTGCATTGGAAGTAAAGGGTTAAGTCGGAAGAGCATCCACCCTTGTGCATTGGAAGTAAAGGGTTAAGTCAGAAGAGCATCTGCCCTTGTGCATTGGAAGTAAAGGGTTAAATCAGAAGAGCATCCGCCCTTGTGCATTGGAAGTAAAGGGTTAAATCAGAAGAGCATCCGCCCTTGTGCATTGGAAGTAAAGAGTTAAGTCAGAAGAGCATCCGCCCTTGTGCATTGGAAGTAAAGGGTTAAGTCAGAAGAGCATCTGCCTAGTCTCGTCCCCAGACCCCACCCTCTCACGAGGAGAAACGGTCTGGTGAACCAAGTCGAATTTCTTGGGCTAGCGCAAGCTTTTGCGACATTGTAACCTAGCAACGATCAAAACATTTTGCGGTCAACCCGCTCAAAAAAGGTACGGATACTCGAATAGATATGAACAAATTTTACTGTTGTAAGGGGAGTGCTACGTAATAATTACCGATCTCGCAATCTCATTGGTCATTACCCGTTTTGAGTAATAAGCCCAAGAAATTCGACTTCGTTCACCAGACCGTTTCTCGCCGGGAGGCGCGCGCGGGCGGGGCACGAGACTAGCATCTGCCCTTGTGCATTGGAAGTAAAGGGTTAAATCAGAAGAGCATCCGCCCTTGTGCATTGGAAGTAAAGAGTTAAGTCAGAACAGCATCCGCCCTTGTGCATTGGAAGTAAAGGGTTAAATCAGAAGAGCATCCGCCCTTGTGCATTGGAAGTAAAGAGTTAAGTCAGAAGAGCATCCGCCCTTGTGCATTGGAAGTAAAGGGTTAAGTCAGAAGAGCATCCACCCTTGTGCATTAGAAGTAAAGGGTTAAATCAGAAGAGCATCCGCCCTTGTGCATTGGAAGTAAAGAGTTAAGTCAGAAGAGCATCCGCCCTTGTGCATTGGAAGTAAAGGGTTAAATCAGAAGAGCATCCGCCCTTGTGCATTGGAAGTAAAGGGTTAAATCAGAAGAGCATCCGCCCTTGTGCATTGGAAGTAAAGGGTTAAATCAGAAGAGCATCCGCCCTTGTGCATTGGAAGTAAAGGGTTAAGTCAGAAGAGCATCCGCCCTTGTGCATTGGAAGTAAAGGGTTAAGTCAGAAGAGCATCCGCCCTTGTGCATTGGAAGTAAAGGGTTAAATCAGAAGAGCATCCGCCCTTGTGCATTGGAAGTAAAGGGTTAAGTCAGAAGAGCATCCTTGTCCCTCACCTGGAAACCTAGACTGAATCAGTTCAAGTGATGTAGTATCTGTCACAAATTGATCAACATGGTGCTGCGTGAAGTGAGCTATATCCTACTACCAAAACCACCACCATGGGTACAGCATACACCATGAATATCAGCCTGATATTCATGGTGTATTCCCACGGTGGTAGGTAGCTGTGGATATCATATGGGAGGCATGCCTGCTGTAAATGAAGGCAATACAGCACCATC
Source organism: Agelas oroides (assembly GCA_949130485.1). NCBI lineage: Eukaryota > Metazoa > Porifera > Demospongiae > Agelasida > Agelasidae > Agelas > Agelas oroides. The sequence continues at coordinate 18,971,714 of OX422185.1, forward strand.
TCTTACATGTATGAATATTCAACGAACCACATTTCCCTAATAAATAGGCCTAGATATCATGCACATTTACCCACTGCACAGGACACATTATTAGCTGTGCTGGGGTGACTGGGAGATGGGGATTGCTATCTCATGCACAGAATGGCTGGTCTTATCCAAAAGGTTGGTAGAAGCTCATCAAAAGCACTGTTTCTAGCCACCTGTCTCTTTGTGCAGCTCGTCCTTCGTTCAAAGATCAGAGCAATCTTTGTGCAGCTTGTGTTTTCATTTGAAAATGTTTTTCACATTGTCACTTTGAATAAGTTATTGGTCATTAAAATGGTATCTCCTCTCTCACAGGTGTTTCTCCAGCACCTCCCCTCTCTGTCACAGCTGCAAAACTTTCCTGAGCTATGGCTGGGCATCCTTAGCCTCGTACCCTCCCACGTGGCCTGGGTATGAGGCTAGGGCATCCTCGACTTCATGGACAAATTTCTCCACCTTGACAACTCTGACCTCCTGGTGAGTCTCATTCCCAGACCACTCTAACCCCATTCCAATGTCACACTCACAATCGTTTAACCCTTTAATCACTGAATTTTTTCACTTGAGATTAGTTTTAGCCTAAACATGCCTTTAACGCAACATATCTCCATTTCTGTCAAAGCTCTGACTCCAAAACTGAACCCAACTCCACTTCCAGCCTTAGCAAGCAGACTCGTGAACCTAACCACGCCCACTCATTAACGAGCATGCAATGGTCAGCACTCTTGATTGGCAAACACCCGCTTAGAGCCCAAGAAACCTTCCCTGCCTGAAATGAACCCCCAGAAAGGTGAGAGTGGCATTTTCTAAGCCTGCTCATGCAGCCAGGCTGAGAATTGGCCAACCATGGTCTTTTCACAGCCAAGCCTAGCAGCTGCCATGTGCACAGCACCCTGGCACAGCACCCTGCGGGTGACCCCACCCACCTCCCCCTGTCCCACCCTTTCTGCTGACGCAGTGCGCAGTATGATGTTATCAAAAGTGTACTATAGGGTTTAAAGGGTTAATGTTGGTTGTCTGTGAAAATTTTGAATCAACTGACATATGCACAAGATTACCTGTGTGGCTACAAGAATACCATCCAAACTAGAGAATGGGCAGAAATTTCAAAATAGATATTCATGTGGAAGTCTGTCGTCTGGCCACTGTTTGGCCCAAAAACAGTCTCAGAAGTCTAAATTCCAAAAAATTGTTGCAGCTAGAAAATACAGCGTGAATGATGTTACTGCCTTACATACCCAGGCATATTGATCTCCCCCATCTACTGGTATTTCTTTAGCTCTGTCTGGGATACAGCAAGTTCAAGATATCTACTTGTTCGTGACAAACCCATTTGCTACTTGTGCATGCACATAAGACTTATTCATGAATCCAATACCCCCACAAGTTCACGTAAATACCACATGCTATGAAATTTCAAACTGTGTGAAGCCTGGGAATGAGGCCAGGACAACACCATATACTGATGTGCTTTGTGCAGGAGGTCTGGGGAACGTGGCCCCAGGAAATGTAAAACTTTTAGAGTCTCTAGCATATTTACTGGTGCTGGTAAGGCACTGAACCTAGTCTCAGTACCAGACCCTCCATGGGGAGGAGGACTAACTGAAGCCCTGTATGCATAAGTCTTCACCAGAGATAGCTAGGTATCACATATGCCAACAGCCAGGACAGCTACTGTCAGTGTGGCTACATATGTATGGACTAAGCTTTACACTAAAGTCATGAGTTAAATTATTGTTTATAAGTGCCGTTATTCATGGCCCTTACCTGGAGCGACCTCAACCACCGTCGTGATCGAAATTTGTAGCTACTGCCTGTGGGCAGCCTGCCATTACTGGTCTGTAGCGGCAAGAAGTAAGTTGCCATGCTTCAACTTCAGCCGTCTCCGCTCCAGGTCACCGATGCTGCACTCTGGCAATAGTCCTTCACTTACCGGCTATAGTGCATGAGCTCGATCTTCGTAATTTAAAAACTTAACCACGCTCATTTAAAATTTACAGTATATGGCCGCAAGCCAGCCAGCCAGCCAGGTGTTCTATCTGAATGAACATGGGACACAATGTTCATCTCCGGGAGCTGGAGTGGGGGTCAGGACGGAAGCTATCACTCTGGTGTTTCTTCCTCGCCTGGTTGATGAGCGTCATTGTGTGACCTTCTGATGGAGAGGCCACGGCAGCAGTGCATCATATGGTCCTCGCATGATTACAAAAAAGAATCTGAGATGAGTCCCTTTCCCCAATCCATCCCCATTCAGGTAGGCTCTGGCACACATTTTGTACCCGTGCCTACTTGTAAAGAGTGGGTAGGAGTAGAGAGAGAGAAGATCATACCTTCCATTGCTTCTCTTCACAGTGAACAGTGAGACTCAGTCTAGCAAGATCCAACACTTTGTAACTGATAGGAAAATAGTTCTTATAATAGCAAGCTGCACGTATTGTAATAGCAATAATCAAAAATGTTTTGCAGGAAAAACGTTCTTTCAAAGGAGGTATAAGCACACCAGATATATAAAGCAAAACTTTTCTCAAGTAGAGTACAAATAAATAGATAAGTATTCAAAAGGTTCCATCTACCCGTAAAAGCAATAACTCACACTTGATTCTTTTCAAAATTTGGAAGCATAAAACTTACAAGGTAAAACAGGAATGAACCAAAGTAAAATAGAACACAACTTCAACAGTATTCTTAATTATTTTATTACAATACAACTAAATACATATTTTATTACAACATAAAAGTATATAGGCATTTAATTACAAAATGAAGCGAGCAAACTGTCAAAAGAGTTGGTTGTTATGTGAATGTGCACATACGTAGTTAATTTTTCATGTGTTTAATATTTGTCGTTCATTGCACTGATGAAAACATATTCACTGCAAAAAATGTACCAATCTACAGTACTTGTTTAATCTCTCCTGCCACTGACGACACAGTGCCAGTTGTGTGTGTGTGGAGATACATCTTGATGGACTGGGCAAGCACTCAAACTTGGACACTCGTACTCCAACCCTCCATGCACAAACACAGATGAAGCACAACAGTTCTCCACCAGTTGGGGGTATGAAGGTGCAGTTGGTGTGTGGCTGCTAGCATGACATAGCTACATGCAAGGGAGGGAGGAAAGAGAGAGCTTGCTAATTTACAGCATGAATCAGTGCAAATTTCAATCAGGATGCATCTTTATGGACTGATGTATGTGATATTCCCTAGAGCAAGTTTCCTATACAAAATCCACATGTGAAAGTGCTGTATTTGTGGCCAGCACATGCATGGAAAGATGTGCTAACACCTTGTTGAGTTTTAGCAGGAGCTTATGAGCATCACATATAGCAGTTCATAAGCTCATAATAAGGTTATAGCTAAAGTGTAGTCGTGAGCTCACTGGTTTTAATGTGACGTATACATGCATGGGAAAGATGATATTGCTCTATACACAATCCTGGAAAAGGTGATACTATCTTTGCTTTACTATAATTTAAGACTTAAAAAACATTAAAAATGGAAAAGGATATAGGGATGGCATGCCAAAAAGTATAGAAACAAGATAGGGATGATATAAAAGTGAAGGCAAATATACAGGGTGAGTACCAGTCTTGTTCCCAACAGTCGGTGGTTTGGGAACGAGACTATGTGTGTGCATGCGTACACGGACAGAAAATGGCGTCCCACAGCAACGGACAGCAGGCTAGTGTGACTGTGAACAGCTAGTATGATTTCAGTCCAAGTTATCAACACGCTGAGTGTTCGTGGACCTGGGCGCTTTGATGAGCATTCGTTTCGTGTATAAATGACGGTGAGTACTTAAACCGTTTGTGAGTTATCATTGTTGAACAAAATCATGATGAGAAGAAAATGGGTTCATGGCAGGTGTAAGGTGTATCTAAGATTATTAAATTCATGGTTAAATTCTTGGCTTATATATAAGGGGGTAGTGTACATTAGGCAGAATTGTGTACTATCATAGTAGGATTTGTGGAAGTCAGTTCACTACTGGTACTACCTAGGGTAGCTACAGCTGGTAAAAGCGTTTGAATGGTTTATCTACTCGATAGTGAGCTAGGATCGCTTCTGCGTCATGGCTATACTCACTGTGCTGTTCGCCCTTTGCCATAGTACACAGCAATCCAGCTGCAAAACAGAGCGCTCTTCTCTCCTTTTGCAATTTGCCATCCGGAAGTTAATGACGTAATCTCAAAATTATCGTATGTGGATAAGGTCTCTATAGATGGTTTTCATGGGGCGTGGCTTCACTTCCGGAGGGCAAAAGTCGGTGTCTGGGTTTAGTGCAGCTGCGTGCAAAATACAGACTAGTAAGTGCTACATCGAGTCCTTACCATTAGTACTGAAAGATAAAAGAAGCTGCTTCGCTCAAGGTGAAAGGTCCGCTGTACAGCTGCATGCCTATCGAACGCGCGTTTGCCCTCCGGAAGTAGGGCGCTTAATTGACATTTGGAAGCCATCTATAGAGAGTCTACCGACTCTCTGATAATTTATACTGTTACAAACAAGTATCTTGCATGAATCGTGGCTCGTGCAAAAAAAAAGATACTTTATACAATCAGTGTGACAGTCATGATCATCATCGGCTCGAACGTGCAGACAGACAGACACAAACCTCATTGTGTGAACTCTGCAACTTCTCATTCTGCAGTTGCAACTCTTGGACTTGCTTCATGAGTCTGTTAATCTTAGTCTCCGACTTCTCCAGCTCTGCCGTTACTCGGTTTACTTCGTTTCGACTTTCATACAGTTTTTTCTCCAACTCTGCCACACGGGACTTCAGCCGCTCACTGTGCTCTTCAAATGCCTGTATATTTCGCCTCCTTTCGCTTTTATCCCGCCACTGCTTGAGAAGCAGGTGGATGATCACTGCCTCGAGGCTCTTCAGCTGCCACGAGTAGAAATAAACCGGCAGAAGATCCTGCAGCTTGTTCTGGGAGGCAGCGGAGTTCGCAACCTCGACGATCTCCGCAGTCGTCGTCTGCGAGATCTCTCCGCACATTTGTTGTAGAATCTCTGACACCTCCTGACCCCTGGGCAGCTGCTGCAGGCTGGCAGAGCTCGGGGAGCGCCGAGAGCTGGTGTCATTGTCTGCTGGGGTTGCGGTTCGCAACTGACTCTTGCTTGCCATCTTTGTCCAGAAACGCTTCTCTTCTTGGTCGCCGAGTTTAAGCTAACTGCGATTCCTGCAGTTAACAAAACGAAACAGTGCGGACAGTAGCTATACGCGTACCTGCAGCTGTCGACGCTGCACTCGGAGACAACGCGGCCTGAATCCTTCAGCAAACTAGAAGTCGAACGCTAGCTGGCACTGCAGACTGCTCGCACGACAAAACATCCCGTCCTTATACGATACAGATACGCAAGACGGGCAATAACCACAGAAACTTCCCCCACGGGATTACCCCGCGGACATACTGCGCATACTTACTTGATTATTAGCCCTCTGTTTACCTAGCGGCCATCTTATGCACGATGACTGTTTCTAGACTAGCGCTAAAATTGTGAACGAATGAAGTCTGGTTGTCACAAAACGTGGAAAAGAAACGGTGAGATAAATATTTAGGGGGGAGGGGGTACTGTAGCGGATTTTCGGCGCGATTCGGTGATTTTTTGGGAATGCCCCTCTCTGGTCAAATTATGGATGTGAGAGTGTACCGGACAATCACAGTCTAGCTGTTTGAGCACATCCTTCCTCACCATCACACGGGTGGAGTACAATGCACTGCTACTACAAGCCACCAGCCGGTACAATCAATGGCACCTTCATGTGGAAAATCCCTGAGATACAGAGAAGGAGGCATGAAGCAATGGTGGGTAAAACCATCTCCCTCTACTCCGCCCCTTTCTCCACTGGTCACTATGGCTACAAGATGTGTCTGTGGCTCTATATGAATGGTGATGGGAGTGGGAAGGGTACACACCTCTCTTTCTTCCTCACCATCATGCGGGGGGAATATGATGCACTGCTAACGTGGCCTTTCAGGCAGGCAGTCACACTGATCCTGGACCAGGACAAACAAAAGGATATCGTGCAGTCATTCCGACCTGAGCCCACATCATCATCACTGAGAAGGAGACATTGAAGAACCAGTAGAGGGAGTATGAAGCACAGCTGCAGTACAGGCAGCACTTCCAGGTGGTACTACACGCCAAGTGAGTCCCCAGGCACAGAGCTGACTGAAGATACTGGAACTATACTAGAGCTAAAGCTGTTGATCCAGATGTTGAAAAGCTATCACCACCAATTCTACAGCTTTCCAAGGTTTTGTTTAGGTACATGCCAGTTTTTCAGAAGATAAGTATTTCCGCTGATCTAGAATCAAGGATTGCCTTGGTGGGTGAGAATGGTAGTGTGGAGATCACACTGGTGAAGCTCCTCACGAGATCTGCCTCCTACAGACAGGTGTTGGAGTACGCAGGATAGCTCACTCACTTGATCAACTCCTTTGGGATCATTGGTGACCAATTGCATTGCTATCAGGTGGACACAAGAGTCGACTGGCATTTGCACTGATAGCCATGTCAAGACCCAATTTCCTGACACATCAAAACCATTTGGATCTTGAAACAGTGGAAGCCTTGGCAAAGTCCCTTGCCAAGTCCAAGAGAAGTGTAGTCTTGGTGTCACATGACAAGCATCTGATTGAGATAGCCTGTCTGGAAGTGTGGCTAGCTATGTCAGGATCAGACAGTGCGCCAGCTGGAAGGGGGGCTGTATACAACAGTAAAAGACAGCTATTGAGATGAATTTTACAAGCTCTGGTTATAGATAGGACTGGTAATAGAACAGGGATAAAATTCCGTACAAAGTAGTGATCAACTAATCAACTGTTTTAATACAGCGAAAACAAAAACAAACCAAAAAAAAAAGCGAACAACAAACAAACAAACAAACAATCTGTAGTGACTTTGCAAGCTAAAAGAGGACTTGAGCCGAGAATGCCACCACAATGAACTCACACGAAAACATGCGAGAAAAAGCAAAATTTGCATTGCTATCAGGTGGACACAAGAGTCGACTGGCACTTGCACTGATAGCCATGTCAAGGTGTGAAAGTATTTACTGCAAAATCATGAATAGTGCTTTGCTTGAGACAATGAGTACCAATCAATGAATAAGTCCCGTATGATCAAGTTCAGTTGTGAATAAAATGGTATCTCCTCTCTCTCAGGTATTTCTCCAACACTTCCCCTCTCTGTCACAGCTGCAAAACTCAGCACTCTTTTTCACCTGAAAGTCAATGGTATGAGCTTTGGAAGGCCTGAAGTATCGACCACCACTCGTAGGTATATTGTGTCATCTTTCACAAACCCTCCGTTCAGCAGGTGTTCTATCCGAATGAACATGGGGCATCCTGATGCAATGTTCATCTCCTTCCTCCCTGGTTGCTGGAAGGAACTGGCTGGGCATCCTCGACTTTATGGACAAGTTCCTCCACCTTGACAACTCTGACCTCCTGGTGAGTCCCATTCCCAGACCACTCTATAGCCCCATTCCAATGTAACACTCACAATGGCTATACAAATACTCCAGTTTTCACGTTGGGTGTCTGTGAAAATTTGTGTATAGTTTACTAGTACTCGTTCTAAGTGTGGCTAGTACTTGCAGTGTGTGTTGAGCATAAAGAATGTGTATCCACCACACACCAGACTTCAGAATATGTAGCATACCTGGAAGTCTAGTGAGACATGGTCAAATAAGGCACCTGTGTACATAAGTCACCAATGTGATATGTGAGTCATAACAATAGCTGCACAGTGGGCTGGTAAGTGCTCCACTAACAATAGCTGCACAGTGGGCTGATAAGTGCTCCACCAGGTGTAGGCTTTCAGGTGTTATTAACTAGGGCATACATGAATGCACACAGGAAAGCCTCACAGGAAGCGAGGTATTGAGCTACTTTGCATATGTAACAGTATACACTTGTCTACTTTGGTCAGTCTCTCATCGTTGCTGCCTCCAGGGATCACACTCTGCTCATCGGTGTCACTGCACTCGTAGATTAACCATAATATGACTCCATTTCTACCACGTGATCATGCACGCGCACCACTGTACATTGCATTTCTGAGCATTACAGACAAAACCGAGATTCGAACCTCACACTGCACGATTATTTGCCTCACTTCCCACTCGGCAGTAACACTATTTTTACCAGGTGCTATTACTGTTTGTACCAATGTTATTACTAAAAACACTACCGGCCATGTCTACCGGCAACAGACTTAAAATAATGTCACATTCTCATTGTCTACTTAAGATTATATTATGTGGATATTGTGCAGCCATTCCGACCTGAGCCCACATCATCATCCTTCCAGAGGCCTAGGAATGAAATGAATGTTGCCTCAGGGTGTCCGCTGTTTGCTCCCCTTCCTGGACCAGGACAAACAAAAGGATATCGTGCAGTCATTCCGACCTGAGCCCACATCATCATCACTGAGAAGGGGAGATTGAAGAACCAGTAGAGGGAGTATGAAGCACAGCTGCAGTACAGGCAGCACTTCCAGGTGGTACTACACGCCAAGTGAGTCCCCAGGCACAGAGCTGACTGAAGATACTGGAACTATACTAGAACTAAAGCTGTTGATCCAGATGTTGAAAAGCTATCACCACCAATTCTACAGCTTTCCAAGGTTTTGTTTAGGTACATGCCAGTTTTTCAGAAGATAAGTATTTCCGCTGATCTAGAATCAAGGATTGCCTTGGTGGGTGAGAATGGTAGTGTGGAGATCACACTGGTGAAGCTCCTCATGAGAACTGCTTCCTACAGACAGCTGTTGGAGTACGCACAGAAACCTCAGGATAGCTCACCTCACGCAGCACCGCATCGATCAACTTGTGATGGACACAACATCACTAGAACTGATCCAGTCCAGATTTCCAGGTGAGGGGAATAAGAATATCGTCACCAATTAGGCTCCTTTGGGATCAGTGGTGACCTAGTGCTAAGACTGATTGCATTGCTATCAGGTGGGAAGAAGAGTCGACTGGCAATTGCACTGATAGTCATGTCGAGACCCAAATTCTGATATTTGATGAGCCTACAAACCATTGAACAGTGGAAGCCCTGACAAAGGCCCTTGCCAATTAAGTTTTGCCCACCCACTAGACTCTCAGTTTTGCCCACCCACTGTTTTGCCCACCTGCTAGACTATTGATAAAGCTGCCTAAATATAAGGTCAAAAAACTGTTTGAGGAATTACCATATAGAAGTTGCTGTGAAGCAGGTATGTGTATTAGTATGAGAATACATTTTCCACTGTGCATTAGTATACTAGTATATATGCTAGCTACACAAACTGTTAGACTGAGCAGTCCCAATACATGTGATCAACTTGTGATGGACACAACATCACTAGAACTGATCCAGTCCAGATTTCCAGGTGAGGGGAATAAGAGTATCGTCACCAATTAGGCTCCTTTGGGATCAGTGGTGACCTAGTGCTAAGACTGATTGTATTGCTATCAGGTGGGAAGAAGAGTCGACTGGCATTTGCACTGATAGTCACGCATTTTTCCTATATTTGGATCTGGAAGTCTTGGCAAGGGCCTTTGCCAAGACTTCCACTGTTTCGAGATCTAAATGGTTTGTGGGTCCATCAAATATCAGAAATTGGGTCCCGACATGACTATCAGTGCAAATGCCAGTCAACTCTTCTTCCCACCTGATAGCAATGCAACCGGCCTGGGAGGTGAAGTGTTGGTATCACATGACAAGTACCTGATTGAGATAGCCTGTCTGGAAGTGTGGTTATGTCAGGATCAGACAGTGCGGCGCCAGGTGGAAGGAGGCCTACAGTACAAGACAGCCATTGAGATGGATTTTACAGGTTCTGGTAATAGAACAAGGATAAAATTCTGATACAAAGTTCTGTACACAATCAACTAATCAACTGTTTTAATACAGCAAAAAAAAACTAAAGCAAAAAAAAACAGACAAACAATCTGTGCTGATCTTTATAGTGGGAAGGAGGCTAGTGGGTGTCCATATAGTGCATGTAGTACTGAATACTCCTTCAGCACACGCATGTTATCACTACTTCAGAACTTTGATAGAGATTCAGTTTGCATCAGAAAATGGGGAGGATTACTTTTTGACAAGTTTCAAGTTTCAACTTAAGTGCACCGGCTGGAAGGAGGTCTGCAACAGTACAAGACAGCCATTGAGATGGAAACTGAGAATTTTCTAAAGACCAAGGAGCGTTTTTCTTATCTTTGGGTGTGATCTCTCTCTCTCTTCCACCCTTCCTTTTCCACTTATTTTTGAAGACCAGGGCAGTTGAAGAACCAGCAGAGGTCACTACTTCACTTAAGTAACATGTGAAGTAATGTGGGCATAACCCTGCTACAGTGTAGGGGTATGTAATAGCACACATGGCTATCAAATTTCAGCTGTTGCTAGGATATACCCACATGGAATGCAGACAATTAGCATTTACGCTGAACCAGTAATCTTAGGGTACATGCAGAAAGCTTCATGCACAAAACCTATCTATGAAGTACAGTATCATGTTGTGCAGGAAACATCAGCAGAGCTGTCTGGTCCATGATTATTCTTGCTTGTATTGCAGACCACAGTCATTGCAGTGGAGTATGGTAGTGTTGTGCAAATATCAGGACGAAGGCCCCAGGTACGTACATGTACATGAAGTACAGTATCATGTTGTGCAGGAAACATCAGCAGAGCTGTCTGGTCCATGATTATTCTTGCTTGTATTGCAGACCACAGTCATTGCAGTGGAGTATGGTAGTGTTGTGCAAATATCAGGACAAAGGCCCCAGGTACGTAGATGTACATGAAGTACAGTATCATGTTGTGCAGGAAACATCAGCAGAGCTGTCTGGTCCATGATTATTCTTGCTTGTATTGCAGACCACAGTCATTGCAGTGGAGTATAGTAGTGTTGTGCAAATATCAGGACAAAGGCCCCAGGTACGTAGATGTACATGAAGTACAGTATCATGTTGTGCAGGAAACATCAGCAGAGCTGTCTGGTCCATGATTATTCTTGCTTGTATTGCAGACCACAGTCATTGCAGTGGAGTATAGTAGTGTTGTGTGCAAATATCAGGACAAAGGCTCCATGTACGTACATGTAGTATCATGTTGTGCAGGAAACATCAGCAGAGCTGTCTGGTCCATGATTATTCTTGCTTGTATTGCAGACCACAGTCATTGCAGTGGAGTATGGTAGTGTTGTGCAAATATCAGGACAAAGGCCCCAGGTACGTACATGTACATGAAGTACAGTATCATGTTGTGCAGGAAACATCAGCAGAGCTGTCTGGTCCATGATTATTCTTGCTTGTATTGCAGACCACAGTCATTGCAGTGGAGTATAGTAGTGTTGTGCAAATATCAGGACAAAGGCTCTTAGTACCAGACCCTCCATGGGGAGGAGGACTAACTGAAGCCCTGTATGCATAAGTCTTCACCAGAGATAGCTAGGTATCACATATGCCAACAGCCAGGACAGCTACTGTCAGTGTGGCTACATGTGCATGGACTAAGCTTTACACTAAAGTCATGAGTTAAATTCTTGTTTATAAGTGCCGTTATGCATGGCCCTTACCTTGGGCGACCTCAACCACCGTCGTGATTGAAATTTGTAGCTACTGCCTGTGGGCGGCCTGCCATTAATGGTCTGTAGCGGCAAGAAGTAAGTTGCCATGCTTCAACTTCAGCCGTCTCCGCTTCAGGTCACCGACGCTACACTCTGGCAATAGCCCTTCACTTACCGGCTAGTGCATGAGCTCGATCTTCATAATTTAAAAACTTAACCGCGCTCATTTAAAATTTACAGTATATGGCCGCAAGCCAGTCAGCCAGCCAGGTGTTCTATCTGAATGAACATGGGGCACCCTCACGCAATGTTCATCTCCGGGAACTGGAGTGGGGGTCAGGACGGAAGCTATCACTCCGGTGTTTCTTCCCCGCCTGGTTGATGAGCGTCAGTGTGACCTTCTGATGGAGAGGCCACGGCAGTAGTGCATCATATGGTCCTCGCATGATTACAAAAAAGAATCTGAGATGAGTCCCTTTCCCCAATCCATCCCCATTCAGGTAGGCTCTGGCACACATTTTGTACCCGTGCCTACTTGTAAAGAGTGGGTAGGAGTAGAGAGAGAGAAGGTCATACCTTCCATTGCTTCTCTTCGTCATCGTTCAAACTCGTCCATCTTCCAAATCAGAATACCATTGTAAGTGCCTACTTGTAAAGAGTGGGTAGGAGTAGAGAGAGAGATCATACCTTCCATTGCTTCTCTTCACAGTGAACAGTGAGACTCAGTCTAGCAAGATCCAACACTTTGTAACTGGTAGGAAATAGTTCTTATAATAGCAAGCTGCACGTATTGTAATAGCAATAATCAAAAAATGTTTTGCAAGAAAAATGTTCTTTCAAAGGAGGTATAAGTACACCAGATATATAAAGCAAAACTTTTCTCAAGTAGAGTACAAATAAATAGATAAGTATTCGAAAGGTTCCATCTACCCATAAAAGCAATAACTCACACTTGATTCTTTTCAAAATTTGGATGCATAAAACTTACAAGGTAAAACAGGAATGAACCAAAGTAAAATAGAACACAACTTCAACAGTATTCTTAATTATTTTATTACAATACAACTAAATACATAAGGTTAGAAATTTTAAATTTTTTATTACAACATAAAAGTATATAGGCATTTAATTACAAAATGAAGCTAGCAAACTGTCAAAAGAGTTGGTTGTTATGTGAATGTGCACATACGTCGTTAATTTTTCATGTGTTTAATATTAATTTTAGTACTTGATTAATTTCTCCTGCCACTGACAACACAGTGCCAGTTATGTGTGTGTGGAGATACATCTTGATGGACTGGGCAAGCACTCAAACTTTGACACTCATACTCCAATAACTTTCCATGCACAAAGACAGATGGAGCACAACAGTTCTCCACCAGTTGGGAGTATGAAGGTGCAGCTGGTGTGTCAGTATCTTCATCAGTGGAGGTCACCAACTGTTGGCAAATAATACAAGAAGAGTGCATTATTGTGGAACTCAACATTGTGAATAGTTTCCAATGCATATGGCTTATGGTATAGGGGAATACCCCCAGTAGAATTCCCCTGTCAGGTATTTCCTTGCATAACACTATTCATAGCAGTGGGAAGTAGCACTGTTATGGAAATTCTTAGATATGATGAATGAGTGTTATGGCAGTGCACGTCTTACTTTCCACTGCTATGAAAAAGGCGAGAAACTAGCTATTAATATAGTGGCCTTAGTTTGCCATCATGCAAGATACTGAACCGCATAACCATCATGCAAGATACTGCAGTGCTACTTCCCACTGCTATGAATAGTGTTATGCAAGTTCAGTATCTTGCATGATGTTATGCAAGTTCAGTATCTTGCATGATGGTTATGCGGTTCAGTATCTTGCATGATGGCAAACTAAGGCCACTATATTAATAGCTAGTTTCTCGCCTTTTTCATAGCAGTGGAAAGTAAGACGTGCACTGCCATAACACTCATTCATCATATCTAAGAATTTCCATAACACTATTCATAGCAGTGGAAAGTAAGACGTGCACTGCTATGACAAACACGACCAGACTCTACTTTGAAATATGGGTCCCAAAAAGCGAGAAACTAGCTATTAATATAGTGGCCTTAGTTTGCCATCATGCAAGATACTGAACCGTGACTGTATATATAACTACATAGTTACGTACTTTCGGAAAGTAGTTCTCTACCAACCTACCTGAAGTTGTATTTCATTTTCCAAAGGTTCAACTTGTTGATTTCTCTGATCAATGGTTCGTTGCAACATTTCTAACTCTGCCATCACTTGGCGGACTTCATTTCGACTTTCGTCAAATTTTCTCTCCAGCTCCGCCACTCGACTCTTCAGCAGCTCGATTTCGCTCCCGTCCTGCCCGCTGGGCTGGTTCGAGCCGAGAGAACTCCGTCGGTCCTGGGGGATTGCGCTACACAGACTCTCGCTTGCCATCACGACGGTTAATCGTTGTAATTTACGTACTCGATGCGATCAAGGCTTCTGGGTTGCAATGCGAACGAATTCCGAAAAAAAAAAAAAACTGCCGCTGTGCAAGTGCATGACGATGTCGCACCACACAGCCGTTCCGATCCGCTGATGGTCAAAAATTGCAAATTTTAATTGCAGAGCGGAAGTGACGTAATGACCTAAAATGCAACAAGATGGCGGCTATCTGTGGCACGTGGAGCAGTTTTTTGTTCGGTCCGCTGGAGTTGTTATTTGCGCTTCATGTCGAGCAAATAAGTACTATTTGGCTACAGTATTAACGACTAAAACTCTTCAAGGAAAAACTACTTGATGATGTCGCAGTTGCAAAGAGGATTGTCACAACTTGTTGGATGACAGCTGACTTTTGACGTTAAAAATTGCCCGTGGGTACTCCACTTGAAGAGTTCTCATTACGCGCAGGAGGCTCTAACAGAAAAGAGATGACAACTGCTGACACAGACAGGTATTGGGAATACATTGGGGGGTTCATTGGGATGAAATAGTGCATGAACAAGATTTCCGCGCCAAATGTGTTAGCATGATACATAATTTAAAATGGCTGCTGTTTGTGTGTGTGTGTGGTGAAGGGCAGTGTATGTGTGCAAATATAAACAGCCTGATAGATGAACAAAGCATTGTTCATTTCCATTGATTGTTCCGTACATCAAGGTTGATCCTGCATTGTGCAAAAATAATTTACAGGGGTGTTATAGAGTTACTGCACAAGCCAGTTCCCACTGTCTGCGTATGTGTGAAATCCCCTTGGTAATGTGGAACTACTCCGTCGTAATTATAGCAAATCTGAGTTACAGTGGGGAGGGTCATACTTTCTATGAGACATGTTTGAGTAGTTTTGGAGTCTTAACTGCCTTTGCTTTGACAACAAAAATCTAAATCAGCTTGATTGAGGCAATCGCTGAACTTCAAAGCAAATAATTGCATCATTTATGCACCCTCATGTTTTCAGCAACTAACAAATGACTAAAGAATTTATGCAAGTGATGAAGTGAGTGCTTCCTCGTTCTTAACCGTAGTTGGTGATAGGCATCTTTCAAATGGGAGATATCGACTGACTCAAGAAGGTTAGTGTAACAGGCTAGATTAACTATTTCGTTCTCCATTCTTACTCAGTGCTGCAACTTCAGTAGCTTTTAGGTTGCGGGTTGATTCATTCTCACAGTGTAAAACACTACAAAGTGCTTTTGGATGGTTGTTGGTAGTTGAAGATTTGAGCCACCTGGGTACATATTGTTCATTGCCAATATTTCGTTTGACGTCGTCCCCACAGGTTTTGCAAATGCAGGAATTCTCCTCTATGGTGAAAGAAGAATGCTGTTGAAGCCATCCAAGTTGATGCTCAGACCAGTTGATGGTATGTGTGAAGTAATATTCTGATTTGCCGCATAACACACATGAATGGCAGGGTCCTGGATGTGGTTTTAATGACTTCCTGGCATGCATTGTGCTGTGGGGTGTTATAAACCATCCCATACTAAAGTATACATGTACATGAACAATCCATATAAAGTACAGTTACATGCCATATAAAATCATGACTGTGCAGCATGGAAGCAAGCTTGTAGCCTTGTTCCTGGGCTCTGGAACCTGAATACCGTAAACTCCGGTTGTTAGGCGCACCTTGCTATTATGCGCACATTATTTATTAGGCGCATGCTTCCTTTCTGGTAAACGGAATCATTTATTAAGCGCATGTGCATTAAATAGAGTACGCCATGGCGGCGGAGATGGAGTTATGATGTCGAATGAAACCATGGCATCAACAGTCAATAACACCCAGCACAATCAATGTCATCCTGAAGTCAAAGAAAGAGCTACACAGATTTTTCCAGCTACTGGCTAACACAAAGTCAGACAAGCCATATCCTTTGCAGCTTATGACTGGACTAGCTATATACTTAGCCTAGTAAAATTTCTCCCGTACGACGCGTACAGCCCCGCATAAATACACAATGGCTGGGAGTCACGGTCTCTTCGAGGAGAATGGAACCTTCTGATTTTACGTCGATACTTGCCAGATGAACGTGTCTAACGATCTACTGCGCACTCATGCGCGGTCCGCCTATAGGGCGTAGCTTTCATTGCATCCATTATTTAGTGCATATCCTCTATTAGGCGCATATTTGCTTACCACTTACACTTATAAGCGCATGCGCTTATTAACCAGAGTCTACGGTATGCAGGAAGCCTGTTTTTTTGTTGTTGTTTTTTTTCCTCACATTAACATGACATACAATGTAATTGAAAGGGGCCAGAAATGAAAGGCAACGTTTTAGACAATTTATCAAACTATATATGTGCTCAATGCTCGGTGTGTAGGATATTCGCTCTTCGCTATCTATGTGTGAAGTAAGCCACCCACTGCCTTTGCTCTTTTAGTTGTTCTGAATATTCGGATATGCCCGCACACAATTAAGGTCTTTCTACCCCTTTCTATCTTGATGCTCCTTTAATGAGAAAAAATACCAGGCTCACCCCGCCTGCACAACTTTAGTCTTCACGTTCCGGAGTGGGTGAGCCTGGGAAGAAGGCTTAGCAGGCTTGCTAGTTATTGCCAAGTCATTTATCATTTTGCAAGTCAATTACAGGCTTGCTATGAGCCCAACCCACTATGAATTTTTTCCAGCAATATATAACACATAGAATTTATCATCCGGCTATTTCTTGTCCTACGTTTGTAGCTTCTATAGAACTCAGGATGCAGACGGCACTCGATTGATCATTGCCAAACCCCATACACCAAAGTAAAGCGCTTGAAACTAACTCATCTCTGAGATGCATTGGCTAATTCCGCGAGATATTTGCCTTGCTTATGTATCAGCTTTTTTCCAGTGTGTATAGCTTGCTTACAATCGGAGTTAAATACCAGCGAAACTTAGCCACTACGTTCGAAAGACGAATCAGCAATTCACTTCTGTTTGCATGTAACGAGTGCTTTTTATGTGGGGTGCTTATAAATGCAATGTAGTTTTTGTAATCCAAATTGTTGCTTATATTCATGGTACATATTTTTTGTGGGTGCCTATTATCCCTGTACGTTCCCCTACCACTGTACCTTGCCATGATTGATTAGAGCCCCATGAAAATAAGCACCCCTCGAAAATAAGCACCCATTTTGTCTGCTAAATTCGGGATAGTATGTTGGGTCTGATATTTGTGACTAACATAATTGCTATCAAACTGATTCATCTTCATCAATACCTTGCACAGGACCAGAAGTATCAAGATGCAGGAGATGGTGCTGAAAAAGAGATTTTATAGCATTGTTGTAAAATTTCCTGTATATGAATTGTGGGAGGTGGGGGAGGAGGGATAATAATTGAGTTACCTATTTGCCGTGAAGTAGGAGGGGCTGTGAACGTGTGGGAGTGCCTTAACAGATTCCAGTTCAGTATCAATTGGAAGTTCGACCTTTCTGCTCCATGTTTCAAAATAAATTGTGGTCGTAGGATGGTCGAACAAACTTTCCGCGCCAAAGTTGGGATGGTACCCGCACGCACAAAATTGGAGGTGCTGTTGGTCGGAGGCGGTTTCCAGAGGATCTCTACAGTTGCAACTATCCTAAAGTTGGTGGTGGTGTGCAATGCAGGTTTGCAGTGCTTTTTGCGCTGAAACTGGGGTTCAACCGCTGTTTGTTGCCCCGAAAAATTCAGCTGAAAGTATGGTATATTTTGAGCGCTCGCGCCATTATACGCGCGCCGCAAATTCTAGGAGGGGCGCCGGGCGTGTGCAAATATATCTCGAGAAATAAACGGATTTTTGACCATCAGCGGAACGGCTGCACATGCCGTGCGTGACTACCACACACTTTCGCAAAATTACGCGAGAGGTGTGGTTGACATGGCAAAAGAGGCCGGAAATTGCAGGTGGGAGGTATCGATGGCTACCGGTCCCTCCCCAAGTACTGCCTCTACGGAAATAAATCTGGTTCAGCAGCTCCTACGCCGAAGTCAAGGCCAAGTGGAACGGACAGGAGAAGGCGGGTTTTAACCTGAGAGTGAAGGAACTTAAAGAGGTGTGTAGAGAATTTAAAGTCAAGATGAGTAAAGCTAACAAGTGTGGTTTGTGCGGTAGGATTATCAGACTGGACTGTTCCGCGAAGACAAGCTTTGCTCCCCTACTGGCTGTTCGGCTGACTCTCCTCTCTCAGTAATAACTCCCTCGATTCGCCAATCTTTGAAGAAACTTGGAAAGCTATCAATGGCGACTGGAAGAGAGACCTGTCGTTGTTAGCAGATTTTACGTTCTGTTCACTTACGTCGTCGAGAGCAAGGATAATACCTTCGATCAGGGAAGCATGAGAGCCTTCAAGTCACTCAAAGCCTTCAGGTATTTCGCAGATGGGTATGTCCAAAATGTCTGGGCAACAGAAGTAAACCAAGCAAGTGATTTGCTTATCATCTTTGAAGTCTGGCACAACGTACCGGTGTTCGTTTGCCTTAGCCGTGTCTACTCAGCTGAATGCAAGTCAAGTGTGTTGCAGGGTAAGTCAAGCTCATCATTAGCTATGTATATTACAACAAGTATATAGTGCATGTAAATATGTGAGATAAGCAATACAAAGTCATGGGGTCTACCCAGTTCTCTCACAATAGCTAGATGTCCATGTACTCATAGTGTAGATACTGTGTGTGTGTGTATGTACCTTTCTGCAAAGTGTGTGGGAAGTTTGTTGGCAGAC
The DNA here is from genome assembly GCA_949130485.1 of Agelas oroides. Lineage (NCBI taxonomy): Eukaryota > Metazoa > Porifera > Demospongiae > Agelasida > Agelasidae > Agelas > Agelas oroides. Next base: position 18,990,479 of record OX422185.1, read on the forward strand.
AACGCACTTGGGGAATGCCCCACAATGTTATGCAACTGATGTGCTACGAAGTAGCTTCTGTCTTGATAGGATTACCGGTTACCACTGTATATTCAACTGATATATGCAGAGAAGCTTAAGTACATGACCCCGCCCATTGTAAACAAAGCGATAATTAATGCACAACACTTATAGCTATTGCTCAAAATGCGTATTATAAACACCAGGTGAATTTTGTCAATTTTGACACCATTCGAAAGGTTACTATCTGAAGAACACGAATGTGCCTGGACTAAAGCAACATGTTATTGGGGTGAGCGTGAGCGAGCCCCACACTAGTGAGCTGAATGGCGGAATTTCTTATATATATATATATATACGTGAACATGTATATTCTGAATTCTTCCAGAAGAGCTCTGAAACCATCGCAAGACAAGGAAAACAGGCTACTGCGCACACGAGAGAGAGAGAGAGAGCCCGACGTGCGGCAGAAACAGCCGAGCAAAGGCAGAAAAGATTAGCGAAGCGGAGAGAGATGGGGCCAGATGACTTGTTGATTGCATTCCAGGCTAAAACTAGGCTTAGATACCACAGCTATGTACATGTAGCATAATTATGTGTTTACGTAACGATGTTCTCTGACCCAGCTATTGTCCATACTAACCTACTAGGGGGCATATGTTGTCTCAGTTACCATGGAAACACTTTTTTGTTACCAACCTATCCACAGGGGAAGGCATACTCTGTGGTAGAGAATCTTGTGAAATCGGAAACCGCTTTCCTGACCTCCCTCAACATAGCCATTGAAGTAAATTTGATAGGCATTCTTGAGATGCCCTGTTTGGAGTAATGTATTGATAGGATTGTGTGTTACCAAACATGGAATATTGCATGGCAATACAAATTAAAGTACTAAATACTTATCCTCATTTCGAGGCCTTCATGCCATTCTTTTTTTTTTCTTTTTTTTTCTACTTACAATGCACTGCCACTACGAGGCACCAGTAATGGTACCTTCATGTGGAAAATCCCTGAGGTGCAGCATGAAGCAATGGTCGGTAAAACCATCTCCCTCTACTCTGCCCCTTTCTATACTGGTCGCTATGGTTACAAGATGCGCCTATACTCTGTGGTTGAGAATCTTTATCGGAAGCTGCTTTCTTGACCTCACCCAATGTAGCCATTGAGGTAAATCATTTCCCGCTCAGGAAGTGAATTATGACACCAGTAAATGCTTTATAAGTTTGCAAAATTGATGCATGTGACCAACCATATGATGGGAAAAAGTTAGTGTCTTGTGTGGTTAAAGTGATTTCTACCCCCTACAACTATTGAGACTTTAAAACTGGCACTGATTGGAATTGGAAAATTTTGATATAGTCTGTTGCCTTCTACAGCTAGCCTCGTTCCCAGGCTCTCCCCTTGCCCCGACGAAAAAATAGAAAGGGAGGGGGAGAGCCTGATATCGATTTGCACGTGATATTGCGGCACGATGCCTTTGCACTAACCATTAAATAACCTGAAACGTCACTCACGTGAAGACCGCGAAGGAGCCACGAAGTGCTCTCAGCTCAGGAGTTTGTTACTACAACTCATTTGTTGTATAGCTATGTTGGAGCTTTAAAATGTGGTTGTGAGTTTATTTTGTACGCCAGAGTGTAGCGCAAACCAACTAAAGTCTTCCTTCATAGCCTCGTAGCAATTTTTTCAAAGCAGAGCATGGTAACAGTAAATAGGCACAGTCTTACCTATGTACTGGGTACTTCTCCGCCGTCACTGCTGTTTGACCCGTGCCGAGGTCTCACCAACGCAGTCACAGCTCACTTGTTTCAGTAGTAATATCGTAGCTGTTCGAGTCAGCCTATTACATTACTACATAATTACAATTGTGTCACAACTTTGTAATTATTGCCATGATGTCGTCGTGCCACGATATCACATGCGAATCAATACCAGGCTCTCCCCCTCCATTTTTATTTTTCGTCAGGGCGAGGGGAGAGCCTGGGAACGAGCCTATACTACTGCAGTGTGATAGGAACTAGACCAAGTCTTAAGGTGGCGGGTAAATAAATTATCTGCCATATATAAAACGTCTCATCTTACTAGTTGTGCAATCATTTACAGCCAAACTTGATAATCAAGTACTGATTGGCAAGTACTATCAGTGTAACAAATATTGAAACCATGCTACAGAAAATAACATGGAGAGCAGTGGTTGAGTTTTATAATCTCCTTTTTGGCGGAGAAAATGTGATGTGTGATCATCACCAGCAGTCTCTTTCGTTAATCACTCCTCCTCCTCACTAGACTAGTCTTCTCCCTCCATTTTTGCATACTGCAAGCGATCAAAAACTGGAAGCAGAGAAGGCCTGGGAATGAGGCTAACTGCTGACTGTTGAAGATCATACTCTCTTGTGGGAATTGTGAAAGACACAATTACTATATCTTTAGACCTCATGTGCATTGTGTAATTACTGTTAAATATATAGATAACAATGTAGCAATAAGTTATGTGTGCAGACAATGGAACTGAGCTGGAAATAATGTCATTGCAAAATGCACTGAGTTGTGGTACTTTTTCTCCTCTGCCATTTTCTTCTCTCTCTCTTCCACTCCTCCCTTCTCTTTCCTTCCCACCCCTCCATCTTCCCTCTCCTTTTTCCAGTTCAACTGCGAGGAGGTGATCAAACACTACAGCCTATATGTCAACAAACAGCGATCTGCAAATCTTAGACAGCCCCAGCAAGACCAGCCAAAGTTTGTCACGTTCCTCCGAGGAAAGTACAACCAGAGCCTCAGTCTGCAGGGCCTCCTCCTCAAGCCGATCCAGAGGTTCCCCCAGTACATTCTCTTCCTGCAGGTAAGATAGTCTCCCTCACTTCCTCCCTCTAGCTTCTTCTCCCTCTCTCTCTCTCTCTCTCTCTCTCTTCTTCCTCCTTCTCCCTCTACATCTCTTCTCTTTCTTTCTTCCTGTTTCCCATTTTTTCTCTTTCTCTTCATCTCCTCCTCTTCCTTTCTTACTTTACTAGCATTTCCCCTCTCTATGTTTCCTGTCTGTGTAAGGATTTTCATCATCTAATGAGCTACATAACTTATAGATAAAACCACCCCCTAGGCGCGTTTACCAGTAATACCAGTATAACACCAGTAATACACGAGACAGTTAGTTTGTAACCTCTCTTGACAGCTACAAACTTGAATGGTCCGGGCATTTTGCACAAGATACATCAAGTGAAATACTATTAGTTGCATAGCGAGGCTTCAAAAGTCACTTGAACCGAATATCGCCCAATTTTTGACACTTAACCCTTTCAAGTCCAAGACAAATTGGCTAAAGATAGCTTTAACTATTATAGTCCAGCTTTTATGTATCTCAGATAGATACTTAGTTCTAGCACAACAGATTTGAAATTGGTGCACCTTCAATTTTTCTGTCAGGAGCTCTACCCATAATGCAAACTTTAAGATTCGTAGCCCACCTGTAGGAGATGGAGGGTCAACAGATGGAGAATTGTCGTCCAGTTTTGCAAATATACAAGGACCCTGAATCACTATATACCTAGCTTTACTGGGATGAATCTCCGTACCAACGGGGGATATCTACCATGGAGCTACTGCTCATACCTGCAGTGATAGCTTCTGGCTGCCATCGACCGCTGCTAGACTGGTGGAAAACAGCCCGACCCTGTTTCGTGCGATCTGCGGCCGGCTTGTTGTCATCACTGCTCACATCAAATGTACTGCAATGCGGTAGCAACAAATTTGTTGGCGGAATAGTGAGAGTACAAATGTGACAGATAGCCCACAGCAAGGCGTTTTGTAGAGAGTCGATAGTCATGGGTTCTATGAGTTACTGGTGTTGTTGAAGTTTGAGTACTGTAACAGTTTGGTATAAAGGATTGTGCATGCATGATAGAGCCTGTTTTTACCCTTCCCTCTCACTCTCTGCTATTATATATTCATGAGTACTTACTACATGTTGGTAAAGATTTGCTGTAACAACGAATCTTTACCAAGATTTCTACTGCATGTGAGCAGTAAAGAGCTACTAAACCTGGTGTGAAAATATTTACTGCATAACCATGAATAGTATTACCAAGTTTTGTAGCCCATGTCATGAATATGTGATGAGATACACTCAAGATACTTTCTCAAACATTATTGACTTACTCTCCAATGACACCAATGGTTTTGGTAACGATTAACCCCAAGTAGCTTTAGTATGATAGCACCAAGCATTGCAAATGAAATGACATAAGACATATTCATGAGATGGTGTGTGCCTTTATGTCTCAAGCATCATTGAATTCTTATTTTAGTTTTTTATTCGGGAACTATTTAAGTGGGGTGCCACTAAATGAGCTCACATAAAGACTTCTATGTGCATGAGTCGGCTTGGGTTGGTTGTGTTGTCTTCATGAAGCCCATTGTTGCGCTGCCATGGGTAGCATGTGAATCATTCATGATCCTCATCAAGACAGTATCCTTATCATATGATACTATACTCAGCCCTACATTCTAGAATAAGTATAGACTTTCTCTAAGCATATGACACTAGATCGATCTCTAGTGAGTATATTTGCCGAGCGCATTAGCGCGAGGCTCTGAATGAGGGATCTATTCTCGCAATGTACGTGCGTACGTGCGTACGTACGTGTCGGTCACGCTTAGGAATGTCAATTTGCGGTACCGCTTAGGAATGTCCATTTGAGGTCACGCCCAGGCAGGATATCAGATACCACGTGCATTACACAACGACGTTGGGACGACGTTTTTGGCGACGGAGGACGGGAGGACAGCGCGGCTGGGCCTTCGCAACGTACGTATTTGGCTGAGTCAAGTGCAGAAGCGAGTACTGAATGCAGCCGACGGCTAGCGACTCTGACAAAGAAAAAAAACAAAGAGGTCAGTCCACAGTAGAGCACAAGATAGAGTTCAACAGTAGAAAGCACGTACTGGAGATTCTTCACAAGCCAGGTATTTAGGCTCACTCTTCACGTTATACCGTTGTTTTGTACTGTACTTTGGGCTCCCACTATACTAAACGAGCAACCCCTGACACCTGCGGCGCGCGCGAGGCATCATACGCATGCGTACTCCTAGTTATGGTAGTACAAATACCTAACATCGAGTTTGGTTCACTGGTAACACGGTCATTCATATTTCAACTTAGCCTTGTACCCAGGCACGGAGGAGGGGTTAGTACGTACCTCTGAGCCTGGGTACAAGGCTAATTTCAACTGAATGTAACATAGAGTATTGTACTTGGCTTCGTACTACCCAGTTAGGATATGTGGATAACTCAGTAAAACTCAGTATTCTTGAGTGTGAACTTGGTATGAGTGTATATTATACTTGACTTGTAATGTAACATGTACACACACACACACACACACACACACATGTACACACACACACACACACACATGCACACACACACACACACACACACACACTCACACACACACACACAAACACACACAAACACACACACACACACGCACACACACACACACACACACAAACAAACACACACACATCAGGTAGCTGTGGATATCTTTCATTGGGCATGTGGGAGGCATGCCTGCTGTAAATGAGGGCAATACAGCACCATCTCTTACATGTATGAACATTCATCTCCCTAATAAATAGGCCTAGACATCATGCACATTTACCCACTGCACAAAACACATTTTGCAATACTTGGCCTCATCAGTAGCACTGGGGTGACTGGGAGATGGGGATTGCTATCTCATGCACAGAATGCAGTCAGGTCTTATCCAAAAGGCCGGTAGAAGCTCATCAAAAGCACTGTCTCTAGCCACCGGAATTTCATCGTCCTGATGATCCACCTGCATCTGTGCACAGGCCCCTCTCTGATGAGAGCGGAGGCCAACAGATGCTGGTGAAGATGGGATGGCAGAAGGGGCAGGGACTGGGCAGGGATAACATGGGTGTTGCTGAGCCGGTAGGGACTGGGCAAGGATAACACACTGGCTCCCCAGCTATGTGCAATAATTCATGCTTATTAAAAACCAATTTGAATTTATTTTTTAACTACATACCTTGCACATGCCAATATGTTTACTAACCCAAGTATCAGAGCTATTTGGGGTTAGTATTCATTTATTCAGACATCATCCTTTGTACTCCTTCTCTGCCTCTCCCCCACCTCCCTCCCTCCCGTACATAGGTGCTGGTATATATATATATATGAACAATCACCAAACTGAGCTAGCTGGAGAGGTGAGAGGAGGTAAATCTCTCTCATAAGGCTACACCATGGTTAAGTTTTACGAGGAGGTAAATCTCTCTCATAAGGCTTCTGTGTACCTCACCATGGTTAAGTTTTACGAGGAAGTAAATCTCTCTCATAAGGCTTCTGTGTACCTCACCATGGTTAAGTTTTACGAGGAAGTAAATCTCTCATAAGGCTTCTGTGTACCACACCATGGTTACGTTTTACGAAGAGGTAAAGTGTTTCTCCAGCACCTCCCCTCTCTGTTGCTATGGTGATGGCTGCTTCTTAGCAACCATTGAATTTGAACTACAATTACAACAACTAGCCTTGTTCCCAGGCCTCCACCGTTGTTTGTGTTAATACACAGAAGTAGAAGAGCAGCGAAAAACAGGGAAGGCCTGCCTGGTCTCATTCATCACGTGAGTGGACACGAGGTGGATGTAGGGGGGGAGGGGCCAATAGTCAAATATGTACGCATAGCTTGAAAGCGAGTTTCTTACCAGTCAAGACAAGTAGTTTCAATCAGGTGGTTCATTCACAACAGCAATATCAGTTTGTTTACTGTAATACTGATTTGTATGGTGTTCCAATATAATAACTGATCTGTTTACATTCCTTGAGATGTTATCAGTCAAAACCTTTATGCCACCACTGTGAAGCTAGGCTATTGGAATGTTCATAAAGCAACTCAGTGTACATCATAAGTACACCATGGGTGGATCTTGTAACAAATTTCAACCAAGTTACAGATTTGGTGTCTAATAGGGTATCAAACAGCCTTATATGTGACTGACCAGCTGGGAGGAAATTAAAAATTGTTATCCGATTTCCTTTTACCATTGTTGCTAAGACACATTTTGCAGTTGAGTTATGATCACTAAATAAGCCCAGTACGAGTTTAGGTTGGTATCTCGCCCTCCCTCCTCCCTCTCAGGTGTTTCTCCAGCACCTTCCCTCTCTGTCACAGCTGTAGGACTTTCCTGAGCTGTGGCTAGGCATCCTCGACTTCATGGACAAGTTCATTCACCTTGACAACTCTGACCTCCTGGTGAGTCTCATTCCCAGACCACTCTAGCCCCATTCCAATGTCACACCTGCAATGGTTTGGTTGTCTGTGAAAATTTTGAATCATCAAGTTTGTTTGCAAGCCTCGAGCAAAGGTGGAACTGGAACTTGTAGTCACATAGGTGCTCCCTATTTTCTGTGTACTATCCTGAACATGAATTGCACTGAGGTATTAGTAGTTGCTGAGCGCCTTAGCGCAAGGCTACTAATCGTGCAGTGTAGTCAGTTCGCGTTTGTATGTATGTATATATATATATCCGTCACACTTTAATTGCGTGGGTGCGGTTTCTGTGGTCTCGTCCCCAGACTACTAGCCACTGGTCTGACCAGGAGGCGATCGACGTGTGAAAAAGATCATGCGAGAGCCGAAATGGAGCAGGGGCCACGTGGTACTGGTCCGACCAGGAGGCAGTCGACGTGTGAAAAAGATCGTGCGAGAGCCGAAATAGAGCAGGAGCAGTCCAAGCGTGATCGTGCTAGAGAACGAAAACGGAAACAAAGGGACACTGTATCAAAAGAGAGTAAGGCAAAGGAGAAAGAGTCTGACAGATTGTATCTTTGCGTATGGAGACTTGCACGACACTTTGCTCACTTCCTGAAACTCTTCAGACGACCGCTTTGCCATCTTCCCCAGCACCTAGCACCTACACGCTGGTTACAACGGATATCTACTTGCATATTTCCGGATATTCTTCTGCGCGAGGCATACTCTGCGCATGCGTATTCCTAGTTATGTGTATAAAAGACACACGTAGCTAAACCGTTTCAATGCCTTCGTATGGCTAATTAGCTGAGTCAGAAATTTCTTGGGGAGTATAGTGCAATTATGACTTCTAATTGGGGTCCTGAATTCTTACTTCTCAGCTGAGGAATGCTGAGGATTGTGTATACGCTAATCAGCTAGCAGGCCATGTGGCAATGCATGCAATGTAAACTTGTTCTGTAGACTAAACATCAGTTGCAAAGGGAAGAGGGCATGTAACAATGTAAACTTGCCAAATGGCTATGTAATCTAATTGCAATAGTTTGTGAACTGTATGCAATGTGTCAGAACATTCCATGCAATGCCTAATTTGCAGTGGCTTGTCCCGAACGTGTAACGAAAAAGTGGTCAGGCTGTAATTTGGTACTTAGGTTAGGCAGGACCATAGCACACACAGCGGCTGCAGCAGTTTTGGCTTCTGCACTTTGTTTTGCAAACCTATTAGTGGAGCCTGGAAATGAGCTAGACCTGAGCGTGAAAGACTAGACTTTTACTCCTATAACCATGAGTCACAGCTAGCTAGCTGTTGTACTGTAGGTATTATTCAGCTCACAAGCTAGAAAAATGGCATGAAAAAAGTACTGAACCTCTTCAGGTCCAGAAATTATGCTGCATTTAGTTCACAGAGTCACTACAAAACTATGGCCCGTAAAACTATAGCAAGCTGTAAGTGAAAGTTTACCTCACAAGGGACTTGTACTGAACTTCTTCAGGGTCCAATTAACGGGGTCATCTCTCAAGATCAACTCTCTCGAAATCAACTCTCTCGAAATCAACTCTCGAAATCAACTCTCACGAGATCAACTCTCACGAGATCACGAGATCAACTCATGCATCCCATATGGAATAGTAACCACAAACCGTCATCAATCATATGCTGTCAAATGCCTTCTTATAAAGCTAATAGTCAGTAGGTCAGAATCATTCATGAAAATGGCTGAGTTTGTAGAAACACACAGAGGTGGTAAGGCTTTGTTAATTTGACTTGGACAATGTATGAGTTGATCTTGAGAAAATTTGAGTTGATCTCGGGAGAATTGATCTCGCGAGAGTTGATCTCGTGAGAGTTGATTTCGAGAGGGTTGATCTCGAGAGACTAAATCCATAACATCTCTGGATCCAGTTCCATCTTCGATCTGCACGCACAATCTGCAAGGAATAAACATTACAAATTGTGATGTCACCACATGGAGTTGGGTGAACTTAGTAAACCCCACCAGGCGCGTAGCAGTGCAAACTGTGAATACTATTAGACAAGAAAAGGCTGCAGCCTGCAACCAGAGCAGGCTGCTGCTGCAACCAGAGCAGGCAAAGAGGTAGCCTCGTTCCCAGGCCCCGCCCAGCTTTCCGTCGCTTGCAGTACGGTTAAGCGGGAGAGGGCCTGGTACATTTTCTCACGTGAGTGACGTCACGGGTAGAAAGGCGGTAGAAAGACTTTAATTGAACATGGGCGAACACGACTACGAATGTTGTTAGCCATGTAACGCGCCCACGCACTTTTCACCGTTCTTGCGTGTGAACGGTCTCGCCATGCGAAGGTACGGTTATGTAGGACTACGGTGGTACGTTTAACTACAAAGGCCGTGCAGACTTACCTGTACTGGGTGCCTTTTGCAAGCACCACGGAGAGGTTTGGTATAACAGCAGCGAGCGAGTGCTAGCGCGCCATGTTCAGCTCAGCGTCTAGAGTACACAATGTCCAACCAGTAGACAAAAGGACCGGACTACTGCACAGCATTTCCAAGTGACTGATACAGCTAATAGGCGGTCAGGGAAATTACGTTCAAGCAGGCCTCCCTCCTCCGTTTTTTGCTTTTCGGTTTGCGTTCAGTATAATACACGGAAGCGGAAGAGCGGTGAAAACGGGGGAGGCCTTGGAACGAGGCTACGTTCAAGTACAAAAATAGTAACAGTGATCAGCTCTTACATAAGCACTAAATTTAGAACACAGCTGGGTATAAAAAGAGAGGACACAGGCTACAGCTACAAACCAGAGATAAGTACATGATGGAACAAAATACAGTGAAATGGTTGAGGACTCGATTCAGTGCAGCCCCCACAGAAGGACCAGCTTCCAAAAAAGTGAAATTTTCAGATGTCCATCAAGAACTTGAAACGGAGTTGGAGCAGAAATTTAGCACAAATGCAGTATCTCAGGCAATAAAGGATGCATTTCCCTTGTCATACAGCAAACCTGCTGGCAAATCACGACAGAAACATGTTTTTGGAATTGTACCATTGCCAGGAACCTCCGCAAGTCATGAACAAAGTGCTGCTTCTCAGTGCGATGTTATCGATCAACTGCAAGCAGAAAGAACAAAGAATGAAGTTCTTCAGGTGCAGATTCAGCAACTTGAGATGAAAGTTAAAGAACTGGAACAGGCCCAACGTGCATCATTTGTAGCGGAAGATCTCTCCAAGCAGATAGGCCAAGTTATTCAGCATGGGTACCAGGTATTGGATGGGCCTAATACACTCCAACACTTTCATGAATTCTCATTAGATTCAGTTATTTCAGAGCTACGAGCTTATGCTCCAGATGTGCATCGGTTATTCATGACCTTGGGAGGGACAAGCCGCAACGTCACATCAGATGACAACCACCCTTGTGTTGAGGAGATAAGAGCAACTGCCTCACTGTGTACCCTCTTGAAAGCACGTTCTGTAAGGGTCAAAGGGATACAACTTCTGTTAGCGTTTATGCTCATAGCACGTGCAACACACAGACAGGTGAGTAGTATCAATGTTTATCGAATCATGAATTGATGACAAGGCATGCAACTTATCGAAGGCCAAATGTGAGTTACATGCCCCATCATCAGTTCAATGAGCTGCTCATAGTATTAACACCTTGCACCTGTGAACACATGTATGCTTCATTACAAAGTAAACTCAACTATTCATCAGGTGTTTAGTGTTCTGAATCATGTTGGAGTGTGTGTATCGTACCAAGCTGCCTGGGACTACCTAAGGCAACTTACAGCTGAGGCAGGGTACCAGGAAGCAGTTACAGTGGGGCACTGGTTATGGGTCTATGATAACCTAAACATTCATCAACCAGTTCGTCATGAACGTGAAGGTAAACAACACACACTGACCTATCAATTCACAAGGGTCACTGACTATTTCTAACCTCTACAGATCGACATTCCAGCATGTTGAACATCACTGCTCGTCTTGCCATACGAACTGCACACATTCCCGATTGGAATTTTGACTGGTCAGACACGCAACCCCAGCGAAGTCAACAGTCACTGACTATCAATGACTTCTTGCCCAATGAGGAAGATGCTGAGCAACTACGAAAACGAGCAATCCGATATTTGATGGAGATATTAGTTTCAGAGTTCAAATCATTATCTCCACTTCAGCCTCTTCTTCCACAACAAGAACCACTCCATCCAGTCCAGAAATCAGAGGTTGTCCCGATGAAAGTCCTATTCAAGGACGAGAAATACAAGGATGAAACACTTGATATACTGACACAGTTGATGAAAGATGCCAAACTGACTGGAGACCCCCAGGTGATTGAAATTTAATTATGACTCAGTACACTTTTTGATGATTATACATGTACATTTAATATATGGCAGGTAGTTATTGGCGACCAACTAACATGCAAAGTGATGCGTGGGTGCAAGCAGTGGAGGTGCACAGAGTTGAATTTTCAAGATACTTTGACATGGGCACATGAAGTACCAGGTAAATCATCAAATATTTTTTGCTAGCATGTAGACAAGGATCCAAAATACACTTATACCTCATTCACAGGTGACTTCCACTTTCTTTGGGAGTGCCTTCGTGTAATTTTTATGACCTTTTGGGGCTCTCCATCTCAGACAGGATCACTGTGCAACTTGCGTGAGTTAGTCACTCGTGTGCAGGTTTCCAAAACAGCGAAAGTGTTCAACATTGCTGATGAATTTCTGGTTCATGTCTTCAAAGCCCATCTCATAGCGAGTATCTGCACTGAGCTCAAGCTGGAAAGCAAAAGCGCCCCAATTCAGCACGATGTAACCCTGCAGTGGTTAGAGCATACAGCAGAGTCATTGCTACCAAACACACTCATGCCAGCAACATCAAAAGACCATATCTACCATTTGCATAGGGCCTTTCTTCACATGGGCTTCTTATACATGGACCTGAGAAATGCCATACGATATGAAGACGGGCCACAGATAAATCGTCATTGGAAATGGTGGCTCCCTCGCTTTGTGGGAACAGGCTGTAAGAACTATGCATCTGAATCCGTCTACCTGCTTGCGAATCTTGCTGCTAACTTTCCAAAACATATTGCCTACATTGCGATGCACAATCGTATGGTAAACATGGAGGGAAAGCCAGGGCGAGGAAAACCCATCGATCAGTTAATTGAACACTATAATCTGTAAGTGTGCTTGATATAAACAGCTTTATAGCTAGAACTAAGTTAAATGGAAATGAGGCTAAGTGTACAGACCATATTGCAGTTGCTATATGATGATGATTATGGCTATCTATTTTTTAGTGTTGTGAAGGAGGCCATTCGCAGCAGTGGAGCCAATGCCACTGAAAAGCACATTGAAGATGTTTCCATCTGTGCTCTTCTTCTAATTGAGGCAGCAAAGAAAGCAGACCAGGCATTTGGCGTGACACCCAAGTCTGGAGCACATACAGTTCATAGTGCAGAAAATGACATTCAGAAGATGGTAGAATACCTGATGCTGAAGAAAGCCACATTGCAGGTACCACCTCGCTCCGAGTCTGCCTCACCATTCACTGACCCAACCGAGAAAGGATGGGAGAAACTGAGCACCACAGACTGGATTAGAGAGACAGTAGCAAGGTCACACTCAGAAGACATGGAGACCGAGAACCCAAATAATGAACTTGATTCGAACTATGAGATTTATGATGTTACCTGAATTACCACATACCTCCTGTGCACACATTACTTACAAATTTACTCTGATCTGCCTGATCTGGTCTGTCTGCGTTGTGAATTTCATTTAGATTTTAATAAATAAATAGACATTATACAAACAATAACAAAATCAGTGCAATCTTGACTTCCTCTTGGGTGGTGGTGCATCACCAACTGCATCCATAACAACTTTTAAAAATCTGTTACGAAATTGTGGACGTAAGCAAAATAAATCCAAGTCATCCACAGACGTAATGTACTTTGCTTGCTTACAAAGCTCTGCAATGTGACAGCATCTGGGCAGACAAAGTTATGACCCACCATCCGATAACTAGGATTCTCATCCATTATTCTTTCTCTCTCCTCCAGCAGCCTAGTTTTCAGCCTCTCGCTTATGACTTCCCCAATTTCACGCACCACAGTACGTCTCTTGCGTCTCTGTGTCTTGCCTGGCTTAAGGATGTCAAGGTTTGGATACGGAACCACTGGTACACAGACATCACAACACATTTCATTTCGGATCAATTCCTCAGAGCTACCTATACCCCTTAACAAAGCCAGACGACGACAGTTTTCCTGTTCAGTACAGTACTGCTGCAGCAAGTGATGTTTAAACTTCTGCTTTGGCATGTAGAATAAATGTGCTCTTGAAGGCCTTCCACTACGTCCAGCTCTACCACACAACTGCATAGATATTGTTTACCGATGTAAATACAGAATGTACTACTTCATTTAACAATGGGGCTAGCATACCTGATAAAACATGGTAAAGGTATCAGGTGCTCCATAGATAACAACCAAACCTACATCAGGGATATCCATCCCCTAGAATGAAAGTAATACATTTGTGAATGTTAATGTTCCGAAGTTAATGAAATATTATCCTACCATTCCAAAAGCAACCGTCGCAACTAGACATCTTAGGTCAGATTCACTTGTCTGGAACTGCTGCTGAGCAAATGACTTTGTTTGTGGTGTCAATGATGCATGATACATGTCAACATAATGGCGCTTGCAGGATGCCTTGCTCAGCATGTCATACACTTTTACAGCTGCATTTTTAGTTTGAGTAAAGATGATCATCTTAGGAATCTGCTGAGGATCTTTTGATGTTTTCAAGATAGTGGCTATATCAGCTAGGTCCCTCTAAAGTGTATATCCAAAAAATATATACATATCGCTTTAGATCAGCACATTGCAAGCAGTACTGAACTTACATTCAAACTTTTGCTTTGACAGGCTGAGAGATAGATGTTTGGTCTATCAAGCTGGCGAGAAACAACAGCTGCATTTTTCAGCTGAAGAGTTTCAACTATGGCAGATTCAATGTTTGGTGGGGCCGAGGCTGTTAGTGCCATAAAAGGAGCGTCTGTCAGTGCTCTTAAACCACCAATTCTAGTGAAAGCTGTTCGGAAATCATGACCCCTACAAAACAACAAAGGATTATTACACAACCAACAAGCATTTTTCATATGCTATGTTGTACTAACCAATCTGAAATGCAATGTGCCTCATCAATGGCAACCAATGCCAGGTTTCGTTGGAACAATGTAGTAGCAAATATGTCCCTCCATGGGGGTGAAACAGCTGTTTCTGGGGCCATGAAAACTATTGAAGATATAAAACTCCAAATAAATGTTACCACAGCAAATTATGCTTCCTACAACAGACAGTTAGAACATACCAAAGCGATATTTTCCATCAGCGACTGCTTGAAACTGATGTGGACTGTTTGCACGCAGTGCACTCACACAACACTTATTCAGCTGTTTTACCTGTTCGGTTTTACAATATCATTATCGCATGTTTCAGACATGTAGGTACACTACAATACTTACCTGCTGGTCCATTAAACCATTCAAGGGGCTGATCACTATTCCCACTGCAGAATCACTTAAAGCCAACGGAGCCAGGAAGATACAAAGTGATTTCCCAGCCCCTGTGGCCATACGCACGAATACATCTCTTCCATGCAAAACAGGTAGGAGTGCATCCAACTGACCAGGTCAGAAAGTGGAGAATCCAAAATACTTGTGGAGTGATGATTCCAATCTAACTTTAGCTTCGCAACAACAGTCCACTCCTGCATCACACTCTCCACTAGCAAAGGGACAGCTGGTACTACACAAACCAATCAGCTGTGCTGACATTCTTCGGCAGTTTAGGGAATTCAAAGCAACCGCACGTAGTACACTACTACGGAGTCTACGCGCCACTTTTTGAACACAAAATTCGCTTAATTTAGATAATCGGTAAGTAATGTGTGCACAGGCGGATTCAGCACCCAGAAATGGGGCCCAAAAACTAGGCAGTTAATTGTGAACTAGGCCTACATCACAACCATGCCCATACTTACACATATAATTATTAAATATCAACGCTTACCTAAGAAAACTTCGATGACGAGTTCAGTCTTGAGCTGCTTGCAAGTCCAAAGTGAAACTGCTCTGTGTCTTCAATGTCTTGGCTTGGTAAAACTCTCTGTCCTCCCGACTGTCTCGTGAAGAGCGACAAAAAAAAAACCCGCCTTCGTGCGCTGCCATCTTTCGACTCGGAATAGTCGCGGCTCCAGTGGCAGTGCATGTGCGTGTGGGCGAAGTTGTTTGTGGTTTACATGACGCCCACGTTCGCATAATTAGGCCTACCCGTGACGTCACTCACGTGAGAAAATGTACCAGGCCCTCTCCCGCTTAACCGTACTGCAAGCGACGGAAAGCTGGGCGGGGCCTGGGAACGAGGCTAGCAAAGAGGTAGGCTTTAGCTGAATTTACATGACGTCATGTGCCTCCATAATCGGTTAAGAGGCATGTGACAATGATATTCAGCATTCACACCTACTTAACACCCAATTTGTGCATATCTATATACCAGACAAATAACAATTGGTTGCCATGGCTTGGTTGCCATAGCTAAAATCGCCAAAGCGTGCGTAAAACAGTGACTTTAATTAACATAGATAATATATATGTGTTTGACTTGTAGTTGTTGGAAAACATGCCAAAGTCCAAGCCCAAGGCCGGTTCTAAAGCCCAACGGAAGGCTTGTGACCTGTGCTGTGCTGTGACCTGTGCTATATGCCCGACACCAATGTGTAAAACGACCACCCCCCAGAGAGGGATATAACTATTACTTGGGGACTGTTTGATGCACCTGTAAATAATGTACCTCATTCTATTAAAGTGAGACATAGTTTATGGCTAAAGTGATCACACCTTATTCGCAGCTATCATTTAGCAACTACATCTTTCAGTGTCTTATTCTACTAGCTGTTCTTGTCCACTAATCTCATTCCCAGGTCACATTTTTCACACCTGCAAGAAAAATGGGTCTTCTCAACTGTCCATTTTCATTAAAGTGCACCAGAATGTTGGCGCAATGTTCTTTTCTAATTTAATGCTTGACGTCATTGAACATTACATTCCACACCGCGTTCCAACAATCTGATGGTGACATGTTGAACAGGCATTCCTAGCTTCTCATGATTTATGGTCTGGTCCATTGCTATCATAGAAGTGGATGTGGCGTTCTAAGTGTAAGTAATGTGTACCTTCTCTTTAGTGTGTTCTCCGTTATTTGTGTGGTATGAATAGATTCTGGATATTCTGTGTGATGCCTGTGTCTATATTTGTGACATATAGTATTTATAGCAATATGCGTACATCATAATCCACACAATCGTCCTTCTCTGTGCCTTGTATAGTATTCATAGCTGTGCTTTGTACATGGTAAATTAATTGTGGTTTTCCACTGCTGCAACACTTCCACAATCTGCTGTGTCAATTCAGTACATTTTATATCTCCATGCAGTTTCTGAGGTGGAAGTATTTCCTCATCCCACTGTCCTCCCTCGTGCATGCGCTCACAAGACTCCCCAGCTAAACAGCCACACATCAAATCAGGTCCAACTGAACTAGACACTAGGCAGACCGGTTTAGAACCCTCTCCATTCCTCTTCATCCATCCTCCCTGACCACCCAATGGACACACAGTAAAGACTGAGAGTCCACTGCTAACTGGTGCTAAGTTTTCAACTGTGTTCAACACTGACCTGATAGAATATTTTTGTAAGCTGCATTACTACCTGCATGCACTATAATAAATATTTAAGTGAAAATGGTTTGCATAAAAATGTTTTTTTCAAAGAAGATATAAGTAATTAATTAGCACCAAAATGGTTCAGTCTAACTACAATAAAATTTTCTGCAAACGTACATAATGATCCATGCATATACCGTAGTGTCCCGTTAATACGCCCCCCCATTTTGTACACTACATCCCGCCTAAAGTGGGGGGGGGGCTTATATTCGAGGATGCAATTAGTCTCGACTATAAGCCCCCCCCCAAAAGATTTTACGCAAGTACTGTTCGCGGACATCACGTTTACAAAGCTGCGTGGTCTCCCTACATCGGAGAAGAGCTGCCAGTTCAACGCGAGGTCAATAACATTCACGACGACTTCGCTGTAGCTGTCCTCAAGAACGGCAACACTGTCGGTCATGTACCACGGGAAATTTCCAGAGTCTGCTGGTATTTCTTGCACAAGAGTGGCAGCGAGATGACTTGCATCGTCAATGGTGACAGAAGACGTTCTGAAGTTGATGGGAAAGGACTCGTGGTTCCGTGCGTGTACATCTTCAGAGGGAAACAAAAACACCTTGACAGACTGATAAACCTGTTTGCTAAACTAGCAGCTTAAAACTTGGAACATCTAACCGGCTTTTCTAAAAGCCACAAAACTTACAAAAGATTCACCGACTACTATAGTCTTACTGAACGCACTTGCAACGTATAGTAAGCACGTGTAGTTTTGATGTTCCAGAAGATGCTCACCGGGGGGCGTTATAACGAGTCAAACTACCCTGTGCAGGAACTTTGGCGGAAAAGAGGGGGGGGGCGTATTTTCGAAGGGGGCGTATTAGCGGGACACTACGGTATATTTTATACACATCACAATCCTGGACCACTTCGTTGCAGTTTAACGACACAGTGCTGGTTGTATTTACGTGTGTGGGGAGACATCTTGATGAACAGGGCATGCACTTGCACTTGGAAACTCGTACACCAGTGACCCATGTACAAACACAGATGCAGCACAACAGTTCTCCACAGGTTTCGGGTATGAAAGTGGGGCTGGTATCAGTGACTCAGGCTGGGTATGCTCCAGTTTCACTTCCAACTCTCTCATGCGATCATTCAGCTGCTCAATGCGTTCTTCAAGTGCTGACATTTTTTGGGCAAGTGATTCACAATCAAGTGCCCACTGGTTGTTAATGAGGCATAGAGAAGAAGATACAATAATTGTTAGAGTGGAATCCTTATATAAAACTATTATTTTGATGTCAACACTGCTACAATATTAGGAGAAGCAGATACAATAACTGTTACAGTGGGCAAGCATCACTATTGATTTGTTACTATCATCATAAAATCAATAATGCACAATTTCCACAAACTGATGATGCTATACTGGCAGGTCAGAGGCTGACTACAAAGCAGTTGGTCCTCATATACCATGCACCGCTCGGAATCAAGTTTAGGAGCAAATGTAAAACAGACTTTTGCCCTGACTACTGATCCCAGACCACTTCTTTTGGCTGCTTGCTTTCTCTACGGGCACGCAATAAGTAGAAAGGTTATTATTTTTCATTAATTTGTTTTTGTTCTTTTTTGCCGCAGTTTCACGCTAGTGTATAAAGGTTTGCTGTCGTCCATGCGTAAATGATAGGCTATGTATTAGGATTCTACTATGTAACCTGCCGTAGGAACTAGACAATGAAAAAGAAGGAATGCACCACACACAGTTTTGCATATTAGAACAGCCTACCTGAAACTGTAATGCACGTTTTTCATTCTCCAATCGTGCAACTTGTTGATCTCTCTGGTGTATAGTATGCTGTAGCAGCTTCATCTCCGCCATTACTTGGTGGGTCTCGGCTCGACTCCCGTACAGTCTTTTCTCCAACTCTGCCACGTGACTCTTCAATCGCTCGATATGTGTTTGCGTTGAAGCAGCAATCTCCAGGATTCCCGAAGTAGTCGTCTGAGATGCCTCGCTGCGCATTTTCTGTAGCTCCTGACCGCTGGGTACCTGCGCACTGGGAGAGTTCGGAGAGTGCCGAGCTGCACTATACTCGCGTGCCATCATTACTTCAGCCGCTTATATTACTGCAGTACTTTAGTTTATAGCTACTGTAGCTATATACCAACCACCGTGCAGATGATTTTGCTGCTTCTCGCGGATGATGCAAAAACAGGCCTACGGTACGCGGTATGAACAAGCATAGATAGTAGAGAAGGATATGGATTGGAAACGCAATGATTTCGCGTTCCATTCGCGTTCCACATTACGTCACTTTAGAATAGACGAGTGTGGCTACCAGAATCGACGAAAATCGCTTCTACAAGCTGTTCCTCGACCCAGGAGGTCTCACAAGACTTGAATAAAGCCGGAGTAGTGGCAGTACATTTGAACTAAATGGAACTCGACCAACTCTTTGCCTCTTATGCCTTTCAGAGCGGCTTGTCGGCGTTCGAAAGCTACTATTGAAAGCTACTGCTCCGCCCTCTACTAGGTCCACTGCTCTTTGCCAATACTACGTTGCAACACAGTGAGCCCAGTACGAATTATATCCCTGATATGAAACCTTGGGAAGCTACTGTTGCTGACTTGTAGTCCCACAAACACTTATACCGTGTACCGTCTACAAAGCTGGATTTCTCCTGTCTTACCATCCATTATTTTTAGCCAATGCCACGTTGCAATATAACAGCTCCAGTACAAATTATATGTCTGAAATGGAACTTTGAGAAGCTATTGTTAGTGACTTATAGTCCCACAAACGCTTGTTTTGCCATTTTACACGTAAAAGGCTGGGTTTCTCCCGTCTTACACTGCTTATGACGACTTATTTTTACCTTCGTACATTCTAACAAAGCATGACAAGTTGCACGATTCCACCAGCTAGCTCTGAGGTTGCCTGGTATAATTACGTAGTAAATTTTTATATATATATATATATATATATGTACTCTGTACAGATGGGTAAAAAGGAAAGTAGGAAAAACATTGAAACCAAATAGCATTATAAAGAATTGTAAGAGTTCTATTAATGTCCAATTGGCATGTTGAGATTGACTCTGGTGTTTAGGCCTGAAGATGGACCTCAGCATGGATGAGGTCCAGGGGGTGGTCTGTCAGGTTGAAGTCCCTGGCTGGAGCATGGAAGGCAGATCTGGGACCTCGGAGGCATGTGATGGCTGAGTCGATCAAGCCTGAGTCGATTGCCTGGTATAATGGCTACAGTCCCACAAAGGTACCGCATTTCTGTGATTTTCAATGCGTAAAGCGTAACATGGATAAGATCAAAGGGCATGCCGCGTTCAGTATGGACATTAATGGCAGATTGATCACGTGAGTTACGTGCGTTTCCAATCCATATCCTTCTCTATTGTACTATCTATGGAACAAGCGACAATCACCGCGCTTCATGCCCGATGACGTCATATCCGGATTAGCCTCGGGATTTTCGTACTCCAAGCGTGCAGGCCTGGGAACGAGGCTAGAAGCATAGATCGTTTCAAATTACGTCACAGCGCATACGTAATTGCACATGCTTGGGCCTGGGGCGTGGTTGGCAAAAGCAGCGCTAAGCTCCACCCCTGTCAGCTGCAGTGCGGCGTTCAGAGAAATATGAGCGATCATTATCTATCACTAAAGGAGACAGCGAAAGCAAGATATCGCCTCAAACTACAGTTGCTTGGTATTCCCCTGGAAAGTGACCCATACACATCTGGAAATGCCAACTTTCAGGACGATATGACGGCATGGCCTCCAGTTGAGTACGGTCACATCTTAGTCTCGAAGGGTGTGGCTTGCGAGACTAGGTCACATCTTTGGGTATTTCATACGACGGCCCGGAGTTTACACTCAAGAACAGCTACTTTCTTGGAAACAGTTGGATTCTTACAACTACTTCACAAACGGGTACGTGAGGACGGTGATGGTGTGGGACCTCAAAAACAGCAGCTCTTGTAAGGTGTTAAAAGCATTCGTCAATCCCAGCCAAAATGCTCCAGGTAACAGAAAAACTGCGTGGGTAGCAGTGAAAGAGGATGGAGAAATTGTATCAGCCCACTGCACATGCATGGCAGGGTATGTATTTATAGTTATTCTGTAGGAATAATATCCACATCACTACAAATAGTAGTATTGCAACAGGCCCATGCAATTAACTATATGACTACTCAAACTATAGCACTACTTTCCACAGGTTGGGAGAGGGTTGTTCACACATTGCAGCTCTGCTATTCAAGGTGGAGTATGCAGTACGGAATGGACTCACATCAGTGACCTCCCAGCTGTGTAGCTGGAATCAGATATTTTGCAAAAAGGTACATGTACGTACCTACCTCATTTTCAGCCAACTTCCATGTCCCATGACTCATGTTATCATGATCATAGTACATTATGTTATGTGCTCTTCCTATAGATTGATCCTGCACCCATCGTTGACATCAACTTTGCTAAACCTAAAAGAAAGCAAGATAACCCTAAGTCAGCACGATCCCAGATGGTTCAACCAACCCCCTGTCCCTCTGAATCAGAAAAGGTGGATTTCCTTCATGAGTTAGAAAAAATCATGCCTAACTCTGGTGTGCTCACTGCATTTGCTCCAAGACCATCAACATCCAAGGAAACACGAGAAGTTTGCAAGCTACCTAAACGCCTCACTTGCTGGTATGATGAAAAATACAAACAAATGACACCTGATGAGCTGGCTACTGCATGTATGACTATTTTTGAAAGTGGCATTAATGTGTCACCTGAAGAAGCACTTTATTTGGAAGCATCAACAAGGTTGCAACATCTGTCTTGCGTGTGGCATGAGCATAGAGTTGGTCGGATTACAGCTTCCAAATTCCATGCTTCAAGTAGGGCTAGCACTAATCCACCCCCACGCTCACTCCTGGAACAGTTGATGGGGTACAAACATGTCAACTCTAGTGCTATTCCTGCACTGGACTGGGGAATCAAGAATGAAAAGACTGCAAGAATGCAGTACCTTGAAAGAGCTGCAGCACAGCATGACGGCCTTGAATATCGTCCATCAGGTCTTCATGTGAACCCTCTATTTCCTCATCTTGGTGCCTCTCCTGACGGACTCATTTGCTGTGAATGTTGTGGAGAAGGCACAGTAGAAATCAAATGTCCATTCAAGTATCGCCACTGCAAGCCAAAGGATGTACAGGATCCCCATTTCTGCCTACAGCCAAACAGTGAAGGCATGAGCCTCTCCTATACCCACGGGTATTACACTCAAGTACAAGGCCAACTGGCTGTATGTCAAAGGTTATTCTGTGACTTTGTCTGCTGGACACCTTGTGGTATGCATGTTGAACGAATTGAGTATGATCCCACTTACTTCTCTGAACTAAAGCAAAAGCTGGACAAATTTTACTGTACAGCAGTCCTCCCTGAGCTATTGACAAGATCCCTTCAGTAATATATATATATATTGTGCATTTATGTTCAATCATTACAGCATACATTGTTTGAAAATACCATGATTATGTACACATAATAATTCAAAAAAGCAATAGTCATACAATTTAGTGTAGAATTGACGGAGAGAGGTTAGTAAGACTTGCACAAACAGTCAGAATTCTATCAATGGTGGCATACTCTTCATCGCCAGTGTGCTTGATAAGTGACACTGGTAATACACTCTGGAGAATTAGCCCGAAGCATGGTAGCGTATATATAGACAGTGCATGTTGCACACTATAAAGATGCAGCTTGTGAGAGGTTAGGAATTTAGCAAAAAATGTAAAAACATTGGCTGCACAGTGGTTACAGTTAGACAATGGTAATATGTTCATGTCTTGGCAACACCAAGTAGCTACTAAAAATTTGTAACAAAAAATGTGCATCAAATACTCCACACTGGCAAAAATAGAAAAATTTAAAATCAATGTCATAAAAAAAATTTTCATATATTGCACAGCAACAGTAGAACTTGCGATGTTTTGAACCAATCTTCATCTTCGTCAGGCTAGACTAGGACTTTCTGTACAACAAAAGGACATGATTGTGAAAATGATAGATAAAATGTTCCACAGTGGCAAGAAAAATCAATGTCAAACAAAGCTGGTTGTGATGTGTAGATGCATCATCATTTTCTTATTGTTGTGTACCAGTGCCAGTTGTGTGTGTGCGGAGACACATCTTGGTGGAGAGGGCAAGCGCTCACATGTGGATACTCATACTCCAACTCCCCATACAGAAATATAGATGGGGCACGACAGTTCTCCACAGTTTGGGGGTGTGGAGGTGTCAGGGAATCAGGATCAGTGCCTTCATCAGTGGAAGTCGATTGCTGTCTGCTCAGCTGCAGATGGTTCTCCTCCAGTTTCTCTTCCAACTCTGTCATGCGATCATTGAGCTGCTCAATGCGTTCTTCAAGTGCTGACATTCTTTGGGCAATTGATTCGCAATCAAGTGCCCACTGGTTGTTGTTCATGTGCTGCAAAGGGAAAAACATGAATCGTTGAAGAGCTATAATGTTCTTCTTATGGAGATAAAAGTCCTTCTGTTGAAGTTCTAAAAATTCTTTCTACCAGTCATGACTGGTAGAAAGATAGAGCCATGCTGGAAGGCAGACACGCAAGACATGCAGCCATTTATTAAGCTTTACAATGACAAATATCATGGAAATACTTTGCAGGGTCATTGGTTTCGAGAATACTGCATATACCCATATATAGACTAGGCTATGACACGGCGGTTAAGTGAACTTGAGGTAAGCAATATAATTCAGTGGGTTGAGTATAATCGTTATTAACTCTGCATGTTAGGCTCATTAGAAGGGAAGACAGACGGACACACTAACCTCATCATGTCCACACTGCAATTTCCCGTCCACCGGTCTCAAGACTTGGACTTCCTTCAGGGGCCTCATAATCTCTGGATCAGGCTCTCTCCTTTCCTCCAGCTCCGCGTTCATTTGGTGGACCTCGGTTCGACTCTCGTACAGTTTTTTTTCCAGCTCTGCCACGCGAATCTTCAGTCGCTCAATGTGTTCTTCAAACGCCTCTTTGACTTCCCTCCTTTCACTTCCGTTAGTGTCGCGCCACAGAATAAAGTAGTTGAGAAGTAGGTGGATTATCACTGCCTCGGGACTCTGCAGCTGCCACGAGTAGAAATAAACCGGCAGAAGTTCCTGCAGTTGGCTCCGGGAAGCTGCGGAGTTCGCAATCTCCACCATCTCCGCAGTCGTCGTCTGCGAGATCTCGCTGCACATTCGCTGCAGAATCTCCGACACCTCCTTTCCGCTGGGAAGTAGTTGCAGACTGGGATCGCTCGGAAAGCGCTCGCTTGCCATGGACGACTGCTCGTAACCTGACCCCGCACAATTGTACATCCCGCGGCGTTAGAGAAGTATTTATACGCTGCATGTGGGGTATGTAACCATAGAACCACTCCACTATCTATGACGTAACGTGAGGTTAATAATCCACCCCATGCATACGGGGATTTTAGCCTCGTTCCCAGGCCCATAAAACGGTTAAAACCGGAGACACAACTCTCTCCTCCCACCGCTCCTTCTATGGACTGAACCGAATTCGAGTATGATTGTTACAAAACGGTGACCCCTCCTGTCCCCGTCCTCCCGGTGGCCGCTGTTTGTGCCCCTCCTGTCCCCGTGTGAGCGTCTCCTCCCGGCGGCCGCTGTTTGTGCCCCTCCTGTCCCCGTGTGAGCGTCTCCTCCCGGTGGCCGCTGTTTGTGCCCCTCCTGTCCCCGTGTGAGCGTCTCCTCCCGGTGGCCGCTGTTTGTGCCCCTCATGTCCCCGTGTGAGCGTCTCCTCCCGGTGGCCGCTGTTTGTGCCCCTCATGTCCCCGTGTGAGCGTCTCCTCCTGGTGGCCGCTGTTTGTGCCCCTCATGTCCCCGTGTGAGCGTCTCCTCCCGGTGGCCGCTGTTTGTTTCCTTAAGGCAGTAATATATCTGTTGTTACACAAGTGGATAATTTGATGAGTAATATGTGCCTGTATTTTCATTAGCCAAGGACGAGTGAAAGTGCGGCGTACTGGACATACTGTTGTAACAATTAGTCCACAAGGATGTACAGGTACTTTTTTTCAAAGATGCCTCGCAAATGACTTCAGCAACAAATCGCTACTGTCTTTTCTCAAGCAGTTCCTCCATGTCTAGTGGCTAGTCAGACAGCTCTACATTGTTGTAATAACTGCTCACTGCCATTATTAAGCCACCTTGCGCTGAGTTACACAGTCTGTTTTCACTACATAACTGTTTTCTGTAGTCAGCACATGCATATTTCACCCTCACCAGTTTGCGTGCCAAATTCCTTATGAAGCAAAATGGTAATGTAAACACAATATCAGGTTTCACTGCATGAGTGCCCCCAATTCAACCATTAACTTTGGCAAGACCTATAGTATGAGCTCTGAATCATAGGCTAGTGGCTCTAACTGACATGATAGAGGCGATACAGGCAGTGTTTTACAAGCCCTCTTACTCCTTGAAGTGAAAACAGAAGCTCAACTTCCTGCATAGCTCTACCATATAGGAATACATCAATCCAACAACTGAAATCATTAATATTTGTCTCATAGGCCAGTTACTTTTGACTGTGTACTGGCATTGTAGAGGCTGACAACACAGGCAGTGTTTTACTACCTCTTCTGTGGAGCTTCACCAATTTTGTCTTCCCACTACCATTCTCAGGGCATTGGAGAAGAAGCGGTGACTTGTGAGCTGCTGCCAGCCACTCTCACTCTCGTTAACGGGGCTAGTCGTCGCCATATGCATGTGGCCAAGCTTCCTCAAAACTTTAATCAAATGATGTAAGTTCCTCAGAGAATCTGCCTATTATGCTCGCATTATGCTCGATGCTTTGCATACCTATTATGCTCATTTTAATGCTAGCATAATCTGCACACCCCTACCCAAGAGAGGTAAGTAGTTGGGTCTTTCTGAGAGCAATTATAGTGGATTTGCCACAATATTTATATGCTGGTGGTTGCTTTTGATTGTACGTATACTTTCATGGCTTCTTGCAAAATCAATACTTTGCAAAATGTTGTACGTACGTACTGTCCTTTTTAGACCTCAGAAAATTATGCTGGGAAAACTTGCAACCTAAGATTTCAGAAATTGCTGCATCATTTCTGAAATCTTAGGTTGCAAGTTGTCTCAAGTTGCTTGTTTAACTTAATATACCCTCGCAGCTGTTGCGTACATAAAGTATATATTTCTACGCCTCTCTTAGCAGTGAGATTCAGAAACAGTAGCATCAACTCACAAAACCAAAAAACCAAAAGAGAGTAATAAAAAAAAAATGAGAGTAAAAAAAAGACCTTCCAGTGTTCCTGCCCAACAAGTGCTTTCATTTGGCATGAAGGACAATTTCTGGGAGATGGGGGAGTATGATCCGTGCGGGCCTTGTTCTGAGATAGGATTACTGGTTACCACTGTATATTCAACTGTATATAATATGTTATGAAGTAGCTTCTGTCTTGATAGGATTACCAGTTAAGCGTTATGATGGATGATGCTACATAATTATTTCCCCAGCTAGCTGCCACCCTATCATATTGTACATTATACCTAGGATTATGTGATATTTGTTGCAGAGTTAAAACTGTGGTTGTTTGTTGACTTAGCATTTCACTGGGCTTACCAAGTGAGGAAGTTGGTTTCTAGGTGGATTACCAACCATTGAATAAGCCCTGAATGGGTTCAGTTGTGAATAAAATGATACCTCCTCTCTCTCAGGTGTTTCTCCAGCACTTCCCCTTACTGTCACAGCTACAAAACTTTCCTGAGCTATGGCTCAGTTAAGTGTTATGATGGATGATGCCCCAGCTAGCTGCCACCCTATCAGTTCCTCTTGTTATATATTGCACATTATACCTAGGATTATGTGATATTTGTGCGGCCATTTGACATCATGCAATAAGGTCATTGCTAAGTGACTGTTATAGTGTGTGGTTAAAACTGTGGTTGGGAATTTGGACCTGCAAAAGAGACTTTTATGGAAACCACATGGTCAGGAAGCAGTGCACACATCAAATCACACATCCCCTCCATCATACACATCTGTACTATCACACATAGTAATACTATGTGTTAGCTAACATCGCTTCTCACCAATGGTCAGTTGAATCATCTCATCTTAATGTGCCAGCCCAGCATAGTAAAAGAGATCAAAATGTAACTGCAACAAGGCCGTAGACAAGTATAGTCACGAGGTGTTTTAGAAAGAAAACTCAGAAGACTTACATGTACATTTAAAAGTTTTCCTGGGGGAGCATGCCCCCAGACCCCCGTACATGCCTGTGCACATAGCACACAGCACACAACTGCTTATGATGTGTAGTGAAGTTAGCACCCCAAACTAAAAAACTTGTCTACGGCCATGTGCAAGTAATGCACTAGCTTCTGTATGTTGACGTACCATTTACAACTCACTTCACTGGACTTACTAAGTAAGAAAATTGTAAACTTCAGTGCACTGTAATAGGATTATTGAAATGGCTCTTAACTGCTTGCAAATTTGTTCTAAGGTTTTATAAGACTGCATGTGACAACTGTGTATATGCCATGCAGTTGCTTGCAAAATTTAAAAATTTGTTGTAAAGTGGTAGTGGAGTAGTGCTTGCAATTGTTCCAGGAATTGAGTCAAACTGTCATCCATTAACTCTGTTAGGAGAACTAGCATCTGAGTTGAGTAATGAAAAGTTTGAGTGATCTGGTCAACGTCAGTGAAGACTGCTCTGGGGAGTCTGCAAAAAACATCAATCATCAAATCGATCATTCCTGTGACAGAATCATTCCAGTGCTAGCTCCTAGCAGAATTCGAAATACAGTATGTTGGTTGTGTACCAATGACAGGACTTACAACCACCAAAAGAACGGCTGTTTGGAGTTTGGACTAATGTAAATTACCACTATACATTGGCCATGCCCCATTATGTAGTTTGAATGCATGCTAAAGCTGCTGGTCTTTCCTAGAAGCCCAACCTACAGCTCTCACTCACCCACTTTCTTGTTCTCCATTGCTCTGCATTCAGCTGGCCCCTCAATAATCTACATTTCTTTTTTCTCCCTTCTCCTTCTTTCTTCCCTCTTTCCCACCCTCCATCTCTCCCTCCTCCTCCCCCTCACCCTTCCACAGTTTAAGCCCACAGTAGACCTTGGGAGTGACATGGGAAGGTTGGTTCGTGCTGCCAACTCTCAGAAGTGCATTCGAGGAAAGCACAATGACCTAGACAATGTTAGAAAGGACACCTATCATCACACCTCCTTTGAGATGCTGGGAAACTGGTCTTTTGGAGACTTTTTCAAGGTTAAACAAACCCTTCTATCACAGGAAGTGAATTTTAAGAGGTCAAGAACCCACAGACTACAAACTGTGGTTACAGATGTTTACATTCAGTTACTATTGAAGTATATCCAAAACTGTAGCGGAATACGTACACGTGGGTGGATTTGTAATATGCTGCCAAACAGGTAATGTCTA
The DNA here is from genome assembly GCA_949130485.1 of Agelas oroides. Classification (NCBI taxonomy): domain Eukaryota; kingdom Metazoa; phylum Porifera; class Demospongiae; order Agelasida; family Agelasidae; genus Agelas; species Agelas oroides. The sequence continues at coordinate 19,018,970 of OX422185.1, forward strand.
ATTTACACCCTCAAGTATCTCTGACTAAGCAGCTGGGAGAAAATTGGCAATGAGTAGACTCTTGTTGCTGTTTGGTTTCAGAATTCCTTTCAACAATTGTTACTAAGATGTTGTGAGTATCCCCCCTCCCTCCTCTCACAGGTGTTCCTCCAGCACCTTCCCTCTCTGTCACAGCTACAAAACTTTCCTGAGCTGTGGCTGAGCATCCTCGACTTCATGGACAAGTTCCTCCACCTTGACAACTCCTGGTGAGTCTCATTCCCAGACCACTCTAGTCCCATTCCAATGTCATGCTCATAATTGTTTAGCCTCATTCCCAGGCCTGGGAATGAGGCTACTCAGAACGATTAAGGTGGGCTTAAATTTATTATTCGTAACACGGAAGTACGCGAGGATATTGCAATAGTTTACGGAAATTGATGGCTGCTGAGTGTAGGCTTCGTAGCTTTGTCATCGTTATTCTGACCGTTTGTCTTTTCTGTATAGCTTTGTTTTAGCGCTGATTGTGAAGTAGGTATGTCCAAATTTTAGAAGGGATATCACTGAGACCGACAGCTGCGTGTTTCTGCGAGCGGAAGACAGAAATAAAGGTCAAGTGATTTCGAGCGACGATGGTCGATCGTCTTTGGCGGTTTATGTGGAACACTCGCCAAGATCTGATGGTTTTTCTGTGTAGAGGAGGAGTTGAAGTTGTCATAACGCAGTGGCATTATGCTGTTAATGCTTTGCTGCGAAAGCCTTAATGTTTAAATGCTAGAGACGACCCGAGTATGCCCCAATTTTTGCCTATTTTCGATTATATAGCAGCTGTAAAAAGGTTTGCTGTTTCATGCCACTGTGTTTCTGTTAGACCATGACCAGTAGTAATAGTGGTTACAGTGGCTTAGCTCTCAGGCTACGTCTTCAGTTCCGCATTTTGCTGTATTTATTGGAACAAACGGCTTGTTTACACGAGCGCGGCTGCTGTTAATTAGTTGCCATGGCAACAAATTGTTTCATTTACAGAATTGGGGAGCATCATTGTTGACATTCATACTTGTAAAAACTTGATGGGTGTACAATTTATATATATTAGCCTGCCTTAACTGTTCTGAGTAGGCAATGGTTACACAAATACTGCAGTTTTCACGTTGGGTGTCTGTGAAAATTTGTGTATAGTTTACTGGTACTCATTCTAAGTGTGGCTAGTACTTGCAGTGTGTGTTGAGCATAAAGAATGTGTACCCACCACACACCAGACTTCAGAATATGTAGCATACCTGGAAGTCTAGTGAGACATGGTCAAATAAGGCATCTGTGTACATAAGTCACCAATGTGATATGTGAGTCATAACAATAGCTGCACAGTGGGCTGATAAGTGCTCCACCAAGTGTAGCAACACAGTGGGCTGATAAGTGCTCCACCAAGTGTAGGCTTTCAGGTGTTATTAACTGAATCCACGCAGGAAAGCCTCGCGAGAAGCGAGGTATTGAGCTACTTTGCATATGTAACAGTTACGTGTGTCCAGGTTATTGAGCTTGCTGTTTAGGGTGGGAAAATAATTATATCACCAGATTGGCAAGGCCTTTCTAACACAATCATTACATCACCATTATTGTGGTGTTATATATCGCCACTCTGTTCACATAAGCTATCTGCCCAAGTGTTTGGTTATGCTCTTCAGCATTGTTATGGACCGGACATCTGTACTGATATTTGTATGCTGAGCTTCCCTGAGCATCCAACATCCAAGATTGTGTATAATTTTCCAGTACCATATATGTCAGTCTCTAATTAATGCTGAGCTTCCCACATCCAACATCCAAGATTGTGTATAATTTTCCAGTACCAGTCTCTAATTAATTGTGTTATTAGGAACATTAACTGAGTTATCCAAGCTAAACCAAAGGTGAGAGGTGAGAGGTGAGTCCATATTATTGATTTTGTACTGTCAATTGCGTTGATGACATTGTGCACTGATGGGATGTGGTGTTCAATCCTTGGTAGTACTACATTACGACTCCCATGTGATGTAATTGTTCTGTGTGACTTGGTGTTGGTTTAAATCCTAATATGAGTATAGTTACTCTTAGAATCTTTTTACCATTTGACAAGATATCTCTCAGTATTTGGTGGAGACCAGGGTTAGAGCATGAAACGTCCTCTGTAATGTGCATACTCTTCAGGGAACCTCTAAGTGCTGAAATGTTAGGATCAAACAATTCAAAAATAAGATGTTCGCTTTCACCCAGTGAAAAAGAAGCTACCTTTGGTAGTACTATATTACTATATGGTGACTCCATGTGCTGTAATTGTTCTGTGTGACTTGGTGTTGGTTTAAATCCTAATATGAGTATAGTTACTCTAACACAGAAAATTAGGATACTGTATACTAAAATCATAAATAAACTAGGACATATGTGAATGCACGCAGGAGAGCCTCACGGGAAGTGAGGTATTGAGCTACTTTGCATATGTAACAGTTATGTGTGTCTACATTGGTCAGCCTCTACCTGTGTGCAGCTGTGCAGCTGTTGCTAGGTGGATTACCAATCAATGAATAAGCCCCGAATGAGTTCAGTTGTGAATAAAATGGTGTCTCCTCTATCTCAGGTGTTTCTCCAGCACCTCTCCTCTCTGTCACAGCTGCAAAACTTCCCTGAGCTATGGCTAGGCATCCTCGACTTTATGGACAAGTTCCTCCACCTTGACAACTCTGACCTCCCGGTGAGTCTCATTCCCAGACCACTCTAGTCCCATTCCAATGTCACACCCACAATGGTTATACGAATACTGCAGTTTTCACATGCATTGGTTGTCTGTGAAAAGTTTTACCTATGTGGCTACAAATTTTAAGCACCATCCAAACCAGAGAACACTTTAAATTTTGCTCACAGACACGACTAGGTATGACTTGGATCTTGGAATCCACAACTCACACAAAAAAAGGAAATCTCACACATGCATGAACAAATTTCAAATTTTCTCAGACAGTCAACCCGAAAACTTCAGTATGCAGAAGATTAAAAACAACTATACAACTATGGTATGCCACTCTTTGAGGCAAGAGACCCAGCCCACTACCAAAATACAACAACCCTCACGTATGACTGTGTAGTTTCCTAATACCGTATGTGTTGGGTATGGAGAATGACAGTCCAGATTTACACCCAATACACACCAGAGTTTCACTAAGGAGCAGCATAGTGAGGACAACCTACCTTACCTATGGTCATTGAAAGACTTGCATACACAATGGCCCCTGCTCAGTTATGACTACCATAGTAACCACTTCCGTAATGGCTTAACTAGCACATGAGGCTTCTGTGTACATATGTCACCATGGTGATAAAGTGGTCTGGCAGTGATAGTCATAACAATGGGTCTCATTACTTTCACGCCGGTTCATGTCCCCTGTCACATGACCCAGGTGCAGGGTGAAAGCCGCATTACGTCGCACTTACACCACATGTAACAGTTATGTGTGTCTACGTTGGTCAGCCTCTACCTGTGTGCAGCTGTGCAGCTGTCGCTAGGTGGATTACCAATCAATGAAGTCCCGAATGAGTTCAGTTGTGAATAGAATGGTATCTCCTCTCTCTCAGGTGTTTCTCCAGCACCTCTCCTCTCTGTCACAGCTACAAAACTTTCCCAAGCTATGACTAGGCATCCTCGACTTTATGGACAAGTTCCTCCACCTTGACAACTCTGACCTCCTGGTGAGTCTCATTCCCAGACCACTCTAAACCCATTCCAATGTCACACTCACAATGGTGAGCTCAGCTGTGACTGCCACACCCTCCACCGTCGTCCTCCAACCCCCGTGGAAGAGTACGGCAGAGAGATAAAGACTGGAGGTGGGTCAAAGTGAACCTGCAAAGAATTGAACACCAGTCGGTTGTTGCCAAGGTAACACTGAACACCAGTAGAACCCTCTTGAAGAACAGCTGAGAAAGACTTCCCTTATATAGTTGTTGCCAAGGTAACACTGAACACCAAATGTGTAACACCATCCCCAGGGAGGGATATAGCTATTACTAATTGCCTTTGAATATTTATCCTCTGCAATAAGAAGACCATCCAAACCAGAAAACAGTTTAAATTTTGCTCACAGACACGACTAGGTATGACTTGGATCTTAGAATCCACAACTCACACAAAAAAGGAAGTCCTCACGCATTATCTCAGACAGTCAACCCCAGTATGTAAAGAAACAACTACAAATAGTATCTCATTCTCTTGAAGCAAGTGACCCAGCCCAGTATCAAACTACAACAGCTCTCATGTATGCACTGCTGTGTAGTTTCCTGAAAGCGTAGTGAGGACAAACTATGGTCATTGAAACAGTCTTAAATATCAGGAATGATGATGAGCAGTGTTGATCTGTCCACCAGTTATGACTACTGCAGTAACCACTTCTAACTAGCACATAAGGCTTCTGTGTACATAAGTAACCATGGTGATAAAGTAGTCTGAGGAGGTGGTTGTCATAACATACATGTAACAATACCGTTGCTTTGCTCTACTATATAACATGTGCATAATTGTTGCTCTGGCTCTGTTTAAGTCATAAATAGCACCTAGTTCCTCCTACCATCGTAGTAAACTGACGTAGAAGTTTGTACTCGTACTCCACCGAGTACCCGCCTACTGTCACTCGACTATGTACTGTAGCAAAGTTAGTGTTATGCTGAACTATAGCCAAATGCCCTCTGTAGTGACTGGTTGTTGTAAAAATCCGGTAGCTTTTGGGTAGGAAAAGTTATACAGGCAGGTTTGTGACATATACTAATACCTGTAACCTTAATCATAATTTTGTACAAAGTTATGAATACTTTATAGAGGTCGGTAGACTCTCTATGTAGGGATGGCACCGACGCGCAATATATGCAATACTTAAGCAAAAGCCTTAACCTTAAGCATAATTTTGTACAAACTTATGAATATTTTTTAGAGGTCGGTAGACTCTCTATATAGGGATGGCACCGACACGCAATATATGCAATACTTAAGCAAAAGCCGTATAACTTCACCACAAACACGCTAAAAGCTTATTTAAGCACCCAGGCATCCTCTTTGAGTGCCTTTATGATCAGCAAGACTGATATAGTTGCCCAAAGGCCACGCGGAAGACAGCTAAACGCAAAAGTGTGCAATAGCAAAAGTGCCATTTTTCGTATTCTTTCTTCTTTCTTCGTTACGACTTTTGTTCAAACAATGATAACTCGAAAACGGCTCAAGCACTCACCTTGATTTTAGCACGAAACTGATGCTCATCACAGCCCGCAGCCTCCCAACCACCCAGCATCTTCATAGCTTCAAATTCACCCTGGTCAACAAAAGCCATTCACAACACTCTGAGGCTGCTGTCCGTTGCTTAGGACGCCATTTTCTAATTTTGTACGCATGCGCACATGAAGTCTCGTTCCCAGACAAAAGACCACGGTGATTGGTCTGGAAGCGAGACTAGTACACAGTCGAAATGGCCAGCAGGCAGTACGCATGGCTGGCACAGGTAAGGCGCTACCTAAAGCTACTTGTAGCTACACTATAAATAGCCTATAGTCACAGCTTTAGTGAACTGTAAAGCTAGGATGGTCAGTTGTCATGACGACTGACCAGCTGCAGCACAGAAATAGGGAGAGCGGTTGGCCCTTCATCAGGTTCTAGCTGGCTATATTACACATTATTATTACATGCCTGGAACTACTACTAAACTTTCAATACCGTTTCAAGTTCTGGTGTTGTGGTTACACTTGAAAGAAATATTCTTAGGCTTACGTCTAACTGTAACTGAGATTAGCATCAAAAAAGTACAGAAACAAGACTTAAAAAAAACATTAAAAGATGTAGGGATGGCATGCCAAAAAGCATGCAAACAAGGTAGGGATAATGCATGAAAGCAAAGGTCAACATATTGGCAAAGCCCCATCCCTACATCTTTTTCACACTATAGCTGAGGGTCATACTAGCCTCATTCCCAGGCCACGTGGGAGGAGGAAGTGGCCTGAGAATGAGGCTACAGCCATGAACTGCCAGTACTTGTGGTATGTTTTAGGAAGACCCCCATGCACTGTCTAACTGTAGTGCGAAAAAGATGTAGGGATGGGGCTTTGCCAATATGTTGACCTTTGCTTTCATGCATTATCCCTACCTTGTTTGCATGCTTTTTGGCATGCCATCCCTACATCTTACATCTTTTTACATTTTTAATGTTTTTGTAAGTCTTGTTTCTGTACTTTTGAATAATGGTATACTTCTTTACAGAGCCCACTAACATGTTGGATATTAGAGCAGTTTTCGGGCTTGAGAATTACCTACAGTTAATAAGCAATGAGGTGATTCAGATAGACCTTGAAACCTCTATTATGTCATCTACGTCTATGTCGCAGTGAGATTAAGAGTACCACTACCTAAACATTTGCAAACCATTGATGAACTACAATTAGGATTATTGGAACAAGATTTAGTGCATCAATTTAATATTGGCATTGCTGTAGTGACTTAGGTATGGATAAATCAAGAATTAACATGTAGGACTGAATTTTCATGCCATAATGTAGTTCCTACTCACCAATTTTTTCTATGTAGTTCCTGAGATGTGAGCATCATTCCCTGCCATCACCCTCCATTTCCCTCCCTCATGCACCCACAAGACCCCTCAGCTAAAGACCATCAGCAATCAGTTCAAATTGAACTAGTCAGACTGGTTTAGAATCCACTCCATCTACCCTCCTTGACACTCCAATTTATGGCAGTACGTCAGCCGGCTTCCTAGCATATGCAGGCATGTCTTCTGCCAGGAATGGACAAACTGTCGAAACAAAGAACATTCTACTTTACCCAGAAGACAATGAGTGACTGAGCATCTCCCCAGCTAGCCCTCGTATAGTCCTCAGCAGTTGTGATAGCAGGAGAGGGACAGTGAAAGCAGACGGGATTCTTGGTACGACTTGGGCATTCATTCTTGCTGGTGCCCAGGCAGTTCTCACCACCCTCTAGTGAGTGACAGATGAATCAGCCTCCATCTTCATGCAGTTCTTCTTACTGGTACCTGATGGATGGACTGGAGGCCTCGTTAGCCCTTCAGAGGGCCACCCTCAGTGTGAGATGTTCAGCAAGTACTCACAGTACATCCACTGGAATGGGTATCAGCTCACAGGTGAGTAATAGGTACCCTCTCTCCTGCGTCGCTACATCCCACACCACACATGCAGTGGATTCAGTCTAGCAAGATCCAACTGATAGGAAAATAGTTTTTATAATAGCAAGCTGTATGCATTACTGCACAAAGTGTAATAGCAATAATCGAAAATGTTTTGCAAGAAAAACGTTCTTTCAAAGGAGGTATAAGTACCAGATATAAAGCACAAATCTTTCTCAAGTAGAGTACAAATAAAGTATTCAAAAAGGTTCCAGCTACCCGCAAAAGCAATAACTCACTTAATTCGTTTCGGAAATTTATTTTATTACAACATAAAAGTTAATGTATAATGAAGGTTAAGCATTTAATTAAAAAATGAAGCGAGCAAACTGTCAGAAGAGTTGGTTGTTATGTGAATGTGCACAGCGTAATTAATTTTTCACGTGTTTAATTTTTGTTGTTCATTGCACTGATGAAAACATATTCACTGCAAAAAATGTATCAATCTACAGTACTTATTAATTTCTCCTGCCACTGATGACACAGTGCCAGTCATGCATGTGTGGAGACACATCTTGGTGGAGAGGACATGCACTCACATGTGGACACTCGTACACCAACCCCCCATGCACAAACACAGATGGAGCACAACAATTCTCCACCAGTTGGGGGTATGAATGCATAGCTGGTGTGTCAGTATCTTCTTCAGTGGAGGTCTCCACCTGTTGGCAGATAATACAAAGAAGAGTACATTATTGCAGCAATTACCGTAGTATAGTGGAAATGCGGGGTATAGGGGAATACCCTTCCCCATGGCCAGTTTAATGAATATAGATATGAATATACATGTTATAGTACTGTGACTAATTCCCCACGGCCAGTTTAATGAATATAGATATGAATATACATGTTATAGTACTGTGACTAATTCCCCACGGCCAGTTTAATGAATATAGATATGAATATACATGTTATAGTACTGTGACTAATTCCCCACGGCCAGTTTAATGAATATAGATATGAATATACATGTTATAGTACTGTGACTAATTCACCATGGCCAGTTTAATGAATATAGATATGAATATACATGTTATAGTACTGTGACTAATTCCCCATGCCGTTAACGATGAACACAAACTTATTTGCAACATTATAATCTATATTAGAGCACTGGCAGCTCAAGCTAGGGACTGTGGGTTCAACTCTCTATTTCACCTCATACAACGAAATATACATTCAAGTTTTGTGTGCAGCACTGCTATGACAAACTCGATCGGACTATACTTTGAAATATGCGTCCCAAAAAAGCGAGAAACTATAGCTAATATAGTGGCCTTAGTTTGCCATCATGCAAGATACTGAACCGTGACTATGTATATATCTATAACCACATACGTTACGTACTTTCGGAAAGTAGTTCTCTACTAATATAACGTACCTGAAGCTGTATTTCATTCTCCAAAAGTTCAACTTGTGGATTTCTCTGATCAATGGTTCGTTGCAACATTTCTAACTCTGCCATCACTTGGCGGACTTCATTTCGACTTTCGTCAAATTTTCTCTCCAGCTCCGCCACTCGACTCTTCAGCAGCTCGATTTCGCTCCCGTCCCGCCCGCTGGGCTGGTTCGAGCCGAGATGACTCCGTCGGTGCTGAGGAACTGCGCTACACAGACTCTCGCTTGCCATCACGACGGTTACACGTTGTAATTGCAATGCGCAAACTGCAACTGCAAGTGCACGTGCGCGTACGGGGCCGGATTGCATGCAGCGCATGCATGCCATTAGTCTCGTGACCAGCCGGTTTTTCCGGCTGGTCACGAGACTAGCATGCCATGCCTTCCTAGTCTCGTGCCCAGCCGGAAATAACCTACGGAAAATCCGTAGGTATATCCGGCTGGTCACGAGACTACATACTTCCGTAAATCTGATTTGTCCTCCTATGCTAGCGGCCATTTCGCCAATCCATGAATCCTAACGCTAATTCTGTAGAGTCTGGTTCAGTGGTTGTCACAAAACATGGGAAAGAAACGGTGAGAATATTATTTAGGGGGGGGGTACTGTAGCGTAAATACAAAATTAGCGTGCGATTTGGTAATTTTTGGGAACGCCCCTGGTGAGACAATTGCAAGGGGCACCGAACCATCGAACTGTTTGTTGAGCACGTCTTGAGAGACCACATTTTATCTGCCCCAGAGCGTTCAGAATATGTCTCCTGATGTTGTCAAATTAAAATTTATCTATCTATCTATTATCTATTAAATCACACTGCACACTCTTGTTGTTACAGCCCCTGCCCAGCTTTCCCTCACTTACTGCAAGCGATGGAAAGCTGGGCGGGGGCCTGGGAACAAGGCTAGTCAACCTGTGTTTGGCATTAGCCTGACCACCATTTCCCCTGCACACAATACTTTCAACCACTAGGATGAGCATATATTATAAACGTGGCTGGCATATGTTACTGTAGATTTTGAACTGACAGTCAGTCAATAAAGAATCAACATTCAATTCTGCACATGTATAGGAATACTGTTCAGAACAGTTGTTCTCAGAGTCAAAATTTCCATGACTCTCTCCTGCAGCTGACAAAAGCACTGACATTTATGTCATGAGGTTCGGAACACCACCAGATTGACAAAGACTCTGCTGTGTTCTGCATCTGGATTCAGCGGGACTTGATAACAAGTGAGTTCCTTATCATCAGACAGTTCCTTTGTTTGCACACACAAGTGTCTGTGGCACTTTAAACTTTGGGGGGGGGGGGGGGGGGGGGGGGGGATAAGTGAGTTCGTGTTTGTGTACTGCAAAAGCACTACTTTCAGGATGAGGAGACCAATTCACTCTACCAATGTTGCAGAACCACAAATTGGCTGTGTGGTGGTGAATGTATGGAGTGGTGTTATAGCGGATGATTTCCAACAATATAAGACATTTGTAACATTACAGCAACCATGGTAAATGCTTGTACCTGTAATTGTGCTCCCACTTTTCCCTTTCCTGGTTGTGACCGATTTGTTATTGCCTATGTGGCTATAATGGTTTCTGGGCAAACTGCATAGCTGGTTCCCAGTTAGTAGTGCGCTCGCCCCACACTTGTGGTGAAAACAGAAAATTGTCTATATATATAGGGTGTTTATATGGTACGAGCTTATTCCATATGTACAGTCTGCCCTATTTGTGCGAGATGCAATATTTTTCACATTACATGCACGTTGGTTTATATAGCCACTCTTGCTCAAGAGACAAGACTTAGCAGAACAGAAAGGCTGAACAGTGAGAATCAACGCAACAGGGACTTGAAAACGGTGAGGAAAGGGTGGCACGACTAGCAAGACGGAGACTGATTATTAACGTGCTGTGTGACTCTGCTGCCAATGGCGAGTGCTTAGTGTACAGAGCGATTAGCTTGTGAGAACCCGAACCAAGGAGTCCATACGTGACTCAATCAAATAACCCTCGCCAAGTAACAGATACAGAGAAGAACTTCTGAAACTCCATACCACAACTCCAGTAATTGTGCTCAGGAAAAGGTCTGAATAGTCTACATCAAAAAAGGCCCGACTCCATAGTTAGAAATTCTGATTCCACAGCTGTATCTACTCAGCAAATATCCACTATATAACCGTGACTTGAGGAGACAATGCCAAGATGTGAATAAGTTGGGGTCACAGGAAACCAACGGAACTTGTTTGTAGTAAGATGTTGAACTCTCATCCTTAACTTGCAACTCTTCAGGCCACTTCCAAGTGCTCAGAGATCTTGTTTCCTGCAGCAGTAGCTACCATTTCACAGTCATGACACAGAATATTGCATGTAAGTGTGTTTATTGGAAAATTTTAGCTCTTGATAGGATACAGCCATATGTAATGCAGGATCTTGGCTATTTGGATTCAAATCATGATTCTTCAGCTGAACTTAAACATTCAATTTATCCTCATTGCTAAGACACATTGAATTATTAATCGCTGAAATTGATTTGTTTTACGTCAACCAATTGTACTGTCCTACCATTAGACTACTCCAAACTTATTGCTGCCATACACATCTGTTGAAGAATGGGATCAGTGTAGATAGGCTTGTTGGCCCTTGCTGGTATTGTTGCAGGGCAAATTGGGATTGATCTGTGCATCCTTTTTTTTAAACTCAACCCCCAAAGAGTACGATGAACTAACACAGTACTTGATTTAAGTATGTACACCAGTAATAAGCTACCAAACAGGTTATGTCTAATAGGGTATTAAACAGCCTCAAGTACCTTTTACAAAACTTCCTTGGTGACTGGCAACTATAGTCTCATTCCTAGACCCTCCCCAAAAAAAAAGCAGAAATAGCAGAAATTTCATGTCACATGGGGTGGGGCCTACCGATCCATAAAGAATGTCATAATTGCATCTGGGACTCGAGCTTTTGGACACTTAAACCGTAGCATTGTATGGTTTACAAAGCTGCCAAGTCTCTTGAGACAGCTGAAAACAAACTGTGAGACAAGCTTCTCTATGTCCAATTTAGTTCAGAATATGATAGCTTACACCATGCATATAATAATTACTGTGCTCTGCAATCTGGATATACCCTGATCCGCTGGTCTATTGGGTTAAGGTTGCATTCCACTGTCAATTGAGTAATGAATGTATTCTTTCCTGTATGTTAATAACATTTTATATGGTATTCACACTCAATTGACTAAAAATGATGGTGCCTGTTCCACCATTTCACTGAAGTTGATTCTCATTTGGCTGGTAGATCTGGTCTACGTACTCTCAACCCTAACCAGGTTGTTGATTACTGTACTCAACAAGCTGCTGCAGACACATTACATATCGGATATACATATGCTTACAGGGACATAACCTAAAACTCACTGTAGCACAGCAAAATTTTATGACTTCATAGACTAGCAAAGTAGACAGATTGGGATTGTGAAATATGAAATGAAGGTTTTAACTATGTGGCTAAGTGTTATGCAGTAAGTGTGAAGCAACGGAAAGCTGGGCGGGGCCTGGGAATGAGGCTACCCAAAAGGAGCAACAAGATTGAGGAGTGTATCCATAACTCACTTATAAGTGTCCCAGACAAGGAGGCAGTTTTAAGAAATCACCAACTGATGTGCTGATGTGATAGCTTCCTCATTATGCAGGTGAATTTTTGGAACACCTTTAGCAGGCCTGAACAACTTTAGGTAGTAACAGGATGGACAGCCTAAGCTCAAGGCACGGGAATATCTTAGTGACTCATTCATAGTTGTCTGGCATACAGCTTACAAATACTTGATACAGCTAGTAATTTTAGGAACAATGATGTTACCTTCTACAGCGGTTTGCAGAATCTTTGCATCACGAAAAAGTGTCTATCCCTAAGTGTTGCGATAACAATCTTCAGTGGCTTCATAACTTCAAAGCAGTACAGTAACTACAGAATGAAGCCATATTGCGCTGGCCCACAAATTGCATAGGGTTCACAACGCACTACGCTTTGCACTTCCGAGCAATGCAAAGATTCAGAAAAACCCTGTATCTGTTGAATTTCAGTGCTAGTCATATTTGGTTAACTCCACCCACTGCCACCAGCCCCTGTTATAAAGATGGTTGGTTGCCTTAACGACTAAGTTATGCTCAAGTTACAAACGTGTATCGTCTACTATGGAACATTAAGTACTGTAACTGAACTACAAACAGAGTGAATACCAGCATTGTAACCTTAGTTGTGAGCATTACTGAGCATTCAAAGAGGTTCTCTCTTGATGTATAGGCCTAGCACAAACGCTGTGGTTAGTCACACTTTATTAACCAAAGCTGGTGGGTGAGCAGCCGATCACAGAAAAGGAAGGATGTAGTTAGATCAGAGTGATTAGCGCCTTGTGGGGATGGTCATAGTTGGTATGAAGTAGTTATACTGTTCAGTTAATTAACTATTAGCTAAGAAAATTTGACAGGTATAATTTAATTTTTCTCAGATTTCCAGATGTTGAAAAGCTATCACCACCAATTCTACAGCTTTCAAAGGTTTTTTTTAGGTACAGTATTTCCGCTGATCTAGAATCAAGGGTTGCCTTGGTGGGTGAGAATGGTAGTGGGGAGATCACACTGGTGAAGCTCCTCACAAGATCAGCCTCCTACAGTAGACAGTGTTGGAGTGCACACAGAAACCTCAGGATAGCTCACTTCATGCAGCATCATGTCGATCAACTTGTGATGGACACAACATCACTAGAGTTGATCCAGTCCAGACTTCCAGGGCGAAGAGAGGAAGAGTATCGTCACCAATTAGGCTCCTTTGGGATCAGTAGTGACCTAGTGGCATTTGCACTGATAGTCATGTTCCTATATTGGATCTGGAAGTCTTGGCAAGGGCCTTTGCCAAGACTTCCACTGTTTCAAGATCCAAATGGTTTGTGGGCTCATCAAATATCAAGAGATTGGGTCCCGACATGACTGTCAGTGCAAATGCTAGTTGACTCTTCTTCCCACCTGATAGCAATGCAATCAGTCTTAGCACTAGGTTTTTTTGTTTTTCGCTTTTTTGTTTGTTTGTTTTTTTGGTTTATTTTTATTTTTGCTTTTGATCCCAAAAGACCCTAATTGGTGACGATACTCCTCCTCTCTTGATAGCAATGCAATCAGTCTGGGAGGTGTAGTGTTGGTGTCACATGACAAGCATCTGATTGAGATAGCCTGTCTGGAAGTGTGGCTATGTCAGGATCAGACAGTGCGCCGGCTGGAAGGAGGGCTACAACAGTAAAAGACAGCCATTGAGATGGATTTTACAGGCTCTGGTTATGGATAGAACTGGTAATAGAACAGGGATAAAATTCTGATACAAAGTTCTGTACAAAATAGTGATCAACTAACTAGGACTACGCATGCGTATGATGCCTCGCGCCGCTCCAAGTGCCATGCGCAGATGGGGCGCGCAGCGCAGGTGCACTCGTTTATGCACTTGGATCCGCAAATACGTACGTTGCGAAGGGCCAGCCGCGCTGTCCTCCCCATCCTCCGTCGCCAAGAAACGTCGTCGTGTAATGCACGTATCCGATATCCTGCCCGGGCGTGAGCGCAAATTGACATTCCGAGTGTGACCTCAAATTGACATTCCTAAGCGATACCACAAATTGGCATTCCTAAGCCTGACCGACACGTACGTACACACGCACATCCCGAGAATAGATCCCCGATTCAGAGCCTTGCGGTCCTCCGTCGCCAAGAAACGTTGTCGTGTAATGCACGTATCCGATATCCTGCCCAGGTGTGAGCGCAAATTGACATTCTGAGCATGACCTCAAATTGACATTCCTAAGCGATACCTCAAATTGACATTCCTAAGCGTGACTGACACGTACGTACACACGCACATCCCGAGAATAGATCCCTGATTCAGAGCCTCGCGCTAAGGCGCTCGGTGATCAACTGTTTTAATACAGCAAAAACAAAAACAAACCAAAAAGCAAAAAGCAGACAAACAATCTGTACTGATCTTTATAATGGGAACAAGGCTAGTGGGTGTGCATATGGTGCATGTAATACTGAATACTCCTTCAGCACATGCATGTTATAACGACGCCTTTGCACTACTAACTATTAAATAACCTGAAATGTCACTCACATGAAGACCACAAAGTAGCCGCGAGGTACTCTCAGGTCAGGAGTAAATAACGTAGTTGTTCGAGTCAGCCTATCATATGGCTACATAATTGCATCACAACGTTTTGAATTATTGCTGTGACGTCGTTGTGCCACGATATCACGTGCAAATCGGTACCAGGCTCTCCCCCTCCGTTTTTATTTTTCGTTGGAGCGAGGGGAGAGCCTGGGAACGAGGCTATTTTATCACTACTTCAGAACTTTGATAGAGATTCAGTTTGCAGCAGAAAATGGGGAGGATTGCTTTTTGACAAGTTTTAAGTTTCAAATTACACCCAAAGATAAGAAAACTGCAGTCTAGTTACTGAGAGTGCATGTGTATAAAGTTTCTTATCTTTTATGTTGGTATTGGCCCCTTCTCTCTCTCCTCCACCCTTCCTTTTCCACTTCAGATTATTTTAAAGACCAGGGGTCACTGAAGAACCAGCAGAGGAAGCGTGAACATTTGCTCCTCTTGGAGTGAGTGGTCATAAGTTTACACATAAAGTATGTGGGCAGAACCTTGCTACAGTGTATAGGGGTATTAGCACGCATGGCTATCAATTTACAGCTGTTGCTAGGATATAGCCACATGGAATGCAGACAATTACCTATCTGGTGGCACAACTCATTATGAATCTAATTACTGAGGTCATTTTTATGAGCATGAATGTATAAAATTTTTCCCTTACCATACGACATACCATCTTTGAGTCTAGTAAAGGTATTTGTGTTCCATCTACCCCCAAGAACCATGGCAATGACATTGTAAACAAAGCGATAATTAATGCACACCACTTGTAGCTATTTCTCAAAATGCAGATTGTAAACACCAGGTGAATTACGGCAATTTCGGCAACATTCGAAAGGTTACAGAATACGAATGTGCCTGGAGACTGAGTACACATGCCCATAGGCAGGGGGGGGTGTTCAAGGGGGTTCGCTCGAACCCCCATTGGCCTCCTTCATACACCGCCTAGCTATATGTATACTCTACCGTTTGTAAGTTGTCCACTAGCTTTGCTGCCATTGAGAATCACTGCTGTCCAAACAAGTTTGACTGTGCAACATGTTTGCATAGATAGTGGTGTTTGTTACTGAGGACTGGCGGATGAATTCAGAATGCGTATGTATTTATGCCGCTGCTGCAATGAATGCATGTGTAAATAAATCACTGTTTCAGGCGCTCGAGAATTTCCTTTTTGCCAACAATGAAGAGGTAACTGAACAGCCTGGACCATTAATTTGACTGTTCTTCGAGCTACTTTCCCTCATAGAAATTTTATGTCAGCTGGCTTAGTAACGTCCACACAATACTCTGCAATACTCTGTGGACCACATAGCTACTACTGCTCTGCTTCTGTCTCAAAATGGCCTCAGAAGCAATCTCAGAGAATCTAATTTTTCAAAATTTTCCAGGGGAGCATGCCCCCAGACCCCCCTAATTTGGAATGCTTATGCATACATACATACATACACATCAGACATCTATGTAACCCCCCTTCTGAAAATCCTGACTACAGGCCCGTAGTCAGGATTTTCAGATTTCTCAACACTGTGTCCAGAATCTAGAACCTGCACACACCATTCCAAGATTATATTGCAGGACTAACCGAGAGGTAGGCTACTTCTAACTCTTCACAATTCCTAATATTTTCTGTTGGCTTAATTTAGTCTTATACTGATCTACATCAACAAGTGATGTAATGTGTTACCAAGTTGTTTTGGCTCATCGAGTAGTTTGAGCTCTATTTTCTGATAAGGATTGCCTTCTGCCAGCTACTCTGTACATACATAATTGGGGCGAGCCTGAGCGAGCCCCACACTAGCGTGACTGCATTGCGCACGCGTGTGTGTATCTATGCGCATATATATGCTTGCTTGGACCGACCACTTACCGGAAATTTTAAATGAGCGCATTCAAATATTTCACGAAGATCGATGCTTGCTTGGACCGACCACTTACCGGAAATTTTATTTTAAAAGAGCGCATTCAAATATTTCACGAAGATCGATATCGCGATATCGTAAAGCATATGAAGGCATGAAGGCCAGTGGAGGGCTACTGTCAGAGTGCAGCGTCATGGACCCGGAGCGAAGACGACTGAAGTTGAAGCACGCGTGGCACTGGTTTGTGCTTCTACCGACGACGGCAGGCCACTCACAGGCGGTGCAAATTTAATATGGACGGTTGTTGACTACTCAGAAACCAGCGGTGTAAAGCTTATTCCATGCATGTGTAGCCACGTTAGCAGCCCTGGCAGGTCGGTTTCAGGTCAGGGCCATGCATATTAAAACGGCACTCATAAACGCCATGAAATCCAGCTCATGATTTCAGTATAAAGCTTGGTCCATGCATGTGTAGCCCAGGATGGAGAAATTGCTGCAACTTGTTGGCATATGCGATACCTAGCTATATGCATCATCAGGTTTGGCTTATTACGCTCATGTAACAGTAGACAGTGACAAATCCTGCTGTGTGCCATGAAAAGTTAATACGACATTTAAAGCAAATCAAAAACCATTAGCCCCCTGTGAATGGTAAATGGATGTGCATGTAGGAGGATAATTGACTTGATGTATTACATCACTCATCAGTGACATAATATCCTGTATCAGCTTGCTCAGGCTCGCCCCCACAATGTTCTACATTTTCTAGTTATAATATAATCTGCTTCATTTTGATGGTTTGTTCAACAGCAAGATGGCAAAAACAACACTATACTAGCATAAAATATGTAGAATGATGCAATTGCTCCATGTATAATATATAGTAACTAAATAAACACTCTATCGCAGAAATTTTTCCGGTAGGCGTGGTAATGTGTGATCGGCCGGGCTGTTGAACGCGCAATGAGGTCGCATTTTCGGACCTCTCCGTTGCTTTACGCTGACGAGAAAGGCTAGCACGATGAGCAACAGCGCTAATATAGTTCTCCGTCTTTGAATCCAGCGACGGTGGTGTTACGAAAGCGGTCGACAAGCGTCCGCATTATGTGGTTGTAGCTTCACTGTCCGCTTTCGGAGGTAATTTTGTATTGGCTAAGGTACATTGGGGGCTGATCAGTGTCCGTTGTTCGGAGTTGAGAGGTGTCCGCTTCTCGGAGGTTCGAAATGTATTAGTTCTATGGTAAAATCAATCAGGGGCAAGTGATCTGTCCGCTGTACAGAGGTTGTCCGGTTTTCGGAGGGTCCGTTATTAGAGGTTTTACTGTATGTATGTCCTCAACAGTTTTATGGGTGAAGTATACGAGTTTACGTTCCCCACTGCCATGAGCACTCTTCACAGTCAAGAAGAGGACAGCGGACTAGGGTGATTTTAAAAAGACTTACTGTATGGCAGAGAAACTATGGAAGACGACAGGAGACGTGTGCACTAGTGGCTGGGTGATACACGTCTTGTTGGTAAATGATACGCTTCTCATAACCACATCCATGAGCTGGAGGCAGGCCAGCGTCATTGTAGGGAAACTCTAGCCTCGTTCCCAGGC
Organism: Agelas oroides; assembly: GCA_949130485.1. Lineage (NCBI taxonomy): Eukaryota > Metazoa > Porifera > Demospongiae > Agelasida > Agelasidae > Agelas > Agelas oroides. Next base: position 19,037,202 of record OX422185.1, read on the forward strand.
TCTCCCTGCTATCCTGGGAATGAGGCTAGGGAAACTCATTTCATGCGTATACTAGTCATACATGTACTATGGTGAGGGTTTAGTCACAATGTTTATTTGTAGGCAAATGCTTTGCTTATGTGTGTAATTTCAGTGGCTTCTTGCAAAATCCTGTTCAAGCAAGGAAGTGGCTTCCAGCAATTAAAACCCTGCCCAAGCAAGGAAGCCATGCAGCCAGAAAAAAGGTGGGGGGGGGGGGGGGGGGGAAGTCTGTCCTTGGTAACCACTTGAGATCAAAGGTTTCACCATCAGCTGGTTGTCTTTGGCTTTATCAAGACTAACTTGATTGTTGGTTGTAAGTTCATGTTCTTCTCAGTGCAGTTGAGACAGGCTCAACTTTTATTTTCTAGCCCAAGAAGTGTGCATGCATGGTGTTTTGAAACCATTCTGATTACTAACAGCTGCATCTTTGGGTCTAGTGAAGGTCTTATTTGTGTCCTATCTACCCCAAACATTAACCACAAACACTCCATTTTTATGGCAATGACACCGCCAATTCAAAGAGCGTTGTGGCAAAATTTATTTTGATTCAAGTACAATTAAATGAAGTAGCAATGACAATTCAATGCCAGCTGCAGTTTGATTCAATGGAGCTGTAGCTAGTACAGTTCAATGAAGTAGCAAAACAATTCGATGATAGCTGAAGTCAATTCAATGATACATCAATGAAGCTTGCTATAAAATTCACTCCATGTGAGCCAATGGATTCACGCATGATCAATGTTCTTAAGAACTTGTACACTCTAGAATTGATCACTGACTGTTTTGCTTGTAATCAGCCCTTGTTGTGACATACACTCAGCGCTAACTACACAATGTTATTCATAAGTACAACCACATATCAAAGAAATGGGGTACATTTACGTAAAACTTCATGGAATTCAACCACTCCAGACAACCAACACTGACATCAGCCTAGCTGTCACTACCTTGTACCTATGCCGACCTATTGTAATGTAAACTTGTTGTGTCTTACCAACCACCGACCAACTCATTCATGCGTGTGCTCCACTGTTAATATTCATGCTTTTGTAGTAAGTCACCGGAAGATGTTCTATACCTGCCGATGTACCACTACAACATACTTCTACAAGTTATGAAATCACTGACATGCAAAATAATCAACAAATAGGCAAATATGGAATCTATCCTTGAAAAGTCATATAAATGTTGTTCAGGTAGTCAATTACATTCTGTGATAATGATATGAGCATGGTCATGACGTCACAGCCAAATTTAGATGTAGGGATGGGGCTTTGCCAATATGTTGACCTTTGCATCCCTACCTTGTTTGCATACTTTTTGGCCACCCTACATTTTTAATGTTGTTTTATTTTGTATATACTAGAAAATATAGAACATTGTGGGGGCGAGCCTGAGCAAGCTGGTACAGGGATATTATGTCACTGGTGAGTGATGTAACACATTAAGTCAAGCATCCTCCTACATGCACATCCATTCACCATTCACAGGGGTTTTTGAAAGACATGCTATGCATATATACACAATTATGATGCGTAACAGTGCCAGGAGCCGAGATAAAGGTTTGCTTTAGGTTCATGTCAGCTCTACATGGACCAAGGGAAAAAATCCAAAGCAAGAACCCTGTTGTCAGGGAAAAAGCTCATGAAAACTGACACATTTTTATACTGTACTAAAGAGAGTCTGTTCTGTTCTTAATTTTGGTAAGGAACAATACATATGTTGGGGTGGTAGGACATTAGTTCAAGCAGACTTATACATGTACCTCCCAACTGGTGAAGGTGACTGCTTGGTGACTATTGAGCTTTCCTTATCTGCCTAACACAACCAGGAAATATCTACAGCTCAGTCCAACTAAGAAGCCACTCACTATTATATCATCCCTACCTTGTTTGCATACTTTTTGGTGTGCCATCCCTACATCTTTACATTTCTAATGTTATTTCTTGTTTCTGTACTTTTTTGATGCTAATCGCAGTTATAGTTAGACCTAATGTTTCAAGTGTAACCAGAACCCTAGAACTTGAAACAGCATTGACAGCTTAGCAGTGGTTCCAAGCATGTAATATGCCTGCTGGAATCCGATGGAGTGCTAACCACTCTCCGTACCAGATTTCGAGCCCTTTGCAAAACCGATTTCCTGATTTACGATCACATGACAACTGACCAGCACAGAAAACTGTACCGACAGAGCATAAAAACTGACCATCCCGGCTTACATAAAGCTGGGTTTTTTTGTGTAGCTATAAGTAAGCCACTGAATGCAGCTCCTTACCTATGTGGTGTCCATGAGCCTTTCCCACAACCACGGAAATAGACCGTGCCAGCACATGGTCAACGCTCTATGTTGGAAATGCTTCCCTAGCCCACTATTAATTACCTTGGAGAGATTGACTTTACACAAGCTAAATATGCAGATGCTGTCAGACACTACGCACAGTACTTCTCTACCAAGACAGTAGCCTGGCAGTTTCGTGTGATACCCCCTCTCGGTCCACAATTCACACCAGACGAGCAGGAAGCATGTTGGCTGTTGTCTGTGCCATGGCACACGTGTACAACCAGCTAGGGATTCACTCCACTGTAGCCCCTTTTTGCTGACTTATCTCAAAAGTGGTGGATTGCAGCATAAGAGTAGGCTAGACATGCTGTCTCCCAGAGTCAGCTGGTAGCGTGCACTTAAGAAGTTAATAAAATTATAACCTCTTGAAACCGGTATGAATAACTCTGTACTTCAGATATTCACGACTTGATATTTGATGCTGGGTTTCCTGGCAACCCAAAAGGAGCCCTGAGGAACAACTCGAAGATTATGGATGCAGTGCAGGCTTACAGGCAAGCCATAGCTACAGCCGACTCCAAGAAAGGCAAGCTCTCGGCTCACACAAGTCTGGGGAACCTCTTTCGGAGTGTAGGAGAGAATGCAAGTGTCCTGGCAGAATATGAACACTCAATCAAGCTGTCAGAAGAGTTGCGAGATTATGTCTCCCTTGACTGGGCACATGGGAACATGGGCAATGCCTACCTTGGCCTCTATCACTTGGAGAAGGCATTAGACCTGACAATTGAGCATGAACCAACGCCACAAGATATTGGCAGAGCCTACAATAACCTTGGTACCGCATATCAGGCCTTGAACGAGCTAGTGAGACAAAGCTCAAGACAATTAGGTTTCCACCCACAAGTGACAATGTACACAAATGTACCACTATATTGTTAACCACGATCTAACCACCATCAAGCCTATCAAAACATGCTACTAGTGATTTCATACAAGGCATACTATAAACAGTACCCAATCAGATGCCAGCTTTGCTCTGAGTAAAGTAAGAGGAAAGCAAGCAAAGTACTCATATAGTAGTTACCATGGAAACCTCCAAATCTCTAGTTCTTACCATTCATGGCTATTATAATTGTCTAAAAGGTGGCAGATGGTGAATTCTTGGTTAGAGGGTGTGTGGGTAACATGTGAAAACTGCAATTTTTTTTTTTTTTACCTGAAGGACTACATGGACCAAAACTGCTGGCAAACTGTGAACTTTCACTGGTCAATTGAGTGACTATACAGTCACTGTAAACTCTCAGACATAATGGTTATTTAAATCTAGGGCAACCAAACCCAGCATAGTTTGCAGTGACTGTATAGCCACTCAATTTGACCAGTGAAAGTTCACAGTTTGCCAGCATAAATATCACCTGGTCACATAGAACTATTTACAATGGACCAAAACGTTTGCATTTAGCATGAATTTTGTTTCGGCTGAATTTTGTTTTCAGTCAACAACTTTTAACATGACTAGTTTGTACATAACTATGCTGTATGTGTAGCATAGCAACAACTACCAGTCACATTCCTTCAAGCCAGTTATGTGATAGCCTCGTTCCCAGGCTCTTCTGCGGGGGAGGAGGAAAGGGAGCCTGGTACACACTGTTCGCGCATGTGCCAAGTTCCCTTGGTAACCTGCATACTACTCCGCTACACTAAAATTATGGGTCAATTTCTGTTTACCTGCTGAAAGGCCGCACTGCATGGTTATACTCCCTGTGGGACACATACGGGCGGTTTTGAAGTCAAAAACATTATCGCTTTGACGGTAACGGTCTGCATTGCTTCGTTCGAGGTGATCGGTGAACTTCAAAGGAAAAGATTGCATCATTCACGTGCCGCAGCATTTAGCTGGAATGGACGAACGCGTGGACAATTCCTGCAAGCGAAGAGCTGAGTACGTTCGTTGCTCCCTCGTCATTGTCTACACGGAGCGTGGTCGGTGGCAGGTGTTTTTTATATGGGAGAAGTCAGCGTGCCTCGCAGAGGTTAGTGTAACGGAGCATATTTACGGAAATTTCCAAATTCCCAGAAATCCTGGGAAAACTGAGCATGCGCAAACAGTGTGTACCAGGCTCTTTTTTCTCCGCCCACGCACGAGATCCTGGGAACGAGGCTAGTTATGTGAGTACCCACTAAACCACATAAGGAGTTCTACTTGGCTTCCCTCCTTATGTTTCTCCTTAAGTACATGTATTGAAGAAAAACAGCTCAGCACATGAATTAGATCCATGTTGATAAACAGTATACATGTATATCTCCACAACACGTGAGCAAAAAATGTCATTTCTTAGTAACTAAACAGTATAATAATTGACTTACACATAGTGTGGGGCTCACTCAGGCTTGTCCCAATGACTGCATTGTGTTGTATGCTGCTGTGCTCCGTTAATTACAGAGACTGGACAAGCAACCTATTACCCCGACAAGAACATGAACATTTATACCAAATCTCTAGAAATAGATCAAATAAACCAGAGACAAAGGCCTACATTTCTGCATCCCTGTTGACTCACGACTTTGATCCTATTTCAACCGTCTTGCTGGCATTTCATTCAGTAATGTAACAACCATTAATAAAATGAACATTCAGTATTGGGCTTGTAAGACTATTGGATTGTCTGGTAAGAATGTATAAGCTGTATTAATATACTGGGTTGATGCTACTCTGCTTTCTTCTCCCTCTCTCTCTCCTCAAGAGGTGGATTCCGTGGGACTATGGGGAGTAACCTGGACTCGAATAGACCATTTTCTCCTCAAGGAATTCTTTCCCAACATTTCACCTCCTCTTCCCATACAATCAACTGATGGAACAAGGTGAACCTCCTACACTTCAGTTTATGTATGGAACAAGGTGACTCCATCCTGAGGCAAAGTACCTATTGAAGTTTCCTCTTCTGTTGAGCTTACCTCAAACAGGTGTTAATGCAAAATGCAGAAAATTATAATATTCACTATTCACTAAATACACAAACATTGCACACCTTGGGATTGTCTAATTGCAATGAATACCAGAAAATAATTGGGCGAGCGTGAGCGAGCCCCACACTAGTGAGTTGAATCAAGATTTTTCATATCTGTTGTACGTCGTTCCGTAAATGCGTGCCGCTGTAATTTAACGCGATAGCCGCGGGCCGCGTGCGGCTACAGTACCGGAGTGCGTTTCAAAGCTCTAATCTGATTGGTTGGGTTAGGGTTTATTAGGGTTGGGTTAGGGTTAATTTAGGGTGTTGTCAGGGCAATGGCGCATACGCGTATAGTTATTGACCAATAGGATTGGAGTTTTGAAAAGGTACCCCGGGATGGCTCGCGTGCGGACCTTAAGTAAGATTTTCGTACAACTTGGCAGCCAGCTAGCTCCAAGGTGACTTCGAAAGATGACGCTTATGAAAGACAGCCAGGAATTGCAGCCGGAGCGTGTGCACTTATTGAACAAAGGATAGCCTATAGAAGTTGTGTTTGCAGTGACACCCAGGATAGGTAGCTGGATCGAGCATGAGTATCTACTGTATGTAAACAGTTGTGTAGAGAGGTTTAAAGCAGAAAGCGGCAGAGACCCTCCTTCTATCCATGGCTGATGGATGGCGAACCCTATCTGCTATATCTCTAAGATGCCTCAACTTGAGGCACCTTAGCATAGTCCTTACTTGAGGACAATGCGCGACAAGCCAGGCTGGTTTAGACTTAGCCTACAGTTAGCCAGAGTAGATGCTTAGGTTGCACTAATGGCTGCATTGTATGGTACCACCCCACGACAAGCTAGTCTCTGCAACCATCTTCTCTAAGCTGTTAAGCACTTTGTAGAGAGTAGAGTGATAAGCCTTGTTCAGCTACATGCCACGCCACCTGTGTGCTGTGATCTGACACTTCACTGAAAAGCCTTTGATATAAGTTAAAGCTGTGTATTGCTTGCTCACGCTCGCCCAACAATGTTCTACATTCTCCTAGTAATTATTATTATTGGGGCGAGCCTGAGCGAGCCCCACACTAGCGTGACTGCATTGCACGCGCGTGTGTGTATGCTTGTACGGACCGACCACTTACCGGAAATTTTAAATGAGCGCGTTTAAATTTTAATATTACAAAGATCGAGCTCGTGCACTCAGTAGGTGATGAGCCAATGAGATCGACAGTGAAGGACTACTGCCATATCGCAGCGTCGGCGTGAAAGAAACTCAGAGCGAAGAGTACTCAAGTTAACGCACGCATGGCAACTGCGGTCCGTGACAGACAAGGGCAGGCTGTTTACAGACAGTGCAAATTTACATACAGTTGTTAAGGTCGCTTCAGGTAAGGGCCAAGCATAATCAACACTCATAAGCGCCAGAGATTCAGCTCATGACTTCAGTGTGAAGTTTAGTCCAAGCATGTGTGTAGCCGTAATAGACCAGAGAAATGGCTGCAATTTGTCAGCATCTAGGACCATCTACATGTATATCTGGTGAGAACTGTACTGCTTGGCTACACGAAGTTTTGCTTACCACGCTCATGGAACAGCAGACAGTGGTATTCCTGTATCAGCTTGCTCAGGCTCGCCCCCACAATGTTCTACATTTTCTAGTATGGCTGCACACCTTGGGATTGCAATGAATACCATTATATTCATGTATGGCATTGTTTATATCGTCATACAGTTCCTGAAGGGGAGGCATTTCCTGATCCCACTGTCCTCTCTCATGCACTCACAAGACCCCCCAGCTAAACTTCCATATCAGCAATCAGTCCAACTGAGCTAGTCACTAGCCAGAGTGGTGTAGAACTCTCTTCATCCCTCTTCATCCATCATCCCCGACACTCAGTGGTCCTCCTCCTCGGTTTCTTCAGCCCATACCACTGAGTAAAGACTGAGAGTCTACTGCTAAGTCTTCAACTCTGTGTTCAGCACTGACCTGATAGAATATTTCTGTAAGCTGCATTACCACCTGCATACTGCATGCGCTATAATAAATGTTTAACTAAAAATGGTTTGCAAGAAAAAGATTTTTTTCAAAGGAGGTTTTAAGTACAACAGATAGACAAACCTTTTTTTTTTTTTTTTTTTTTTTTTTCAAAAAGAGTACAAAAATGGGTAAATATTCATTAGCACCAAAATGGGTCCGTCTACCTACAAGATAAAAAGGGGATGAAACATCTTTTCAAAACGAGTAAAAATCAATAGTGCAACTGTTACAGTATCTATTTGTAGAATTAGCTTACTTATGAGTAAGTGCACAAAAGTCGATGCACCTTTGATGTTACATACTACCACAAAATGACAATGCATTAAAAAAAAATTAAAAGCAAAGAAAATAAAAACTAACCAAAAAATATATATATATATATAAAATAGCAAGAAAAAAATGCAACAAAGTGGTCCAGGATAGTGATGTGTATGTGCATGGATATTTATGGTCATGCCACTAACGACACAGTGCTGGTTGTATTTATTTGTGTGGGGAGACATCTTGATGAACAGGGCACGCACTTGTACTTGGAAACGCGTACACCAGTGACCCATGTACAAACACAGATGGGGCACAACAGTTCTCCACAGGTTTCGGGTATGAAGGTGGGGCTGGTATCAGTGACTCAGGCTGGGCATGTTCCAGTTTCACTTCCAACTCTCTCATGCGATCATTCAGCTGCTCAATGTGTTCTTCAAGTGCTGACATTCTTTGGGCAAGTGATTCACAATCAAGTGTCCACTGGTTGTTAATGAGGCACAGAGAAGAAGATACAATAACTCTTACAGTGGAATACTGTGTAATACATGACTAATGCAGTGCTATGAACTCAGAAACAAATCCATAAGCTGGAGCTTGCATGATGCGTGGTGATAGCAAAACTATTCACCATGCTAAAGTTAAAGGTTTGGAGCCATTGAGACGTTGAGGGATGCACACCCAAGGTGACCTCCAGGGGAAACTAGGGGTGAGGCAGTTGAGCATCGTGATGAATTTTTGCACAATTTCCACAAACTGATGATATATGCTATGCAGGTCAGAGGCTGACTACAAAGCAGTTGGTCCTTATATAAGTGATACCAATGCTCAAGTTTTGGAGCAAATGTTATTATTGCCGCAGTTTCACACTAGTGTATTATGAAGTTTTTGCCGTGGTCCATGCGTAAATGATATGCTATGTATTAGGACTATGTAATCTGCTATAGGAGCTAGATATCATTGAAGAGAAACACTGAAAAGGAATGCACCACGCTCGCGCGAGGCTAATGGGCAGGTGCCCGGCCAATACCAATGACCTGGCTACGCCACTGGTTAGAACAACCTACCTGAAACTGCTGTGCACGTTTTTCATTCTCCAATCGTGCAAGTTGTTCATCTCTCTGGTGTAGAGTACGCTGAAGCTGCTTCATCTCCGCCATTACTTGGTGGGTCTCGGCTCGACTCCCGTACAGCCTTTTCTCCAACTCTGCCACGCGACTCTTCAATCGCTCGATATGTGTTTGCGTTGAAGCAGCAATCTCCAGAATTCCCGAAGTAGTCGTCTGAACTACCTCGCTGCGCATTTGCTGTAGCTCCTGACCGCTGGGTAGCTGCGGACCGGGAGAGTTTGGAGAGTGCCGAGTGGCTGCACTATACTCGCGTGCCATCATTACTTCAGCTGCTTATATTACTGCCGTACCTTAGTTTATAGCTACTGCAACCACTTCGTGATGATACTTTTGACATGCGGACATCACCTTCACTTCTATAAGGGAACTCCGCCCACAAACTGACTGAGCCGTGGCGCGCGCAATAAGTCTTCCAATCGCTGAGCACTTCCGTCCGCGCTCATATCACACGGCCAGCTGTTGACCAGCTGATTTGTCATGTAAACGCTACTGACTAGACTGGCTTCACCTGCCGGGTTTATCGGGCGGTGCGATATCCATGATTTTTTTTTCTTTCACTTTAGTAATTTTGGTTATTAAATGTTCTTCAAGTATATTGCTAGTTGAGAACTCAAGCGTGTTTGTGCTTGCTATTGCTGATTGTGCGTTGTGCATATAGATCTATACGGTAAACCAAGTTCTCCGACTGTTTCCAGTGAAATGCCTGGAAGCCTGGATTGCACCTCGAATCGTCAGCCGGGTGGCACTTGCCAGGGACAAATGTGTACCCTCATCTCTCAACACCATCATAAGTTTCTGGGTCTGCACAGGTATGAATGTCCACCTCTGAGCATCAGGTTACCTGATTAGCCTTGTTCCCAGGCTCTCCTCTCGCCCCGAACGTGGCTATCCGAGATCCATGCACGCTTTACACAGCCAAAATGTTTTGTGACCCCATAGCCATAGGCTTCGCTGCAATCTCTCCCCGGTTAATGAGTTGAGGAATGTTATCAACTCTATTATTCTTCCTCTCCTTGGGGTGGGAAAGCTTTCAAGAGGAATGAAAATCCGCTGAATGCGGGGTCTGTCTACTGCTAGGAAACCGGCTCTGGCATCTGCATATTGTGCCAGGCTGATTCGTCTGTTTCGTTCCATTGCACCAGACTGTAATGGAACAATTTGGTACTGCTTCAGTACATTTGTAGGCGACATTGTAAGTCGACATCGATGGCAAGAATGCGAGCAACGTTTCTGCCAGGAGGACTGTTGCAATGGTGTTGGGTCCTGTAAATGTCCCGTTGATCGCTGCCTTCAGAGGTTGAATAAGCTCATTGAAAATCTTCTGTGTGTATGTTTTCACATCGTCACGAGACCTGTGGAAAGAGAAATGAAGAGTGGAAAAATAAATAACAAGTTCTTACCTTGATCAGCAAGTTGTTGGTGCAGACTCGGTGGCTGACTGTCATGGAGCTCAAAGAGAATAGTGCCTCAATCCTGGGTGCACTCATTACAAATTCGAGCCAAGCTTCACTTCTGCAAATTATTGCCTATCGGATCTTGAAGTACTCCAGCAACTTGGTCGTACTGTTGTGGATGTGCTTGAAATCAGTATTGTCTCTCACATAGTCCTTCCCCAGCAGAAGAGTTAACCGGAAGGGTCTGTCATGAAATGGAGAGCTGTCCAGGGCTTTAGTCACTGGTGTATAAGCCTGGACATAAGTAAACCTCGTGACAGCATGATCTCTCTCTCCTAGGGATGGCTTGGTAGAGGTGTGTGCCTGTCGGGAATGTTGATGTGATGTTCGACACTTCATGTAATCCAAGGAATGGGTATTCCCTTGTATTGCAGTGCTGTCGGTGTTCCAGAAAAGTGAGTATCTGCAACCATTGTGGCAGAAGCTGAGTGCAATGTGGATACTTGAAAGTGGAAGTAAATCTTCCCAACTTACTACACACTTAGTGATTTATTTAATTTCCTTGCTACCATAAGAAGCTAGGGAGTGAATGTGTTCAATGCAAGAATGCTTTCAGTATGTTAGAGAGACTAATTGATGCTTGGACACTTAAGAAACGTTGCACTCTTGTTGTGCGCGCAGAGGTCCAGCAGACATAAGAATTGTAGGATAGGTGGGCTAATGTTTGATAATCAACATACTTGAAATTCAACTCCAAACAGTCTTCTACCCAGGATTTAGCAATATTACATCTGTTCAAGCACCTATCCTTGGAAAAAAAATTCTACTAGCGGACAAGTATGATAATCATGTATTATATCACACCGCTAGCCAATTTGGCAACTGCTGCAGCATGGTATGGGCTCGTAGGCAAGGCCAATGGAAGGGCAAGAACTTTAGTCTTTCCTTTTCGGAGGAGGCGGCAAAAAAGTTATGCGTTGTTTTACAATGTATTTTCGGACGTGGTTTTCTGTCCCCGCATACTACAATAGTTTCGGGTATCGAATACTATCCCAGCGCCAGCATGTCTTGTGTATATCAGTCCAAAGATAAATTTTTGCCTCTACTATCAGACTCTCAGACCCCTTCTTTAAATAGTTAAACCATGAGTCTACTTTTTAAGGGTAAAATTCCTCATCGGGTTTCTACTTGCTGAGGGGAGTTTTCAACATTGGTTTTGCTGCAGTGCAATTTTCTGGGAGCAACAATCCCCATGTGATTTACATTTCTTACTACCATAAGGAACCTGGGCGTAGGTTCAGTTTACTGTCTTGTTACTGTTTCACTCTTTGATTGGTTAGGTCAGTCTCAGTCTCTTCGTCTCACTCTTTGATTGGTTGGGTCAGTCTCAGTCTCTTCGTCTCGCTCTTTGATTGGTTGGACCAGAATAACACGGCTCATTTGGGGATGTTATCATAACTTCAGTTTTGCAAACGCTTGTGCTAAAGTTACGTGAAAACCATGCCTGGGTTTGTAAATTATGTAAGCAACTTCTGGATTTTGTAAAATATTTTCTGGATTTGTAACGCTACTCCTGGATTTGTAAATTATATGACAACTTCTCAAAGAATTTTGAAAGTGCATGCACCTAATGAGGCCCAATTAAGCCAAACCACAGTCATGTATTTGGTTAATGAAAAGTTTGAGTGTGTAATGGCAATGAAGACTGCTTTGGGGAACCCGCAAAAGCGGTCTAAAATCTTGTAACAAATTATCAAGTTGGTTTGTGATGTGTACTCTTTACCTGGGTATGCTTAACCGCTGACTTCTTTGATCTGCATTTTCCCTTCTGTTGGGAGCTAGCACTGGAAATAAAGCTTCTTTCGTACAATCTGTGTAGGTTCACAACCTTGACCACACCAACCCATCAATCAGTGCTCTTGAAAACGCTCTTCTTGCATAATCATCAGGCTGCTCGCTCACCAAGGTCATAAGTTGCTGTACTCTGGAGGTTTCGGAAGTTTCAGAGACTGTGCATGTTGTGATGTTGACCCACCACACACCACCTGCGAGGGGAGAGGGGTGGTTTCCGACCAAGGCTTTTCTATATACAGCCAACCAAGACAGCTGCCATGTGCATGGCACCCCACATCTAAACCCGCCCATCTCCCCTGTTCAACCAGCACTAAACCTATTTTCAAGAACGGATTGCACCAACTGATAACAATGCGGTTGTATGACAGATTTTCAAGCCATCAGTCATTAAAGGGTTTTGCCCTCTGCAATAAAAGTGACGTCATCATGCGCTCTTGAGGTTACTAAAAGAGGTTTCCATTGAACTTAAACAACACTTATCTTCTGCTGTGCCTTCAAGTGTGGGTCATCAGGCAGGCTATAACTAGAAATTGGCAGAAGCTGCCAAAGTGGTTCATAATTGTTGTGCCTGTGTATGTTTGTGTTCAACAATGCCTGCACTATTCATGTCAGTACGCATCATATTACAGATTCTCCTGTGTTCATATGAACCATGAGTTGAGTCTTCCTGGACGTGGCTGTTGAGAAATTAGCAGAAGCTAAAGTAGATGCCAATTGTAACTCAACTCTTGTTAGATCAAGTGATGCAGTCATCGTACTATGTAGGAGGCCTTAGCAATTGGCGGAAGCTACAAAATGGTTTTTAATTTCATTAGAGAATGCAGGATAGCACACTGATGTATATTGTGTAAGTGCAAAGTCGCTGACTGTTGAGCAACAGCCGAAAAGAATTGTGTGCTATGAATACTATATGGAATTATATTTGTTACATACATGTGCTATACATGTGCTGTACATGTGCTGTACATGTGCTGTACATGTGCTGTACGTGTGCTGTACATGTGCTGTACGTGTGCTGTACATGTGCTGTACGTGTGCTGTACATGTGCTGTACGTGTGCTGTACGTTTGCTGTACATGTGCTGTACGTGTGCTGTACATGTGCTGTACGTGTGCTGTACATGTGCTGTACATGTGCTGTACATCCCCTGACATGTGCCTGTAAATACATAGTTACATCCTTCCCTGGGGGTTTGGTGAGTGTCCCAGTTCCATATCATACACTTGTTAAGTGTCCTGGTTGTATGGTATGAAACTGGGATACTTACCAAGTGTATGGTATGGAACTGGGACACTCACCAAGTGTATGGTATGGAACGGGGGCAATGTGGTCAGTTTCAGATTGGTAGACCAAGCTTTTAACTAACCTGTTATCTAGGCAGACCCAAGCATTGGGCAACACCACTGTAGAAGAGAGATATGAGCAGCATTCTTATATGTTGCCATGGTGATTATAATATACCATGATATTGATGTTGATATATGATGTGTCACCACATAAATTAAAACTCATAACAAGTACTTACGAGTATGTACATTTTATTTCTGTGTTTTGCAGGGATCGGATTGGTCTGTTCTGGTCTGAATTGTCCAATCACCTCTCCCGAATCGTTGTCACTTCTCACAAACACAGGTAACAGACTTAGTGACTGTCCAGTTTGTATTGACTCGCTGTCCCCAGGCCTTCCCATTGTCCTCCAGTTTTTTGATTGCTTGCAGTATGCAAAAAACGGGGGGGGAGGATGGGGGGGGCTGGTATATTTTATCACATGAATGACACCAGTGTCTACCTGCCAAGAGAGTCTGGGAATGAGGCCAGCCAGCCATGTGATAGTCTTGTTCCCAGACCCTCAGCAAGACTAGTACATCAAATGGTCCAGCAAATATTTCCACTTTGACACTAAAATGCTAACACTACTAGCCAGCCATGGTGTTGGGGACTGGTGCAGGGACTGCCCTCTTTCTGTGACAGTCTCCCTCCTTTGTGATATGTTAGTACCTGATGTACCTACAGGAAGTATGAAAAACCACAAGAGGATGAGGTACTCTGAACCAAAAGCTTGTCGCCCAGATGTTGTCCCTCAAACATGGACAACAAATGATATTGTTAGGATGCATGTTTACATATTCAAGTGCCAACCAAGACACTTGATGATTATGCACTATCGGAATACCTCCTTCGTAATACATTTGGCACTCCCCCGTCTCCAAGGTAATGATTATTCTGTCACGTGTTTTGATTACGTCACTTCATTCATAGAACTGTAGATAATGCCGAACGTTTACATGTTATGAAGTGAAATTAGAGGAAAGTGAAGAGGCCAGAGTTGCCGGGAACCAAATCCAGAACACCTGTCTTGACCTGTCATGAGAGAACACCCGGTCATGTGCTTAGCAACAACGGCTAATATACGTCTACACAACATGTGCAGTACTATTTTCAGTACTGGCGGTAAATTCTACCCAGTTTCAAATTTCATAGAGTTGCATGCTCTTACTCTAGTCGCCTGTTCTTATGCGCTCTTGTGTCCTGTTATTACTTCTTGAGTTTATCAGAAAAATAGACATTGTTTTTTTTTGTTTTGTTTTTTTACATGCCGGGTTACATTTCACTCTGCATTTACTTGTTGCTAGGTTTCTACTGGAGCGTGCAGTGGTGGGAATACTGCGACTAGCCATCAGACTCATGAGCGGGTCTCAATGGTGAGTGTGTCTGTGATTATTAACTGATCAGATGATTCGTCATCGTGGGGGCAAGCCTGAGCAAGCAGCACACAGCTGATGTTCGTGGCACACAGCCGGATTATCGCTGCATACTGTTTGCGGTTATACGCCAAACTTGATAATGCATAATAACTAAGTCCTCACCAAAGGTAGGTATCACAAATTGCATGCAGTGACATTTTTCCTGCCAAGGCAGTTACTATGGCTACACATGAATAGATGAAGCTTTTGAGCTTAGGATTTGTGGCTGATATCAAAACAAACAAGTGTAGCTGATGTTGTAAAAGAGGTATATGCCAAAGAAAAGTTTTGATTTGATTTTAGAACTTCTTGTGTCACTTTGGAGCCTGTTTAATGTCATTGCCTTCTGTCAAGAACAAGGCTAGAAGTGGTATATACACACGCTATAAGTGAAGAGGAAGGTTATCTGTTACCAACTTGAGCTCAGAAAATAACTTTGCCGACGTTTCGACTGAATGCTCCAGTCGTCATCAGGGTGAAAGTGAAGAGGTGTGAACAAGCACTAGCCATGCACTACTGAGGATACATGTCATTGGAGGTCAAAGGTCGGTGAAGATTACTCCTCCCTGCCTCCTCATCACAGTGGTCCAGCAACCAACTTCCAGTCCTCCATCTCGGTTGAAGTGCTCCACTCAAGGGTGTCATCAGGATCTGCAAGGCCTCTTTCACCAGCAGCTCCTGTCCTCTGCCATGGTCCAGCACTGGTCTCCTCCCAGTGGATCGGGTGGTGGTTCTCCCACACATGCTCCACTACAGCCGACTTCTCTGTCATCCCCCTCTCGCAGGTATGCTCTGCTAAAAGGCCTCCTCCCACTGCTCTAAGTTACAAACGTGTATCGTCTGCTATGGAACATTGTACTGTAATTGCACTACAAACAGAGTGAGTACCAGCAATGTAGCCAGGATATTGAACTGATCCAGTTCTTTGGTTTGAAAAGTATCTACAGACTTGGCTGTCAACCATTCTGGCAGTATCCCATGACCGGGCGTTCCTCACCGCAATCTGTACTGACCTTATACATGTGCACTCTCAGCAACTAAACTGTTACCATGGAAACTATTTTCTAAAGACCAAGAAGGAGAGATTGAAGAACCAGTAGAGGGAGTACAAAGCACTGCTGCAGTACAGGCAGCACTTCCAGGACTATGTTGACAGGTGGCACTACAACGCCAAGAGAGCTCCCAGGCATGAAGTTGTTGTGAAGCAGGTACATGCACAAATAGTATGAGAATGCATTTTCCATTGTACGTGTATACTAGTACACAAACATAACAGTGAATTTCATTGAGTATACTTATATTAATGTTTCAAAGTGCAAAGGTCAGATGCTTGTGGCCTCAAATGAACTAGTACAGTGTCATTGTGACATCATGTGTGTCATTGTGACATCATGTGTGTCATTGTGACATCATGTGTGTCATTGTGACATCATGTGTGTCATTGTGACATCTTGTGTGTCATTGTGACATCTTGTGTGTCATTATGACATCTTGCGTGTCATTGTGACATCTTGCGTGTCATTGTGACATCTTGCGTGTCATTATGACATCTTGTGGTATATTTAGTCAACTTTATTGCAGGTGGGTAAAACACTGACAGTCTAGCACAAAGAGGTGAGGCGAGGCTCATCGGTAGCTATATGAACAAAAGCCAAATATGGATTCTGGTATAATGGGCAGGTTTCAGCACTTGCTACAAAACTATGCAAACTATAAAAAACTAAGCAATGGTCAGTCATCAGCAAGCACAGCTATAAACAACCTTTAAGTTCTTTATTACTTGCAATTACCCTAATGTATTGGGACTGTTTAGTCTAACAGTGATTGAAGGTATACATAGCTATGGTGTGCTTTACTGTGGTTTGTTGACTGCTCATAAATGGCCTGTCCGGTTGCTCCCAAGCCCTGGTGGTGGATTAGAGGAAGGGATATACACATGTATATACTTCAGACTGTGTACACACATCAGCTATGCACTTGAGGAACAGACCCTGGACATAATACTGTTATTTATGATTGTTGATATCATCGTACAAAAAGGATGCAAAAACAGCAGCTACGAAACAAATGGATAGGACATTTCAACTATGAAAGTCCTCATCAGCTATATAACCGTGAAATGAGGCTCCTTTACAAAATTACAAAGATAATGTAATACAATTACAGTAGGATCACTCGTGCATGCAACAAATACAATATGTTGTAACTGTTTCAAGTCATCTGCCTCTGCCCATTACAGTATTTCTTCTCGTACAGTTATGTTCTTCAGTGTCATTATGAACTGGACATCTGTTGTAGTGTTTGTGTACCGTGTTTCCCTGCATGTGTAGCGTAGAGCAGACGCAAGCATCTTTGGCTGACTGTGGCGTACAGATTGTTTCATCAGTTTCCAGACCTGTATTCAGAAATCAGACAACACAGTGCAAATGAAAATCCATATTGTAACTTCTAGCTGCAAAACTACAGCAGTGCGGAGTGCACAATCACGTCAACATCAGCCTGATGGGCCCGGATGGGGCTTTGCGATCAGTCTCCAAGTCGCCCCACGCCAGCAGGTACCATGCAATCAGTCTGCATGTTTATTTGTGGTTCAATATCCTGCCGTTGAGCTGAGTGCATATGCGATCGTCTTCGTTACAGCACGTGTCGCCACTGCAGGTCGTATCGACGCCATATCCGATGGAGAAGATGGATAGCGAGGGGCATGCAGCAGAGCCAGCCGCAGCCACCGCAGGCATACAGCGGTTGCGAAAGTAGTTTCCAGAGAGAGAGGAAGGCTCGTGCCGACTGCGGAAGAGTGCTTTTTCGTCCTCTGGCCTCTGCTGTTGCTCAATTGAGATGGCTCGAGCGCTTATTGAGTTTATTCTACAACCTGGATATATACCGTATAGCGGGTATTTTTCGCGGGGCAAAATTTTCGCGGAACCACGATCTATTGTATTACAGAAAATTTCGCGGGTTAAATTTTCGCGGAAGCGAATTTTCGAAATCATTTATTGACATTCACCAAGCGCGAAGCTAGCTATAGTTTGTACCAGAGATGCTCAGAACGGCGATCCTCGTCAAGTTGTGCAGTATTATGGTTATGGACGCACTCGTTAGCGGCATGCTGACTAGTATCGCTAGCGGAAGTGGGCTGGCTCGAGCAAGACTAGGCACGGACAGCAGCAGGCTAAACCAAGAAAGAGAGTGGGCCCTTGGAGTTTGGTAACTGTTTTCGTGGGATGGCTATTGTAGCAGTGACGTGTTTCATGGACAGAACTGTTTGTAGAACTACACGCACGTGAATACTAGTCATAGCGGGTGAATTTTTCGCGGATCCCACTCGACCGCGAAAAACGCGAAAATTACACCCCCGCGAAAAATACCCGCTATATACGGTACCTGCAACGAAGACTTTAGGGCGCCACCGACTAAGTGGAGATTTAGATAAGGTGCTCAGACTCGCTCCAATCATGGATAATATAGTACTATCATCCATGCTCCAATTAAGATACCAACTATACCATCCTAACGTGAATTGTACCATAGATAATAGAGCTACGAACAGTTTCAGTGCTTTATTATCTATGATTGTACATTTTTTTCCCCCAAGTAAGTTCTGGCTACCCTATTCCAAGCCATCGGAAGTGGTGTTTTTGGCCACCCCACTTTTTATGCTGTTTCTGTAGAACTTTGAACTTTGAACACATTTTGAGTGTCAGTTCTGTTGAGTCAGCGCAATGACCGATCAGCTGCCTAAGCCTGCGATAGGCAACAAGCAGCTTTTCTTGGCGTGAACTTGGAAGGCTGACATCAATGGTGAGAGGCCTTCCAACGGCCCTGCCTATGTACAAGACTTGGATACCATCTTGACATGAATTGTACACATTTTTGTTCCAAAGTTCTGGCCAATCGTAGACATGTCAGAGTTCAATCTAGTTGGAGGGGGGGGGGGGGAGCTTCCTCCCCCAAAACTCCAGCTCCCCCCCAAAAAAAAGATTTTAAAGACTACCTAAAAAATTTGTAAAAATACAGTTCAAGGCCATGATTTTACATACCTCTCAGAATCAACAGCTTCCCCCCAAACTCAAAATACTAGATATAGAACCCTGCATGTGCTAGCTTATTATGGGTGTATGTTCCACACATATCAGCAAATACAGTTTGGGTGCTCATGCGCTTTGTGATCAGTGTTGCTGCTTGGATGAGCTCATCGAAAGAACAGTCACAAAAACCTGCTTTGTCATCTTTCGGTCATGCAAGAAGGGTTAAAATTTACGGAGTGGGGGGTGGGGGAGCGAGGGTTGTTATTAAACGAGGGTTCTATTCCCGTGGTGAGAGGCTTTAACAAATATGCATTCAGATTCGATGTCTGTCTGCCTGGAAATTACATTACTTCTTTCATTAAACAAATCCTTTTTCTGGGCATTTGGGGGTATAATATATTTGGTGCTTCTGTGGGACAATAGCAATATCATTTTACCTTGCAACTGGACACACACACACATGCACACAGAGGTAGGTAGCCATCTGGCAGCTAATAAGATAATGGATAGCACACAATATTATTGCTGAAAATCATTTTCCAGGGCAATGAGACCTGTCTAATTATGAGTTGTATTTGCAGGGCTCAGTATAATCACCTTATAGACTTTCCAATTTTGAGATGTGCAGGTGCACAATTTATAGATTCTATGATAGATGTCTTGTAGAAGCCAATTTGGCATTAATTTTGCCTTTTTGATGGTCAATTAACAAGAACCTTCCTTGAAATTTTATAGAGTAAAATCTGATGTGACTTTATGTGTGTGCAAACATAGAATTGTCCAATAGACACTATTTAATTTGCAACATGCAGTAGAACACGGCAAAAAAAAATGTTTTTTTTTTTAGTATTTTTGCACACATGCACACATCGCAAGTCACTAAACGGCAATGCATTTACCTATCCTACTCCAACTTCAGTACGCATGCATGTAAATCAATTACAGTTGTCCAATGTTCCACTGGCTATAGCTACATCGCTTACTTGGTCTAGCAGCATGAGCGTGCACTCTCCCTCCACGCAGTCCTGCAACAGATTGGCCAGGTTCTTCCGCTAAAAGTCGTAGTTGCAGCGGACCAGTGGCTGCCGCTTCCAGTGTGCATCTTGCGCCACAGGGGATGGCTATCACAAGTATGGTCTTGGACATTGCAGCAGACAATCTCTATACTGTATACTTGCATGTGCGCAGGTGTTATCACAGCGAGTCTAGTCAGACGGTTTTATACGCGCTGCTTCACTTTTATAATGCGTCACCGAGTCACTTCCGTCCTAGACCAACCCAGTCGGCTCAATTTACCGGAAGTACTTACGTAGACATGCGCAAGCTTATTATGGGTGTATGTTTGCACACACTACACTGTATTAATACTCATTCTGAGGCTCCAAAAGTGTTCAGTGTTTTTTACATACGCGTGCCGCACACGCCAGAAATTACATCATCAGTAATATATTGACCGCAAATATTACAGGTTTCTCGCATCCGTGGATGCTCGTTCCCAGGCCCGAAGAGGAGGAGGAGAAAGGGCCTGGTTTCAGCCATTCGCGCATGCGCTTAATTTAAGCACGTGTTGATCAGTACAGTGGGAGGGTGCTAATGACGCCTTCAAAGTCACATGGTCAACTGAGCCTTAGCCTCGTTCCCAGGCTCTCCCCTTGCCCCGACGAAAAATAAAAATGGAGGGGGAGAGCCTGGGACCGATTCGCACGTGATATCGCGGCTCTGGCACTAACCATTAAATAACCTGAAACGTCACTCACGTGAAGACCGCGAAGGAGCCGCGAAGTACTCTAAGCTTAGGAGTTTGTTAGTCTCGCGGAGCCAGACTCTCACACGAAAAGCGGGAGAGAGTCTGGTGACACTCGCATATTGAGTTGGTGTAATAGGTCCAGGAATTTCTGGGACCGATAATTGACCATAATTGGGTTAGTGCAGCTGCGTGTTTGAAGGTGGTCTGGCTTCAATGTCACTTCCATGACTTCCTTGTCAATCGAACACTTGTCCGCACCTACTTAATTACCTACTGACTTGCTGACAGTGCAACACCAACTCAATATGCGAGTGTCACCAGACTCTCTCCCGCTTTTCGTGTGAGAGTCTGGCTCCGCGAGACTAGGAGTTTGTTACTACAACTCGTTTATTGTTGTGTAGCTATGTTGGAGCTTTAAAATGTGGTTGTGAGTTTATTTTGTACGCCAGAGTGTAGCGCTAGCCAACTAAAGTCTTTCTTCATAGCCTCGTAGCAATTTTTTTAAAGCGGAACATGGTAACAGTAAATAGGCAAAGTCTTACCTACGTACTGGGTACTTCTCCGCCGTCGCTGGTGTTTGACCCGTGCCGAGGTCTCACCGACGCACTTGTTTCAGTAGTATATCCAGGTGTATATCTAGTCTCGTGCCCCGCCCGCGCGCGCCTCCCGGCGAGAAACGGTCTGGTGAACGAAGTCGAATTTCTTGGGCTTATTACCCAAAACGGGTAATGACCGATGAGATCGCGAGATCGGTAATTATTACGTAGCACTTCCCTTACAACAGTAAAATTTGTTCATATCTATTCGAGTATCCGTACCTTTTTTGAGCGGGTTGGCCGCAAAATGTTTTGATCGTTGCTAGGTTACAATGTCGCAAAAGCTTGCGCTAGCCCAAGAAATTCGACTTGGTTCACCAGACCGTTTCTCCTCGTGAGAGGGTGGGGTCTGGGGACGAGACTAGTGTATATCTGTTCGAGTCAGCCAATCACGTGGCTGCATAATTGCGTCACGACTTTTGTAATTATTGCTGTGACGTCTACGTGCTGCGATATCACGTGCGAATCGGTCCCAGGCTCTCCCCCTCCGTTTTTATTTTTCGTCGGGGCGAGGGGAGAGCCTGGGAACGAGGCTACCTGAGCCTAGCTAGTAGCCTCGTTCCCATGCAGGCCCCGCCCAGCTTTCCGTCGCTTGCAGTACGGAAAAGCGGTAGAGGGCCTGGAATAATTTATCACGTGAGTGACGTAGGGGTAGAGAGAAGGGTAGAGAGGACTTAATTGAGTGTAGGCGGATTGTCGATGAATGAATGAATAATGTGCCCACGCACGTAATTGCGGATCGATCGATAATCGACAGTACGCATAGCCGCGTTTTTAATAGTAGGAGCCCGTTCTGGCAGTTTTTTTCGAACAATAACAGCAGAGAAGACTTGAGCAAAGCCTAGGAAAGGGCTGCCTTGGGGTTTAATAGCGCCTTGAAAGCCATTCTCCGGAGTATACAGCGGTCAGTTTGCCTAGGTAAGCGAGTAAGTTAGCGTGATTTTCGAATGTACGCTCTGAATACGCTCACCATAGCTTGCCGTACTGCCAGGTATAAATGTAGCGTAGTGCTGCCTAGTCCCGTTCTGTCAACCATAAAGCTTTCGCAACGGAACGAGTAGATCTATATTCTGTCCATAAAGCGTGGGTGAGTTCATTCGTTCACCCACTTGTAATTAAGTTCTCTCTACCTATGACGTTTCTCACGTGATAAATTTTACCAGGCTCTCCCCTTTCCTTTCGATTTTTCGTTCGCGCGCGGGGAGAGCCTGGGAATGAGGCTACCTATACTAGCTAGCCTGAGTAAGCTTTTTATCTCAGCGCTTTGGTCAACAGCCTTGCGCTGTTTATCAATGAAGATCTCTAGCAGAAAGGGCAGACGGAAGTGCAATGGAAGCCCAAGTTGCCTCTTAAGCTCCTGCTGGTAGGTAGCCTCTTCTTCTCGTCAGCCGACTCCACGGAAGCCCGTACTTTCTGTTTATAGCTTCAAATCAGCCGCTGGATGAGTACAATCGAGTGAGTTTCTTTGCATGCCATATGCTGCTATGATAAATCTACGGACAGTTTAATAGTATCAATGTAGGCGTCACGAGCGTACGAAAGTATATCAATAGTATGCGGAGGCGGTGGAATTCCAAATAGTATTTGCGGAAGTCAGAAACAAGATAAATCGGAAATGAACCTGGGGCTGAATGGATGCATGCAGCCGAATCGCCAGGGTATTTACTTTGGTATTTACTTTGTTCACCGCGCTTCATGCCCGATGACGTCATGCTGACGTCTGTCGTCTGCCCTGTACATGTAGCGCTATATAGCTGTAGCATAGGAAGTAATAATATTGGTAGGTGCATTAGCGCGGTACAATTAGGCGGAGGTGCAGTGCAGGGATTCGTCAGCAGTGCTTCGTAGCCGAATGGTTAGGGCTTAGTGTTACAGTTAGGGTTGGGGTTAGGGCTAGGGCCAGGGAATGGAATCCTTTCCTTCTTTTTTTCTTCTTTGTAAATGTGGTGGACATCATTTGTTCTCTTGGCGCATGGCCTGCATTGTCGATGTCACACGTCAGTATGACGTCATCGGGCATGAAGCGCGGTGGATCCCAATCGCGATATCGCCAGCGTGCGTAAAATTAAAACAGGGACGTAATGACGTAATCCAAGAGGCACGGGAAATGCAGGAGCAGGTCAGCTGTGTCTGGAACGGAAGGCTGGCGTTGGAAATGTACGCAGAA
This sequence comes from Agelas oroides, assembly GCA_949130485.1. Classification (NCBI taxonomy): domain Eukaryota; kingdom Metazoa; phylum Porifera; class Demospongiae; order Agelasida; family Agelasidae; genus Agelas; species Agelas oroides. The sequence goes on from OX422185.1 coordinate 19,060,410, forward strand.
ATCCTGACAAGAGGTAAGCTCAGCTGCTAGTACTAAGATAATAGAATGTAGGAATGAGTACTGAAAGCAAGTTGAAAGTCAAACAGGGTCCAGGAAACCGTGGTGATTGTGGGGCATGTGGGCACGGGTAAGAACGTTTTATGCTCGCTTTCCATACTAGGGTAGTGGACACAAACGATCTAAGAACTACAGCGACTGTAGGTAACAGATGAATTTTGGAGGTTGTAGGTGCTGGCTACAGCAAATGTGACACTGAAAATGAAATATGGTCTAACCTTTTGATTATGTGGACTCTTCACTCCATCATTCATTACTAGACTTACTGCCATCCTGCGAAGACAGTTACACTTTCTTGGTTTAGCCTGCTGCTGTCAGTGTGCCTAGTCTTGCGCAAGCCAGCCCACTTCTGCTTGCGATACCAGTCCACATGCCACTAATGAGTTCGTCCATATAACCATAATACTGCACAGCTTGACAAAGGCCTCTGTTGCGAGCATTTCTGGTATAAACTATAGCTAGCTTACTTCGCACTTGGTGAATGGATCGTGGTTCCGCAAAATTTTGCCCTGTGAAAAATACCCGCTATACAATAATTTATTTAGGCCACTTAAGTTTGTGTCACATGTCTTCATTGTTTGTTTAATTATTATTTACAGAAGCCAAGTCAAATCCACATCCAATACTTCAGACCTCTGTTCAATGTTTACTTGACACAATTGCCTTAAAAGGTCATACCCCTGACATGTCTTCAATGTCTTTTTTGTTGTGTGTATGATCTTGGTCTTCATACCCCTGACATGTCTTCAATGTCTTTTTTGTTGTGTGTATGGTCTTGGTCTTCATACCCCTGACATGTCTTCAATGTCTTTTTTGTTGTGTGTATAGTAGCTAGGTACTAACTATCAGACTCATGCCGAGGGAAACTATTGAACACTGAGCAGGTGTCTGCAACTCAGGGTTGTCCATTAACAAGTTCCACTGTATAATAGCTATCATGGCATATGGTAGTACGCCATATGTAGGGATGACCCCGAAAAAAAATGGCGGCCACATTAAAAGTGCACAGATGACATGCTCGAAATGTCTGCGTTAGATCAGTCAACGGCCTCCATGAGCCATACAAGCAAATTCTTCTTAGGCTTAGGATGTAGGGATGGCGCCGACGCGCAATATATGCAATACTTAAGCAAAAGCCGTATAACTTCACCACAAACACGCTGAAAGCTTATTTAAGTGCGCAGGCCTCCTCTTTAAGTGCCTTTGTGATCAGCAGTGGGCAGACAATACAAATATTTACTGAGACATGCAGTTGTATACCAAAACAATCTAGGAGACACTTGGTTTCCCCATGGGAGTACCTGTTCTCTTCATTGCAATTGAATTAGTCAGCTTATCAGAGAGTCGGTAGACTCTCTATGTAGGGATGGTGCCGACGCGCAATATATGCAATACTTAAGCAAAAGCCGTATAACTTCACCACAAACACGCTGAAAGCTTATTTAAGCGCCCAGACATCCTCTTTGAGTGCCTTTGTGATCAGCAAGACTCATATAAGTGGCCAAAAGCCACGCGGAAGACAGCTAAACGCAAAAGTGTGCGGTCATGAAAGTGCCATTTTTCGTATTCTTCTTTCTTTCTTTCTTTCTTGTTAAGACCACTATGTTCAACAACGATATCTCGCAAACGGTTTAAGTACTCACCGTCATTTTAGCACGAAACTGATGCTTATCCCAGCGCAGAGCTCTACGACCACTCAGCGTCTTCATAGCTGCAAATTCACCCTGGTCAACAAAAGCCATTCACAACACTCTGAGGCTGCTGTCCGTTGCTTAGGACGCCATTTTCTAAGTTCATTCACAGGTTTGTGGACTTACCGTACACAAATCATGTCTATATAAGTATACATATACTGTAGAAGTACAGTGGAATCCCTCTATAGCGGACACCATTGGGAACCAACATTTTGTCCCTTATAGTGAGGTGTCCCTAACTCAGTATATTTCCGGTAGACGTGGTATGCGTAATCGGGCTGTTGAGCACAACGTGGCTACGTTTTCAGAGCTTTCCCTTGCTGTATACTGGCAGAGGAGGCTAAGCAGAGGCTAGTATTATGAGTAACAGCACTAATCTAATGTCAAGTTGTTGACTTAGCAGCGATGGCAGGCAATCTTCTGAAAAGATCGACGAGTGTCTGCTAATCTGGGTCGTTAAGTATTGCAATTTGGGGCCGCGAAAACTGTCCGTTATACGGAGTAGCGGGGTGTCCGCTATTCAGGGTTTTTTAATGTATTGACGTCTGTGGAGAAACGGTTGGGACTTTCATGGGTGTCAGCTGTTGAGGGGTGTCAGGGCTCCACTATACACCATGAATTTCTGTTTGGTCAATGGTCCTATAGAAATTTCAAGTAGTACTATTATTCAAACTTGACCACATACCTGTGAATATGCTGTTGCTATGGTGATACACCAGTTTATACCATAGCTTGTGATTGGTAAACATACTGTATTGTTCATCTGCATGCCGAGATCTCAAGAATTTTATGTAAATAAAGAAATACTTAGCCATTACGGTCACATAATTGGGGCGAGCCTGAGCGAGCCCCACACTAGCGTGACTGCATTGCGCACGCGTGTGTGTATCTATGCTTGTACGGACCGACCACTTTCCGTAAATTTTAAATGAGCGCATTCAAATACTTCACGAAGATTGAGCATGTGAAGGCCAGTGGAGGGCTACTGTCGGAGTGCAGCGTCAGGGACCCGGAGCGAAGACGACTGAAGTTGAAGCACGCGTGGCACTGGTTTGTGCTTCTACCGTCAACGGCTGGCCTCTCACAGCTGGTACAAATTTAATATGGACGGTGGTTGACTGTGTCGCTTCAGGTGAGTGGGCCATGGATAAACGGCACTCAGAAATGCCAGAAATTTAGCTCATGATTTCGGTATAAAGCTTAGTCCATGCATGTGTAGCCACGTTAGCTGCCCTGCCAGGTCGGTTTCAGGTCAGGGCCATGCATATTAAAACGGCACTCATGAACGCCATGAAATCCAGCTCATGATTTCAGTGTAAAGCTTAGTCCACGCATGTGTAGCCCAGGCTGGAGAAATTGCTGCAACTTGTTGGCATATGTGATACCTAGCTATAGGGCTTATCACATACTTATCAGGTCTGGCTTATTACGCTCATGTAGCAGTAAACAGTGACAAATCTTGCTGTGTGGCATGACAAGTTAACATTTGACATTTAAAGCAAAGCAAAAACACTTTTAAAGCCCCCTGTGAATGGTAGATGGATGTGCATGCAGGAGGATAGTTGATGTGTTATATCACTCATCAGTGACATAATATCCTGTATCAGCTTGTTCAGGCTCGCCCCCACAATGTTCTAGTATAGATCATACTGCAAGTCACCCTGTGTCACATTCATGAACCTCATTTGTTCGTTAACATTTTGGGGACTTGGAGCAATGGCTAATCAAGTTATGCTTGACCCAGGATAAACATGAATGGCCTACCTTGAAATCATTTCTCCAATAGAGACCAGACAGGGGACAATTTGCTCTTTGATTTACAATACACTGCAACATAGTACAAGCTTAAAAGAGGTGCATTGGAATTTGCCAACTTTTGCTGTAATTAGCTACTGTAACAATGCAGCTTGACTCAGTCAAAAGGTTTGAATATAAGTCTTGCACAGCCAGATTACAGACTCAAAACTCAGTTACAGAAAGAACTGAAAGAAATATTTTGAGCTTGGGTGGGGCTCAATTATTTTTTGTAGCATGCAGTGATCAAGAATGTGAATTAGCCAGACAATACAAATATTTACTGAGACATGCAGTTGTATACCAAAACAATCTAGGAGACACTTGGTTTCCCCATGGGAGTACCTGTTCTCTTCATTGTAATTGAATTAGTCAGCTTGTATATATCTATATACCAGTTTGTGACTCTTTTGGAGCAATGCACAGGTATCCAGCTCATCAATAAAGATAATTGCAGCAACATTTTTTTCGCTCTTCAAAGTTGACTTCCAATATTAATTATGCAAGTAACGACCTTCTCTATGGTCTAAGTACCTGGATGAAAGAGGACCTTAGTTTCCACAAATGACAATGTACACAAATGTGCATGCTGAATATTTACAGAACCAACTGAAGAACTTCATAACTTACAACCAATTTCTGCATTGGAAATTTAAACACTCATCCCATCACAAAAGTCACAAACCTGCACAGAATGGCTGCAATTGCTCTTGTGTGAAAGCAAAAAGTGACTAAAGACCAGCAAATTAGGGTTTGAAGATCTGGCAAATACTGGCCTTTCACTTTTCTCTATTTTACCTTATACCATCAAGCTTGTGTTCATTTACAGTTGAGGCACAGTGTTTATTAAGCAGTTGCCATTTGGTGTGTGGGTGTGTGCTAGATTTACTGCATTTTACGGTGGTTTCTTGTGGTTGTCCTTTGCACACCTCACTAAACCTGTTCTCTAAACAATTAGCATGCAGTCGAACTTGTTTAGCTGAAGCAAAATTCACAAGTGTTTTGGTTCATGAACATACATACCACCTGGTCACAGACAACTATTTACAATGGTTTGCATTTACTATGAATTTTGTTCCGGCTAAACAAAATTTTCAGTCAACAACTATTAACATCGGCTACACATGACCAGTTTGTACATAACATTGCTGTATGTGTAGCATAGCAACAACTAATTGTTAACCTACTAGTCACATTCCCTCAAGTAGAACTTCCGGTAATGTTGGTATAGCTTAGAGTCCCCATGAAACCACTTGGAATTTCCTGGTATGAATATGATAAAAATAGCTCACTCACAACTTTGACTGGCACTGCACTTGAATTAGTTCCATGTTGATAAACAGTATACATGTATATCTCCACAGTGCAAGTAATCATTATACTGTTTAGTTAATAAGAAATGACATTTTTTGCTCACGCGTTGTTTGCACTGTGGAGATATACATACAGGAAAACTCCATGTGAGTGAGCCCCACGCGTGAGCAAAAACTGTCATTTCTTATTAACTAAACAGTATAATGATTTACTTAAACCTAGTGTGGGGCTCACTCAGGCTTGTCCCAATGACTGCATGTTTATGTATGCTGTTGTGCTCCGTTATAATTACAGAGACTGGACAAGTAACCTATTACTCCAACAAGAACATGAGCATTTATACCAAATCTCTAGAAATAAACAAGAGACAAGGGCCTACATTCCTGCATCCCTGTTGACCCACGACTTTGATCCTGGGTATTACAGTATTTCAACTGTCTTGCTGACATTTCATTCAGTGATGTAACAACCATTGATAAAATGAACACTCAGTATTGGACTTGTAAGACTATTTGGATTGTCTATGTTGATGCTACTCTGCTTTCTCCTCTCTCTATCCTCAAGAGGTGGATTCCGTGGGACTATGGGGAGTAACCTGGATATGGATTTCTCCTCAAGGAATTTTATCCCATACAATCACCCCCCACTGATGGAACAAGGTGACTCCGCCAGACATTATTCCCTCCTATTTCACCTATGATCAATTCACAGAAGGCTCATCGAAAAGTGGGTAGGTGATTTCATAGTCATACCCACATAATAATAACACGCACCTCCTTCAAAAAAGCTACAAATGTAGTGAATACCTCCTTCAAAAAAGCTACAAATGTAGTGAATACCTCCTTCAAAAAAGCTACAAATGTAGTGAATACCTCCTTCAAAAAAGCTACAAATGTAGTGAATACCTCCTTCAAAAAAGCTACAAATGTAGTGAATACCTCCTTCAAAAAAGCTACAAATGTAGTGAATACCTCCTTCAAAAAAGCTACAAATGTAGTGAATACCTCCTTCAAAAAAGCTACAAATGTAGTGAATACCTCCTTCAAAAAAGCTACAAATGTAGTGAATACCTCCTTCAAAAAAGCTACAAATGTAGTGAATACCTCCTTCAAAAAAGCTACAAATGTAGTGAATACCTCCTTCAAAAAAGCTACAAATGTAGTGAATACCTCCTTCAAAAAAGCTACAAATGTAGTGAATACCTCCTTCAAAAAAGCTACAAATGTAGTGAATACCTCCTTCAAAAAAGCTACAAATGTAGTGAATACCTCCTTCAAAAAAGCTACAAATGTAGTGAATACCTCCTTCAAAAAAGCTACAAATGTAGTGAATACTATTTCTGCATTGCACACTGTTAAAAATGAGGTGTTACATTAACACTTAAAAGAGGTGTTACTTGAGTGTCCACTCAGTGACTCTACCTTTGGGTGCTCGGATAGCACCTCTAAAATGGTGCTAATGCTACACTCGAGTGGTGTAGAACTACACCAGCTTCCTGGGCTTGTTTAGCACCAGAGGATTTAGAATAGCACCGTATTGTGGAGTTCTTCAAAGGCCAAATATTGGTGACACCAGCTGAGAGTGCTCAATTGGCACCTCTAAATGGCGTAATTGTGTAGGGGTACACCAGTTTTTGGGTAAATTTAGCACTGGAGGATTCAAAGTTCAAACATGTTGAACGTATACTTCAAAAACGAACAAGTACAATTAAATGGATGAATAGCAGTCCATAAACAAGTTGCACAAATGCAATAACCTAACATGTGATAAAATAAGTAGTTTCAGTTTGTCCATGCACACAACACACTTTAACATTATGGAATTCAAAGTTTGACTTGCTTTCTCTGAGAGCAGAATCCGGATCATCCTTGTCCTACATCGAGAGAAACATTGTGTAGACACATGCATTTATAATATTTACATGTATTTGTATTTGTCTTTTAAACATGCAGGTCCATGAAGGACCTAGTACATGCATGTCATTTCACAATAAAAGTGAGAACGCAACTGCCTTCTGTGCATCACTGCTAGCTATGCCCATGGATTTCCCTTAATTGACCAGACCATTCACTCATGTTTTCACTGGGCCTAGTAATACATTTGCCAAAATGCCCTCTTCCCTTTTTCTATACCGTAGTCTCGCAAAAAAGGGCCAACTTACGAAAGAGCATCGACCCCTTACTTTTCGCCCAATTTCCTGTACAGGGTCAAAGTTTACTCGAATGAGCGCCCACCCTGGAGCAAGCTTCGCGTGGAGTTTGAGAAGCACAGTATGCGTATCTGAGGTAAGAAACTTTGTGTAATACTTCACTGAAGTTGCTACAAGGCGTGCATCTTTGCGTAGACGGACGTAGCTAATGCAGTGTGCACTGCGAGCTACATCATGCTCACAGTGATGTGGTGCCGTTCAGAGTGTTGTGTGCCGTTAGGACTCGACTTCGAAGCCGCTGGTGGTTCTGTTGTACGTTACTGTTTGTCCAATTATTTGCTTCGAGGGCATCGAGTCGCTGTAAACAAGACATGGGCGCTCTTTCGTGGTTAAATGCGGAAACACCCGAAAGAGCGCCCACCCCCCTCTTTGGCAGACTTGTAAGGTGCTCCGCCCATGGGCCCTTTTTCGCGAGACTACGGTACTACATTTTAGTCTAAAGTGAGGAGGAGGCATTTACTCAAATGTAAACCTCACCTCCAACAACTGAAGCCGACTCCAGTTTTGTACCTCGTCAACATAAGGAGCAGAGCTACTGCACTCTCATGCTCTACATGGAGAAGATTGACACAACATGCTGTTAGAATCTTGTAAATTGGAAAAACTTTGGTGTTAACATATTTTGTAGACCTAGACAGCAACAAGAATTAAACTGCTGAAAATTATTCAATAGCTAAGTATTAAAACAATGCTACATGAAAATATAGCTCAAGCTAGTGACATGCCTGTGGGATAAATCTGCTAGCGACAAACTTGAGCGCTAGGCATAGAAGTCTTGGGTAAGATCAACTGACTCAGATTCCAATGCAGTGCGTTGGTTTCACAATTTCACCTTTGAAGAGTCTGCCCAAGGAGTCGTTTTTTATTCATCTGCCTTCACAAGTGATTGTAGCCAAGGTACATAATGGTAGGCACAAATACAGCTATGTCTTTGGCCAGTGGTAGCTCATCAGCAGCTGAATCTCTCAAGTCCACCCTTGCCTTGCTAAAAAATTTCGACGTTAACAATTTTTGTGTAAAAATGATGGCCTATGAAAATACTTTGACATGAAAAATTTATCTTAATTGAATCACGCATGTGGCTTCCTGTTGAATGTTGTCTTACCATGATATCCGCCACCTGTAGTAGAGAAGTCGTCATTGGGCTTAGTCCACACAGCTTTGCCACTCCAAACGTTTCCCCTCATTTTCTCTCAGTTGATACTCCCTGTTAGCACATCCTCAGCTTTGAGCTTCTTGAGCAGCTACAAATATAGATATGTATAATGGCATTCCGTACAGTGAAATCAACTGCATGTTGGTATAAAAAATAAGCCTATAGATACAGTTATACAGGTTGTGTACTGCATGCATGCTCTGGCAATCTCCTAGTCTTGTTCACACTACAGTTTATTGATTGCAACTCACTATGATAGCTGATTCCACTGTCTTGTTGCTGTCTCTCGTGGTAGAAGGACTCCAACAATACAGAATTGTTTGTTCTGTTGGAATCTGGGGGAGTGAAGTCCTTTCCCGCACATAAACAGGCTTGCTCAGCCCTCACAGGACCTCCACAGTGGTGAAAACGGCTTTCTCGATCTTCCCTGGCACTTAAACAGGCCTGCACATGCTTCACAGCACATCATCGGAGGTTAAAACTGCTTTTTCAGGATTTCCCGCACATAAACAGGCTTGCACCAACCTCACACGGGTTCCACAGCGGTGAATACTGCTTTGTCGATCTTCTCAGGTACTTAAACAGGCCTGCATGCCGCACAGCACCTCCTCCCAACCCAGTGCGTGCTGACTATGGCATTCATCTTCCAGCTGTCCTTGATGCGACAGTCACCGATTCGACGATCAGTGATACGCCGACTCGGATGCGCGGGATGCGCACACATTTTAAACGTCGAAAGCGACTACTTTAAAACAGTAGGAGGTTGCTAGAATCACAAAAGTTAGAAGTTACAACCCAGGGAAAGGTTCAAATCGCGCACAAGAGAAATCGGCAGCTGCTGCGCTGCCCGCGCGCCGAAAATCACGCGATTGTACAAAGTGCAAAGTACGAAGTTCAGTATGCGCATGCGTAGCACGAAATACTTACCCAGTGAGACACAGCAGGCTAGAAACTGCATCTCTGCACGGATTCCCACCGCAGCAAGCGTCTGGAGTTTTACTACTATACATGTATGTTTAACTCCAAATTTTAGCAAGTCCATGATGTATAGCGCCTTCAAATCGATGTCAGCAATTGTTTCAAGGTGGTTCAAATTAACCGAGGAAGCGTGTAATAAAGTAGGTATCTGTATGTTTTATGAAAAAAATACTCAGGAAATTCTTGTCTGATGTGCACTAGAGTATGAACCTTATAAACCCTACTCTTGGTGCTGTTTCTACACTAGAGTTTTAAATTAAACCATGTTAGGGCTACAGTAAAACATGTAGTGCTACACTGCACCTACTGGGTTAACTTTAACACTACATAAATAGCACTCCTGGTGTTGGTATAACACCTCCCTTTCTTGCGTGTATCATGTGAACCTCACATTGGTGTCAATGCTACTCCATGGTGGTTTACACTAAGCCGTGCTGGTGCTGGACTAAACAACCAAGTGTTATACTACACCTCATGGGTTGATACTTGCACTGCAGATATATGCTTACTTTAACACTACCGGTGTTAATTTCACACCTCTATTTTAACAGTGCATTTGTAGTGCAAAATAGTATTCACTACATTTGTAGCTTTTGTTGCAAATGAATAACTATTGTTGCTACAGTCCACAAAAATGACAAGTTGAGAATGCATTGAAAAAAAAGTGCGTAAAATGTTCCACACTAGCAAGAAAAAAAATGTAACGAAGTGGTCCAGGATGTGTATGTGCATGGATCATTATTATTTTCAATTTTCGTTGCAGTTTAACGACAGTGCTGGTTGTGTTTACGTGTGTGGGGAGACATCTTGATGAACAGGGCATGCACTTGCACTTGGAAACTCGTACACCAGTGACCCATGTACAAACACAGATGGGGCACAACAGTTCTCCACAGGTTGCGGGTATGAAAGTGGGGCTGGTATCAGTGACTCAGGCTGGGTATCCTCCAGTTTCATTTCCAGCTCTCTCATGCGATCATTCAGCTGCTCAATGTGTTCTTCAAGTGCTGACATTCTTTGGGCAAGTGATGCACAATTGAGTGTCCACTGGTTGTTAATGTGGCACAGAGAAGAAGATACAATAATTGTCAGAGTGGAATATTTACTTGAAAATATTATTGTGATGACTAATGCATTGAGTTTTTTTTTTGCCACAGTTTCACGCTAGTGTATAAAGTTTTTGCTGTCGCCCATGCATAAATGAATTAGAACTCTACTATGTAACCTGCTATAGGAACATCATTCGTGAGGCCTCTACCAGAGTATGCTGTTCCCGTATGGGATCCCATCTTGTGAAGGACATTGCAGCCCTGGAGTCTGTTCAAAGATTTGCTACAAAAGTGTGTACAGAGGCCTGGGAAGATGCATGTGGACTATGATGAACAGCCCTGTATATTCAACTTGCCAACTCTGAAAGCTAGGCGGTACTTCTTGAAACTTTGCTTCTTACATACACTCCTGAATGGTCTGGCCTTCATGCCTAACTCTCCTGTTGACTACAGACGTAACCTCCCATATTCTACAAGGTCTCACAGTTACACCCTTCAAGTTCCATTTGCCCGTACCACAAGCTATTTCAACTCTTCTTTTGTGAAGCCCCCCGGCTATGGAATGAACTACCGATTGAGGTCGTCTCATGTACATCTTTTACCTCTTTTAAGAGAGCATGTATGTTTCTTTACCCTGAATAATACATACACCTCCTTGTTATGTTTCTCTTCTTGTTTTTTTTTGGGTGGGGGGGGGTACATGATCTGTATTAGCACACCTGCTACCCATGTATCCTATGTCCTGTAAATGAATTATTATATATAAAAAACTAGACAGATAAAAGAGACTGAAAAGGAATGCACCACACTCAGAACAACCTACCTGAATCTGCACTGCACGTTTTTCATTCTCCAATCGTTCAAGTTGTTGATCTCTCTGGTGTATAGTACACTGTAGCTGCTTCATCTCTGCCATTACTTGGTGGACCTCGGCTCGACTCCCGTACAGTCTTTTCTCCAACTCTGCCACGCGACTCTTCAATCGCTCGATATGTGTTTGCGTTGAAGCAGCAATCTCCAGGATTCCCGAAGTAGTCGTCTGAGATACCTCGCTGCGCATTTGCTGTAGCTCCTGACCGCTGGGTAGCTGCGGGCTGGGAGAGTTCGGAGAGTGCCGAGCTGCACTATACTCGCGTGCCATCATTACTTCAGCCGCTTATATTACTGCAGTTCTTTAGTTTATAGCTACTGTAGCTATATACCAACCACCTAGAAGCAGCAGATAATATCATCTGCGGTAAAAACCATCTCACATGTAGCAGTGCAGTGCAGATGGCACTCATTTCGCGATTCGCCAACGGAATAGTCACGTGAATTTATTTGCACGATTACGTCATTGCAGGGCTTCTTCGTCAGCCGTTTCTTGATACACAGCCGGGTGAGAAGTGAGGGCGCTACACGGCCAGCCATGAGCCTTGCTGAGAACTTAAGTGGAGCAATACAGAAAGCAAGTGTTGTGTTGTCGAACAGGACTCCCTAGGACGGAAATAAGTCAACTGCCTTAGTGTCTTTCGAGTTTTTTTGCGGCAACTACGATGACGACGGCGGTTACCTGACAAATGTTTGCAACTGTAACTCAGTCAAACAAGGTGAGAACAAGTAGATATCGGTATATGTTATCCATTATTTATTGAAGTAAGTATAGTGTGAGTTTCGTTTGAAGATCATGTGCAGAAAAAATTTCCGCGTCAGTTTATACATGATGTGTTAACTTATTCATAGTTACTCAGTTCTTCAATTTGTACTTTAGTCAAAATATTCACTGTTATCTTCTACTTCACTGCTATCATCATGTTCTTCATAGAATGGGTACTCACCAAAGACAATTTGGGCCTGGTTAGTCTACTGCTGTTTCGTCTACTTGAGGTTTGTCTAAACCTGTTTCTTCTACCAATAAATATAATTTTGGATTTTAAGGTCAGTCATCCATCATCGACTATCTAACAGCTCTTAGTTTTTGGGTAGGCAAGTAAATGTATTATTTTTGTATTTTTGCATAGAATCAAAAAACTTAATGGTAAACGATTAGACGAACCTAAAGTAGACGAAACAGGAGTAGACGAACCTAAAGTAGACGAAACAGCAGTAGACGAACCTAAAGTAGACGAACCTAAAGTAGACGAACCTAAAGTAGACGAAACAGCAGTAGACGAACCTAAAGTAGACGAACCTAAAGTAGACGAACCAGGAGTAGACGAAACAGCAGTAGACGAACCTAAAGTAGACGAACCTAAAGTAGACGAACCTAAAGTAGACGAACCTAAAGTAGACGAACCTAAAGTAGACGAACCTAAAGTAGACGAAACAGCAGTAGACGAACCTAAAGTAGACGAACCTAAAGTAGACGAAACAGCAGTAGACGAACCTAAAGTAGACGAAACAGCAGTAGACGAACCTAAAGTAGACGAACCTAAAGTAGATGAAACAGCAGTTGACGAAATAGCAGTAGACGAACCAGGACCACACCCCAAAGACATAGTCCATAATTTCGTCAACCTCATCATCCAGAAATTGCTCCCTGTTTTCCGTAAAGTTCTCTTCAAGACTCAGCTCCATTAAAGTATCTTCACTATTGTGTGTTTGACTGTGTGTTGGTACACTCACATCCTTCTGAACACTTTATTCTTCTTCCTGCAGCCACATCGTGAAGTTGTGCAACACACTTGCAGCCTTTCAGAAGCTGGATGACTTGTTGCCTGACTGCTTCCATATTGCTTTCACAAAGGTGAGGGACTCATCGGTAACTTTCCATCCAAAGTTAGCAAGGGGGTGGAGAACCATGATTGTGGTTGTTATTGGCCTTCCTCCACATGTCTAGCACCCAACATATTCGTCTCCGGTGACAATATAGTGCCTCAGTGCTAGGAATCATCTCACTCTCAAATTGTATCCTATTCCAAATAGTTTCATCAAGCCAACTACAATACTGTTGTAATGGATTGGGATCAGTGAATTGTCTACTCCAAAAAACATTCTTCAGGCTTTTCTACTACTCCAGAGTAGTGGAAAAGTTTTGGAGTAGACAGTTCCAACAAGTCGTAAGAATGCTAAGAACCTAGAATTGGCTTCTATATCAACATCAGCTAGTGTGCCTGGTAGATTGTATTTGCCACTGGAAATAAACTCAGCATGCTGATAGAAATATCTCAGGAAGGTGGCTTTACCAATTCCGCTAAAAAACGAAATGTAATCACAGCCGGTAGCCACAAAGATGGTTTGGATTGTGTAAATGAGGGAGCATCACATCCTGGCATGCAGCACTTCACACCACATTTTCCTCCCATCTTGGTATGTGACTGTGGTTTTTAACTAGCCTGGTTATGTCGTCTTCACATAGATGACAAATACGTTTATCAGGACAAATACGGAGGAATTTTGCTATCTGCTGTGCTTGTTCATTCCTCCATGCCTGAGGCTCATATAGCAATGTCTAACAGCCTGAACAAAGTGCACAGTTACTTAGCCCATCCTCTGTTTGCTCCTGTACAGGTGGGAATGAGAGCCTCCGGCGACTTCTTCTGCCAGTATTTGTATCGGCTGCTGCTCCTGAAGCCTCCGGAGTACAGTCATATTTTCTTTGTTATTTGTATACTCTTTAAATTATGCATAATTGTTTTGTTCATGTTATTATTGATTTGCTACATTATTTGGACTTCCAAGGGCTGGACTCTTCTTACTCACAGCTGCCATGTACACGCAGGGGAGCTCCGCGTGGTATGATTAAATTATGACTGCAAAAATTAGTTGTATCTTCCGTACCGCATGTCAGAACAACTTCGAATTTTCAGGGCAACTGGGCCAAATACTTATTTTTGTGTTGCCCAGCTCCTAAATTGGACGGGCGTGCAGAAAAAATTTCCGCGTTGGGTTTGTGGGGGTGGTCCATTTGGACACAGGCGGACATTTGCCGCTCTGGAGCTTCGCCCAGGTAAGATGACGAGCTATAAGTCGGATTTTACACAGTTTATGCGCTGATCTACTTACATTGCAAAAAACATTTGTATAGCTAAAGTACAGAAAGAAATATGAGTGGATGAATATATAATGAGAATTGTTGTACTAGCCGTTTTAAACAGGAAGCTTAACTTCCGGTGAAAATAAAATTGTATGGACGTATATTGACTTCCGTTCCGTTGGCGATTCGACTGATGGTTTTTACCGCAGATGATATTATCTGCTGCTTCTAGCCTCGTTCCCAGGCCTGCACGCTTGGAGTACGAAAATCTCGCAAGCCCGACCCACTTCCCTTCTTTTGCGGAAGTGGGTCGGGCTTGCGAGACTAGTATTAGTGCTTGTTATTTGCAGCCACCTCTGTGAACAGAACGGTGAGTATGTTTAGGGGTGGGTTATAATATAGCTAGGTAAATACAGAAACGACCGCGCAATTAGGGTAGCTACTGACTTAGGCCTTTTTAGAACCAATTAGATTAAAGTCCCCGGTTCAAATCCCACCTGTTGTTTCCAGGTAAAGTGTTTCATAATACCCGGCCTCCTGCCCTTAAGACTATAGCTGTGAATGGGCTGGGTCCTGGGAGATATAAAGGCAACTTTTACCCTTTTTTATTATACTCACTGGGTTACCAGGGCTGCAAAGCACCGTAAACAAGAGCAGTAGAACCACGGTGGCTAAGAAGGCTATAGCTGTTTAGCCCCACTTTCAACCATGATTTTACATCATGACATGAATGCCAGTGCTAGCTTGTGTGTGCTCACTTCAGCCCCCCTACCAAGAAGTGTTTTCCACCATCACTGACAGTAAATTTCATAATGTTCAGGAAACTTTCTCGATGCTTTTCCACTTTCTAGGAGTACTCATACCCAGTCCTAGCAAAGACACTGGGGATTCTACTGAAGCTTGTGTATACACTCAGCCTACGTACAATGCCATCTTTTCACACATTTTATGACATCATATAATAACCTCGCTGATGGCCACATCTAGCCTCGTTCCCAGGCCTCCCCCGTTTTCGTTCTTCAGTTTGCGTTCAGTTAATACATGGAAGCGGAAGAGCGGTGAAAAACGGGGAAGGCCTGGGAACACCTATCACGTGAATGACGTTCGGTGGATGTGAGGTGGACGTATGGGGGGCGGTGCCCATCTTACAAATTTTTGTGCAATAAACCATAGAGCGAGTTTCTTACCAGTGGAGTCGAGTACTGCCGATCTCATGAACGTCTGGGGTCCTAGCTATCGTTGGAGCACTCAATGATGAAGTCTAGTACATTATTTGAACGTGGACCCCTTCCCCCATATGTCCACCTTGCATCCACCAAATGTCATTCACGTGATAGGTTTTCCCAGGCCTGGGAACGAGGCTAGTCAGTTACCGTATGGCGCTTGAATTTCACAGGTCTAAATTTTTGCAACCAGTCATTTACGACAGTTTCGTTGAAATAGTTTTGCAAATTTGCTGTCAAAAATGTCAAGCCAACTTTTGGGGGTATAGTTTACAACTGGTCACACACATTTGTCAGCTAGTTGTCGTCATGGGATACTGTTTCGGCTTCTTGACAGTCATTTACAAGTACATTGTGCCCTCTGCCTTTACAATGGCAGAATGCTGCAATGCAACGACTTCCAATTTCACTATCTCCTACAGATGGCTATCACAGGTTTATTTCCCATGAGGGTAATTCTTGGGAGAGCACTTCTTGTCTACCCACCAGGCAGCTTAGACACCAGATGGTCTCCACATTTGCAGTATTGAAATGGAGCCATCGTGCAGCCATCACATGCAAGTATGTCAATGGTTTACACCCACAACAGTTTGTGTACTAGTTATTGACCACTTCAAGTGCCACAAGCTTGTGGCGCGAGAATGTGGTTAATAACTAGTTTGTTGCATGATGTTATGTGCTTTTATTAAAGTAATAAAATAAATGGCTTGATTATAAAGACAGTGAAAATGTAGTGCTATGCGGTATTAGTGTAATCATTGTGTTCCTTTACTCTCCACTTTGGTTAGTGGGAGAAACACAGCTCCTGACCCAGGTGGAGGGTCAAGTGGGAAAAGGTGATTTATTGAGAATGTGCCACAGACATCCATAATTTAGACTGCACATCACAAAGCTTCCCTGCTTCTGATACTGACAAACCAGTGGAGTAGTCTGGGCACGAGACTACCAGTGGAGTAGTCTGGGCACGAGACTACCAGTGGAGTAGTCTGGGCACGAGACTACCAGTGGAGTAGTCTGGGCACGAGACTACCAGTGGAGTAGTCTGGGCACGAGACTACCAGTGGAGTAGTCTGGGCACGAGACTACCAGTGGAGTAGTCTGGGCACGAGACTACCAGTGGAGTAGTCTGGGCACGAGACTACCAGTGGAGTAGTCTGGGCACGAGACTACCAGTGGAGTAGTCTGGACACGAGACTACCAGTGGAGTAGTCTGGGCACGAGACTACCAGTGGAGTAGTCTGGGCACGAGACTACCAGTGGAGTAGTCTGGGCACGAGACTACCAGTGGAGTAGTCTGGGCACGAGACTACCAGTGGAGTAGTCTGGGCACGAGACTACCAGTGGAGTAGTCTGGGCACGAGACTACCAGTGGAGTAGTCTGGGCACGAGACTACCAGTGGAGTAGTCTGGGCACGAGACTACCAGTGGAGTAGTCTGGGCACGAGACTACCAGCGGAGTAGTCTGGGCACGAGACTACCATTGGAGTAGTCTGGGCACGAGACTACCAGTGGAGTTATGCTTGTGTATGAGGTTAGCTCAGATGACTAGCTAGCTAGCTAGTATGTCTTGCATTGATTTGCTGTCTGGATAATTATTTCTTGATCTCTAACTTTTCAATTTTTTCACGACCCAATTGGAGATGTCTGTCATTATGGCCTCTACCTCCCCTCAGATCCAGCATAACGATAAATCCAACCATAGTGTGAATTGAATCATCGAGGTAAGCAGTGTGGGATTTACCTGCACAATGAATGTGTAGTTGAATTGTATGCCATTCATCGAGAAAAGAACTTCTCAGATATGATAGCAGTTCTCAGGAAGTTGTTTCATTCATGAGCATAGCTGTAAGTATATGAGTAATTGTTTCCTTATAGTTTGCCTTCTTCATTACAGCCCATTTACTTATTAGAGATCTGCTTATTAATGGATACTGCTGCATTATACCAGCATACCATTACATGGCCGTGGCAAGCGGTCGGGCTGGTCGGGTTTTGGCCCGACCACTTTTTCGCAGACTAAATGTGCACGTACGCACTTTCAATACAAGTGAAGTCATACGTATAAGAACCAGTAAGCTGAGCCATCTCTGAAAACAGCCACCCATCATTGTGCAAATTTCACTGACAGAAAGGTGACGTTGCGTTCGGATATATAGCCATTTTGGTTTACTCGATGGCCATTTTTTACTGCGACGAAGCCCGTGCTGCCCGTGGTAGGTGTGCGCAACTAAGTTTATATGCGGAATCTGAAATCACTATTCTCGTTCCCCAGGTCCCGTCCAGCTTGCCCTCGTTTGCCGTGCCAGTGATGGAAAGCTGGGCGGGAGCCATGTACAGCTAAGAAGCGATCTCCGAGCAAATTTTTTGCTGCAGGGGCATGGCTTCCATATGTAGCTACTTCGTGCACTAAGTTACACGCAATCTGTGATCACTACGTCACAGAGAGTACGTGTAGCAACTATTGAAATTCTGTTTGCTTAGAATTGCAGAACATATCAGATTTGGGGCCTAAAAATGGCCTCAGAAACAATCTCCTATCGTCTAATGCAGCAAAATTTTTCTGGGGGGCATGCAGCCACGATGGACTTGGAAATACAAAATTGTATCAAGCGTAGATCGTCGTTGAAAAGTCATTGGGTAGGATGAAACCTTCTTCCATCACGCACGTAGAACTCTCACAGCTTGGTGCAACTCACAGGTCAGTCTAGCAGCGTTGCAATGGCCGACCTACCAACGAATTTTGAATTTCGAATTTCAAAAATAAATTTGACGGCAATGCGTTAGTTGCCATAGGAATAAATTACCAGTGACGTAAATGAGAATATATCTTACATAACATCATGCAACAAACTAGTTATTAACCGCATTCTCGCGCCACACAGCTTGTGGCACTCAAGCGGTCAATAACTAGTACAAGAGGAAGCTAAGTGTTGCTATGCTTTGACTGTTTTGAGTGTAACTCAATTATACACAGGCTCCTTCAAGTAGCTGCTGAGGTAGCAGTTTACATGGTCGATCACACTGCCAAATTGTATACATCTTTTGCTGTGCTAAGAATTCTCCACACTTTAGTACACATCATTCCCTCTGATACTTTTCTATATTGGCTACTGCACAACAAGCCCACTCATGCCACTGTGGTTCTCCCCGGATGAAACATATTTTTGCTGAACTTCACCATGTTTTCTAGTCACAGTATATGAATTTCAAGTAGTATCCAAACACTCCATAGACTTAAGTACCATGATTAAATAGGCTTAAGACATTGAATAACTTGACTTGTGTGCTAATAACCAACCACTTGTGTCCACTTCATCTATCCCACTTATTTAGCCTGGCAAGCTAAACTCCAGACAAATAGAATTGTGGCTGGCAGTACACTTCTCCTATGTCCACTTATTTAGCCTAGAGTCTACCTAGCCAAACTAGAAGAGTCATTGCTAATGACTGTAATGATGAGTCTATTTTCTACTTGAGTTTGTGCAGGCACTGAACTTTGATTAACAATGTGTGAAGGTGATAATGGGGTGTGGTAATGGGTTGCAAGTAAGTTGCATCCTCAAAACTAAACAGCATTCACGTTCAGGCTCATGCTGCTCGACAGCTCGACAGCTTGACAATTTTATTTGTTGAATATTGCTTAACAACCAAATCTTTGAACTTTAATAGCACAAAATAGAATGGGTGGAGGTGATAATGGATGTGACAGTGGGTTGCTGGGGGTAACGTCCACCAAATAAGTTATATTCCCCAGACAGAACAGCATGAGCCCGAAGGGCGAATGCTGTTCTGTCTGGGGAAGGTAACTGTATTTTATCTACATGTTTTGGTTGGTGCTTTATACCTGTTCACAAACCTGGTACATGCATGCACTGGTACAAGCACACTAATTATCTAAGATCTTTCAAGTGGCTGTTGAGGAGAAGTCATGTTTTGAATTCTTTGGAATAGAATACAGCTAAACACACTGAGCAACTGTACTATATTGTTCATCAGGAAGTGTTGCAATACAAGGCATGTTCTTACTCCTTTGTATGGAAATTGTTGTGAAGCACTGGTGGGCACATGAATCTAATGGCATATTGAGGGTAGAGTGTAGCTACTGCATTCCATTGTTTAGCAGAATGTTCCTACACTTTGTATGGAAATAAACAATATGTGGACTCATCTCTCCAATGAGGTAACCACCAACCAATCAGATTTGGTAGCTGGTACTTTGCTATGTATATACAGCTACTACATACATCAGACAGTGCAGTGTATAGACCAAATCCGATAATTACATTGATGGTCATTGGTCTATATCACCATACAAATTGTTGAGCAAATACAGCAGTAATGGAACAAATGATTCAACATCGGCTATAACAGGTTACAAAAACTAGTCAAACTACGTGTTCATGTATAGGTTATACAACGAGGTGGAGGTCTCTACGGGATATACACTACTGAGGGCCGCAGGCCCGAGGTTGTGTATACCGTAGAGACCGAACCGAGTTGTATAACCAACTTGTACCATGGCCTCGAGCTTTTAGTAAACACGCGTACCGAACACCTGCACGGCCTCGAGCTTTTAGTAAACACGCGTACCGAACACCTGCACTGCCAACGGTCCGTTTAAATAGCCGGCACTGTTCGGTTGATTTTCACATCGCCGAAAGAAAGAACAAAGCAATGGAAGACGAACTAGACTCCCTTCTCTCGCAACTTGACCCTCAAGAACTGTCATCGCACTTCGACTTGTACAATGACCCCACCCACTCACGTGAATCACAGCCACGCCTCGGTCTCGGGCCGTCATCCACTAATGAGCCCCTCCCCTCTCCGTGCACAAGCGACAACCATTTTCATACGCTGAAGACAGACAGACCGCGAGGTCAAAGAAGCCAGGAAGAAAGCTGTTCCTAAGAATACCGACAAGAACACCAGCTGGGCTGTGAACATTTGGAAAGAATGGAGTGCTCACCGCCGCAAAGTGTGCACTTCTTTCACCGAGTGGCCGACTCATCTCCTGATAACGGAACCATCACAGCTGGACTACTGGCTAAGCAAGTTTGTGCTGGAGACCAGGAAGGGCAATGGTGACCATTATCCACCTGACACTCTGTACAGCATTTGCAGTGGATTGCTGAGGTACATCCGAGAGACAAGGCCACAGATGAATATTTTTAAAGATCCTGTATTTGCCGGATTCCAGAGAACCTTGGACAGCGAAATGAAACGGTTACGTGCACTTGGTCTTGGAGTCAAAAAGAAGCAGGCAGAACCAATCACCATTGAAGAAGAAGACCTGCTTTGGGAGAAGGGCTTCTTGGGAGACGCAAACCCTCAACAACTCCTAGACACAATGCTTTTCCTCTGTGGAGTCCACTTTGCTCTTCGGAGTGGTGAAGAGCATCGCAGTCTCCAGCTGTCACAGTTGGAGTTGGTGTGCCCAAAAGATGGACGTGCTCACCTCATTTACACCGAAAACTACTCCAAAAACAACCAGGGAGGCTTGCTACATCGCAAGGTCAAACCTAAAGCTGTGACTTGTTATGCAAATGAGTCAAATCCCAATCGGTGTCTTGTTCACTATTTTCAAAACTATCTGAAGCACCGTCCAGCAGATTGTTCTACCTTCTACTTGACTCCACTGAGAAAGATCAAGGGTGACATATGGTACAGCAAAATGCCTGTTGGTCATAACACACTGTCAGGAACTGTTGCTCGTGTATGCAAACAAGCAGGCATTCCTGGCTTCAAAACTAACCATTCACTTCGAGTGACTAGTGCTACTCGCCTCTTCCAGAGTGGAGTTGACGAGCAACTGATTATGTCCCACACTGGACACAGGAGTGTTGATGGTGTTCGCTCCTACAAGCGAGTTTGTGAAGACCAGAAAAAATCTGTGTCTGACGTCCTAAACTCCGCAAGTAATGGACATTCAGAAGCCTACTGTGTGCAAGAAAAGCCAGGAAGTCCCAAGAAGATGAGACTCAATGAACTCCCTGTTACAAGTTATCATCACGCTGCTTTGTCACAAGAAACCATGAATGCATCATCATTCTTTAAGCCTACTTTTAATTTTGCTGGCTGTTCATCTGTAACTATCAACTACAACATATCCTAGTGTCACTGTTGTACACCTGCATTCTTCACATTGTTTACTATATACTTTTATTAGCTTCTGTATACAATCTTAGTTTACTGTAAACTAAGATTGTATACAGAAGCTGATAAAAGTATACAGTGGGTACAAATATAGTTATATCACTCATGCACAATCAAGTGGTATGACTGTCCCTCCTTCCAAGTGTCCACCCACCCTCGATGCTAGAGATATTCATCCATACACACTTCATGTCAAGAATCCAACACACTACTTTTGCTTACGCTATGAATTTGTACATGTAGGGCAACACTCCATGTTGCCATGGAAACTGTGAGGTGTTTAAGTGACTGGGAGATTGTGAGGTATATAGCAAAGTAGACGGTTAACTGACAGACAGTACACCTTGCAACTTTTATGTAGAATGAATATTGGGTCATTCTTTCTCTGTTTTCTATATGTTACCTCTGTAAATGGTACTCGAAATAGAATGATAAAAACTTGCTGTCTTACCAAAGTTCCTTGAAACAACAGGAGGGGATATCCCCAAAATTGCTTCAAGTCACCCTTCGCACGGTATTTTTGCGTAGTTTCACTATCTTTGCTAGTTGTAAATTAGTCTTCATGACTTTATTTTTGGTTACAATTGTGACCCCAGTTGCTAGCTGTCAATACTGCACTAATGGAGTGACCACCCCTTGTACTTGTAGTTGTATCCATGCTTCTTGACCTTGAGATGTCAGTTAATTAATTTATTGTTGTTATCATGGTAGCCTCGTTCCCAGGCCACTCCTGAGTTTCTCCACAGCTGTGAGATAACATCTGGGAGTGGCCTGGGAACGAGGCTACTATCACGGCACATGACCACATCCTTTCTCCTCTACTGTGTGGGCCTGGGGACGGGCTATGCAAAGTATATGTACTTTGACTAACATTGCACCAAATTATTTTACTAGAAAATGTAGAACATTGTGGGGGCGAACCTGAGCAAGCAGCTACTATGGCTACATGTGCATGAATAGACTAAGCTTCATGCTGAAATGATGAGCTGTATCGCTAGCGTTTATGAGTGTCATTTATGCATGACCCTTACCTGAAGCGATCTCAACCCGGCGTGTATGATGGTCGGTCCGTAGCTGCTGTGACAAACAAGAAGTAAGGTGCCGTGCATGCTTAACCTTGAGCCGTCTCCACTACGGTTGCCAACGCTGCACTCTGGCAGTAGCCCAGCATTACCTACTAAGTGCACGAGGACGTTCAATTTTCGGGAAATATTTAAACGCGCATTTAAAATTTACGGTATATGGCCGCAAGCAAGCACGTACGTACGTACGTATACACACACACTTCCGCAATGCAGTCCCGCTAGTGTGGGGCTCGCTCAGGCTCGCCCCAATAAAGCCATTTGATAAGTTTAGGCAAGTTTCTGGCATGAACTACAGCAGAAAAATAGCATTTTATTCATATGCATGTAGTCATACTGCAAGCAACAAAATTCTAGCCTCATTCCCAGGTCCCCACCCAGCTTTCCATCCAGAAGAGCAATGGCGGGGACCTGGGAACAAGGCTTACAAAATCCATGACCTGGACACGGCTAAGTTTGTGCATTGTTGATCACTGTACATTTTGTTGCCACACCTACCAAAACTAGTCTACAAGGGTATATGGGTTAAAATGCCACTTTGATGTGGGAGCTACAGCTATACTTGACTTCTTGTGGTAGGTAGCTAACTAGAGCTAACTTGATCCCTCTACATCCATCACACTATTACCTCGTATATCCCCCTCCCTCCTCCCCCCCCCAGGATATTATTCCTTATTTGTTGATATACTTTAATGTCTGTCTGAAAGGCTTAGGGCTTTAAACTGTTGGTTAATTTAGGTATCTTGTTGACAGTTTAACAACTGTTGGTTAATTTAGGTATATATACATCGTTCCATATGTATTTATGTAAAACTTGTTTCAGTGTGAATGAAGATGGTTATGTGAAACAATCAGGAGTGAGACTGGAACATGAGCACCTACTGTACAGTGACTAGCAGATCATAATTGAGCTATGACCACATACTACAAAAAACAAACAACTACCTCCACTGTCCAGGTAGTGGTTTGTTTTTTGTAGTATGTGGTCTGACTTATATTCATAGCTCAATTGCAATGATTACACATTTTGTACTGACATTCACACTCAATATACACTGACATTCATACTGTGATTTAAGACTGGTACTAGGGACATCCTGTCCTTCTATTTATATGAAACTTGAACCATACAAGGTTTGGATTTCCTTGAAGCTCCTCAGTTACAGCTTCCAGAAGCAGCTACACTCCCACAAGTCATAATAGCAGATGAGATTTGGTGTTAATGTACACAATACCCAGCCAGCCATTCACTGTTATTGTTATAATAATACATTCCCCTCCCCTAAAATAACCCTCCCTTTCCTCCCTCCAGCCCTTTCTTCCCTCCCTTCCCCATCCACTGAGTATACAAAGCCAATTACGTACATTCTTACTGAAACCATTCCTCTGCACTTTACAAGGCCCAAGGGCATTCTACTTCCAAGGAGAGACCAGGATGCGACATCTTTCTCCATGACTTCTGATATCACTAGGTTGTTATTTTTACTCCAAATATATTTTACAAGACCTTTTCTAATTGTATGACGTTATAACTCAATCCATCGTTTCACTATCACAATGTGGACTTCTCTGGAGTATTAACATGTGTGCAATTTGTAAGCTTGTGCACACACACACTACAACAGCTACTGGAAAACATTATTTGTAAGAGTTCTGTTTGTTGCAGTAAGATTGGTGGCCATGAGCTGCATTTATCAATATAAATCTGAGTTGTGATCCCAGCTATGCTCTTGTTGGATATTCATTTTGCTAACATGCAAAAATGTGCAAGAAACAGACAAAGGTAATCACTCATCACATTGGTTATCATGCAAAAATTTACAAGAAACAGACGAAGGTAATCATTCATCACATTGGTTATCATGCAAAAATGACACAATATGCGGTATGTGCATCTCACAGGAAGATTACAAAAACAAACTTAGTTCACACCCATTTTAAAATATTTTCACACAAGTTATCATAATTATAAACAAATGACGTGTATGTGCATTTCACAAGTATAAGCAAAAAGTTCACACAATGTTCTTATTATTTCGCGTAAGTCATCTGCACATTACAGTGTTTCTTCTCGTACGGTTATGTTCTTCTGTGTCATTATGAACTGGACATCTGTACTGATATTTGTATGCTGAACTTCCCTGAATGTGTAGCGTAGAACAGATGCAAGCATCTTCAACTGGCTGGGGCACACCAATTGTTTCTGGCAGTTCACCAAATCGTACAAAGTTAGATTGTCCAGTGACAATATTATTATGTGTGCAGTCGTGTTCCATTGTATCATTATGGAGTGGACAGCGATGGTAGTAATGCACATTCACTCTGTTTCCTTGAATGTGCAGTGAAGAGCAGATACAAGTGTCTTCTACTATCTTTGCAGTATGAATGGTCTCTGGTTGTTCAGCAGCTTGCAGACCCATTGTAATTTCTGGATTTGGGAGAAATCAGTAAATAAAACATGCAGCGAACGTTCGCTAAGCTAACTACGGTGAACGCAAGAATGTACACAATAAAGAACTGTGAAGTATGCATTATTTTTCCGGATCTTTTTCATACAAGTCCGAGAAGGTGTGGCTAGCTGCGATGCACGAGCTGTGAACATGCAGATAACTAGACATCGTATGGATGCGTCCATAGTGTGTGCGTACTCAAAGGTAGCACCCACCGGGCTGACAAAACGACCCATAAATGCAAACTTGAAGATTCGTAGCCCACCCGTTGGAGACGGAGGGTCGGCCGAAAGATTCGTCGTCCAGTTTGCAAATATACAAGGACCCCGAATCACTATATACCTAGCTTTACCAGGATGAATCTCCGTACCTACGGGGGGTACCTACCATGAAGCTACTGCTCATACCTGCAGCGATCGCTTCTGGCTGCCATCGACCGCTACTGCGCTGGTTGAAAACAGCCCGACCCTGCACCGCGAAGGTTAGCGCGAACGGTTCCGAGCTTCGTGCGATCTGCGGCCGGCTTGTTGTCATCACTGCTCGCATCAAATGTATGGATCCGCAACGCATATTTATAGGGAGTCGAAAGTGGCGGAAGCTATAGGGAAATACCCCCCTTCACATGTGCATGCGAAGGAGGGAAATAAAGGAGGGAAATACCCCCCTTCGCATGCGCACGCGAAGGGGGGTATTTCCCCTTCCGCCACTTTCGACTCCCTATAAATATGCGTTGCGGGCTATTGGCCCACATTTGTACTGTACTCTTAGGCCATACCAAATTGATTTCATGTTTCACGGATCCGGCCGGGTCTTTTTTTTTGAAAATTGAAAAAAAAATAATGCAATTAATATGTACACGTAATCCAGTACTCACTAGCTTCGTTCTCAGGCCTTCGCGCGTTCGTCGCTGAACGCGACGAACGCGCGAAGGCCTGGAAACGAGGCTAAGTACTCACAACGTGGCAAGGATGGAGGATGGCAAGCAGTTTTGTGTGGCTGAGCGTATCTAATTAAATTCATGAAAAGTTTCGTCATTTTTATTTTTATTTTTTTGCCTGCCTACCGGGTCATGTTTCTGACCTAAGCGATCCTTGAAACATAAAATCAATTTGGTATGGCCTTACTATATCTGCCAACAAAATTCGCTGCGAAGTTGTTTGAACCACTTCAATACTGTATATTGAGAAATTGGAATTTGCCCACTCAAAACTTCCCACAAAGTAAATAAACAGAGTTAACGGATTTCTAAAGAACCACACAGACACATCTACAACTCCAAGAATGCAAAGCAATACTATTTATTGAGGCTACGAGTGTTTGCGATTACCGTTTAGAATGCAAATGCTTAGTTCTGATTTGTATAGTATTGTTGAGACTGTTCCGTTCTCCCTCCTCGCAATTCTACGGTGCATTCAGGGTTAGAGTGACTTGTTCCAGCCAATGGGCTTTGTAGAGTATTACAAACTTAAATTAGCAACCTTCCATAGATTAACCAGGCATATGAGAAATTGTACTGATAGAATCAGGCATATGAGAAATGGTACTGATAGAATTAGGCATATGAGAAATTGTACTGATAGAATTAGATTAACCAGGCATATGAGAAATTGTACTGATAGAATCAGGCATATGAGAAATGGTACTGATAGAATCAGGCATATGAGAAATTGTACTGATAGAATTAGATTAACCAGGCATATGAGAAATTGTACTGATAGAATTAGATTAACCAGGCATATGAGAAATTGTACTGATAGAATTAGATTAACCAGGCATATGAGAAATTGTACTGATAGAATTAGATTAACCAGGCATATGAGAAATTGTACTGATAGAATTAGATTAACCAGGCATATGAGAAATTGTACTGCATGAAAGAATTATATCAACCAGGCATATGAGAAATTGTACTGATAGAATTTGCCAACTTCCCACAAAGTAAACCACCCAAACCAAGTTTGACGGGATAAAGTAAACAACCTTTCAGGGACGGGGTGGTGCTCTGTTATTCTATGGTAATAATTTACATTGTTAGAGTGGCTTATTCCAGTCAATTGGCTTTGTAGTATGTTGACCTTGTGGTATGTTTACATGTACATTTGTGTTAAGACCAGGCATAGCCTCATACCCAGGTCACATGGAAGAATGAAAAACTTCTCCGCTCCTTATATAGACTGGGTGCAAGGCTAGGCAAGGCAATAACCTGCTTTATCATATGTCTAACTGATGCAAATGTATGGAAGTCAATGGGGAAGCTGCATGCAGTTTATAAAAAGCTGTATTTTTACTACAAGTCTTGTGAGAACCCATAGCAGTACTACAAATCACGCGAGAGTCCATATCAGGTACTGCAAGTCACATGCGCATATGATAAATTTATTATCACCATAGTACCAAGCTATACCAGAAAAATGTCACTATAGTTTGTTGCCGTTGGCATTGTTACTCGTGCTGTGCACTCGTAACAATACAAATGCCAACACATTCAGGTGGACGCGAGGTGGACGTAGGGGGGGAGGGGTCCGCATTCAAATTCATGAAATAATGTACTAGACTTCATCATTGAGCGCTCCGACACTAGGCAAGACCCCAGACGTTCACAAGATCACAAGTACTCCGCTTGACCGCTAAGAAACCCGCTCTCAGGTTTATTGTGCACGTACTTGTAGTCGGGCAACACCCCCCCTACGTCCACCTCGCGTCCACCTGACGTCATTCACGTGACAGGTGTTCCCAGGCCTTCCCCGTTTTTCACGCTCTTCGCCCCCGTGTATTATATTGAACGCAAACCGAAGAACGAAAATGGGGGAGGCCTGGGAACGAGGCTAGTGATGGTCATTGAAACACCTGCACTGCTCATCAGTCAAGTATTCATCTGTCCCCTTGCAGTTATGACTACCATAGTAACCACTTCCGCAATGGCTTAGCTTAGTCTGTGTACATAAGTCACCATGGTGATAAAGAGGTGATAGTCATAACAATACCTGGAAGAGGAGGTGGTATATAGAAACTGTTAACATTCACTGGGTACATCTCCTCACCTGGTAGTTCTTGGAGAGGAGGCCGATAATCTTGGTCATGGTGATGAAATCGTGCTCTAGTCTCTTGTGCTGAGCTTTCAAACTGTGGTAGGTGACAGCCTCTTCTGAATCATCTGTTTGCATTTATATATGTATGTATGTAATGTGAGCAAATTTCAGTTAATTAGTTAAGTATGTATATGTTTATCTTTTATTTTATAGATCAAGTGACATAAATGTAATAAATGATTACTGGTTCTAATAGCTGCAATAATGTCCTTTGCTAGCTCAAGAGCATATAAGATGATATTAACTCTTAAGTTGGTGTGTGCAACCACTTTGTTCGATGTCACACCATTCTAGTGTCAATTGATGAGTTGAACAGGAGCAGTATGACTGTAAAGATAATGGACAAAATTTTGCAAATCACATGCAATCCTTGTGGGTCACAAGTATACATCTTTTCAGTCACTTCAATTAAAATGTGCCAAATTACGAGGATTTCTCTATCTGAGTTTCTACTTCCTGCTCACTTTAATCAAAGCCAAAATTGCTGCATGTCAACAGATTAATGTCAAACTGAACTCGTAGCAATTGTCAATAGATTGGATTTTGTTTACAGTAAACTATAACATCACATCACATCCATACAGCTGAGAGTGAGCGTTATGTAAAATTTGACAAGCAACAATTCAGTTCTTGGATACTAACAGTCACTGGCAATAACACCAACTGGGACAAGCATACTAAAATAACATCACTTTCATTGGACAAACAGCAGATTATAAGGAGTCTTAATCATACTGCATTTTAGGAATGTAGATGTTGCTTCTTGCTCATGAGTAATGTGCTCATCATGCTTATTTTTACCGCTAAAATTTAACAACTTCATAGACTGGCAACGTTATTACCATTTATTGTCTGGTTTGCTTTTTTCTCTGTTTCCTATCATTGTGTTGCTAGTTTTCTTCTGGAGCGTGCGGTGGTGGGAATACTGTGGTTAGCTATCAGACTCATGAGCAGAGAGACTCGGGCCTCTCAGGTGAGTGTCCGTGGTTGTGATTGTTAACTAGTCAGATGACGTGGGGCGTGAAAATTTCCCAATCTACGGTATACTGTGTGCAGTTATAAGCCAAACTTGATAATGCATCATAGTAAGTCCTCACCAAAGGTAGGTATCACAAATTGCATGCAGTAACCCGGCTTTCTCCAGCCAAGGCAGCTACTATGGCTACACATGAATAGTTGTTTTTTTTATGAGCTAAGGGATTAGGATTCAACTATGTGGCTGATTGTTATCAAAAACAAACATTGTCAAGTGTAGCTGTTGTGAATACAGATTAGAGATGCATACCTCGTATATGCCAAAGAAAGGTTATTTGGTTTCTTGTGTCACTTTGGAGCCAGTTTAATGTCATTACCTTCTGTCAAGAACAAGGCTAGAAGTGGTATACAGTCACACTATGACATACCACTTCATGACATATGGCTTGCAAATACAGCTTCTTTGTTTGGTGTTGCAAGTAATTTAGGAACATTAACATTAGCTAGGGAACATTACCATTAGCCATAGTGTGGGATGTATACATTAGTTACAAAAATACTTTGTTTTTTCTGCAAAACTTTTGCATTAATGCAAGGTACACAAATAGCTGGTACGCTAATACGGGTGTGTGCCCAGTTATGATTACAAAAACAGAGGTGCAACAAGTGAATGGATGGTGTGTGCTGTAAGTGCTTTGTGAGGTAAACAGAACCAGAGCTAGGTACAAAAGATGACCAACATTGATGTTGACCATGCACATAGTATAGCCTAGATTGACCTCATACCCGGGCCATGAAGTGGTTTGGGAACGAGGCTAAGATTGACCTCATACCCGGGCCATGAAGTGGTTTGGGAACGAGGCTAAGATTGGCCTCATACCTGGGCCATGAAGTGGTTTGGGAACGAGGCTAAGATTGGCCTCATACCTGGGCCATGAAATGGTTTGGGAACGAGGCTAAGATTGACCTCATACCCGGGCCATGAAGTGGTTTGGGAACGAGGCTAAGATTGGCCTCATACCTGGGCCATGAAGTGGTTTGGGAACGAGGCTAAGATTGGCCTCATACCTGATGTCTACTGTTTGCACATACCATGAAGTTACGACCAATTTAGTAGGCCACAGTGCAGGGGTTTATCTCACGTTGAGACACTTTTGGGGGGTTTTGAAGTCAGAACTGCCAAGTCGTTTGATGTATGCTTATTTATGTTATAATAATTACTGACTCCAAACTAGCTACAAACTACGGTATCACAGTGGTGTTAATTTCTGGATCTTGACCTGAATTTCAGTGCTGATGCAGGGGTCCATGCATTCTGGTTATATTTACACCCTACCACCAGCCCCCTTCCCACAGGATACAGGAAAACACATTGTGGACACTCTTGAAGTTAGTTAGTGCATAATGTCTACCATTCCTAGTATACCGTACCCCTCCCAACTAATGGAGCATGATGTGTGGCTGGGAATGAGGCTAGATGTGTGGTATAAAGTCCCTCTGCTATGTGCATTTTAGAGAGAATACTCTATAGAACAGCTGTGAAATGGCTTCTCAGAGAGGCCGAGGAGCAGTTGAGTTGCTATCTATGATCAAGATCACTGAATTTGATAATTAGAGCTAACTAACGCAATTAAAGCTTTTGTGGTGTTCAAAACGAATCTCAGTTCCCACATCTTAGCCTCGTTCCCAGGCTCTCCCCACGCGCGAACGAAAAATCGAAAGGAATCGAAAGGGGAGAGCCTGGTAAAATTTATCACGTGAGAAACGTCATAGGTAGAGAGAACTTAATTACATGTGGGCGAACGAATGAACTCGCCCACGCTGTATGGACAGAATACAGTTGCGATAGCTTTATGGCCGACAGAATGGGACTGGACGGCACTATGCTACATTACCTGGCAGTACGGAAAGCTATGGTGAGCTTACACAGACCCGTACATTCGAAAATCACGCTAACCTACTCGCTTACCTGGCAAACTGACCGCTGTACACCCCGGAGAATGGCTTTCAAGGCGCTATTAAACGCCAAGGCGGCCCCGGCTTTGCTCAAGTTTTCTCTGCGCTTATTGTTCAGAAAAAAAAACTGCCAGAACGGGCTCCTACTAAAAAACAGCTACGTGTACTGTCGATTATCGATCAACTACGTGCGTGGGCACATTGACGATCCGCCTACGCTCAATTAAGTCCTCTCTACCCTTCTCTCTACTCCTACGTCACTCACGTGATGAATTATTCCAGGCCCTCTACCGCTTTTCCGTACTGCAAGCGACGGAAAGCTGGGTGGGGCCTGGGAACGAGGCTACCCACATCTAAGGAGTTGTATTTGAGTTATACCCATGCTGCTCTAATTAGCTTATCATACAGCACATGACTGATGGGCTTTATAGCCTGAAGGGGAAGTATAGTAAAGCTGGTGGGGACAACACTGAGTGGCAAGTGTCTCAGGTAGTGTGTAGTGGAGTGGTTTAGGGAGGCAGCACCTGTCTTGGAAATAGCAACCAAGGATATTGTGATAAGTAGCTTGTGAAAACTATGACAGCACTTGTACTACAGTATGAATACCACTTGCTGCCCTAATGAATATCTCCTTTGGTTAAGTGTTTGCTAAACACTGGCCATTAAAATAGTTGTCTTAACTGCTATAAATATTGCTTTCATTCATCTGTGCTTCAATACCCAAGAGACCCACATACCATGGTGATAGTTATGTGGTTGATGGGGTGTACTAGTATGAATAATGGTGGCACATGGAAACCTATTCAGTGATTACATTTCAGGCCCGTAGGAAGCAAATTTGAAATGGTCCGGCGATATTACGGCGCGAAGCGCGCGCATAATACACACGCCCCGCCCCCAGCAAATTACTATGCTCTCAAATTACTTTTTACACCGTTTTGAAGCTGTCAGTGTCGCTGAATCCTCAAAGATTTGGCTGCACGCGGCAGTTACACCTTTGAACGAGGTATTATTGTCTGCGAACTTTCTTGTCTTCGTCGCCGTAACGGTAACAGTAAATTCGATCGCTCGAAAATTTTATCACAGCGCTAATATTTCCGCCAAGCCGAGGTCCCTAGTACGGTAATCTTGGAGCAAGAATTGGACAAAACGCCCGGCGAAACTTATACGGCATTTTCTGCGCGGGTTGGTTGGCCGAACATTGGTCCGGCGGCCGCCGGACCTGCCGGACCTGCTCCTACGGCCCTGCATTTTAGTATGGCGAGTGCCTAATTGGCAATTTTGTACATCATAGCCCTGGGTCATTCTTACTTCAACAAATTGTGGTAATGGACACACAAATCAATTGGTACATAACTATGCATTATGTATGAGGGATCACCAGCATCATCACACTGCTATATGTCTCAAGCTACTGGCTGCAGCATACAGTTTCCAGATCGCATTCATAGCAAATTACTACTGACATAGCTATGGATATCTTTTCATAGCTCACACCTCAATAAGTCCAGCGTCCACTTCATCCTCACCACCTGACACCTCCTCAGAACTGCTGCTATCTGAATAGCATTACACACTTCTGCTGTACCAATTTGTGAACATCTGTGTTATGTAGTGTTTTTTTTAAGTATTTCTGTGTAATGGTTTGATAGTACATAAACTATGTTACGCTCATTAACACTTGTACTGGTCAAGAATCATGATATGTATACAATACACAATATGGTGTAGGCTGATTGTGCTCAAAAATCCGACTGTATGGGGGCTCGAAGTTTGCTTAGTAAGGACATTGGAGAAGAAGCGGTGACTTGTGAGCTGCTGCCAGCCGCTCGGACTCTTGTTAACGGGGCTAGTCATTGCCATCACAAAATTTAGAATCACCGCATGACCAACCAGCCAGTCCCTAATGCAAACTAATAATACACAGTATCAGGAAAAGAAGTGAATGTCATTTGAAGCTCAGCCTGGCAAATGTTTATACCCAAGTTGCTCAAATTGTTGTGAGTTTTGGAATTCCAAATTAAGTAGTTAAAGACAGTAATCATCAATTTCAGCTGTTGCTGACAACATAGGATGCAGTCTAATTAGTCTCTTAGTCATCTGGTTCTTGATCAATATATTGCTATAGCTATACTGTCCTCCAAGATGGCAATGTGTAGCATAATTGGGGCGAGCCTGAGCGAGCAAGGTTGCTGGTGAATGAGACTCCCACAATGAGACTGCTTTAGGCCCTCTACCGCTTTTCCGTACTGCAAGCGACGGAAAGCTGGGTGGGGCCTGGGAACGAGGCTACCCACATCTAAGGAGTTGTATTTGAGTTATACCCATGCTGCTCTAATTAGCTTATCATACAGCACATGACTGATGGGCTTTATAGCCTGAAGGGGAAGTATAGTAAAGCTGGTGGGGACAACACTGAGTGGCAAGTGTCTCAGGTAGTGTGTAGTGGAGTGGTTTAGGGAGGCAGCACCTGTCTTGGAAATAGCAACCAAGGATATTGTGATAAGTAGCTTGTGAAAACTATGACAGCACTTGTACTACAGTATGAATACCACTTGCTGCCCTAATGAATATCTCCTTTGGTTAAGTGTTTGCTAAACACTGGCCATTAAAATAGTTGTCTTAACTGCTATAAATATTGCTTTTATTCATCTGTATGTATGGGCAGTGTGGGCAAACTAATGCTGATACGTGTGTGCTTCCCTGACCAAAACATGGAGGAGAGGAAAGGTATCCTAAGAATGAGGCCAGGTTTAAAAATTCCCTTTACTGAGCCTAATTCAGTTTGTTCACTGCGCTTATTTGGAAGTTGGGTACTAAAACAATAAAGAGTATTTTGTGCTGGTAAGGAATGACACTGTGTGCTTTGGTACTGATGTGTTAATTGTCTCTAATGAATCAAATTGGCCTTTTTATTAACTGTGTAAATTCTAAATTCTTTTGTCTACAGCGTGCTTAAAAAGGTAAGAAGTTGTCGGAATGTCAACTGTGGGGGTGCCTATGTACCTAAAAGAAAAAACATTTGCTTTCTCTATGATGTCATTTCCTGTCCACTTGGTTGACAGTGGGTTTCCAATCTCCACTATGTTTCTGTTATCTATGATTCATACGCTACGGTAAAGATGAGAATCATGAATATAGGACAACATCGTGACAAGATACTACTGCAGCTGCTTTGCACCAATTAGCACTCAAGTTGTGTGTGCAGTTGCCTGGCAACCAGAAACCTCACTTGGCAATCAAAATTATGGTATATGGTAATACATATAGCCTCGTACCCAGGCTCCTCCCAGCATCCACTTCATCCTCACCACCTGACACCTCCTCAGAATGCTGCTATCTGAATAGCATTACACACTTCATACCACTTCTGCTGTACCAATTTGTGAATCTCTGTGTAATGTATCTTTTTTATAAGTATTTCTGTGTAATGGTTTGATAGTACATAAACTATGTTATGCTCATTAACACTTGTACTGGTCATACCAAGAATCATGATGTGTATAATACAATACCACCAGTGGTGTAAGCTGATTGTGCTCAAAAATCCGACTGTGTGGGGGCTCGAAGTTTGCTTAGTAAGGACGTTGGAGAAGAAGCGGTGACCTGTGAGTTGCTGCCAGTCGCTTGGACTCTCATTAACGGGGCTAGTCATTGCCATCACGAAATTTAGAATCACCACATGGCCAACTAGCCAGGCCCTAATGTGAGCATAATACGCAGAATCTGTGTATTATGCTAGCATTATGTTCGTTGCTTTTGCATACCTACTATGCTCATTTTAATGCCGGCATAATCGACGCACCCCTAACAATACCACTGTTAGTGAAAGCTCATGAACTACAGAAGTAATCACTAGTAATGTACACATGTACTTGTTCAGCAATGGTTTGTGGCATGTGGGTGTGTCCATTAAATAAAGTGCATTCACAGTTTTAATAAATAGCATAGTTTACTCTAGTGTGCACAATTTGAGTCCATATCTGGTCATTTGATTACTTGATCACTGGAAAGAAGTGAATGTCATTTGAAGCTCAGCCTGGCAAATGTTTACCCAAGTTGCTCAGTACAGTCTAAATTGTTGCGAGTTTGGAATTCCAAATTAAGTAGTTGGGTGTAAAGAATGACAGTCCAGATGTACACCCAACACGCATACCAGAAATTTAAGGACAATCTACGGTCAATGGAATATTTGTAGCACTGGCAAGCCTAGTCCAGACAACCTGTTGTTGGTGAAACACTTGTAAGATTAAAAACTACTGCCCAAGTAATTTTGTGAATGCATCAAGTAGAATTCATCACCTTTCCAGCAAAACGTATTTTTAGTAATAAAATAAATTGAGAAAAATGGAGCATACCATAATTCGCTTTTTTTTTCGTCTAGTAAATTTTTCGTCAAAAAATATTCGTGTAAAATAATTTTCGCACAGACTAAATTGAACGAAAATAATTTTACAAGTCGCGTGTGGTGGGCATTAATTGAGGAGATCACACCGTGTCCGAAGAGATGGCTTGTTGTGTTAGAGGCTACCAAGTATACAAGGATATATGGGCAGCAGCAATTGGGGAAGTGTTTACACCATTGTTGCACTGTGTAAATACAAAACTTCTGTTGCTATTCTACCAACAAGCAACAGAAGTTAGCAACAGAAGTTTATATTTTCACAGTGCAACAATGGTGTAAACATCTCAGTTGTGTATAATTTACTTCTGTATACAATCTTAGCTTACTGTATACTTACGTTTGCTCACTGTGTCCATGCTTGTATTTATTGGCATTGCTTTGAACACTTTGCAGACGAGGTTGGTATGAGATTTATTAACCTGATATAAAGCAATCTGATTGGTCAGAATTACCAACCATGTTACAAATTATGTAGACCCCTCAGTTTCATTGTATAACATATCTGTAATTGGAGTACCTTAGAGATACTAGTAGAAAATGATTTACTGTTTCACTAGTGTTCTCTATTTCTGTGCAGTTCTTGAGATGTAGGCTGAGGTGGGACCACTCATCTTCCATTCCCCTCCTTCATGCACCCACAAGACATCCCAGCTGAACCACGCCAGCAACCAGGTCAAACTGAGACTGGCTTCTTTGTTCACCATCATTTATATACTAGTATGTTGCATTACTGCATGCACTATAATTGAAAAAAGTGTACAACAAATTGTTTGCACAATTCGTTTCAAAAGAAATACAGATTATACAAACTATTAATTATAAAACAAGTCTGCCTGCAAACACGCAATATCTCACATTTGGACAAAGAAGCACGAAAAGGATTAGCCTCGTTCCCAGGCTCGTGAACGAGGCTAGAAAAGGATATGAAACACAACAAAAAATACAACTTCAACAGTGTCCTTTTAATTTGTAGAACTTACAATTAGTGTTACGTACCAGCAAGAAAATAGCTAGTGGTTAGAAATTAACAAAATCTTAAAAACATTAAAAAGGGTTAGACAATGATAATATGTTCCTGTCTTGCAACACCAAGTAGCTTCCAAAAAATTGAAAGAAGAAAAGTTCCCATTGGCAAGATAAAAATAAGTTGGTTGTGATGTGCATGTGCATTTACTTATTTGTCTTGCCACTGACGACAGAGTGCCAGTCATGCGTGTGTGGAGACACATCTTGGTGGACTGGGCATGCACTCACATGTGGAAGCTCATACTCCAACTCTCCGTGCACAAACACAGATGAAGCACAACAGTTTTCCACCAGTTGGGGGTATGGAGGAATGGCTGGTATCACCAAATCAGGCTGGGCATTTTCCAGTTTCACTTCCAACTCTCTCATGCGACCATTTAACTGCTCAACTTGTTCTTCAAGTGCTGAAATCCTTTGAGCAAGTGATTCACAATCAAGGTTGTTCATGTTACGTACACAGCTGAAGAGGAGGGAAAAATCAATCATTGATGCTATTTCACAGAAATACTAGCTGCTGAAATACTCTATGGACATTACAAGTGTGATACTACTCACTGTACTATTAACTTAAACTGAACCTTCTTACACAATATGTAAAGGTGTAGTTGGCCTTGCCCAATGTATTCCACATTGGCAATGTAGCTAGATGTTGCTTGTCTTATTTATCGTTACTTGATCATAAATAGGACCTTCATAAATCACTATAGTATACATACAGATTCCAGTATGACAGTGCATGTATAAAGTTATGCAGTAAAATAGCTACAACCAGTTTACCAGACTGCAAACCTAATCTGTAGTGACTAGGACCTTCACTGGCTTCACTACACTTTCTACACTAAAATTCGGGAGTAGTACAAAAAATGTCAGTCCACCAGTCCAGTCCATCGGTGCAGTCCACTAGTCCAGTGATTGTAGTCATTGTAGACGGGCAAAACTTATCGAAGGAACAACACATGCAACTCTCACACATATACATACGTATATTACCACATGGCCTACTTGCATAAACTTATTGAGCTGTCTAGCTACTTACCCACAGGGTTAAACACAGCTCGGTTGTTTTGTTTCCAAGTATTCGTTGCTTTACTAGTACCCGCTTCTGCAGCCACAGCAACGATTCAAATTTGCCACCGACACGGTACGGTGTTCTGTACAGAATGATCGAGCCCCTCAGTTTCCAGCTATAAAACCAATTTCCGGTCTTGTGGAGACTAGACGTAACCGAACTTGCGTGTGACGTCACGGCGTTATACGCGATTTTATATAGGGGAGGCTGTCTTTTCACCCAATCCCATGCGGATCACGTGATAGGCCTGTAGGACGAAAGGTCATTGATGAATTCTGCAAAATTATGTGTTGACATTGCGCTTGCGAAAGGCAGAAGGTGCGTGTTCCCCTTGACAGGTAAGTAATAGCTTTATACTATAGACCCATTGCACGTGACGTCTTAATAATAATTAATAACCCGGTAGCCATCTTGGAGGACAGGTGGAGCTAGCGTATTATCAGAGAGTCGGTAGACTCTCTATGTAGGGATGTTATTCATAACAGCTGGAGCAAGGTGGAGCTGGAGTAGTCCGAGAGTATGACTACGTTCATATAATGGTGAATTCTGCGCAGTAGTTGGCTGCGGTAATAAGTCAGACGGGGAGAAAGAGATAAGCTTTTATCGCTTACCAGCGGTGATTTTCCATCAAGGTGAAAAAAACCGTGAACTAAGTAAAAAAAGGCGTGATCTTTGGCTCACAAGAATTCACAGGGAAGACCTCGGACCCGAGAAGTATCCCTATGCTTGTGTCTGCTCTTTTTTTATTTTTATTTTTTTTTTTTTTTATACGAATTTGTAATATATATATATATTAGATATATACACACAGGATGAACAAATAGCGTAAGCTAGTGCAAAGTTCACCCTATAAAAAGAAGAAAAAAGAAGTTATATCAAACAACATTATCGATAAGGGATTTAAAAGAAGGAAGGGAGAGACAGTGGTGAAAGTTCTCAGGCAATTGGTTCCATAAGGACACAGAACTTGGGACACAGGAATGAAAATAACTATTTGTATGTGCAAATGGCTGATACAGAAATATGCTTCCATGTGATCTCAGATTCCAACTTGAACGGCTCACTGGGAAAAAAATGTTTGAGGGCATGACCATGAGACCATTCAGACATTTGTAGACCACAGTGAGCTTTAGCTTCTTTCTCCTATCCTTTAGAAGTGGTAGTTTCAGGAGGTTTCTTAAGTGGTTGTGAGGCTCTCTCCAGCGTTTTGTGCATACTCTGAAGGCAAACTTTTGCACTGACTCAAGTAGTTCAATATCTTTGTGCAAGAACGGGTCCCAGACATGACAACAGTACTCTAGAATTGGTCGAACAAGAGTCAAATATAGTTTTCTGAGAGTGCTTGTGTTGCACCAACGGTAGAATTTCCTATAAATAAGTCCAATCACTCTTTTTGCTCTTGCCACAATGTCCGAAATATGTTCAGACCAGCAGAGATTATAGGAAATTGTGATACCAAGGTACTTGAAAAGATAGACTCGATCAAGTGACTCTGAGTAAAGAGTAATGCAAAACTGATTTGAGATTGAACACTGTTTCTTTCTAGTTATCAACATAGTCTTACATTTGCTGCTGTTTAGAGTAAGAAAGTTGTCCCGAGTCCATTGACCAATTTTGTCGGTGTCTGATTGCAGGTCAACTAGGTCTTGTGTGCACCTGATAGGCTTGTAGAGAAGCATATCATCAGCATAAACAATCAATCGGGTATCTGGGGATAGATCTGCCAGAAACACTGAGTCAACATAGATAATGAAGAGTAGGGGCCCCAGAATAGATCCTTGCGGGACACCTGAGAGTACTGGTAAAGAATCTGAAGCTTCTCCATTTACAATCACTCTCTGTTGTCTGTTGTAAAGGTAGTCCCCCAGCCACTGTAGAATATGGGAGTCAAGACCCATACTGGCTAGCTTGTTTAGGAGAGGTCTATGGGGTACTGAATCAAACGCTTTCTTCAGGTCGAAGAAGACTGTGCCCACCTCTGCATTCTGCTCCAAGATCTGGTGCCACTCATCAGTCACTGTGAGCAAGGCAGAACCGGCTGATCTACCAGGCAGAAATCCCCATTGGTTTGGGGATAGAGGACAGAATAAGTCAACATGTGTGAAGATTAGATTGTAAAAGTGCTTCTCAAGTATCTTGCTCAGAATAGAGAGAAGAGAGATCGGCCGGTAGTTGGAAGCTTGTGCTCTGTTGGAAGACTTAGGTATAGGTACTATATTAGAGTTTTTCCATTCATCTGGGACTACTCCATTCATTACAGAGTAATTGAAAAGAGTTTTGAGAGAGGGTGCAATGACAGATGCAGTAGATTTCAGCATTCTAGCCGCTATACCATCTGGTCCTGATGCCTTATTAGTATCCAAGGCTTGCAGCAATTCCAGTATCTCTTCCTCTGAGCAGAGAAGTTCAGGAGGGCATAGGTCAGGATGTACTCGCATCTGTTCAATATCTGAGGTATCAAGTGGGGGTTCAGATCGATTGAAGCAATTGGAGAAGAACTGGTTTAACATTGACGCCTTTTCTTTATCGGATGAGGCTGTAGAGTTGTTATGTAGGAGAGTTGGTATTGAAGAGGATGAGTTATTTAATTTCTTCATAGCACTCCAAAATGTTTTGGCATTTGAGGATAGATTACATAACTTTTCCATGTACTCCTTTTTTGCTCCGCGAAGGTTTGAAACTAGTTTGTTGCGCTGAATTTTATACTTTAGCCAGGATGTGGAGGTTCTCAGTTGCTTCGCCCTCTTGAAGAGAACATTCCGTCTCCTCATGCCATTTACGAGCTTTCTGTTCAACCATGGTGCGGCACTCCCTGCGGTGGAGGTTGTCTGAGGGATGCATTCATACATGATCTCATAAAACCTATTTTTCCAGTTTATCCAAGAGACGTTAATATCATCATTTTCAAGTAGTGTGTTCCAGTCAGTATCTCTAATTCTCTCCCGAGCTTTATCAAAATCAGCGAGATCATACCTCCAATAACGCCTGCGAGTTGCTTTGGCTTTTTCCTTACTCCCTTTCATTTTTACTTGCAAAAAGACAGAATTGTGGTCTGAGTTTGCAAGGGGTGGCATAACGGTGCACTCACTAACATTCTGCAAGTTAGACACAAGTGCGAGGTCAATAATTGAGCTGTGTCCTGATTGGCTATAATGAGTTGGGTCCTTTACTACCTGAGTAAGAGAAAAAACATGAATAAGGTTAGACAGCTTACAAAAAAGATGATGAGATGTATTACAGAAATCAATGTTGAAGTCACCAAGGAGGATGAAGTTTGTGAAACAGGTGATGTCCAAGTTTTCCAAACATGTATACAAAGCATCCATGAGTTCCGAGGATGAATTTGGTGGGCGATAAAATGCTCCGATTGTGGTTTTTCTATTGTTTACTGTGAGGGACTGGATGCATGAGTTAATCTCGAGAAAATTTGTTGATCTCAGGAGAATTGATCTTGCGAGAGTTGATTTCGAGAGAGTTGATCTCGAGAGATGACCCCGGTTGAAGAGAGGCATGCAAGGGTGGTGTTAAGAAAGGAAAAAAGAGACGGAGTGATGCATGTGATCCACTCCTTACCTTTTCAAACTAGCTCGAACAGTAAGGGCTATATAACACAGTCCTGTGCATGTGTTGTTATTAAGTAACCTTATAGTTGCTTTTGGTTTGACTATGCAGTGACTAGTTTGTTTTTGTTCCAGGACCTGTATGGAAATCTACTAATATGTGGTACAGCATTCCTGATTTCAAAATAAAATTTTATCTCTAACAGTTTGCATGCAATGATTAGAGAGAGTATACCTTACGTAAGGTATACTATCTATATGCTATGTCAGGTGTACTATCTACGCTATAATGAATGAGTGTAGGAACCAGAAGAGCCAAACTGTCAAAAAAATTGACAGTTCTGTGTTCGATGGTGGAGGAATCGTAGCCTCATTCCCAGGCCTACCCCGTTTTTTGTTCTTCGGTTTGCGTTCAATATAATACTCCGTGTATTATATTGAACGCAAACCGAAGAACAAAAAAACGGGGTAGGCCTGGGAACGAGGCTAGAGGAATCGATCTCTTAGCTGCAGGCACTGAAATACTGACTTCAGAATTCTTTCTCTTCTTTCCAACAAACTCACTGGAGAGTATGGTACTGACTTCATAGCAGGAGGCATTACCCAGTAGGCACTCTTCTGCGTAACAGTCAGTGATTCTCTGCTCTCAACTCCAACACCAATGACCCAAAGCAAGTGATGCAACACAGGAACAAGTCTCACCCAGTCCTGCCATGCAATCACAGTGCGCAGCAAGGATTCTTCCATGATCCATGGAGTGAGTGGTTTTTCACTCAATTTCTGAGAGTGATTTACCTGTACGTGAAAGAATGCCAAGGTGCTGACTTTAGGCTGCCAACAACAGTTGAAATCAGTAGCTAAGTCTTTCCAATAACAATTCTCTTGGTATCAACAGCCTTCACAAGTACTTCTCTCGCCCATCCTCGCACAAAGTTCTGGTAGCAGTCCGAACTCTTGTAGTTGAGCAGGTCTTCTTTAGAGTAGGGGCTTGGAGACAGAATCAGGTACATGCAGACATGGACGTACGTAATAGCAGGCCATAAGTAAACGTTATCATGCCATTCGTTCCTCGGTATTTCATAGGGATTAATACCATTCACCAGATCCAGCTTATCCGCATATCTTTTCTTCCAGTCCACATCTGCGATGGTAGTATAATATGCTGGAATGAGTCCGCGCTGCATCGCTAGCGCTGTGAATCGTGTTGAACCGCAAGTGTTACGCATACGCTTGTCCTCCAACATGGCGGATAGCAACAGTTACTAAGGAAATTAGGCCGGAAGCTGACGTCATTGCAACGGGTCTATAGATTTAGTGATATTTAGTCATGTACGTATAAATGAGAGAGGGTAGCTGATTGGATATACTGGGATGGGGACATTGAAGGATAAAAGTAGCCAGATGTTGTAAGAAGTCTCTTGTGTATGAATACAAGAGACTTCTTACTAGCCTCGTTCCCAGGCCTTCCGACTGTCCAGTTTTTGATCGCTTGCAGGTGATCATAAAACTGGATGGTGGGAATGGAACGAGGCTAACTTCTTACCACATCTGGCTGCTCTTTTCAGCTCTCCAAACCTCCTGGTAGATTCTGAGTGTGGCAAGAAGGAAAGGGAGGATTTCATAGCACTCATAGAGGTCGACTGGGTGTGCCTTTGTGCTAAAGTGTGTCATCATCACATCACACAAGTGGTTTTAAAAGTAGTAAGAGCAAATGAAAGTAAAATGCAGACAGAAATGTGAACGTAATTAGCATAAGGCCCTTCTAAGGGAACATCTACGAACTATTTTTCCAAAGTAACATCACTGTGACGTGATCCCCTAGTCTCGTGCCCAGACTGCTTTCGGAAAAATCAAGAAGGGGTCTGGCAACATGGCCATACATTGCTTTGTTCACGCAGTCTGTACAGTGTGTGCCAATCAGCAAGATTTCCAAAAGGGGTCTGGGCACGAGACTAGTGACCCCCCTCTCCCCCTCCTCATAACATCATGCATACTGTCAACTGTTGGTCAGACACCGCCCTCAAATAATAGCCATGGCTAATTATCCATCCGCCCAGTTGGAATAACTTAATCCTATACACATAACTTGACTACTTATATTTTGGTATGTATACACAGGTGTCCTGTTATGACAAGTGTCCAAGAGTTGATAGGGAACTGTTTCTATATTTCTCTTCGCAGAAGTGCAGAAGCTTCATTCAAGATCTGCCTGTCGTATCCTCCCACGTGAAGACATAAATATATGATGCTTACATGCAAGAACTCAATGCTGTTGTGTTGTATGTAGTCATTTTTGTACCTAGTCAATTTTGTTAGCCTCAGTCTTTCTTACTCCAGTGCTTGTCAGGCATACTGCAAGAAACTAACGCATGATTAGAAGGCCTGGTTGTAAGGATGTTATTTTATTTTGGAAGTATGGTTGGTCAAATTTTACAATCAGTTATGATTTGCAGCAACATGCATGGTTGAATTTCAGCTGAACAGTAAAACAAGTAGTATCAGCCTTATCCTAGCCATGATCTATGCAGGCAGGCTACTTTGATAATTATAACGTCATGTAGCTACTAACGCTAAAAGAAGTCATCTAGCTAGTCCCATGCTGCAAGAGTCTAGCCTATTAAAGTCCACCGTGAGACTGACGTAGGCAACTGACAAGAGTGCGAGCGAGAGTAACTCACCCGATCCGACTTCACTGTAGGCCGTGCAAGTTGCACCGGAAGTCACATGACCAATTAGGGCGGTACCACATGGGATTGGGTGAAAAGACAGCCTCCCTTTTATATAGTTGCGGCATCCTTTGACCTACGAGGCTCGTTTATCAATGAATACGGCCATCGTATACCGGTACGCGCGAAATTTAAACGCCAATCCTTCGTAGTTTCGAATAGAACTTGCAGGGAATACAGAACAGCGGGAACCTACTCATAAAAGCGCAAATTGCGCTTCCAAAATCGAAGGTTAGTGTTTGTGTACCTCTTGTATAGCTATAAAACCAAACCCACAGTTTGTGTTTGCTTACAACAGTAATATGGGATGCCCCCTATTGTTCTAAAGTAGGTGTGAGTTTGTTCCATGTATTGTTCGTACTATATTTCACAATTTAGTGCGTACGGTGTGTATGTAGTTGTGTACCTATATCTTGAAAGGTGTGGCTCTGTTATAAAAAGCCTCCACTAAAATGTTTGTAGTGTATTGAAGCTTTGCTTTGAATACCTAACTAAATTCTAGAATGTTAGTCACTCGTTGTAGAACTAATTGTAATTGTCATTAACTGGTTGATGAAACATGATCATAGCATATGGTATGCTCACTATGTATATGTTATAATCTCCATCAGTTCCCATTTTATTTTAACAGGATTCACCATGCCTCGCAAATGTAGACTTGGAGTGTATAGGAAGAACTGGGAGCGCAAAAAAAAGCAGAGAAGAGCCACCATGGTAAGATTATAACTGTAACATTGTTTGAAATGTATATCTATTGTACTGGGACAAACATGCACAGTAACAATGATACCTTTCACATAGGAAATGGAACTGCAGGCACTT
Source organism: Agelas oroides (assembly GCA_949130485.1). Classification (NCBI taxonomy): domain Eukaryota; kingdom Metazoa; phylum Porifera; class Demospongiae; order Agelasida; family Agelasidae; genus Agelas; species Agelas oroides. The sequence continues at coordinate 19,105,152 of OX422185.1, forward strand.
GCAGCCATCAACCTCAAACAGTGGCACATGGGTCAAATTCACCCAATGAAATGGTGAAGGCCATGTATACAACTGTTAGTGCCAACTTTGGCACTATCAAGCTAATGAATCTCATGGTGTTGCTCGTGTTTGCAAAATCATTGCTAGCTCAAAAGAAACAAGTCAGCCTGTAGTCATAAGCCACTGTCTTGAGATCAACAGCAACTTGACATGGTCACTCTTTGTCCATAACCGTCGAGTAGATAATGAAAACTGTTCTGCTTTGTCATCCGTGCCTAAGTGCCTTGATGTGACCTCACTTGCCAGCTTACTCTGCATGCTGGATGAAATGCCGGTATGTCCTGGACACCCTGAGAAACACTTCCTTGAGATGGTGGCTGCGAAAAAGGGCAGATTTGTGGACATTCTGGGGACACTGTCGCTTTCATTGACAGTTATGCTTTGGTCCACTTGAATGGTGAATCCTATGCTAGAACAGTGTGCACAACTTCATGCAAAGTGCTTGTCAATGGTGGAAAATGTTCTACGTCTCATATACCTATGACTACACGAATCTTACGGTAATTTTACGATGAACAGTGTGTCTATCGGGAAAGACATGGACAAGTCTGAAAACAGCAAAGCTGAGGTGTATTTTTCTAGCCCAAAATGGATGCTACTTTCTGCTTCAGCTAGCTTCAGGGAGCCATTGAAAACTTATATCCAGCGACGCTGAAGTGGGCGAGGACCAACAGTCGGAGACTGACAACTGTACAAGTGACGCAGTTTTTACCTTTTCTCTCGAAATTCTTGGCCGCCAGCTAAGCCTCTATACTCATGTTTTCATGCAGATGTGAGTTAGTGTAAAACGGTGTTTGCTTCCTATTAGAGCTCACCACTGTTAGCTATGTGGAATAACACAATGATTGTGCAACACCACAATGAACTGTCAGTGCAGTCAGCTGCAGGGAGGATGATAGTCCAACATCACTGAGAAATCAGCATCTGCCTGCCACCTTCTCTGTTTGCCTGACTATAGAATGCTCATGTTTTTATGCAGTTGTGAGTTAGTGGAAACGTGCCATTCAGCTTCTGGTGCTGCTTACTTTTTCTCTTTTGGTCACCAGCTAACTGTTTATGTTCTTTGGCTAATGGCTAGACAGACACTAGAAATATGCGGCTATGGAGGGTGTTTACTTTCTATTATAGTTCACTATCAATTAGGATAATTGTACCACACCGAGCTGAACTGTCAAAATGTCAATTTACTTAGCTGCAAGAGAGGTAATACTCCAGCATCATTGATAAATCCTAGGGTATGGACTTGCTTCAAACGTCCGGCGCCCAGTCTCTATGATATGATTCACTTTGAATAAGAATCACTAAGGGTTCCAATACAAAGATTTCTTATCATTACCTGCAGCTGATTTCTGTTGAAAGATGAGAATTGAGTATCTCATTTCTGTCGAAAAAGAGTAATCTGTGATATGAACCAACCTGAATGTCCTTATGGCTCCACTTTATATCCAACATATAGTGCAACTATGTTGGATAATTGTGACGTGTACTATATAGTATATGTTCAATTCAAGTGTTAGCTATAACCACACCGCAAAAGGAAAGAAACTTCAAATAAAAAAATGCAATTGGACATGCAGCCAGCTTGTCCTGCCCATCACAAATTCAGTGTGAAAGTTACAAAGGGTTACTTGAGGAACATTGAATCCAGGTGTATACACACTTCACACCAAAAATTAAGCATTGTCATTGCATGTAGCTAGAGTGAAGTGAAGCTAATTGACTTGCTAACACATGTGCGCTGCATGTCTAAATATTCTGTCTACTCAGGATGCCTTACCTCTCTACCACAGACTTGGACACAATTTGGTATTTATGGTAGGTTCGGTAATCTGTTTTGCCTCGACTGAATACTCTGCCTCCTTCTTGAGCACCTTCAGTTTTTTGAACTGCTTTCCTCTGTGAGGCCCTGTCCAGTCTGATATTATTACAAGTCTCCACTCACATTTGTCACTTGGCTTTTTTAGCTGTAAGCAACCCAAGTGTATAGGAAAGTAAAAATCTCTCCAGCCTCAGGCTGCAGCATGGAGACTTGCATTAGCATATTTATAGCACATACACTTCCACAGCAAACATCTGTGAATGTCTGATCACAGCCCAGAAGAGAATGGGAGAAGAATGTAATTATGCTTAATCAATTAGGCAAACTGAAAATTGATGTTCTCTGTTCTCCTGTTGAATTTCACTAGGGGCACCCAGAGGAGGTAGGACATGGTCACAACTGCAAAACTTCCCTGAGATATGGCTGGGCATTCTTGGACAAGTTGAACACAAGGCTATTACCTTTTAGCTCTACAGTAATATGTATCTGCTCCTCCTTGTAAACTGTTGCTATCGTCAATACTGACTTATGTGGCAGAAGAAGCTAGTATACAAGCTTTATTTACTTTATTTGTTTGTTTGTTTGTTTGTTACGGATCCTTTTTCTTACTGCATGTCCTCTGTTCTCCCACATGCAGCACAAGTTCCTCTGCCACACCTAATTCATATTTTTCAAGCTGACTAGATCAGAGCACCATCAAGAGATCATCATTACGATATTTCACAACATGTATTCTAGTGTTAATATATATTTCGTGTAGAATACATCAGATTTTTTAGAGTGAAATAGCTATGTAATTTTTTTTTTTTCTCTATAAATTTTTATGCAAAGGCATACAGGTGAAGGCAAATAGCAACCTAATGCTAGTACAAAGCCTGCCCAGCAAATCAAAAGAACAAGAAGCAATAATATGAGTCATGGACGTAGCTAATATTTACACACAAGAGAGTAAGCAGTAATACATTCACAACATACATGCATGTACAGTCATTCTATGATTCATTATAATACACACGGAATACGGACAGGCAATGGATGTATATAACACACAGTGACCTAATATCGCTAAGCATTTCGAGTGGTCAAGGAGCACAGCAGGGCAGGAGCCCTGCTTCCCCTGCTGTGCTAGAAAGCTCCTGCGCAACAGCGCACTGCACAGGTTTCGCTGGACCATTGCCCCGAGGTTGGTTGCTGGACCCTGCATGGCGCGCGCGCATACTTTGAGCCACAAGAATCCGTCTTCTTTTGGTAGCCATGTTATGTGGACGAAGAATACTTGTTACGGAGGAAAGTAGACTGTTTACGGTTTTATATACATGTAAAAAGTGGAAGGCGTGGTTAGTCACGAGCATGCAGTGTTGTGGAAAAGAAACGGTGAGTGGAATGCTTAAAATACTGAACCGATTAGCTACAGGGCGTGTTCTGTGTGTTTCAAGACTATACAACCTCTACTTTGTCCTGCATGCTTAATTATCAGGTGTGGAAGTAATTACAAATTGTTGGCATCATCAGACTTTCAAGCTTGTCACAAATGTCACTTCTAGTAATGTCTTGAGCTAATAGAACCAGCAGACAACTGGAACAAAATGCATATGTGTGGAACCCCTTGGTTGGAACTTTGTGGGTCATTTATTATCCTCTGTATTGCAATCGCAAGCTTCTGTAACTATTTGCAGCTGCTTTTCACATTTTCAAGTAATGTACATACAATGACACCATAGTAGGACCATAGCATTCATCATAATAATGCCACTCCAATAAATGTTCATATTTCTAGTCAGCTATAAAATTTAGTGCATCTCATCATAAGTAATTGTTTCTCACAAATTGTTTTTATAGTTGTGTTCATGCAAAGGAGCATGCAACGCAAGCATCAACACTTATTGGCAACCAATCAAGCTCCAGGTGAGGTTGTACTTCCTGTCAAATGTGACTTCTGCTTGATATGTGGTGTATGTGTGTGGCTTGTGTCTGGGATGTGCCATTGCTCCCACTCTCTTCAATCTCTACTTAAATCTGGCCGCTGAGAGCTGGTGACAGGATTTACTGTAGCAAAGTACTTCTAGTGCATGCATAACTTAAATTAGTCTGGCATAGCAACAAGTTACTGCTCTATTGAAAATATGTAGATCTTTTTTTTGCATATACCCAAAGCAGCGAACAAGTACATAGTATAAGAAGGAAAAAAAAATCTAACATACTTAGTACTAATTGACTAATAAGCTCCTAGACCCTCCATGTCTTTCAATAATGAGGGAAGAAAAACTTGTTACCATGGTGATGGTTACTATATTTACTTGTAGAGGAAGAAATCACTGCATAAAGGTATTCACACTTCTAACAGAGAACAGAAATAATTACATGGATATGCTATAGCTATGGATTACAGAATGTGTACAAATGTTTGCACAAAATACACTGCATGGCATGTTCAGATAACTGAAGTGTTCGGATAACTGAAGTGTTCGGATAAGTGAAGTGTTCGGATAACTGAAGTGTTCGGATAAGTGAAGTGTTCGGATAACTGAAGTGTTCGGATAAGTGAAGTGTTCGGATAACTGAAGTGTTCGGATAACTGAAGTGTTCGGATAAGTGAAGTGTTCGGATAACTGAAGTGTTCGGATAACTGAAGTGTTCGGATAACTGAAGTGTTCGGATAAGTGAAGTGTTCGGACAACTGAAGTGTTTGGACAACTGAAGTGTTCGGATAAGTGAAGTGTTCGGATAACTGAAGTGTTCGGATAAGTGAAGTGTTCGGACAACTGAAGTGTTCGGATAAGTGAAGTGTTCGGATAAGTGAAGTGTTCGGATAAGTGAAGTGTTCGGACAACTGAAGTGTTCGGACAACTGAAGTGTTCGGATAAGTGAAGTGTTCGGATAAGTGAAGTGTTCGGATAACTGAAGTGTTCGGACAACTGAAGTGTTCGGACAACTGAAGTGTTCGGATAAGTGAAGTGTTCGGATAACTGAAGTGTTCGGATAACTGAAGTGTTCGGATAACTGAAGTGTTCGGATAAGTGAAACAATATACTATTTGTATACAAAGCAGAGTACTTTCCAAATTAAGTTCAGATAAGTAACTTCCTACTGTGTTCAACAAGTTACAAAATTAATGTATACAAATGTTCAACAAGTTACAAAATTAATGTATACAAACGTTCCAACAAGTTACAAAATTAATGTATACAAATGTTCAGAATGTCACAAAATTAATGTATACAAATGTTCAACATGCAAGTTACAAAATTAATTACAATGGTTTATAATGTGCAGAATATGAGAACTAACAGTTCTATCTCAATGCACATGCATACATTGAAAATTGAATCACAGTCTTCATTGACGATTCAGAAGATGTAAACTGTTGTTCTTAAAGATAAATTTTTAACTGTTAACATATTTCTCAGTTTTTAGGTCTCAGTCTATTACACTTGTGCCCTATAGCATCTTTACATTTCTTCCACAGTGCTTCCTGGTCTTTTTGTGGAGAGTTCATTACAAATTTTGTGATCGTTATGCGCTTTATTTCTTGCATCTTGGTGGGATCCAATGTACGAGGTGTGTTTCTAGCCATCACTTCTTTTCCAAAGAAGTAATACAATGCTAGATGAACAGCCATCTTCCCTGCATCTTCTTGGCGATAAAATTTTTCAATGACTTCTTCAACTGATTGCTTTGGACTAAAGCTAGAAAGAGAAGGCTGCGAGAGTTGGTACTGTAGCTGTGGACAGGCAAAAGATGTGTGATAAAGGGGCTGGTACTGCTGCTGCTGATGCATCGGAGAAGGGAGCTGGCACTGCTGCTGATGTATCGGAGGAGGGAGCTGGCACTGCTGCTGCTGTATCGGAGGAGGGGGCTGGCACTGCAGCTGCTGTATCGGAGGAGGGAGCTGGCACTGCTGCTGCTGTATCGGAGGAGGGAGCTGGCACTGCTGCTGCTGTATCAGAGGAGGGGGCTGGCACTGCTGCTGCTGTATCGGAGGAGGGGGCTGGCACTGCTGCTGCTGCTGTGTCGGAGGTGAGGGCTGGTAGTGTTGCTGCTGGTGACAGGCAAGAGGTGTGGGATGATGGTATTGCTGTTGCTGAATGTCTGAAGCTGGGTATTGCTGAGACTGAAGGGGCAAGAGGTGGGGCTGCTGATGAAGAGGTTGGGCTGGTGACAGCTGGTACTGCTGAAGGGTAGGAAAGTCAACCTGGCTGCTAGTCAGTAGTTCCCACAAGTAGTTTATTTCCTGTGTGGAATCTTCCGCTTGTGAAACAAAGGGGAGCGAGTATGTTCCTGCTGATGCTGATGCTCCTCCACTTGGGGTTATAGCAGATGATGAGGACTGTGGGTGGCCAAGACCTTCGGTTGTAGCATATGTTGATAGTGGGGGGCCATAACCTGCAGATGATGAGGATGGTGGGTGGCTAGGAACTGTAGTTGTAGCATATGATGAGGACGGTGGCTGGCTAGGACCTGTGGTTGTAGCAGATGATGAGGATGGTGGCTGGCTCGGACCTGTGGTTGTAGCATATGATGAGGACGGTGGCTGGCTAGGACCTGTGGTTGTAGCATATGATGAGGACGGTGGCTGGCTAGGACCTGTAGTTGTAGCGGATGATGAGGACGGTGGCTGGCTCGGACCTGTGGTTGTAGCATACGATGAGGACGGTGGCTGGCTAGGACTTGTGGTTGTATCATATGATGAGGACGGTGGCTGGCTAGGACCTGTGGTTGTAGCAGATGATGAGGACAGTGGCTGGCTAGTACCTGCAGATGTAAGATGGCTAGGACCTGCAGATGTAAGATGGTTAGGACTAGTTTGTGGTAGGAACTGGCTTCTGGATATCCCTTGAGTTTCAGACAGTTTCTGCATAATCCATTCCTGGTTCCGCATCATTTGTTCCTGATTCTTTGCATTTACTTCTAGGAACTGTGAAAATAGTTTGAGGTGTGTTGTAAGTGCTTCCAGTGCATCTGGCTCACCGTCTGTTTAAAATGGAAAAGCAGTTTACAAGTAAAGTGCTAACCTTGTATTCTTCAACCCAGCTTTTGTTGCACAACAGAAGGAGGCATACACGAAATTCAAACCCAGGACACCTGGCTTGTGCAACCAGTGTTCTACAACTGAGCCATGACAACCGGATAACCACCAGCAATCTGGTTCTGACGGCACGTGCTGAGGTGTCCTCGGTTCCATTCCTGGTGACTCCCGGCCTTTTCACTTTCCTCTATTTTCGTCTCAAAACATCTAAATTCTCTTTATTCCAACGTGAGACAAGAGTTCTAGACTGAGAAAACCACTCAGCATGGGTTCTCTACTGGATGAGATAACGGGGTTCTGACAGCACATGCTGAGTGACTGCCAGGTGTATGACTGAGGCATTTCAATACCACCTGCACAGTATATATAGAGGATTGTGATGCTGGTGGTTGTCCAGTTGTTGTAGCTCAGCAGGAGCCCTGGGTTAGATTCCCAGCGAGGTTTATCCACTTTCCTACTGGAGCGACAAAAACTGGAGTGAAGGCCTGGGTGTAAGTTTAAGAAGAGCATATGTTTCATGACATTATATAGACATAACTGTGTGTGCAAGTTTTTGGTTGCTAAAAATGATGCTGTTGTTTCCTTGACTAGTTACCAACAGCAATTTGAGGGTAAATGAGCAGCAGCTGTATACAAGCTGGATGCGGATGGGGTCAGGGGACCTACCCCACTCTTAGCAGCCCCCCCACGGACTAGATACTGATGCCCTCTTTCATGGACAAAATACACACACACTGCTCTCTTTTCCAGAGCCATGCAATAGATAGACCAATCATGTGATGTGTTCCACAAAGATGAGTACCAACAGAGGGCCTAGGCCCATTTGAAAAATCAGAGAAAGGGCCTCGTATCCACTGTTTGTGCAGGTGCTTAATTAGTGCATAAAACTCACGTGAAATTATGCAAGGGTGTGTCAAATGATGGCCTATATCATGTGGTTATGAACTATGACATTACATATATCGCCAAAGAGGTGACCGCTGCTCTCCGAGCCCTTTGCCCACGCCTTCTAGCCCCAGCACTTATCGCTTGAACTGCACTGTCGATGTGGGCCGATCTTCACGCTATAACTTTGTAACATGAATTATAACTTGCCAAAACTCATAAGCAGCCAAATTTCTCTTGGATAAATGCTTCATAGATGCTTTATTTTCAAGTTTGAGCACAGTCGTTTCGCAGGAAGGCAGGGATACAACATGGCAGAATCCGTGTCTTACACACAAATAGCTATTGTCAGCAGTGTATGATTAAAACCACAGGGCTTTTCCAATGTTTTTGCTCTTTGCATACTGCAAGCAATCAAAAACTGGAGGCCAAGGCCTGGGAATGTAGCTACTGGATCCAAACGTCCTCCAGTGACTGCTATTGCACATAAGTTACTTGCACTTTGGCCAGCCTTCCATGAAGCCTTCTATGAACACACACAGAAATCAAGGAGGTTCAAATCTATTCATTCAGGCAACTCAAGCACATGACTTTCTGCATACTAACATGATACTAGCTCTTTATTCTCAAGAATAGCATCAACTTCTGAACCTAGTCACGCAAAGCAACTGTGGCAGACTATATACATCTGCTGGTGGAAGCGAACAAAGACAATTTTCTATGGGGAACCAAATCACTCAAAAAGCCTTTTTGCATGTCGCTCACTTTTTTGCGTGTCACCCACTTTTTGGCATGTCACTCTCTTTTTTTGTGTTTCTGATATATATATAATTATATATATATATCGGACGTCCGATATATATGTTACAGCCGGATTTCAAAACTTTGACTGGTTTGTAAACTGTTCAACTGGATTATAAGCTGGTCAGCCGGATTTAAAAACCGGTCCAGTTTACACAAAGTCAAAAAGTGGGTCAATAAGCCAGCATGCACAGTCACGAAGCGGGCCGTCGCATGCACTGGACGGCTTAGCACCTTGTTCATGTGGTCAACGGTCTTTCACGTGTGCTGATAAAAGCTACTGGAAAGAAGCTGCAAAACACAACCTGGGAACTAGTCAGTTCTTTTTCATGTTAGCATTAGCTTTACGTGTTACTCTCGCAAGTGAGACCCAACCAACGCCAGCATGGATCGCTTTCAACGTCAGATCCGCGCTGGCGTTGGTTGGGTCTCGCTTGCGAGACCTTGCTTGTATGCTTCTGTTAATCGTTCAACCAGCTTTCATGCCGTTCGAGCCACAGGCTGTTTGTTCGGCAAGCTTGTACAGCTTTCATGCCGTTCAGGCTGCTTGTAAATGCTTCCAAGCCGTTCGGCCTGGTTTCTACATGGGACCACTTCGTTTTGTATAATTGAAAGTGGGCCAACCAGTTTAAAAACTGGATGACCGGTTTATAAACCGGTGGCCTGTTTACAAACTGGTCAAGTTTGCAATCAGTTCGCAACATTTTTTTCGGATGTCTGATATATATACCAGGTGTCTGATATCTTCTTGTTATTAGTAAACATACAAGCTATGTTATTTGTAAACATACAAAGCAGTTTACACTGTAAACAAAGTAGCTTATAGGACACATCATTTTACAACTTCCTGTGGTATATGAAACAGAATCTACAACTTCCTGTCAGTATAATATTATTATTATTATTATTAAATATATACAACACACCAATACAGATGCAGGGGTGAAAAAAGACTAATTAGTACATATTGTATAAATTAAGTCATTGATCTCTGAAGGGTTTCCATGAAGACGATGTATATGTAATAGATAAACCACAGCAGACATGCTATTAATCCAAAATACCACAGCAAACCATGCTATCACTTATTACTACTATAAGGGCTTGAGGACCGAAGCTATCGATACCTAAAGGACATGGTGACCTTTTGTACGACGATACGCTAGCCTCGTATTCATGCCTGCTTACACCAACACTTGACCCTAGTAGTACTCACTGTTAGTACTGCAAACACAACAAACACAGCTGCGCTACAGCTAAGCATGCCCCAAGCTTCAGTATTTTCAAACGACCTCTGGTTACGCTGACAGGGCAGCTTTCGCAACATACAGCTAGCGCCTGTACTTTTGTGGACACAGAACACCTTCGTTCGATACTTTTACTATTCTGCCAACAGGTAGCCATAGGAGAATAGTCTCGTGCCCAGACTATTTTTCGCACGCGGAGGGGAAAAATAGTCTGGTCAACTGCCTATTCAATTTTTGTTCCGTGCGGTTTAAAAATTGGTGACGCAACGGCTTCAAAAATGTATTATGTGATGTCACACAAAGCTTGAAACTACGAAAGAGCTCTAAAGAGACGGCTTGTTGCAGGCATCATCCTTCTCGGAACTTCTGAACGCCAAGAGATGAAGATTCACAAAACACGAAGCCTCTGCCAACCTCAGATAGCCCTGAGACAATCTTATCGACATTTGAAAGCCTCAGGAACTTCACACTGCCAGTTTTCAAGCTCAGAAACACACACCGCCCGTTCACAGAAGTCCTGGCATTCCTTTGCCGGTCGTTCTCTGGTTCTACAAGGCTTAGTCTCCTGCATAGCGCTTCAACTGCCTAGCCAGCTTTGATAGCTGTACGTGACGTCATTCGCATGAAGCAATCTGATTGGAGCGCCACGAATGTGGCGCTTGGAACAAAAATTGAATAGGCAGTTGACCAGACTATTTTTCCCCTCCGCGTGTGAAAAATAGTCTGGGCACGAGACTAATAGGAGAACACGCTAACTGCTCATGGTCTGAAAAAGTGACCTCCGCCTTTTACCCCACCCAAAATTGAAAACGTGTCCTACAACATTTCTGTGACAACCTTGTAGGTGGCACCTCAATTAGCCAATCAGATTAGTATTCAAAGAAACCAATCAGATTTCTCAGTAAGTGTGAAATTACTTTACACTTTTCAATGGATCAAGCATTTATACAGAGAACTTTACGGTATTAGGAAAATAATACCCACCTGTTAGGCAGGTGTGAAGTGGAGAAACAAGGGTGAAGTGGAGAATACATAATAGTTAGACACTAGGATCTATGCAATTTAGAAACCCGAGGGCCCCCAGGCTATAGAATCCTGAGCGTAGTGAGGACGCTACTAGGGAGCCCGAGGGTTTATAAATTTTGGCCCAAAAATGGTCTCAGAAGCAATAAATTACCAATATTTTCTGGGAGGGGGGGGTCATGCCTCAAGACCCCCCTAGCTGTTGTGTGCTTACACACACACCAGTAACCTGACCACTTCAAATCTGATTACTACAGCCCTGAATCAGGACTACACAAATGTGCAGTAAAAAAATCCCCCATATAAGGCAAATGCCACTCCCAAAGGGCATGCTGCTGGGGTCAAACCCACCACCAAGCTACCAGCTGTAGTAAAATACATGTGTAGCCTCTGGTAGACCTCCTACCTGGCTGGTACTTCGCTTTTTTCGTGGCGGGAGGGCTGTCTTCGAAAGTACGTGCATTACCATCGTATATACATGACCTGCTGCGAATCTCCTCCTTGGACATCTTGAACTCGCTCCCTGTTGTGTACCTCGCTCTTTCCCCAAAGAATCGTTCACTGATATGTCCGAGTCCCTCGCTTCTCGATCAAACTCAAGATTCGCCCACACTTGTATGCCTCGAATGAAATTGGTCGGTGGGGAGGCACAGCTTTGCGAATGACAAATGGCTATGGGACTGTAAACAATGACGTCAAATGCCCTTTAACCGTAACGATCGTACCGATCGTACTAACCGTACCTACCATACTTACCATACTCAGGTTCAGTTGCCTACCCACTTCTGATGAAGAAGAGCCTGGGGACGTGGATTACCCCAACCCGTCAATTGACTGTCTTTGTGGACGCACGGGAGGGTATATTATCTATGACGGGAGGGATACCTGTATTATATTATCTATGACGGGAGGGATACCTGTATTTTAAAAATACAAGTATCCCTCCCGTCATAGATAATATACCCTCCCGTGCGTCCACAAAGACAGTCAATTGACGGGTTGGGGTAATCCACGTCCCCAGGCTCTTCTTCATCAGAAGTGGGTAGGCAACTGAACCTGAGTATGGTAAGTATGGTAGGTACGGTTAGTACGATCGTTACGGTTAAAGGGCATTTGACGTCATTGTTTACAGTAGTATTTTTAATGCCATATCAGCATTTTACTGTTTATGTTGAGGTTTCCTGTACAAGCTCAAGACACAAGACACAAAGAGAGTAAACTAGTTCACATTGATTGGAGTAGACAGAACCTGCCTGAACTTTTCATTTGACTCAAGAATCCCAGGAATGGACCAGGTAGCTAATTAGTTGACCTGCTGTGTAACAAACAATCTGGCCATGGCGATGTATGCCATTGGCACTCTCCCCCTTATCCGCAAGCTACATGGCGATGTGACACAGGTCTGGTATGCTGATGATGCGTCTGCGGGTGGGAGAACTTCAGACCTGCGTGTATGGTGGGACAGTCTGGTATCATATGGCCCACGTTTTGGATACAATCCCAACCCATGCAAGACATGGCTGGTTGTCAAGCCCGAGCATTTACCCGCAGCAGAAGAACACTTCCGAGGCTCTGGAGTCAACATCACTATCCAGGGACATAGATACCTCGGTGCCCCTTTAGGGTCAAAGTCCTTTGTAGAAGATTTCATCCGGGACAAGATCAGCTGTTGGGGTTCTGAGATCAGACGTCTAGCCGAGATTGCTAAAGTCCAACCTCAGGCTGCATATGCTGTCTTTACCCACGCCCTTACAAGCAGGTGGACGTTCCTCATACGCACTGCTCCTGGCATAGAACCTCTCTTGCAACCATTAGAGGAAGCAATCCGGCACCAATTTCTGCCGGCAATGACTGGGAGACAAGGAATCACTGACATAGAGAGGGAATTATTGGCCCTACCAGCGCGCCATGGTGGCCTTGGTGTACAGATTCCAACTAGAAATGCTAAAAACCAGTTCAAAGCCTGCACAGAAGTGACTGCTCCCCTCGTGAAGCTCATCCGCCAATGGAACCCCAATTATCCCAAGCCCTCGCAGCAAGAGCAGAGGCAGATGAAGTCTGCACTCCGCACAAGGAACCGAAGAGAAACCACAAAAGAGGCTGAGTTATTGAAACCAAAACTATCAGGGGCTGGGCAAAGGGCAATGGAACAGGCCAGCGAAAAAGGTGCCTCTACATGGCTCACAGCCATCCCCATGTCCAAACACGGCTTCAACCTTCACAAACAGGCCTTCAGAGATGCCCTCTGCCTTAGGTTTGGCTGGACACCAGCAAGACTAGCCACACACTGCCCATGTGGCCAACCATTTAGTGTTAACCACGCGTTCAGCTGCCCGAAGGGTGCCATGCCTTCCATTCGACACAATGCTATCAGAGACATCACTGCACAACTTCTCACGGAGGTATGCCCAAACGTTTGTGTAGAACCCATTCTCCAGCCGTTGACTGGAGAGAAATTCCCCTTCAGAAGCACCAATACTGAGGAAGGCGCAAGACTTGACATCAAGGCCCAAAATTTCTGGGACAAAAGCAAAAAATCAACCTTCTTTGATGTCAGAATCTTCAACTCCCATGCACCAACGAATTGTACTTCCTCCACCGACGCTTGCTACAGAAGACATGAACGCGAGAAGAGGAGAGCATATGAACAGCGTGTCCTCGAAGTGGAGCATGGTACCTTTACTCCTCTGGTCCTGTCCACAAGTGGAGGTTGGGGTCCGTCTGCCACGGTTGCTTTCAAGAGACTTGCAGGTCTCATTTCTGAGAAACACGACCAACCATACAGTAGCACCCTCAGCTTCATCAGATGTAAGATCGCTTTCAGCTTGATTGACTCAGCCATCGCATGCCTCCGAGGTCCCAGATCTGCCTTCCATGCTCCAGCCAGGGACTTCAACCTGACAGACCACCCCCTGGACCTCATCCATGCTGAGGTCCATCTTCAGGCCTAAACACCAGTCAATCTTAACATGCCAATTGGACATTAATAGAACTCTTACAATTCTTTATATGCTATTTGGTTTCCATGTTTTTCCTACTTTCCTTTTTTTACTCATCTGTACAGAGTACACACATATATATATATTTTTTTAAAAAAACGAAAAAAAAAAAAAAAAAAAAAAGTAACAAACAATCTAGGATGGCCAAAAAGAAGAATCGAAATTTCAAAGCAAGGGAGGAAAAGCAATGATATTCCAACCTCGAGCAACAAAACTCTTTTGACACAAGATTGGCACAGCCTTTCAAAGAAAGTAGTTTGGCCATGTGATTCATCACACACGTCCAAGCACGATTGTCACGCTAGTGCATGGCAAATGTAATGTCAAATGTGGCCACTTGTCAAGTTTGGTATAAATGCTTTCTTTTTTTCAGTGGTCCAATGTACAATCTTAGAACCCAATTTAGTATGGCTCACTGAAGTAGCTAATAATAATATGGAAGGTAGCTATCTAAAAATAGAACACCCACAAAACTTCACTTCTTACCATACATTTGTCGATAGCTAACTAGAACCAGATTTGGGGTTAACATGTTGCTCAAAGCGTTGTGTCTCACAAGAGAACCTTGTATGCTTATTCTGAGGAAAAATGCGCAGTTCAGTGCTGTTTGGCACCCCACAACAGTGGGGGACAGTCTGTGATGACTTCTGGTCCTCAACTAACACTTAGGTGGCTTGCTGTCAGCTGGGATTCTCTGGTTCCAGCTCACATTCAAAGTTAGCATGCAAGTATTACATGGGAGTATCTTGTAACATGTTTTAGTGTCTACTGTCTAAATACCTGTGAAGGAATCTGTACAATGAGTGGCTACTTCAAATTGAAGCTAAACCAGCCATGTGACTTGCGAAGATGAATAAGTAGTGACAGATTTAGTCCCAACCCATTTCTGAGCTACTAGCTAGGGGAGGCCAAAGATATACCTAGTCTTGTGCCCCGCCCACGCGTGCCTCCCAGCGAGGAACGGTCTGGTGAACGAAGTCGAATTTCTTGGGCTTATTACCCAAAAGTGGTAATGACCAATGAGATTGCGAGGTTGGTAATTATTATGTAGCACTTAATTCCCTTACAACAGTAAAATTTGTTCATTTTCATTCGAGTATCCATACCTTTTTTTGAGCGGGTTGGCCGCAAAATGTTTTGATCGTTGCTAGGTTACATTGTCGCAAAAGCGTGCGCTAGCCCAAGAAATTCAACTTGGTTCACCAGACCATTTCTCCTCGTGAGAGGGTGGGGTCTGGGGACGAGACTAAGATATACCATGTACGATAACTACTGTAGTATATCCCAGCTAAGATCTGTAGTACATGTGGATGGGCATATCTTTGATTTTTGTGAACTGGACAAGTCTCTCCATCTTGACAATTCTGACTGATTGTAGTTTTTTTGATGTTTGTTCGTTTGTTTGTTTTTTGTTTCTTTAATCAGCCTCTCCCCATTCCATGTTGTGCACAATACTTGCTTCAAGGATTTTCCAAAAGAAGTACAAAAATTGGATAAATAATCATATTAATTAGCATCAAATCGGTCTGCCTGCAAAACAATAACAATTTGACAATTATTACCATGAAAAAGATTCAGGTACTATTTCTATATATTTTGATATAGAGCAGGTAACTTAATGGTCCTGCCACTGACAACACAGTACCAGTTGTGTGTGTGTGGAGAGATGTCCTGATGGAGAGGACATGCACTCACATCTGGAAACTCATACTCCAGCTCCCCATGCACAAACACAGATGAAGCACAACAGTTCTCCACCAGTTGGGGGTATGGTAGTTGGGCTGGTATTGGGAAGTCACACTGGGTATCTTCGTCAGTGGAGGTCGGTTGCTGTTGGCTGAGAATGTTTAGCAACAGTTGGTTTTCCACTTCCAACTCTCTCACACGATCATTTAGCTGCTCAGTATGTTCTTCAAGTGTTGAAATCCTTTGGACAAGTACACACTGGTTCTGAATGTGGGATAGCAGAAAGGGAGTGAGAAAACATTGTCAAGAAATCACTTATATCTCTCGAGTGTGTATGTACATAATTGGGGCGAGCCTGAGCGAACCCCACACTAGCGAAACTGCATTGAGCACGTGTGTGTGTGATATATACTTGCTCGGTTGGTGAAGGGATATATTGCCAGAGTACAGCAACAGTATAGCTGCCCTGGCTGGAGAAATGGCGCAATTTGTTGGCATGTGATACCTAGCCATCTCTGGTGATGACTTATCTACTTATGCATCATCAAGTTCAGCTTATTACGCTCATGTGACAGTAGACAGTGACAAACCCTAGACCTGCTGTGTGCCATGACAAATCATTAAACCAGCAGCTTGCTGCTTGCTCAGGCTCACGCCACGATGATGAATCATCTGACTAGTTAAGATTGTTTTATTGTGTGTGAAACTGGGGCCAGTCAGCATAGCTTGTAGTATATATAAGTGCTATACCATTGCAGTAGTACTGCATGGTGGGGACATTCATGTTTCAATATTCATTGTTCTTTACCACTAACCACACTAAGAGTGATCTAACCCTCAGACCAACCTACCTGAAACTGTATTGCATTCTCCAAGTGTTCAACATGTTGATTTAGCTGGTTGATAGTTTGTTGTAGCATCTCTAACTTAGCAACTACTTGCCGAACTTCATTTTGACTCTCATCTAGTTTTCTCTCCAGTTGTGGACACTTTGAAATGTATTGGTGGCTGGCAGTAGAGGTACACTGTGTCAAGTTAGCTGTCATCTTTTGGGTAAGGGATTCGTAGTCCTGCGCCCACTGGTTGTTAATGTAGCATAGCTACATGATAGATAAAATGTTACCTAAAATGAGTAACTAATATTGAAATTTGTCACTCATATAACATAATATATATATGCACTGAAAAGCACATCTGAAAAATTCATCATGCACTCTCATTACCACAGAAGGGGTAGATTTTTCATTAGCTAAATTTTGTAGAATTACTGATATTCATGACTACATACTACATAATACTACATGCACACACACACACATAAATTTTATTTTATTTGTTCATTTGTTTATTTATTTATTTTTATTTTTTTCTTCGCTAGTCATTTAAGCTGGAATGACAGACGGACACACACTAACCCTCTCGATGTACTCTTCAAACGCCTGTCTATCTCGTCTCATTGCGCTCCTGTCGCGCCACAGAATAAAGTAGTGGAGAAGCAGGTGGATGAACACTGCCTCGGGACCCTGCAGCTGCCACGAGTAGAAATAAACTGGCAGAAGATCCTGCAGTTTGCTCTGGAAGGCAGCAGAGTTCGCGATCTCCACCATCTCCGCAGTCGTCGTCTGCGAGATGTCTTCGCACATTTGCTGCAGAATCTCCGACACCTCCTGTCCGCTGGGTAACGGCAGACTGGGAACGCTCGGAAAGCACCGAGGGATTGCGCTACTCTCGCTTGCCATGAAGACGACTACTACCAGCAACCGCAATTGTACAACCCGCCGCACTAACGCCAGCCGGTATGTTCGTCGCCTTTATATAACGTAGGTAGC
Source organism: Agelas oroides (assembly GCA_949130485.1). NCBI lineage: Eukaryota > Metazoa > Porifera > Demospongiae > Agelasida > Agelasidae > Agelas > Agelas oroides. The sequence continues at coordinate 19,122,527 of OX422185.1, forward strand.
AAAAAGGGGTTAGGCGCGCGCCGTATAGGACAACCGCTCCTTCGTACATTCTCATGATTCGTACATTCTCATGATTCGTACATTATGATTCGTACATTATGATTCGTACATTAACATTATGATTCGTACATCGTACATTCTGATTCTCATGATTCGTACATCGTACATTCTCATGATTCGTACATGATTCGTACATTCTCCGTACACTCTGAACCGACTTCCTGTCAGCCATGTTTTTCATGAGTCTGCTCCCACCCAGCAAGGCAGGAGAGTATGATTGTTACAAAACGAACGGTGAGAATAATATTTAGGGTGGCTTATTATATCCATATGTTTTGCTCCTGAGAAATAAGGAGAGTCTGGTTGATTGTTACTAAACAACAGTGAAATTTTTTTTAGCATTTAGGGGTGATTTATTAGGTACCAGCCACCACAGCTTGTTGCTTGTGACACGCTTTCCAGCTACCAGCAAAAGCTGTCCTGGAATGGTAGCTAGCTAAGTGTAATACAGACAGTCAATATGTTTATCACTTTTCTGATGTGAGCTACATGGGGACATGGGGCCCAAGTTACCTCTTTTCGATGGTTTTATGGATAGGAAGTCGTTTCTTCTCGTCAGCTGACTCTAAGGTAACCATTTAAAGCTTCAAATCGGCCGCTCGATGCACACAATCGAGTGAGTTCTTTGCATGCTTTGTGCTACCATCATAAATCTACAAACTGTGTATCAATATATATAATTTTGGCGTTACGAATGCAGGGAAGTAAGTATGCGAAAGTGATGGAATTCCACCGCCCATGCGCAAATGGCTGAAACCAGGCCCTTTCTCCTCCTCTTCGGGTCTGGGAACGAGGCTAATGTAACATAAATCTACTATGCACCAAAATTCTGACTTACACCTAGGTTGTTCAACCTTGCAATAGCTTGCTGATCATGAAGACATTCACTCACTTTGTTTAGGTCACTCCTTACCTAGTTGGTTATGGCAGCATAGTCAACGGCAGTTTACCTCTTGTGTCTTTGACAATCAACAGCTCGCTCCAGGTGTAGGGTTAGGGTTAGTATGTTGTGCAAGACTTCTTGGCCAGCAAAACAAACACATTCCATGCAACAGCATGTTGCAGAAATGAGAGCTTGAATCAGCTTCATCCGGTGTCTTCCACAATCAACAACTCACTCCAGGTGTAGTGAAGCATGTTGTGCATGAGAGGGGGGGGGTTCTTGGCCAGCAAACCAATTTTTAAACAAACACATTCCACACATGCAGCACCTCCTGTTACAAAAATGAGAGCCTAACGTGACACAGCTTATTGTAAGAAGTGTATACAATCCTGTATATATTGACGATGTCATAAGTTACCATCTCATCTGTGTCCCTTGTCTTTTGCCTACATTCTTGAATCAGCTGTAATGGTTATGATAAATGGATAAATGGATAGCTATTTGGTGTATGTTTGGTCTTTGCAAGGTGTGCTTAATCCTTTTACCAAGCCATTTTGCTGCAACTGCTCTCAGCTGTTTGATTCTTGTGTCAACACTGACATGTATGGGAAGAGGAGGTTTTTTCTTTGCTCTTTCTTCTGTCTGGATCTGCCACGTTGATTGGATACATTCATTGTGTCCATTAGTGGGTCGGTTTGCTGCGCTTTGACTGTGTTTTGACCTTTGCAGACTCTTGAGATTAACACCCGTTCGAGCATACTGCCACATGCATGTTTCACTGTACATCTTGACAGAAGATGGACTGCAGGTATGTCTTTTGGAGTTGTAGAGCTAAAGCAATAGCTAACACCTTCATTTGCTAGAGCTTCTGTGTTGATGGCTTTCAGGGTTGATAGTGTTACAAAACACTAAGGAAATGCATTCAGCAAGAGCTCCTTCATATAAGTCGTCCACCTTGTATGGATCAGGCGTCTTTCTGCTAATTACATAATGTGTATATTCTCCCTTCGCCCTTGTTTCTATGGTAACAGGTAGTTTTATCAAAAGTTTACCACTTACCTTACCACTTTTGGGGAATAAGCACAAGGAATTCGACTTTGTTCACCAGGCCGTTTCTCGCTGGGATGCGGGTTGCCCTAGACTTAAATAGTTTGTAGTGACTGTATAGCCACTCAATTTGACCAGCAATTTGCCAGCTTTAGTTATATTCATTGACTCATCTGGCTCCTGCATGAATGCCAAGTTCTATAGAAGTCGGCAAACTTTTTGCTGTAATTTCGACTGAATGCTTCATTCCTCTTCTCTAGCTACTCAAGTCTGAAAACCCACAAGTAAGTTTTTAGGCCATACCAAATTGATTAGTTGTTTAACAGATTTCCTGAACAGTGAAATGCTGTCGATAGGTTGGTATAAATTTGTTTTGTTTCCATTTACTACACCACATTCACTGCAAATTACTCCGAATACTACAAGCAGTCAAGTCTGGCTGGTGCACATTCTAACGCCAGAAGTGCATAATAAGGTAGACAGAAGAGCGAAACATGACCATCTCTACGATTCGCTCTAATTCATGGAACACATTGCTTTTGGATTTTTACAAGCGTTCTAATCAATGTTCTTCAGTGACTGCTGTGCCTAGGTGGTGCCCATCAGTGGACAGTGCTTGCCCTGTTGGGTAAAGGATAACCCTGTTACTATGACAATGGTTACTATCTTTCATGTGCATACATTTAATTTTACTATGGCTGACACATAAGCTCAGCAAGGGGCTTCTGTTTGCTGTAACACAGTTCAAAGTGACATTCCTAGGAAAGCATGGTTAACTGCAGCTATTTCAGTCTCAAACAGAACACATTTACTTACAACTGAAACATAAGCTAAAAGCATAGTTTGCAGGCTGTGGAGTAAAGGATAACCTGTTGCCATGACAATGGCTACTATATTACATGAATTTTACTATGGCTGACACAGTATATACATAAGCTCAGCAAGGGGCTTCTGTTTGCTGTAACACAGTGACATTCCTAGGAAAGTAGAGTTAACTGCAGCTATTTCAACCAGATCTCAAACAGAAGGGCTCAGAACACATTTACTTACAACTGAAACATAAGCTAAAAACATAGTTTGCAGGCTGTGGTAGGTGAAACATACCAGGCTGTTGTCCACAGCAGGTCCAAAGCTCTTTGTACTGTGTATTGGAGTTTCCCAGGTGCATGCATTCTGAAATTATAGTGATACTGTTAACTAACCATGGCTTACATAACAAACCTATTTATTTGTACTATAGCAGTAAACATATTCTCGGTAAACATAGTTTCATATGGTGTTAAGCATATGAAACCATCAGAGGAGGTCCGACACTAGTGATGATAGATGTTAAGCATCAGAGGAGGTCCGACACTAGTGATGATAGATGTTAAGCATATATTCTTATACCAAAAGAAAACTATCACATGGTAAGCACCAAAAATGGAGGCAGTGATAGGAAGAAAGCGTCACAGCTAAGGAAGCGTCACAGCTAAGGAAGCGTCACAGCTAAGGAAGCGTCACAGCTAAGGAAGCGTCACAGCTAAGGAAGCGTCACAGCTAAGGAAGCGTCACAGCTACGGAAGCGTCACAGCTAAGGAAGCGTCACAGCTACGGAAGCGTCACAGCTAAGGAAGCGTCACAGCTACAGAAGCGTCACAGCTAAGGAAGCACTTCTTAGTTAGGGCCATAAAAATCAGCATCAGCATACCAACATAAACATGCAGGGTGAATGCACCATGTTGTGATATTCATTGGTTATAGTTGTGATAGAGACTGGGATTCATTGGGCCTGCCTTTGCCCAGACATCCTGGCACCAAAACATTCACTGGCCACTTACACTGCTGTGGTATGCTTCGCTGACCACTGTAACATGTAGCTATATGATGTCATTGTACAGGTGATAATACAGGTTGTGAAAATTAATACTGTCCAGATATCCCGGCACCAAACATTCACTGCTGTACCATAAACACACATCTTCTCGCTGTTCCACAATCAAAGTAAACTTGACTAATTGAATTCATGTTTCACAGTCAAGTGCACACTTGGATAGTGTTCCACAGTGTATACTAATTAGGTTAGTGTTCTGATGCACACTTGGATGTGCCGCCGAGTGTACACTTGACTAATTGGGTTAGTGTTCTACAGTCACTTGACTAATTGGGTTAGTGTTCTACAGTCACTTGACTAATTGGGTTAATGTTCTACAGTCACTTGACTAATTGGGTTAGTGTTCTACAGTCACTTGACTAATTGGGTTAGTGTTCTACAGTCACTTGACTAATTGGGTCAGTGTTCTACAGTCACTTGACTATTGGGCATAATTATTGTAAACACTGAACTACTGTAGACTGAATTGACTACATAATTTAATTGCAGTGTCTGCATGTGTCCATGTGGCATGACCCACTCACACCAGCCAATCATGACAACTAATTTTCAGGGGGATATTTCTGAAAATTAATCAAGCTTTCTAAAATCACAGCCATTTGGTTCTACCACTACCTCATCATGGGTGTGGAAGACAGCCTCTGTTTTGGTGGCGGATTCCTTCGGTAAAGTTGGCACGGATGTATATATGTAACATCTGCCTGGTTCCCATGTAGAATGGGCCTGAGGACTAGGCCAAGCATATAACACTCTTAATAGGGAGATAGGGCACTTTTAAGTGTAGAAACATTGTAGCCTCGTGCAAAGGCACTTGACAATAAGATCAATGCTTGCTCCAATGTATAATAATCCAATGTACAAGAATAAAGCAGGAATCACAAAAAGTGTACCAAAAAATAACAAATGCCTATTTATTAGCATGATGGCCCTGCCTGCAAAGCATTAACAATCAACATGCAGCATCTGCTGCTGGTGTTGTTAGTATCTCACACTTTGTAAAATTATTACCAAGGAAATATTAAAAGGTTTGGAAGCTACAAAAGTCGGTAACTATATACATTGATATAGGAGGCTGCATGTTTCTGTAATGAAAGAATAGGTATGAACTTTCTCTCAAAGGAAGTATAATATAGTGCAACTTAAAAAGTGTTCTTAAAGTTTGTAGAAAATGAAGTTCACAAACTTGAAAGCACATATACATGTAACACACTAACAAAAAATGGCAAAAGTTATGACTAGTAGAGTTAGTTTGTGATGTATATACGGGTGCATAATGTGATTGTATAGTCACTTAATTGTCATGCCGCTGATGATGCAGTACTGATTGTATGTGTGTGGAGAGATGTCCTGATGGAGAGGGCATGCACTTGCATTTGGAAACTTGTACACCAACCTCCCGTGCACAAATTCAGATGAAGCACAACAGTTCTTCACAGGTTTGGGGTATGAAGGTGTGGCTTGTATTGGAGAATCAGCTGCAGGCTGTGTATCCACCAGTTTCTGTTCCAACTCTTGCATGCGATCATTTAGTTGCTCAAGTGCTGAAATTCTTTGAGCAAGTGATTCACAAGTGAATGCCCACTGGTTGTCAATGTGACATAGCTGAAGGGGAGGGAGAGTCAGATTATTTAGAATGCTTGCAAATTTTATAAAGTGGTGCATTTATATAGCAGACCAGAATGTTCAGTTCAAGTCATTCCATGCCTAATTCAGAATGCATCATGGCTAATTGCAAATCCTTATCCTTTCCGCAGAAAGGATAAGGATTTCATAGCAGGCATGCCTGCTATGCTATGAATATTCATACATGGTGCCTGCTATGAATACCTGCTATATTCATAGCTAGCCTCGTTCCCAGGCACTTGAGGAAAGAGCCTGGGGACGAGGCTAATTCATAGCAGGCATGCCTGCTATGAATACTTAAAGCTTGCACATAATCAAGCTGCCAAAGACTATGGTGCAGTTCTTATAATATGCAGCGGTAGCCATTTGCAGCCACCAATATACACACATGTAAATGTCAATGAACATGATACTATTACAGCATGAAGAGCTTGGCTCTCAGAACAACCTACCTGAATCTGTATTGCACGATTTTCATTCTCCAAATGTGCAACTTGTTGATTTCTCTGGTGTATAGTATATTGCAGTGTTTCTAACTTTACAGTTATTTGGCAGACTTCATTTCGACTCTCGTCCAGTCTTTTCTCCAATTGTAGACACTGAGTGCATTCCATAGTGGTAGAGGAAGGGGTACTGTAATACCCTGTTGAGTTAGCTGTCATCTTTTGGGTAAGTGATTCATAGTCTTGAGCCCACTGGCCATTAATGTGGCAGAGCTGCAGGGGAATTAACACCAAAAATCATACTATAAACTGGCACTCATTTACTGATACTGCAGTTTAATGCACTGAATGAAAGATCTGCTCTTATATATGCACTTGACAACATGACAAAAAGTAAAAGATTTTTATTATATAGCTACAAGAATTACGACTATAATATTATGCATACAAACTCGAGTAACTTCAGCCAAGCTGGAATGACAGATGGACACGCGCTAACCTCGTCGTGTGCACTCTGTAATTTCTTGTTGTCCATTTTCAAGTCTTGCACTTGCTTCGTGAGTCTATTAACCTCGGGGTCTGTCTCCTCCAGCTCCGCCTTCGTTTTGTGGATCTCGCTTTGACTCGCGTCAAGTTTCTTCTCCAGCTCTGCCACACGAGTTTTCAGTCGCTCGATGTACTCTTCAAACGCCTGCCTGTCTTCCCTCCTTTCGCTGCCATCTTGCCACAGAAGAAAGTAGTTAAGAAGCAAGTAGATTATCACAGCCTCGCGACTCTTCAGCTGCCAAGAGTAGAAATAAACTGGCAAAAGATCCTGCAGCTTGCTCCGTGGAGCTGCGGAGTTTGCAACCTCCACGATCTCCGCAGTCGTCGTCTGCGAGATCTCGTCGCACATTTGTTGTAGAATCTCCGACACCTCCTGACCACTGGGCAGTAGCTGCAGGCTGGGAGCGCTCGGAAAGCAACGAGCTCGAGGGTCTTGGATTGCGCTACGAGAGTTTGCCATGAGGACGAGCTTGTACGTACGGCTGTAATTTTCGGGTTGGGGCTCGGAAGCAGAATGCATGTCAACTGAGTCTTCTCGCGCGCTTTTATTACACATTAGGGCGGAAGACACTGCCATAAATACTTATAAGGCGACAGCCAAAAATGTTTCCAGGAGCGCTTGGATACAGGCTGCACGAGTAATTAGCAATTAGTTTTACGTGCACAGTAGGCGTACCCGGAAGAGTAAGCTTCCGTAAAAGATCGGATGTGCTGTAGAATATCTGTTTATGCTACCAAACTATCCAGTGCTTGTGTTATATGCCAGTGACTTTGATCCTTAAATGAGTATTACATAATTATAGTAGTAGGTAAACATTAAAAGTTAAACATTATAAAAGTGTGGATGTTATAAACAGTAGGATTTGTGATAGTTTGCAAAGTGTGACAGACTCAGCTAAACATGAAATATTGTATAACAGATTTGATAAAAAGTTTCATTGAGTGTGATGACACATACCACATAAAACACACATCTATAAAAAAAAAATTAAAGATGATGATCAAGCTTCAAACAGACAATGTTCATTTCATTTCTGTGTCTCCCTGGAGACGGGGACCCAGGCTTGCTTTCTCTTCTCCCTCATAACAATATCCTCAATCTGACTCATTAGTGTGTCCATATAGATGAGGAACAGGGAGGCTGGGAAGAAAAGAGGGGGTAATCCGTAATTATACAGTTGGAGTGTGGTAAATTTTTGACTAGACTCATGATAAATAGTATTACTGTTGAAAACAAAAGAAGTAAACGAAAGCATTGCATGTTTTAACTGGCATGTGGATGATAGAGCAGTGGTTCTCATATGATAATATATGTACCAAGGGAGAATCTGCAGCTTGTACATTACACCACAAGAATGTTGTAACTACATTTTCTATCACTGTGAAGACGCGTGGCAACACTCCAAAGTATGGGTTGATATTTCATTCTAGTCTTATTGTAAGAGCTGGTTCAAAGAACAAGGGAAGGATCTCAAGGTACCTTGCCAACAAGTGTTCCATTGCATCAAGGATTGACTGCTTTCTGGTAAGATGTGTACAAACGTATGCATTAACTACATGCCATCAAAATGCACCAATGGCTGATCTCCTGTAACCTGATCTATGGCTGTTGTGTGTGTTTGTGCCATAGCAACACACAAGGAAACATTGCTTAAGGTTTGTCCTCCTCTTTCTTACAAGAGGTCTTTATGTGGAATGTTCAGATGCATTCAAGAAACATTCTGTTTTTGTGAACTATGTGTTTCTGTGGTACAGAGGTTTTTTTGTAGCTGGACATACAGGGTTTTGGTCATTTTGCTGAACCTTTGCAACACACTCAAGTGCAAAGTGTTAAAGTTACTAGCTGTGTTTGGTTGATAATTAAGTGGCTGTGAAGAAGATGTTACTTGAACATAATGACATTACATAACCAATTACAATTAAAGTGCTTCAAATTCTCTAACTTTGTATTAGGCAAACTGTAATAAGGTCCCCACTAATTTGGAATGTATACCCAACCCACACCACGAGACTTAAATGGAATTGTGAAATTACGAACTCTTCACAATGTATCGTGTGTGTGTGTGTGTGTGTGTGTGTGTGAGGGTGATGGTGATGGTGTGAGGCTCACCAGAGAACTCATGTCCATGTTGTTCCTCTAAAGCAGTAAATTCATCAAACACTTCCTTCGCCTGCTCAGTTGAAATAGGCTCCGGACTGAATGTGCTGTAGAATTAGAATTATGTCAAAATTATGTCGTATTGCCGAGTATCTGCAACACCTATTTCACACATTGTTTTTGAAATCCAAGAAACAGACTTGGCACAAGGAGAAATTACATCAATATGCATCAATGCTGAGTGAGACCATGAGTGAGCCATGCTGAGTGAAGCCATGCTGAGTGAAGCCATGCTGAGTGAAGCCATGCAACAAAAGCCATCGTGCTGAGTGAGCCATGCAACAAAAGTTAGTATTCTGTATACAGAATACTAACTTTTGTTGCATACCAACTTTTGTCACATTGCACCAACTTTGTTGCATGGCTTCACTCACTGTTTTGAGATCCAAGAAACAAACTTAGCACCAGACAGCAATTACATCATTATGCATCAATGTTTTCCTCTTTTATGTGTAATTGGAGACACATACTTTTATGGTAAGGTGAGAGAGAGGGAGGGAGAGGGGAGGTGAGAGGGAGGGAGGGAGAGGGGAGGTGAGGTGAGAGAGAGGAAGGGAGAGGGGAGGTGAGAGAGAGGGAGGGAGAGGGGAGGTGAGAGATAGGGAGGAAGAGGGGAGGTGAGAGAGAGGGAGGGAGAGGGGAGGTGAGAGGGAGAGGGGAGGTGAGAGAGAGGAAGGGAGAGAGGAGGTGAGAGAGAGGGAGGGAGAGGGGAGGTGAGAGGGAGAGAGGAAGGGAGAGGGGAGAGAGAGGGAGGGAGAGGGGAGGTGAGAGAGAGGGAGGGAGAGGGGAGGTGAGAGGGAGAGAGGAAGGGAGAGGGGAGAGAGAGGGAGGGAGAGGGGAGGTGAGAGAGAGGGAGGGAGAGGGGAGGTGAGAGGGAGGGAGAGGGGAGGTGAGAGAGAGGGAGGAAGAGGGGAGGTGAGAGAGAGGGAGGGAGAGGGGAGGTGAGAGGGAGAGAGGAAGGGAGAGGGGAGAGAGAGGGAGGGAGAGGGGACGTGAGAGAGAGGGAGGGAGAGGGGAGGTGAGAGAGAGGGAGGGAGAGGGGAGGTGAGAGGGAGAGGGGAGGTGAGAGAGAGGAAGGGAGAGAGGAGGTGAGAGAGAGGGAGGGAGAGGGGAGGTGAGAGAGAGGGAGAGGGGAGGTGAGAGGGAGAGGGGAGGTGAGAGAGAGGGAGAGGGGAGGTGAGAGAGAGGGAGGGAGAGGGGAGGTGAGAGACAGGAAGGGAGAGAGGAGGTGAGAGAGAGGGAGGGAGAGGGGAGGTGAGAGAGAGGGAGGAAGAGGGGAGGTGAGAGAGAGGAAGGGAGAGAGGAAGTGAGAGGGAGGGAGAGGGGAGGTGAGAGGGAGAGGGGAGGTGAGAGAGAGGGAGGGAGAGGGGAGGTGAGAGAGAGGGAGGGAGAGGGGAGGTGAGAGAGAGGAAGGGAGAGGGGAGGTGAGAGAGAGGGAGGGAGAGGGGAGGTGAGAGAGAGGGAGGGAGAGGGGAGGTGAGAGAGAGGGAGGAAGAGGGGAGGTGAGAGAGAGGGAGGGAGAGGGGAGGTGAGAGGGAGGGAGAGGGGAGGTGAGAGAGAGGGAGAGAGAGGGGAGGTGAGAGAGAAGGAGGGAGAGGGGAGGTGAGAGAGAGGGAGGGAGAGAGGGGAGAGGAGCTTACGTGATGCTCTCTTCTGTCATGGCCTTCACCAGGATGGTAATTGGAGGGGCGATACTCTTCAGTGACTGTAGTGCCTGAATGGTACCCATCAATAGACAGTGCTTGCCCTGTGGAGAAGAGGCATATTCAGCCATGAATTTCGTATACAACGTCATCAGCAATACAGATACACATACCATTGTTGTATGTTGCTAGGTGGTTGCTATGATAAAAGATATACTACAAACACACTATGCTTGTGGCCAGGAACTCATAATTGTGTTAACTATTTTGTATTTTCTGTCTATCTTTCTTTTGTATTAACTACTGGTACCAATTAGTGGTTGAAAGGGAGAGAGGGAGGGAGGGCGGGAGGGAGGGAGAGAGAGAGGGCGGGAGGGTGGGAGGGAAGGAGAGAGAGAGGGCGGGAGGGAGGGGAAATCACTCCAAAATTTGGCCGTAAAGTTCATGCTTGTAACCCTACTAGCACTCAAACGCTAAAAGACAACAGGCCAGGCAATGTAATTTTATCTATCATCCAGTGTAGATTATGTACAATGCAGAAACTAATCAGCCCATACGGCACTAGTATGCAAAAGTATTGACACACCTACCAGTGGGATGATAGCTTCCCACTGTGTTGCTAAGATACACCATGAAGTTATTCATTATCACAACCATAATCAATAATGTTTTTTCCATACTAAATATTTTGCGGTTATGCATCGTAGTTTACAATGTGTTCAAAACTCAATTTTTTTCACAGATTTGGTCCTATGTAGTTAATCACCAAGGATACACACCACATGCATAGTATGTATAAGACATAAGGCCACACAAAGTTGATGGACAAGTGTCTGCATTTTGCAGTCTTGTCCCCAGACCTCACCCTCCGTGATGCATTTTGCTGTTTGTACACCATTTTCTTTCACTTTGGTTTCAACAAAAAAAAAATCCTGGTAGCCTGGTCATTTGATTTGTAGGACCAGAAACAGGAAAGTAATTTTGTGTGACCTAAAGTGAACAATCAGTGAACCACATCTCCCTGCAGGCCGAGATGTTATGCAAAGTCACCCACTGTGATGTATGTGTTTCAGCCAATACCAATGCTATGCAGGAGTCAGCAGGATATTGGACTGCTATCTTATACAAGAAAAGCAGTCTGGTGGCCGGCCATTGCAGAAGCATCTCAAAGGTAACATCTCTTCTTGCAGCTTTATGCTTGTTTTAAATTACTCTTTCCTCACCTTTGTTTCTTGTCTGTTCATGGCTTCCTTCCGGATCACATCAAATCCTCCGTCACTTCTCCTAAAGTCCACAATCTTCCCTTCACTCACTTCACGACGTAGCCGTGCCTCTGTGATACGAGCCATACCCTCAACTGTATCTATGGGAGGGGGGAGAGGGGTTAGGAAGGAAGACTAATAATCAGACAATGTTTAGATTTCAACTGAAGGGCTCAGAACCATGCTGATCTAACACACACACGCACACACACGCACACGCACACACACACACACACACACACACACACACACACACACACACACACACACACACACACACACACACACACATACACACACACACACACACACACACACACACACACACACACATGCACCTGTTGGACAGGAGTAGAACATGTGTGGGAAACTCTCCAGCAGGGAGGCCATCACCTGGTCTGCCAGCGCCCCAAATATCAGGACTGGTCTACTACCAGTGTATGCCTCCACCTCCTCATACAGTGCAATGTCCAGAGCTGTGTGGGGGAGAGGGGGGGAGGGGGAGGAGCATTCACATCAGTACTGTATACTGCACATCAATTGCTGCACAATGCACATCTCTTTACCATTACTGCCAAAGCTGGTATTCATGTACATGCCCATCTCCTGGTCACCCCAGCGCAGCTGATGGGGCCTGGTATTGGCCAAAACGCGTCCTGCGCAGTGGGTGACTTTGTATAACATCTAGGCCTATTTTATTTAAGGGAGATGTGGTTCGTTGATTGTTCATGCACAAGTACTCCCTAATGAGAGAGGGTCAAATGACAATGTCTTCTCTTTGAATACCATTTGTTGAGGATCAGCTTTCAGATACGTATGCAGGTTCAAACTGATTTTAGTGTGGACATGTGTACGGTCATGACCTCCTGATGAAAACAGTTGATAAGGGGACTGGCATCAAATTCTTGTGGATGTAGCCATAACCATAGCCTGACAGAAGGTATGACATGAATAATGCTATGAATCTTATGTACAGAACTTGTCTCTCAAGGTGTTGTATTTGCCTGATGAAGACCCTTCAGGGTCGAAACTTTGCAAAAGTTATGATGAAGTTTGTGCACTCCAAGATTGCCCAGATTATTCGCTCAGTGGTTGTACAAGGTCTAAACTACCTGTTGTCTTCACAATTAATATGGAATTGGCTTAAATGAAATTTTAACATAAAAAAAAGTTTACCGTATGCAATTTTTGCAGTTTAAAATTTGTGCCTCGCAATAGACACCAATTAACCAAAGCGAAGCTTGTGTGTCCAGCTTGCCCCAGGTCCCATATGAAAGTGGTATTGTTCGACATGTCTTTACACTCCCGTGTCTGACTACATAATTCAAATTCACATTTATAGCAGGAATACTTCACTAGGGAAAATGTCCCAAAGCTAGTAAACATGGCATTCAAAACAACGATGATCACTAATGTTCCGAGAAACCACTTAGTTAAAACATTAACCGCGCAATAAACAGCACAAGACACAACAACACGACTGGGATAAGGGTCACACTAGGATATTGTCTTAGCTGAACATCAACGCTTATACTCTTTTGTCCAACCACATTCAAATACCATGTAACTGGAATATTTCGCCAGGGAACACTTTCACCCCAAAGCTGGTATACATGCGTTCAAAATACAACATGCCCACTAGTGCCTTATGCTGGTATTGAATTGTTTTTTTCTTTTTGCATTGTTGTTTAACCTGTTTGATACAATCGTTAATGTTCTGAAAACCACTAGTTACTACCAAACCGCAATAAACAGCCCAAGACACAGCTAAGCCTCATTTACACATACTAACCCGGGTTAGTTTAATTCGGATCAGAATCCAGGTTAAAGGCCTTGGTTACACAAGCTAGTGTTCAATATAAAATGGTTTCTGTTTCACTGCGCAACATTAAGTTAAATAAAGTTAAACTTACATTCTCCCTGTGCCTCCAAGTATTCCTGGGCCCTGCACATGGGGAGGAGTGATCAATTTAGGGTCAAAGTGATAAATGTACTCGTGTCATAATCTAGCCCCACAGATCAGGTAATGAGCATGAAGAATGCTCTGCAATGCTCTGTAATTCACAGGATTGAAAACTGAACCACACATGTATGTATGCATGAAGTGACATAATCTAGATTCACATAGTACTAAACTGCACGTCCCAAAAGATAACACACATGTAATCTGGGTTTATGGGTGTCGTGTATATCACATCCAACCTAGCACCACACCCTATATAGCATACAAATTTTGAACACTTGACCACTGCCAAGTGTAGAGACTCAACCACTTGCAACTAGCACACCAAAATAAAAGGGGGGATGCACTAAACTATAAGAAGCTGTGCCCACTTGCATGAGAGCACAAGTTTGTATATCCCTCCACTGCCTATCTCCTACAAATCTAAACCACACCCAAAGATGCTCACAGAACCTGTGTTACTGGTAGAACACTATCCCTCCACTGGCTATCTCCTACAGGTCTAAACCACACCAAGATGCTCACAGAACCTGTGTTACTGGTAGAACACTATCCCTCCAATGGCTATCTCCAATGCACTTCCTAGCATTGTTACTATCTCCAAGGAACCAGGCCACAAGCTGTTGTCATGACTAAAACCTTACCTCACTGAGTTTGGTATTGCTCCAACCTGCTCATCTGTACCATCAGCGTTGAGTCGTGATACCCAGAATGATGCTCTGAATCGCTCAGGAGGGGCCTGGGGAAGGAGGAGAAGGTCTTACTAATGATGTCTGCATGATTCACTTTCATTAAACAATATTTCCATACATATGGAAATATTGTAACTCATGTGCATGTATGGGAGTCAATGGGGAAGCCTTGCAGCTTGGAATTGTTACTCGTGCTGCACACTCATAACAATACAGATGGCAACAAACTCGTGATATTTTCTCGTATAGCTTGGTACTATGGTGATACTTATATAGTCAAATGTACACTCAACTAGTGAGTTTACAAACACTCAACTTCAACTGACATGGTACAAGTTGAATGTACACTTGACTAATGCATCATGGAAATATTGTGGGACCCATCTCGTACCTTAAATGTCATTACTCGTTTGTGGATGCAATAATAGATTCCTGGGGAATTTCTATCCCTCAAACAGGCTCATTCCAAGAGTCCTAGTTACTTTAAAAAAAGTGTTCATTCTGATACACTCACAGAATTTCAGATTGGTAGCAGCAGATGACCAACCCTTTCATGCATGACTTCTCTGTCTACACAGGTCATGTTGTTGTTGTAATTAAAACCTCATTGAGTTTGGTATTGCTCCAATCCGCAGTAATTAGTTTATTAGCACATACAATACAACACAATCCTGGACCAGTGTGTGTAACCGTTATATTAAATTTAGAAATAAATGGTTGGAGAAGCCATGATGGAAGTGTGTGTGCTTATGACTCCTGTCGGCCTAATTGGAGGCAACTTTATGGAAACATACAACGGAAGAGCTACAACAACTGTGACACGTAAAGAGACACAACATGTGTCCACATATGCTGATTTTACACAATAATTCACCATTACCTCATCATGGATGTGGAAGACATCTTCAGTTTTGATGGCAAGTTCTTTCGGGTTGCGAGGAATGTAGGTAAAGTTGGCACGAATGTATGTAGCGTCCGCCAGTGGGTCATGTTCTTGAGAGTGTGACACATCTGTGTAAGACAAACAAGTAAACAAAATTAATCAGTAAATAAATCAGTCAACATAGCAAAGTAGCAGCAAACCAAGATAAGATAAAGTAACAAGTCAGTTTACTAAACCTCCAGGCTATGCTTTATACTAAATAATTTACACACAACTTTGTGTAGCTAAGAGGCTCATTGGTGATAATGGTTGACACCTGGATGATAGCAGTCCACTTAAAGATAAGAAATTAAAGCATGGTATGTATAACTGATAAATGAGTATATAGTATAAACATCTTTACGACCAGTAATGTCTTATAATGTAACGCAAACAAAACAAGCAAACAAACAAGTAAACAAATAAGTAAACAAGTAAAGTAAACAAGTAAACCGTGAATGTATACAATATTATATAAATTGCTTCTCCGTCATTGAAAATGAAATGTCAAGCTTAATTTCCCTGTTTTTGAACTGTTACACAAGCAATAGACCACATGTGATATTTGGGACTTGTTTTACAAAAGCAATGTACGCAGCTCTCACTAGTCAACAGTAAACACTGCTGGTTTCAGCTTCAAAAATGGTGGGGAAGAAAAGAGCTAAAAAAATTGTCATATGATTGACAGGAAGTAAATATTTACCATTTGCAGTTGATTTTATCAGAACAGCTTAATTATCACAAGATGTGATGAAGGTGATCACTAAAACTCTTTGAACAGCAAAATTAAATGTCTGAACAAAGTACAGAGTGGTATAGTTAGTAAGTAACAAATCAATGATCCATATACACAAACAACAGCATTAAAACATCTTTGTCAGTGTATTAAACCCATTAAACCCTAATAATGTAAAAATTAAATATGTACATGTATAAGCATCACATTTGCACACAACCAATTTTAATGTGAAAACCTCCTGACCTACAGTTACTGTATACACTGTGTGTAAACTAGCTGAGGTCAGATATTGGAATTTAGAGATGACACAAGCACTAAAGGGGATCACTCACTTGCATTGCTGATGGATCGTCGTGGTTCTTCTACAACACTGGTCATAGAGGGGGCGTGGCCCAGGGACAGATTGCTCCTGCTCCTCCCCCTCATGGCGAGGTTGCCAGACCCTCGTGATAGGTTGTTGTCGGAGGAGGAGAGGGAACGAGAGCCGTGCACAGTCTTGCGTTTGTGTCTGTGGCCTACTTTGAAGATTCTACGCTTAAAGCCATTGTGTTTGCGATGTGAATCATGGACTGGGACGGAATCAGGGTAGCTGTAGAGAGGAGGGAGGAGGAGGGAAGGGGAGAGGAAGAGGAAAGGAGGGAAGGGAGGAGGAGGGAAGAGGAAATGAGGGGAAGGAGAAGGTAAGGAGGAAGGTGAGGGAGTGGGGAGGAGAGTGAGGAGGGAAAACAGTGAAAGGGAAAACTTGACACTATAATGGAAGATCCAATATATGTATAGTAATTTCATTGTTGGTCTAGTTGTGTTGTACTTGCCAATGGATGTGCATGAGCCACTGCACATCCATTGGCAACATTTGAACTTTGACCTACAACGTCTGTCAGTGTTTCAGTGATGTCATGCTACCCACTTCAGCTGTGACATTGAGAGCTATTTCCCTCAGAGTCTCTTCCCTCCCTCCTCCCTCCTCTTCTCCCCTCTTCTCCCTCCTCTTCTCCCTCCTCTCCCTCCCACCCTCTCCCTCTCTCCCCTCCTCTCCCCTCCTCTCCTTTCCCTCCCTCCCCCCTCCTCTCCTTTCTCTCTCTCTCCTCTCCTCTCCTTTCCCTCTCTCCCCCCTCCTCTCTCTCTCCTACCTCAGCTGTGACTCAGTAAGCTGTGTCTGTGACATTTCTGTGTCCGTCTGTGACATGACCTCCGAGTTGTTTGCATTGCTGTTGTCTCCCTCCACAGAAGTGCGGGTCCTGAACGTTGTTCTGGAGGGAGAAAGGATACCTTAATGTACTCCTGGTTGCATTGACCTTGCAATATGTAAATCAAAGCTGTATACACATGAACATATATATAATTATGCAGTTAGGCTTCTCCCCTGTAAACATTTGCTAAATTTATGTGCCTTTGGCTGGCATTTTGCAAGGAAAATATTGATCTTGTATTATTGCAGTATTTGCTTCCTGGATACATTAGTGAAACGACTTGCTATGTTTCACTTTGAGCCATTCAATAGGGGGAGGAATTTACATCTCACTTGTAATAACGGACTCTGAGAAAAGGACACACCTTCAAGTCCTTTTCTGTGGCAGCACACTACGTACACTTGATACTAACATACTGAGATTTGGCATGGCCCGTGCTTTGTTGCTAAATAAAAAAATCATGTTTTTGGGTTCGTATATGTAGTAATTTTTAGTGTATTCTTGTGAGAGCCATCACAAATACTTAACTATACACAGCATGCTCAAAATGGATGTGCACTCCAGAGATCTCGTCACAATACACAGCTGGAGGAGATCTAGGAATGCACAGGTCTTCATTTTTCCACTTTGAGCCATTCAATGAGGAGGAATTTACTTCTCACTTGTAATACAAACTATAACGGACAAAAGGACACACTTAATCTTCCAGTCCTTTTCTGTGGCAGCACACTACGTACAGTTGATACTGACAAATAGAACATATACTGAGATTTGTACAATACAGTAATGTGGTAGAAATATTCCATTGCTTATTTCAATCACTGAACTTCCATTAAGGGCAGAGCTCATACGCGCTGTGTAGATGCACAAATACCTGACACATCTACACAGCACGTATGAGCCCTGCCCTTAACAGAAGTTCTGTGCTACAGCACTTCAAACGTGGTAATGTGATTGAAATATGCGAAGGAACAATGTTCAATTTTACTCCGATTGCTCTGTCCCCAGGGACATGGCCCATGCTTGGTTGTTAAATAAACAATCGTATTTGCATGGTATGTGGTTGCATTCTTTTCTCAGAGCCATCACAAATACTTAACTATACACAGCATGCTCAAAACGGATGTACACTCCAGAAAATCTACTGTGTACTCGTCACAATACACAGCTGTAGGAGATCTAGGAATGCACAGGGCTTCATTTAAGGTGGGGGGGGGGGGGGAATAGGTTTGCAGAATTTTCCCCCTCCCTAGAATTTATAAGTAGTAGTCCAAGCACAACAACTTGGGTTGCGTCCCCCAGAGATTTTCAGTAATCAATTTTTGCCCCCCCCTTAACCAAATTTCTAAATGCACATACAATAGCTGATCAACTAACATGTAGTATTTAGACTATAGTATTCTATAGTAATCTACAGTAACTTTTCTACAGTATTGCATGAAGAGTGTAGGAGAATCACTATCTGATCAGCAATATGCAGACTATAGTATACCTTAGTGATCTATATCAAACCATAGTGTATTACAGTATACCTTAGTAATCTATATCAAACCATAGTGTATTACAGTATACCTTAGTAATCTATATCAAACCATAGTGTATTACAGTATACCTTAGTAATCTATATCAAACCATAGTGTATTACAGTATACCTTAGTAATCTATATCAAACCATAGTGTATTACAGTATACCTTAGTAATCTATATCAAACCATAGTGTATTACAGTATACCTTAGTAATTTATATCAAAATATAGTGTATTACAGTATACCTTAGTAATCTATATCAAAATATAGTGTATTACAGTATACCTTAGTAATTTATATCAAAATATAGTGTATTACAGTATACCTTAGTAATCTATATCAAACCATAGTGTATTACAGTATACCTTAGTAATCTATATCAAAATATACAATACACTTTAGTAATCTATATCAAACCATAGTGTATTACAGTATACCTTAGTAATCTACAGTAAACTACCTTGCAGGCTCATCTCTGGAGAAGAAAGCTTCGTCGTCTGAACGTTGGCTGTGAGATGGTTCATTCTGTGTTGTCATGACAGTATCCACGGTGAGTCGGTTGTGGGAAGGGATGGAGAAAGAGTGAAAGGTGAGGTCAATACTCTGACTGCTGCTGAGACCATAGCCATCATAGCTCCTGAGGAGAGAGAGGTGGGGGAGAGGGAGGGTGGGTGGAGGGAGGGGTCATTAATGTTGCTTTTCAGTTAAATATATAACCTTGAAGTGTTTCAGACTCATCTTCGGAAGCCTTAGTTTAACCATTACACTGAGCATCATACATAATACAAGAGCGCATAAGAACAGTGGCTCAAGTAAGAGCATATATAACTCCAATAGAAACCCATATACTCCAGTCAAAATTATTGAACCATACTAAAAATAGAGAACACCCGGTCACATGCTTAGCAACAATGACATATGTCTATACTCACACTGTGCAGTACATGTTACTATTTTTAGTTCTGGCAGTAAATTCCGACCAGTTTCAAATTTTACAGAGTTACATGCTCTTAGTCACACAATGTACTATATATGAACATTGTATATTAATGTCACCATTTCACCCGATTACTATGACATCACATATATTACATCATCATGACTCACCCAGAAGCTTATTACAAATTACATGTAAGGCACACTGTATCATATTTGTATAATAACTTTTATCACCACTCACCCCTCAGAGAGGTAGCTCTCAGACTGAGAATACTGGCTGTCTGTTCTCTCTGACAACAAGACATCCTCGTACTCAATTCTCCTCTCATTGTACTTGCCGTACATGACGCCATCGGAGACAGGACGGTGCGGAGGTCTTGCACTGTCATCACCATTTTCATTTTTTATGCATGTTACCACGGAAACTAGCTTGGTAGGTCTACATGAGCTGTCTTGAGACTGCAGAGAGGGGGGAGAGGGGAGGGGAGGAGAGGAGGAGAGGAGGTAAATAGGAGATCAAAACAAGAAGAAAAGGAGAGAGAGGAAGAGATTCAGCGGGAGGGGAGAAAGGAGGTAAATAAGAGGAACATGCTAGAAGACAGGGAGAGAGGAGGAGGAGAAGGAAGAGATTCGGGAAAGTAGAGGGGTTGAGAATCGAGGAGGAGGAGAGCGAGGAGAATAAAAGGAGAGGAGAGAAGATGGATGAAGGAAAAAGGAAGTGGAAGGAGGGTAGGAGGAAAAAGTACTCAGAACTCTACCTGAGTTTCCTGTGAATAGCTGTCATGTGATCCTCGCGAGCTGTAGCTATCTCTGCTTCGTGGTACATCACGTTGTGTGTAGCGTGAATGAGTCTCGTCCCTTCTCGTCCTTGCTCCTCTCGCTCCATCTTCACTTGAGGCAACACGCTCAGCGTCTGGTCCCAAGTCTGGGTAGGATCCACGAAAATCCTGCAGTGGAGGGAGGAGGAGCAGGAGGAGGGGAGGGGGAGGAGGGATGGGAAATGTAGCTATAATTGAGGGGTGTAATTTTTCTGTAGAAAACTTTTCAAAGCCAGACTCCTATCTAATCAATAAACAAGTGAACAAGTGTTTGCATGTTTACTGACAACTAACTCAATAAGTGAGATAACCAAAAGACAGAAAACTTCAGTATATGAGCCAGTAAACTACAATATAGCCAAACTGCCACAGGCTAAAGTAGCCAGAGTTAGCTCTACAAGGGGTAGTCACTTGTATGTCGCCTGTAGAAGCGTTTGCGACCGCGATCAAAGTTTTTGATCGGCAAAAAGTGTGCTTGATCGCTTGATCGTCCCCTTCTGAGGCTCTTGATCGCTTGATTTTCAAGGGTCAAAGGTCGGATTACAGCAGCGCGTTCTTGATTGTTGATTTTTAGCAGTTCAGAGGCCACCTTGATCCCTTGATCGGACCCCAAAAAGAGCTTTGATCGCTTGATTCAGTTTTGATCCCGGTCGCAAACGCTTCTACACGGGACATATAAGTGACTACCCCTTGCTCTACAGGCAAAAGTTAGTTGTGCAGCAAAGTCACAGAACTTAAGGAGAAAGCTGTGTACAGACTTGAAAGAGTGTCAATATGGGCAGCATCAGGTACACTAAATGTATATAGCCACACACACACACACACACACACACACACACACACACACACACACACACACACACACACACACACACACACACACACACACACACACACACACACACACACACACACACCTGTGATAATTGTGAAGGGTCATCTTCACTGTTGTATTGGGAGCTATGTGAACTATGAGAACTCCTCTTAGATGAAGGCACGTAGGGCGGAAGAGGTTTGGGTGATACTTTTATGGGAGGGAGAGATTGTCCTGTTGGCATTGTCATGGAGTCTTTCTGGGGCCGCTCAATTATGAGTTTCAATACATTTTTGTGCGGCTTCATCATTTTCTTGATTGTTGAGGGTTTCTCATGGCTTATGGGAGCATCATTGACCTGTGGGAGGGAGGGACAGAGGGGGGAAGGGAGAAGAATTGAGGAAAAATGAGTGGAGAGGAAAGGTGGAGGGGAGAGAGGAACAGGGAAGGGGGAGAGGAAGGCAGAGGGACAGGTGCAGAGAAGGGAAAGAGGAAGGAGGGAGAAGATGGTGGGTATTGAAGGAGGAGAGGTAGTCACTAAAATTTGTGGGGCAGAAGGTTGTAAAATCATGTATAATGATGCACCTGACATGGATAACCGTCATATGACAATCACGTGATTGTCACATGACTCACATGGCTACTACTTTACCTTGATAATACGGTCACCAGGTGCCAGGATCTGAGTGGCTGGTCCTGTTGAAGCAACATCCACCACAGTACACACTGTAGTCCAATCATAGCGAAAACCAAGGTCTGACAAAGGGAGAGAGGGAAGAAGGAAGGGAGGGGGCATGGAGGGGGTTGGGAGGGGGGAGGTCAAGAAGTGAAGGCCGGAGTAAGAGGAAAAGAAGATGTGAGAAAGATAGGAAGGGACGGGAGGAGGATAGGGATGAGGGAAGGAACAAAAATGTGAATGAGAAAAACAAGGGGTTGATGACCCACTGCAGGACATCACATGACATCACGCAACATCACATGACCACTCACTTTCCTTTCCAGTGATGTAAAGGGAGTATTCCATTTCCTCCATCTTGGCTTGGAAGGGAGGAAGGTGTGGTACAGCGTTGATGGCTGATATGATGCCCATTTCGATTGGGTATGCATTGCGACGCCGGCGCAGTACCTGGAAGTGGGTTGAGAACAAACAAAATATGTGGTTAAAGTGTGGGTGCACCTGAATAATTAGCCTCATCCCCATTGCTGTTCATACGAGGACAGGGAGGAGGGGAGCCGAGCTTAGTATATATGTTACATACATCATTATTCCCTTTTTCTCCTATATACCTTCCATCCTTCCCTTCCTCCATTCTCTCCCCTCCCTCCCATTCTTCCTCTTCCTTCCCTTCTTTTTTCTCCCTCCATCCTCCTTCCCCCTCCCTCCCTCCCTCCCTCCCTCCCTCCCTCCCTCCCTCCCTCCCTCCCTCCCTCCCTCCCTCCCTCCTCCTCTCACAATGCCAAGTGCTCCTTTGGACTCCTTCACTACTCTCACAGCCTCACGGTGGTCTGCATTTGTCAGATTGATTCCATTCACAGATTCCAAGACATCTCCAACCCTGTGATGGTGTGGAGTGGAGGTGTGTAAGGGAGGATAGTGTGGGGGTATGTGGAGCAGTGGAGAGATGGGTAAGAGGTGTGTGTGGAGAGTGGAGGGGAGGGAGAGGGGGAGGGGGTGGGAGGGTGGAGGGGTTTAGGGCATGTGTACGTGTAGAGAGGTGTGTGTGTGTGAGGGTAGGGATCATTTTCAATGTGCATTTCCTGTCTAACTATTCCATGCAGCCTTCTGATTGGTCAATACACTGGCTGTCTTACCTGAGCATGCCATCTGCTGGCCCACCCTGGTTCACCGTGGTGATGATGAAGGCACCTGGATTTGGTAGCTGAGGTTGGTCACGCCCCCCAACGACACTGAATCCTGCAACACCGTCTGGACCAAGAGGTACGGTGACATGTTTTTCTTCCCACATCTGTGATGGTGTGAGGGGTCAGGATGTGAGGGGAAGTAAAGATGCTGAAGTCTAGTGCATGATTAATTACGCCCTTCTCACTCCCCCCCTAACTGAGGTTATTCATGATCAGGTGATAAAGTTCCATACTCTTTGATGCTCTTCTTCTTCCATGTATTGAATAATACAGGAGGGGACGGATGAGGTAACTAATTACTAGCTTCCAACAAAATTAACAGGCCCAATAGTGAGCCTTCCAAAAATTAAAGAAGTGAAATTGAATTTCTGGGATAATATTAAACCTATTGCAGGGTAAAGCTGGCTGCTTTATCAACAACCTCATGAACCTAACACTTATGGGTTTCTATGAATACTTATGTGAGAAGTGAATTTGGTTATCTGAGCCATGAATACATGCAAAAACTAAAATAGAGGGGGCAATGAGGAAGGATGATAGGGGCAATGATTGAGGATGACGTATGGATCAGTGAAGGGGAGGTGGGGGGAGGGGCAACTAATGAACTTTGTGTACTTCATCAAATGCAAGAGACTCTCGTTGCATAAATATCATCACATGATATCACATGCCTCACCTCATCCCACGTTGGAGGCCATTTTTGTTTCCAGAGTTCATTCACACGTTCCAGTGTCTTTGTGTGGTCTTCAACTACCCGACTGTTTGTCACTCTCAGCTGTTGGCACTGCAACTCCAGGCGTTCACAGTCAATGGCAATACGATCTCTCTCTTGCTCTGTCTTCACTAGTTTGGAGCTGTCACAGAGAGAGGGAGGAGAGAGGGAGGAGAGAGGGAGGAGAGAGGGAGGAAGGAGGGAGGGAGGGAGGGAGGGAGGGACGGAGGGAGGGAGGGAGGGAGGGAGGGAGGGAGGGAGGGAGGGACGGATGGACGGAGGACGGATGGAGGATGGAGAGTGGAGGAAAGAGAGGGAGAGGAAGAGGAGGGTAAAGGGAAGGAGACGATGAGAAATGGAGGAGGGAAGGAGAATGGAGGAGGGAAGGAGAATGAAGGAGGGAAGGGGAGAAGAGGGTAGAAGAGTAGGATAGAAAAGGGATAGAGAGAATGGAAGTTAGCTGAATATTCATACCACATAAGAAAGGACTTAATCTGCCATCACATCACAATCACATGACTAACCTGAGTGAGTTCACTTCTCGCTTGAGACTCCTGGCCTGTGTTGACAGAGAATCTCTCTCCATCAAATAATCCTCGATTCGTTGTTTCAACTCATAAATCCGATCTTCATTCAACTTGCTTGAGCTCTTTTGCAGCGCTTCGATCTCAAGAACAAGATTATCCCGCTCTTGAAACAAGTCCTCAACTTTGTGCAAAACCTCTCCAAGTGAGTGGCTCTGCTCGGCACCATCCAACCCAAACAGCTTCTTATGGATCACTTTTCTCTCATTCTCAATGGTGTACAAAATTTCCATGACTGCACTTAAGTCTTGTGACAGAGAAGATGTTCCTTTTGCTTGCGACACAGTTGGAAGCTTCATTGTGGCTCGATGTACGATTTCCTGGATCTTAGCTAAGTCTTCTTCCAGTCCCTCCTTCTCCTTCTGTAAGTCTTCAACAGATTTTCTCAGCTCTCCCATTTCACTCACAGCTTTATCTTTCAAGTGCCGCATGGCACTGAGGTCTTTAGCATCTTTCTGTCGCTGTGTTTTGATTGTTTCCAGTTTTCTCTTGAGAGCAACTGCATCATTGATCACTCTCTCTCGTTCCTTGTTTGCAATATCTCTTTGTTGCTCAAAGATTTCTTTCTCAGCTTGTAATTCCCTCAGCTATAGAAAGGGAGGGGGAGGAGGAAAGGAGAAGGATGAAGGAGAGGGAGGGAGAAGGATGAAGGGAGAGGGAGGGAGAAGGAAGGAGGGAGAGGGAGGGAGAAGGAAGGAGGGAGGAGGGAGGGAGAAGGAAGGAGGGAGGAGGGAGGGCGAAGGGAGATGAGAAGGAGGGAGGGAGGGAGGGAGAGAGGGTGAGTAAAAGTAAGGGATGGGAGGGAAGAAAGAGGAAAAAAGCTTGCTTGTATAGTCTCATCTCTCGGGTTCCTCTTTCTTCCCTTCCCTCCCTCCCTTCCTTTCTCATTTTAGAGCTAATATACAAACTGTACAGGGCTATACAGAAGTATGCAGAAGTGTATAGCCTCATACCTCCTCCCCAGGAGCCTGGGTACAAGGGTAGTAGTATACTGTACACTGTACCTGTGTTTCCATTTGGATGGACTGTTGATATGAGGCAGCATTGTCCCTCATGGCCACACCCTTTTCCTTCGTGAGCATTTCTATCTGTTTTTGTGCAGTCTTTTGCTCGCTACTTGCTGCTGCGGCCTCCTTGCGAACTGATTCCAGTTCTGCAGTCATGGAGCGCATTTGAGACTCAAGGTCTGTGTGGTCCCGTTCCATGCGAATAGCCTGTAAAAGGTGGGTGAAACGGGAGGGCATGTGGGATAGGAGGAAGCAGGAGAGAGGAGGGAGGAGGAGGGAGGAGGAGGGAGGAGGAAGAAGGGAGGAGAAAAATAGGAATTGAAGAACCTTCCGCTGGATTGGACCCTGGACGCTAACTCACATGTCTTAAACTGAATCTAAAGTTCTGTAGTAGCTCTAAAGTTGTCGCTTAAATCTTACAAGGACAGTACAGCTACCTGACTTACCTGACTGGACAGGGTCTGTTTCTCTCGGCGAAGCTCCTCAATAATCTTCTCACACCGC
This sequence comes from Agelas oroides, assembly GCA_949130485.1. Taxonomy (NCBI): domain Eukaryota; kingdom Metazoa; phylum Porifera; class Demospongiae; order Agelasida; family Agelasidae; genus Agelas; species Agelas oroides. Next base: position 19,148,339 of record OX422185.1, read on the forward strand.
AGCACCTTTGCCCGCAGTCGGCTGTTCTGCTCATTGAGTCGAGAGTGGGTTGGGCCTCGTTCAAACATCATCTCTCCCGCCAGATTAGAAGTACTGAGAAAATGTCAAGTTTACTGCCAGTATGATTATAACCATCTACACACGCACATCGTAAAACTAGAATGTTGTGCTTGCATTTGACTCTTTTGAAATTTGGGAGTAGATAAAATAGTGAAGGTTAAAGTAAAGGTTACGAAAATGTGACCGGCTCTGAGAAAAGATGTCGAAAATCAAGGAAGGGTTTATAAATTCCACACAGAAAATGCAGTTTCAATCTTAAGGTGCATTCGTGGTAGTTCAAAATACATTCAAACAAACCTCTTTGTTTTCCCTTGGTCTTATTTCTTACCATGTGGTGCCAATTGTCCCACATGAGCTATAAGTATCATAAGCCCCGTTTACACTATCACTTTATCAAATCTGTTTAGGGCAGCTGTGTAAGCTTTCTGTAAACCACAAAAATTTAATGTTAAACCGATTTGAAGCCACTATAAGGAACCAAGTATCATGGCATCATATCACTCATCTTGAACAGATGATTGGGGCGACCCTGATTGAGCCTGAGATACTTAGTATGTGAGCATGTGCACCTACTGTGCAAGGGCTAGGCTAAAGAGCAGGATGTTCCCTGGCAACAAGGAAAGGGATTCTGTCACCCGACACAAATTACACAAATTAAGGTCTCAAAACAGATAATTATACTAATGAGCTTATGTTAAGGGTTCTGTTTGGGTTAGCAAAGTAATTAGAGTGATTGGTCTGCTGCTTAGCAACCAAAAGTCATACAAGAGCTATTAATTAGCCCTTTAACTACTAATGACAACATAGTCGTCATCCAAATTTGGCTACATGTTTTCAGTATGTGCAATCTGTTTTGAAGATAGCAGAAAGGGTGGGTGGGTGTCACCCTCCGAGTGACAGCTCATGGTGGCTGCTGCAGCTGGCTGTATAAAAGCCTTGGTCAGCACCGGGTGGGCCATATTTCTGTTTTCACATTGTAGGGACTCTATTTTTAGGCAGCTCTCAGTCCAGAGGAGTGTTCTCTGGTCAAAGGGCCCAGACTATTGAACGCCCACTAATGAGTGGGTGTGGTCATGAACTTACAAAGAACATCTGAAAAAAGCTGTGACTCAAGTTTTCAGGGCTAACTCCAGGTCAAAGAAGGTGTGACTAGTCTAAAAAAGACCCCTAGAAAATACAAGTCAGTAATTCTTTAACCACCGTAGGCTATTTACTGGAGGCCTTTTTTAGGGTATGGATACCTTCTTTGGTCCGTATTTCCATTGGAGCTAGCACTGGAAACTTGAGCCAAAGCTTCTTTGACACATTCTCTGTGGGTTCATGACTCTAACCACACCCACTCATTAGCGAGCTTTCAATGGTCAGGGCTCTCCGACCAGCAAACGCTCTGCCTGACTAAAAACTGCCTACAGATCTGGAAATGGGGAGAGGAGTGGTTTCTGCGCCCATTTGTGCTAACAAAGTGAGAAATGGTCTAGCGAGTGCCGACTGTTCTACAGCCAGCCAAGGCAGCCGCCATGTGCACGGCATGTCGTAAATATGCCCACCCACCACCCCCTATCCCACCTTTTGTGCAAAACCTATCTTCATAGTGCACTGTTTCTCACGTACCTTGAGCTCAGCTTCTTCTTCGTGTCTTGTGATAGACTGCGAGAGTATGACTCCCCAGGAATATGTCCAGAGAGCTGACCAGAGAGTGGCATGTGGCCAGAGTGGCTGTGAGAGAGGGAGGTGAGGTCGGTGAGGGAGTGAGGGTTGTCCGAGTCATGGTGGAGAGAAAGATCGTCGTCAGTTGAACCCTGGGAATGAAGGGATGGAGAGACAGAAGGGTGGGAAGGAGGGTGGGGAGGAAGGATGGGAGGGAGGGTGGGGAGGAAGAGAGGGAGGGAGGGATGGAGGAAGGGAAAATGGGAAAAGAGGAGGGGGATGAAATGTGCATATACATGCACATGCATCACACACTAAACACCTGTGATGATCTTCCACGAGCATACAACCCTATTGACCCTCTATGTCGCTTGATGGCCAACATTTCTTCCGAACTGCCGTGTGACACTCTCCAGGATAGTCGTCCTGGGCTGGATGGACGACCCTCTGGCAAACCCAGATGTAATCTGAGGAGAGAGGGAGGAGAAAAATAAGGGAGGAAGACGTTAACTGTTGTAGATTTCCCAATGTTGTTTGCAATCTATATAAGGCAACGCTTACTGCCCTCCCCCCATTGTACACATAATGTCACGTTACATCAGAAATGTCACATGATACCTCAGAAATGTCACATGATACCTCAGAAATGCCACATAACCAGAGAGGTAGGACACCCTTGAACTTTTACCAAGTGAAATTTCTGTGGTTAATCTCTGCATCTCAACAAGCTCTTGCAGCTTTTAATGCCACGTGACTGTCACATGATGTCATAGCCTCCCACCCACCTCTGTATCTCTTGTTCAAGGTCAGCAATCGTCTTCCTCAGGCTGTTGTTCACTTCAGCTAGCTCGTCTCTCTCACTCTGCACAGCAGACAGTTGAGACTGCAGGGAAACGGACACTCTGCACTCAACAACATACATATGTTTCAAGAATAAATATAGTTACACTCTCCACACCCCCCCCCCCCCCCCCCCCCCCCTATAATGCTCATGCCCTTCTCTACCTCTTCCACACTCAGTCCTTCCCCTTTTCCCTCCCCTCCACCTTCACTCCTCAGACCTTCCCCTCGATCCCCTCCCCTCCACCTTCACTCCTCAGTCCTTCCCCTCCCCTCCACCTTCACTCCTCAGACCTTCCCCTCAATCCCCTCCACCTTCACTCTTCAGTCCTTCCCCTTTTCTCTCCCCTCCACCTTCACTCCTCAGACCTTCCCCTCGACCTCCCCCTCCACCTTCACTCCTCAGTCCTTCCCCTCCCCTCCACCTTCACTCCTCAGACCTTTCCCTCGATCCCCTCCACCTTCACTCCTCAGTCCTTCCCCTTTTCTCTCCCCTCCCCTCCACCTTCACTCCTCAGTCCTTCCCCTCCCCTCCACCCTCCTCAGATCTTCCCCTCCCCTCCACCTTCACTCCTCAGACTTTCCCCTCGATCCCCTCCCCTCCACCTTCACTCCTCAGTCCTTCCCCTCCCCTCCACCTTCACTCCTGAGACCTTCCCTCCCCTCCACCTTCACTCCTCAGATCTTCCCCTCCCCTCCACCTTCACTCCTCAGATCTTCCCCTCCCCTCCACCTTCACCCTCAGATCTTCCTCTCCCCTCCACCTTCACTCCTCAGTCCTTCCCCTCCCCTCCCCCTTCACTCCTCAGTCCTTCCCCTCCCCTCCACCTTCACTCCTCAGTCCTTCCCCTCCCCTCCTCTCCACCTTCACTCCTCAGATCTTCCCCTCCCCTCCACCTTCACTCCTCAGTCCTCCCCCTCCACCTTCACTCCACCTTCACTCCTGAGACCTTACCCTCCCCTCCACCTTCACTCCTCACACCTTCCCCTTCCCCTTCCATCCCCTCTCTCTCCTTACATTCAAATCAGCAATCCTCTGATCAGGAGGTAAACCTGACTCCAGCTTCTTGATCCTTTGGCTTGCATTTGCCAGTTTATCCAGTGTAGCATGATTCTCTCGTTTCAACTCAGCTACTTTCAAATTCAACTTATCACGTTGTTCCATCAATTTATCTAGCTCTTGCTTTCCACCCTCGTTTGATCCTCCAGTGTACAAATGTTGCTCCTTCAGACGATCATTCTCACGCTTGTACACAGATAACTTGTAACGCAAGTCATGACGGTCCTGTTCTGCCTCTTCTAGACTGGCCTTTAGGCTAGAGATCAAAGGACAAAGGTCAGAGTAATGAGTAATTCATATCTGAAGCTCTCAGTGTATCATCATATACCTCATGAGGTTTTACTGAATACCTTAATACTATCATATAGCAGAAATATTTTGCCTGGGGAAAATTTAATAAAGCTCTCGGTGTAGTAGATAAAATTTCATGGGGCGTATGTGGCTTAGGATGTAGCAACATTCACAAGCACAAGTGATAGCTAGTTTATAAAGTGCCTAACTATATAAATTTATTGTTTACCCATGCAACACCACTCTGCAAGGGACATGCAATTTTTATGGTATTCAGGGAATTACTCAGTGTACCTCTTGAGTTCGTCGAGGTAGCGTGCCTCTAGTTCTGGTCTTTGCTGTGACAGTCTGTGTTCCATTTGTTCCTTGTCGTGTTTCAACATGCGTGCCTGCACACAGTCATAGAGCAGGTATCGTGTGAGATCACATGGCCACACACACAGTGGGGGTATCATGTGAGATCACATGGCCACACACACAAGTACAGTGGGGGTATCATGTGAGATCACATGGCCACACACACAGTGGGGGTATCATGTGAGATCACATGGCCACACACACAGTGAGGGTATCATGTGAGATCACGTGACAACACACAGTGAGGGTATCATGTGAGATCACATGGCCACACATGAGGGAAGAGAGAGAAAGAGGGAGGAAGGGGAGTGTGTGATAATAAGAAAAAGAAAGGGGAGGGAAGATGTGTGTTTTCTTACTTGTGCTATGGCATGGTCAAGCTGCTTTGCTAGGTTTTCATGTTCGTATCGAGATACCTATGTGGGGAGGGTAGGAAGCAGGGAGGGTGAGAGGTGAGGAGCAGGGGTCAGCAGTTGAGGATGAGGAAGGGGGGCCAAAGGAGTATGATATAGCCTCTAGACTAGATATGCAAAGAAGATTCACATACTGGGCTCTTACAATATAAAATGACTTACTGACATCAATACAAATAATATACTGACAATGATATGCAATAGTAAATTGACAATATAATTTACTGACTAGTAAACTAACCTGTCCTCGTTGCACCTTCTGCTCGAGTCTTTTCTGCAGTTCATTTCGGTCTCTCTTCACCTCTTCCAGCTTCTTCCAAAATGTTTCTACATCTTTTCGTGCTTTGTCTCTCTCCCCTTGGAGGACCTGGGAGGGAGGGAGGGAGGGAGGGAGGGAGGGAGGGAGGGAGGGAGGGAGGGAGGGAGGGAGGGAGGGAGGGAGGGAGGGAGGGAGGGAGGGAGGGAGGTAGGGAGGGAAGGTTGTCATACCATTGTATACCCTGTTATCGCAACTTAATAAGAAAGGAGGGGGGGTAAGAGTGTGTAAGCACAACATACATGCAACTTTAACCCCCCACTTTATTTCATCACTATGGCAATACAAAGGGGGAGGGTGGGTGAGTGTAGGTAAATACACGCTACATTGTACCAAAAATGCTACACATAGCTATGTTACAGATCGACCCACACATTTGTACACAATTATTGTATGCTTGGTATGTGTAAAATTAAAATTGGGATTTTTGTGACTAACTAGCCCATACATCCCACATTATAAAGAATTCAAAAAATTAATCTCCTATTAGAAACACTGAGAAACCAATCGAAAATCTATATCTGTATCACTTACTAACAATTGCATTTCAGAGTGCAAACAATTGTGTAACACTTACCGCAATATACTCCCATGGGGGTATGTAATTGAAGTACGAAAGCTTCCCATTACAGCTAATAGCTATAGCCGCCTTCCCATCAACTACTGCTTCCAGCAGTACTGATTACTTCTAAAGGCTCGGCAGATCTTGTCACATGCAGCGATCGAGACAGAAGATAGACGCATGGGGTGGCCGCCCTAAGAAAAATGTCAAGGCCCTTCCTTGTAATGTTTGGAGGCTGGAATGTTCTCAAAGCCGTGTCAAGCAGCTCGTTGTTGGAAAACTCGGAACTGATTAACACAAAGTTTTAATGCTTGGACACCACACCCCATTTGTCTACCTTCTACAGATGTCATTGCACACGACAAGATCTCCCAGGCCCTTCGTTGTTGCATAACCAAATTACTGGAGGTGGCAAAGGCAACAGAATTAAGGAACCCTTACTCTTGCTTGTTAAATGAAGCTAGCTACGTAAGAAGCCAGGTTATGAAGGTAGCGTGCAACCTTGCTAGACATTCCACAAGATCGGATTACTAATACGGACAGACACCTTTGGGACCAAAAAAATTTCATGATTATAATGACATAAGCAATTGGCCTGATCAACAAAGGTCAATGTCACTTGGCGCAATGCACTTTGGTGATGCTGGGTTCTACACTAGCAGAAGCAGTGGAACAGAAGGTGGGTGGGTGTTACCCTCTGGGTGACAGCCCATGGCCACTGTTGTGTTTTAATTGTATTCTTGGTGCAATAGGCTATAAATCTGTCAAACACACCTCCATGACTGAAAATTAAATCAAGCCATCAAACATTCTTTGTCAGGGAGTGTGGAAGGCTTGGCACATGATAATGTATTCTACTAAAATGGGATATCTACCATATATGGTAATACCGTATGAAGCTGTGGTCACCACGGCAACAATGGAGGAAAAGAAATAATTTATTAATTACCTTCTCCCACACGTGTAAAGTAGTTTCATGGGGAGTTAATTCACTGAAATCCAAGCATTGTTTGTCTTACATTGTCCAACCACACTCTCAAAACACTGCATAGTGTTGTACGCTCGTGCATGCGGACGTAACAGCTGCCAGTTGGCTGGAAAACTAATCTGGCACACAGGTAAGAAAGACATCCTTCTTTAGTTTCGTATAAAATTCTGCAGTGGTCATATACGGCCATGAAACTATTAGGGAGCAGTTTAGATACTTCATGTACACTCTAGATACCTCTCCCTTCTTCCCTCCCCCACCTCCTTCTTTTCATCCTTCCCTCAATTCCCACCTTCTCCCCTCCTTCCCTGACATTAAATGTACACTCTCTATACAAAAATTTCATCGCAAGGCTATAGATTATGAACTTGCTTTGAGGGCTTATGTACTGAAATTTAAACACTATTGGCTCATACCTGACATTGATGTCTCAACAACCGGTTTCGCTCCCTGAGATCATCGTACTGATTTCTCAGATCGTCATGGCGACGCACCCTTACAGCTCCCCCAAATGAACCAGGAACGTCATCTTTATTGGCACCACCATGTCCAACACCTGTCTTACTGATATCCATTGCAACAGTAGAAAACCGACCAATCAGAATAGTTGAAACTTGATTTTGAAGTGATCCAAATTAACAGAAAAACTACAGAAAATTGGAGTCAGTGGTCAAAAGTGATAAAATTGTTTTGTTTATCATTCAGGAATTGTTTATGTTGATATTGTGGTGTGGCAGGTATTTCTAAACAAACATTCAAAACTCCTCCACTGCCTTTCAGAAACAGGTAACACCTTTCGATTGTAGCAGATTGCCAAAGAATTCAATTCTTCGCATTCAGTACTTTCTCAGTTTCTGACAATCTTGTATTCAGTGGCAAGTGTTCTATTATCACAGTTTCAAATTGTGCAATTGCTAAGTGATACAGTGTTTGATTGGCTGTCAGTTTTGGCGGGAAGATGTGAAGAGGTATACCTGAGGGGGATAAAGAGAAAAAGAATGTGCAGCTGTAATTGATTAGCGTGTCAAACACAGGAGTTGTGTGTGCTACAGGAAAGAAGAAAGGAGGAGGATCAAGGAAAAGGAAGGGAGGAAAAGAATGGAGAGAGAGAATGAAAAGAGGGAGAGGCAGGAGGGGGGAAAAAAAGGATAGAGTAAGGAGAAAGGGAGGAGGTAGAGGGGAGAAAGGAGAAGGGGGGGAGATGGGGGGGAGGAAGAAGGGATAGGGAGGAGGGAGGGATATTTACCAAAACCTTTAACTAATTCAAATTACCAATAATAATATATGTACAGCATACAAGCATATATATCAATCAACATGGTCAACAAATGTAAGCGTGGGATTATAATCACTAGCTGAATTCCTCCTAAAGATTTGTTACAATAGCTGGATACGGTCTTTATGGCAAATACCAACCTCTTTATTGAGTGTGTTACGTAGACAATACTTCATTGTGACAGCTGTACATGTATAAAACAACAATACCAGGTAGACAACACATCAGCTTGTGGTTGTGGCCACACACACACACACACACACACACACACACACACACACACACACACACACACACACACACACACACACACACACACACACACCACAGCTTATCGTCAGAGCCTTCCCTCCCTCTCTCTCTTACTGGTTAGCTAAACATGTTACAAGACTTAAATCCCCACCTCTCTCTCTCTCTGTTCTTCAACCTTGCTTCCTCTCCCTCTTTCTCCCTCCCTCTTTTTCCCTCCCTCCCCCCCCCATTCCTCTCTCTCTCCTTCTTTCTTTTCTCTTTCTTCCTCCCTTCCTGTCCCCTCTCCCTCCCCCTCTCTCTCTGTCCTCTTTCTCCCTCCCTCCCTCCCTCCCCCTACGCATACCCAAGTTGTCCGGTGTTTCTTAACATGTCTACTATGCACCAAAGCATGGTATAGCCCCCCCTCAATTTGAGACGCATGATTGGTGGGATGTCATGTGACTAGAGATGAACTGTCTGAGTATGCTATTTGTTAATTTGCTTCACATCAGTGAGCAAGTAGCTAGGTGGGGCCAGCCCTATTCAATTTACGTTTTATTCATGAGTTAGTCTGCACAACTTGTGGCCACGCTTAAGGTCTCATAAGCTCCCCCTCTGCCAGCCACAAAGTCTCATAACAAACCCCAAAAGTCCTTGAACTCCACTTCATTGTCTAAACTGAGTAGTGGTTTCCATAGCAACCAAGTACTACACACGTGGCTACTATTAACCTTAGCGCCTCATTTGGAGACCAATGAAAACATATCCCATGAGAGAGATCCAGCCGTGCATGATTCAAACTTGGGCCTTCTCAATGCTGGTCAACTGATCCACTGGAACTCTGGCATTGACGTAAAATGAAGTCAAAATGGCATGTACCCATGCATGACACCCTTTTTCTATGGTTGCAAAACTTCCAGACAGAAGGAGGTAACAAAAAGGCCAATTGTCTATGCCCTGGGGTAATGTTCCAAGTGTACCCACACAGGTGGCATTGTTTACTAGTAACAATCAGTTCTGACTGGCGACATATTTTCAGCATCATGAAAACCCCCCTATGGCCTAAACCCATCATGATCTTTGCCGCACAGCATTTCCGATTGCTATATTGATGGCTTTTAGTCCTTGGAATGTTCATTAATGCATAGCGCACGTGACTGTGTCGGACCTCCTCTGCCATGTTACTATGATTTCAAATGCACATATACTTATTTTCAAATGACTGGTGAAGTTGGCCAAGAGTAGGCCTCGACATTTGGTGGGAAGCAGGGTTCTCGCTAGGCCTTCAGCGGATGGTTTTGCACCATTTGGTTAATTGCAGCACAATTTGGATGATGTGTTGAATTTCAGTAAGAGCACTATTTGGCCTAAGCCCTGCCGATGGCAGTTACTATCCTGGCTTCCCACTTAACAATAGTAGAGTGTAGAGAGGGTGTTTGCTCATTGTACTATGCACCATTTGGAAGTAGATTTCTAGCGAGAACCCTGGTGGGAAGGCCTGGGAACGAAGTTAGTACACCTTACAATTCTCAGTAGGGTATACTAATAGAATCAAATACGCCTCCTGTATATGTATACGCTAACAGCTAGACCATTATGCAGAACAAATACTCCATCTTAATTTAGTTATGACTGCATGATTGCATACTTTAGGACTAGGGCGGCACAGAGTAGGATTCTTTAGGTGACCGTTGCTATGGTACTAATGAATGATTTAATCCAGCTGCTAAAACAATTACAATACAATTTTATGAGAAGGGCTAAATGGAAAGAAGGTTTAACTTGAACCAGAAAATATTTTGCTAACTTTTTGCTAGTGAATGCAAGAGAGTGAGAACCAGTAGAAATTCAGCTGAGGCCTCAGGCAATGCTGCTCATAAAGCTTGTCTTCCACTCCTCTGCCCAAGGGTCCAAGTGGCTTAGTGGCAAGAGCATCCGACTAGTATTCAAAAGTTCTTGGGTTCGAATCCCAGCTTAATCTTGGAATTTTTGGATATATAATTTCTCATTTTCTTAGCACAGCACTATTACTCATGAGTTCCTGCTGCCAGTAATACCAAGCCTCTGAATGTCCAAGTTCAAGTTGGTAACCTGTTCTGTTTATGCAGCTGAGAAGCCACTGAAAGCAGTAACCTAGTTGGGTGGGAGGGGGACGTGTGTGTTCTAACATGAAGAGTTAATTTACCTCTGACTCACCTTGAGTTGGCCCAACATTGAGAAAACGTAAGAGCAAGTTTATAGTAATTCATTTCTCTAAGTAGCTTTCAAAGCAATGAAGGCTCATGATTTGTTTGCTGACTCACACACACACACACACACACACACACACACACACACACACACACACACACACACACACACACACTGACTGTATTTGTCTGGTGAGTGAGGTGAGCATATGTGTTTAAACTGATTGTGTGTGATTGGTGGAGTGTCTTTGCACCTCAGCAATTAACACAAAAACATACCAAAGTTAACACACACACACACACACAGGCACCTACCAATTAACGTGCACACACTCACCAAAGCTAACACAAGCACACCGGCACAGACACACATACGGTTGTAGACACCACACCCACCACACACAGAACAATAACACTCCTCAAGGCTTGTACCTATTGTATGTATAAAGAATCCTTCAATTAATACACACAGTCAGAAGAAACACCCAATCAACACAAGATAGGTACATACCCCACCAATTAACACAAGTGTACACAGAGAGAATTTTTCAAAACAAATCTTCAGATTAACAAACGCACAGACAATAATTACAAACACACCCACCAAACATCGACAATCTTTCAGTGAACACACCCACAACACACAGAACAATAGTCTAACTTGACAAACTCAAAAAGAATCTGCATAGTTGGTAGCCAATGTTCATGAGCTTGTTAACTATCAATTAAGCTGTCAGTGTCTACATGTCTGGACAATAACAAAAAATAGCATGTTGCTATGGCAATGGCTATACCAATTCATAGTTTATACATACCAGGGTAAAAATACCCCGTGTGTTACCAAATAGCTTAGCTATAACTCTACAACCACCCACCCTCCTGTTTATAAATTGAGGGAGGTGCCAGTGAAATACTATATACAATTTTGCTTGGCCTTAGCATTCCTTTCGACACATCCAGTCATAGCTATGCATTCACAAGTGCCAAGAAAGCCGTATGAATGTCCATTGACACAGAATATTATGTTGCTGTGTAACAGCTTTTGTTGGCCAGCTTTACAAATGGGCTCTTTGATGTTCTGCAATGAGAGAATCCATGAAAGAATGAACTTCAATAAAACTTGGATTGAAAATTTTTAATCCTTTCCAGGGCCTTTGGGTTTGTTTGTTTTTTTTGTTGTAATTACAGAGAGCTTCTCTACAAGGTGAGAGGAGCATAAAATTGTTCATACAAACTTGCTGTGAAAAAAAGTTTTTATTTAAGTTGGATACAGAGAAGGGTCACTGCCATTGTGCAAGGTTGTAGCAAATACTGATGACTAATAAACACTGCTGATTGGCAACGGAAATTGCTGAAAGGTCATAGGTCAGATTCTCTGCATGATTGTTCCCTCAGTACATCCTCCATTATAAGAAAATAGTAGCTACCATCTCAGCAATTGACAGGCCTAGCCTCGTTCCCAGGCTCCCCCGCACCAAAACACAAATACGCGGAGAGAGCTTGGCATCTTTTCTCACGTGATCATGACGTAATCAGCAATTGATAGGCCTACATATGCTACCCACTATACAGGACTCAATACCATGCTTAATCAACTGAACAATCTGTGAAGAACTGTAAAGAGACTAACCTAGACATATTCCCCCGCCATGAAGGATATGTTTCAATCCATACCATGCTACATGCTTCATCAGCTATGCATGAACAATCTATGAACAACTGTACTAGACAAAGCTTAAATATGTTATACAGATTCATCCACTGCGTATGTCGCGTTTCAGACAATACCAAGAATCATCAATGCGTGAACCATCAGTGAACCATGTCCCCACAGTAAATGCCTTAAAATGTTAGGAATGCACAATTCACCCCATAGGCCAAAAGACTTTACCTCAAGGAATGAGGAAGGGTAAAGAAATGCTGTACTTGATAGCAACAGGTGGGACTCAAACTTGGGACTTTGGTCTACAGTCAAATGGTAGTCGTCCCTTTCTATTGTTTATTCAGATAGTTGATTTGTTTTGTGAATAAGTGGAAAATGAAAACTGGCAGTCACTGGAAACTGAACTCCAGTTCCACCCTGTATTAAATAGCTTGAGCTGCGGCCATTGTTCTGACCGCACTAGAAGGGACTCGAACAGGTTTGTTTCTGTTGGCTGGGCGGGTTTGTTTCACAGGGAAATACTTGGTCACAAGCCACAGCCAAAAACGGGACTACTATAGCTGAGGTCATTTGGGGGGAAAAAAGTCAACTGCCAACAATGACAGACATAACAGCAGGTTTTTGGTGGTAACGACTGTTTTTATGAGCAAATGTCTTGAGTTCTGTAACTAAAATCATTTTACAACCAGTAGAATTTACCCAAAGAAAGGGTTGTACCAGTAATTTGAAAATATATATATAAAGGATTGTGAGGGCTGATGGTTGTCTGGCAGTCACATAGCTCAGTTGTCTAGAGCACTGGCATCTCAGGCCATGGGCCCTGGATTCAAAACCTGGCAACTGCCAACTTTTCACATTCCTGTATTATACCAACAAACAATATTAAGGCAAAATGCTCCAAAGCGGAGCCAGAAATATAAATAGCAAATAGCAAATTTGTAGCACAAAAGAAACTAACGGATACAAGGTCACTCAAACGCTGGATATAAAAAGAGGGCGGCTATTCCAATGGAGTGGCAGTGGTAGTGCTATAATTAAGCGATTTTCAGCTTTGTTACAGCATTGAAATCTTCCCAGCATTTAAAGTAACTCCACTTTGAATTGTTTCAATCAACCTATAAGCAAAAACTGGTAACGTTAAAAATTTGCACCGCAGGTTTACAAATCAACACTGAAAACAACATGTCATGGCAGCATATAAGATCTATATAACTAGACACAAATTTTAGGCTGTAAATGGATAGATTTTTATTGGATACATAGATTTTAATTTGTCAACCGGAATGCTGTATCTACAATATGCTGTGGGTTTTCGTACAGGTCTTGGCTTTCACACACAGTGTTCTACCAAGTACTAAACTAAAAAGTACCAAACTAAAAAGTACCAAACTAAAAAGTAGCAAAGAGATACAAATTAACTACCTACTACTTTTCTACAGGTCAACGTTCCTGTAGCGTTGCTAAGCTGCTTCTTAGATGTCATTCGCGATAATTTGACCACAACAAACAAGTTATCTAGGTAGCATTTGTTGTACTGTATGCACATACAGCATACTTACCTGGGACCTTCAAAATGGTCGAACTCGGACGCTTAAACAAGCGCGCCTTTCTCTTGGTACATCTGCTTCTGATCAACTCCTCTTGGACTCCAGCAGCGATCTAGAAGCCATTCATAAAGTGATCAAATGTCATAATCAGCATCTTGTGTCGAAAAGAGGGGGAGGGGTCGCCACTGGGCATGGCATGTGGTATTTGGCGACCTACGCATTCCAAAAATGTTTGTGGTAACGTAACAGGCTAAGTGATACGGGAACGAGACAGTAGGAATAGGTGTTGGGGCAGAATCTGACTCGGCACACCCCCACACTTGACCAGCCCAGTCGTGGGCCAGCCAGACGCTTGTCTGAGCATAGCATATTCCCGGCCCCCCGCCCAGGTTTCTTTGGCAAGCCAGCCCAGTGGGAGTAGTCTGGCTTGCGAGACTACAGTGGGAGGAGCGAGCACCTACGCCACGCCTGGCTCGCTAGACTAGACGGAGGCTGGAAAACAGGTTAAACATCGCCGTTTTTCGATTTTTCTAGACACAGGTAAAGTAATCGCTATTATCCATTTGTCAATAATTTGACAGTAAGAAACCGTTCAGGCAATAGTTTGGTTCCCAGACCCTTCCTGTATGGGCGGGGCGAAAACGCTCCCCTTTTGCCCCGCCCATACAGGAAGTAGTGATGTCAGAGTTTCCAAAAGTATGTAAATATTCTTCTACACAGGCCATTTCTCCACAATGTCTTAATGTATTCACATCAAATTTGATATAGAGGTTCTTTAGAGGCTTGGGTATATTTCCTTGCACAGCTTTGTTAAAAATATCTGCCTCGATCAAAACTACACACAATTTTTTGTCACATCTCGCTACTTTTCTGCAAATTGTTGAAGTATTAAGACATTTTGTGATGCTGCTCACAGGTACTTCAATATTCAACAAAGCACAACCAGTTCTGTATACTAGAGTAGTTGTCCAATGGGATGGTACAGGTTTTTGATTGGAACCTTGCTCCAACTTCCCCGGAAATGCAACTATTTATGGCCACAAAATGCCGTTTTTTAAGCATTTATCAAGCCTAGTGCAAGGATTATACTAGATATCTAAAAGCCACAACCTTCATTGGACTGAATAGGTACAGACTATCCTTCACAGCGAGTTTCGTTCTGATCGGGCTTACAGCGGCTTCCGGAAAGGTAGTGACCGGAATATTGCGCTAAAATGACGTAGAAAAATTTGGCAAACCGGTTACATTTCGAAGACCGTACCGCTTGCTGTATTCACCCAATCTCATTGATATGGGTACCGTTGGAATCGCCATTTTATGCTCTTTTCGAAAATAAAGGTTGTTGTTGTGATAAACGAATTTTGATTTTCACCCCGACATCGCTACAGGAAGGGTCGGGGAACTCGCTGGGAACCAAACTATTCAGGCAAAGCCAACGTGAAAAAATCAAAAGAAAGGCTTGCGTATCTGCTAACCAGACCCCATCTGGGTACGATATCACACAGCTTTTGACAAAAGTCCTCGCAGATCATTGGGGTTGGGGGGCGGGGGAGGGGACAGAATTACGGGATTATCCCCTCCCCAGTAACAGTTACAAAAAAAAATGGCGGAGGAGGAGGTGATAAAGAAAAGGCTGACAGTAGAGGGGGATGGCGGGGGGGATGACCGACGCATCATGTCACTGGTAAAGACCTTTGTGCGTTGGTGTAGCAATGAACAGATGACAGAGGAGGAGGGTGAAGCCACATACCAGAAAATGCTGTTTACTCTAGGTGAGGATATCGGTTTGCTTCGCTGAAAAATGGTTGCAGTCATTCAGACTGCCTTTTCTTTCTTCTCTCCTCCCTCTGTACCTTTTTTCCTCCTTCCCCTCCCTTCCTCCTTCCCCTCCCTTCCTCCTTCCCCTCCCTTCCTCCTTCCCCTCCCTTCCTCCTTCCCCTCCCTTCCTCCTTCCCTCCCTTCCTCTTCCCCTCTCCTTCCCCCCCCCCCCCTCTCTCCAGGACAATGCGAGTTCTCCTTTACTAAGACACAGATGATTCTCGAAATGAACAAACGGGAGATGGAGAGATATGAGCAAGTTTACAGGTCAGTTTCTCAGCAGTTGCAATTGCTGAAATATAACAGGGATTAGCAGAAAAGTTACCTGCTTGTCCAGACTCCACCTTCTCTTGAAGAATGCTGCCTTCTGAATCCCCACCTCCCTCCCACCGCCACCACACACCACACACATGCACTGTAATACCCCAACCACTACACACACACACACACACACACTGTGCATATGCAGTGAGATAGAAAGAAGCATAGCAGAAGCAGAGCAGCAGATAACCCAATACCGCGAGGAGCTTCAACAGTCCAGAGAGATCCGTAAACACAGGCAGGAGTACGACGCCCTTGCTCAGGTGGGAAGACAAAGGAAGAAGGGAAACACAGTTTCTTGGCTAGTCTTGCCCACTAGGGAGAAAGCTGAGCTTCCTCCCCAAAATGGGAGGAGGAAGGAGCCTAGTAATAGCCACAAGAAAAGTTGTCAACTTCCAGCGCCCTCTCACTGCAAACAACAAGAAGTAGGGCAGGATTCATGGTTAAATCTCTCCCTGTTTCTCTCTGTTATCAGGTTATTCAACAGCATCCACCAAGACAGGAGTCAGAAGAAAAGATAGCTCAATTGAAAGAAAAGCTCCAGACACTACTTACAACCCGAGATGCTCTCAGCAGCAAGCTGGAGTTGAGGAGGAAGCAGTTTCATTTGTTGATGCATTCAATTCACCAGCTACAGGACATGATGAGCAGCGAGTCCCAGGGAGCAGATCATGAGTCTCAGGACATGGACATGTCATAATGCCTTCTACTCTCTTCCACTGTGTATAACATAAACGCACATTTTGTTAAACACCATTTGGTATATATATACATCTTGCAAAATAGAGGATAGTGAAAAGCTGGCAGTCACTGGGAATCGAAACCAGGGCTCCTTGCTTGATCCAGCAGTGCTCTACCACTGTATGTACCAGCCAAAGTATATAGAGAAAGCCAAAGTATATAGATTTTCACTGCAAATAATATACATTGTATATCCCCCACTGTTAAAAATACTGTTTGATACCCATTTTGTCTAGTATTGTTTCAGCTATGAAACTGTTATGGTTATAAGTAACCGATACGTACAAGTGGTAAAATCACAACTGTACCTATTAACTAACATTGCGTCGGAACACCAGACTCTTAGGGATTTAGCATAAAAGAACTCCATTGGTGTTATTTGTACCTTGTATTTTGATCAGTGTCCCAGTTGTTGTATGCCTGAAGAAGGTCCAGATCGGACCGAAACGTAGCAAGAAAAGTTTGACCAGTGTAATAGCGAAGCACTGTTCCAGAAAGCGACCTTTCCACAATTTATAGTATCACAACTGTACCCATGGAACACTCATTCCAAAATGAAAACAAACATCAGATTATGATGGAATGAAAACAAACCATCAGATTATGAATGTTTGTTTTCATTTTGGAATGAGTGTTCCAAAAAGAGTCTACTTGACTGGTTACCTTTTATACCATTATGTGCTAACTTACACTTACATGTGGTAGTTTACGCCCGGCCTTGATAACATTTACACCATGATTCCACACTCAGCTTACACCATAACGGTGTCATTTCGTCTAATCCCATTTTGTCTAATCTCATTTCGTCAAAACATGTCCCATTTCATCTAAAATCCAAAAACATTTTTTAGCTCTTTGGTTGTTTACACTCAGATCAATAGGCTGGAGTATATAAGGGATTCCCCCCCCCCCCCCCCCCCCCCCCCCAACACATCTGAAAGAGCTGCGGAGGTTGTGAAAGAGAGGATAAAGAACGGAGCAAAGGAAGAGAAGACAACCCCAATTCCACACATTTACCTATTTTTAACAGTGTGGGATATATATTATTTGCAGTGGCTTTCTCTGCATACAGTTTCAGAAAATGTCTCTGCTTATGCAGCATATGTACTGTAGCTGCATGTGGTATACATCTCCCTGGATAGTTATAATTATATACTAGCTATAGCGATTCCGGAAGATTGACATTTTTGAAAGAAACGGCTCGTTCTCAGGAATGGCTCGTGCTACGAGCGACCAACGCACATCAAACGATGTCCCGATGGTTGCTCTTTACAAAAAAATCGCGAATCGTTGCAAACTAATCGGCTCTAGTACCTGCTGTTTTTAATTTTCATTCAATTGAAATTTGTATGGGAAAAATTAAAAACGCAAGTAACTTCCGCATCAAGTGAGTTCGCAACGACCAACGGTGATCGTTCGACAGAGCTCACTGAGAGCTTTCTTCCGGTGTATAGATATTTGGAGTTTGATAACGGCTAGTGCCTGCTGTTTTTGATGGAAGTTTTGATCGTCCGGAATCGCTACTAGCTATGGCTGGAGTGGATTGTAGAGCAGTGATTGACTAAGTCTGGATGGACCTGACAACGTATCAACACGATAGCCAAATGTTTCAAAGTCTCTTGCCAATCTACGAGCCACCATCTTTAATGTTGAGTTAGGTACACTCCTCATATATCTGATCTTCTCTTCATCAGGTGCAGGCTTGTAATAGTCCTGTTTCTTTGGAAAATGCAAGACCTTACTCAAGTTCAGAATATTCAATAAATAGTTTACATCAGTGTCAAATTCTTCAAAATAGCCAACATAGTCATATGAAACATGACACGGCTGACAAAGGTAGATGTAGTGGTTCCAATGTTCGTTTAGTCCCGCTGGATCTGTATTAGCGATATACATCATAAATTCTGCAAAAGTGACATCATCCCCTCTTGGAAAACGGGGAGGATTTGGTCGAAACCTTTTTACAATATGCACTCCATATTTCTTCTCAAAATTCACAAAATGTTCGCCAAATTTGTTCCTATAAGCCGAGAGAAGTCTATCCATGGGATGCCTGACGTACATGAACTTAAAGTAGTTCTTCAGACGATACTGAACCTCTGGTTCTGTGTACATGGAAAGTAGTATCATGGATTTGTGGTCGACTCGATGAACCTCTTCAGGTGAAGCAACACTGCCATATAGGGTATTAAAAACTCGTTTCCAGTTGGCACAGCCAACTTTGGGAATGAAGCAGTAGAGAAGCTGATGCTTGTCGTCAACAATCGTGTGTTTCAGCACATAGCTCTTCTCTGGGGTACTCAGAGCACTGAAGGGTTTTCTCCCATGGCAGGCAGTTTGAATGTGCTGTAAAATTCGCGCCTGTCTCTCCATCATTCTAGTCCTATTTAAATGAACATCACTTGAATATTTATTAATATCTTCACTTGGTTTTTCAGCTACCTTTTGGGTGTCATCCCTGACAATTATTGTGACCATCTCTTCTCCACTCCAGTGAAGTAGCATCCACACAGAGAGAATGAGGAGGGTCGGCAACACAAACTTAAATACAGAACATCTCGAGCGCCTCATCTGTGAGCATTGCCACAACATCGTTCACACCCGACTGGATTCATCCACATCTAAGAAAGCCTTCAGCTGAACACTAGCAACGAGACCTGGCGACAGGACTCAACAGTTACGTCAACATCTCGCTGTCGCGATCGGTGTGCCTGGCAGCTCGATACGCGCGTTAACTAATATACAGTTAGCATATTTGTCGGGTGCGAAATCTCAGAAAGCGCCCTTAAAAAAATATTTATGTCATCAAGGGCGCCCACGTTAGAACATAGATTAGTATAATTAATAGCATGGTTTCGAGTGCAATTTGGGATTAATAGCACGAGTGAATGGCTATTAATTGCACGAGGCGAAGCCGAGTGCAATTATGCCAATCATGAGTGCTATTAATCCCAAATTGCATGAGAAAACATGCTATTGATTGCTAATCATAAACTTTGCCAAGTTGACAGTACACTACAATAAGTATGAGCATGTATGAGATAGGCAAGTTTATTGTATACAAGTTTACAGTACACTGTATAGTTTACAGCAAATTGTTGATACTTACAAGTTTACAAGTTTATAGTACATTAGATAGTTTACAACAAATTGTTGTTACTTACAAGTCACTGACCAATCAGTGAGCTACTACACTCATGCACTGTTGACAGTTTGTTTTTCAACCAATCAGAGAGCTATTATACTTTTGCACTGTTGACAGTCTGTTCTTCAGCCAATCAGAGAGCTATTACACTTTCTGCACTGTTGCTTAGCCAATCAGTGAGCTATTACACTTTTTGCACTGTTTACATGTACAAGAAAAACACTATTTGGCATTTATTGCACTGTTGTTAATGGAGCTTAAGTATGGACTGTGATATAGTCATATGATTAACTACGTAACACGTAGGTTTACAATAGCCTCGTTCCCAGGCCCTGCGCGCTCGTCGCTTGCAGTTCGTCGAATTTCGTACTGCAAGCGACGAACGCGCGCAGGGCCTGGGAACGAGGCTAGGTTTACATGATTAGAGCATACGTAGGTTTACAATCTACAGTTAGAGCGAGAAAAATTAGTTTCCTGTCAAAAGGGCGCTTTCATTAGAGAGGAAGCGTTTACGGTATCAGTTTCTCATCCTCCGCTAGCGCTTCTTTGGGTGTTTGCTAGCCATTATTATATCGATCTCACGCTCTGTATGCGTCGATGCTGCTGATTTCGTTCACCTGGTGGGAAGAGGAGGATATCGTATCATGTCCTAGTGGGTTTCTTGCTACTTATAGTTCCTAGAGCCCACAAGGTACAGTGCAGGTCACAGATAAGGTAACACGCCGCTTACACGCGCGAGCGTGTGATTACTTACTACTCAGCAAAATCAGCATACTGCAAAACAGCTAAAAGATGTCTCCCTCCCTAAAATATCGGAGCGCTTACCCCCCAGACTTTATACTTCTTTTACAGGGAGCGTGGCCTCGCAAGTCCAGGAGCCGAACTTTTATGCGGTTGGCGAATAATGGTAGGCCTATAATGGTATAATGGCCGCCCGCCCACAAGAACTTTAGAAAGTTCCTGATGAGAAACTAATATGCAACAAATAGTGGCCAAAGGTGAGCATGAATATTTGCCCCAGGAGTTTGCACTTAGCTATCAAAATTCTCGCATGTACAATTCGATTGCAGATTAAAAGACATACCCAGCTGTCTACAGATGCACGAGGCTTGAGTCAAAGCTGCATGGGGAGGAGGAGCTGCTCAGACTTGGAGAGGAGGAGCTGCTCAGACTTGGAGAGGAGGAGCTGCTGAGACTCAGAGGGGAGGATCCGGAGCTGCTGAGACTTGGAGAGGATGAGCTGAGACTTGGGGGGGAGCTACTGAGATTCAGAAAGGAGTGAGATTTGGAGGCCGGAGCATAGTGCATGACTCAAGAATCTAGAAGGTATATACCAGGAGCTAGTCAGAGGGGGACATATCGAGGACAGCCATTCTATAATAGTGCAGTGAAACAGTAGTGAAAAGTATTCTTTTTAGGTGATGTTTTTGTGTTGACAGAAATGATGTATCTGATGCAAAATAAAATACTAAAAACAAACAACACCAGTAGCTTGTATATATGATTTGCGTATTGCTTAATGTAGACATGATAAAGCAAAACTGTCATCAATGGAGTCCTGCGTACATACATACACTTGTGTAAAAATTTGAATGTGTTAAAATTTCCCACCAAACAATATTTCAAGTCGACAAGTCCATAGCTGATCCCATTTGATCTTCCTCCACCTCCCATATCACTGATTTCTGTTGCCTAGCAACCATATCCCTGACAACCTGGATCACGTCTCTCATTGTTGAGGGTAAAGTTACTCGGCCTGCAAAAGAGAGATGGAAGGTGCATGTAAAAATAAGCATAAATAACAAACCAAATCTCCAGGGTTGTACCTATACCGGTATGTGGTATAGGTACAACCCTGCAAATCTCCCTGAAAAATGCGGGCCTAGATTGATGTTCACCCACTGCACATGACACAATACACTGCGTCATAATCTTTCAAAATTGACCACCCCTTACACTTGAATTAATAATAGAGATTGACTCAACAGAGCTTTTAATGATGTGATTATTATTCTGTATACTGTTCATATGTTCAGCGTGTACAGTATGACAGTACATGTATATGCAGTATCGATTGAAAACACCATAGGTAAGCGTTAAATAATGTAGCTGCTGATTAACTTTCATGGCAGTGATGGCTGTCTGATTTAAATGTAGCTATGGAAGATTTGGGAACGAGGCTAGGGAAGGTCAGGGAACGAGGCTATGGAAGGTCTGGGAACGAGGCTAGGGAAGGTCAGGGAACGAGGCTATGGAAGGTCTGGGAACGAGGCTAGGGAAGGTCTGGGAACGAGGCTATGGTAGGTCAGGGAACGAGGCTAGGGAAGGTCAGGGAACGAGGCTAGGGAAGGTCAGGGAACGAGGCTAGGGAAGGTCAGGGAACGAGGCTAGGGAAGGTCAGGGAACGAGGCTATGGAAGGTCTGGGAACGAGGCTAGGGAAGGTCAGGGAACGAGGCTAGGGAAGGTCAGGGAACGAGGCTAGGGAAGGTCAGGGAACGAGGCTAGGGAAGGTCAGGGAACGAGGCTAGGGAAGGTCTGGGAGGCTAGGGAAGGTCTGGGAACGAAGCTAGGAAAGGTCTGGGAACGAGGCTAGGAAAGGTCTGGGAACGAGGCTAGGAAAGGTCTGGGAACGAGGCTAGGGAAGGTCTGGGAACGAGGCTAGGGAAGGTCTGGGAACGAGGCTAGGAAAGGTCTGGGAACGAGGCTAGGGAAGATCTGGGAACGAGGCTAGGGAAGGTCTTGAAATGAGACTAGGGAAGGTCTGGGAACAAGCTAGGGAAGGTCAGGGAATGAGGCTAGGGAAGGTCTGGGAACGAGGCTAGGGAAGGTCTGGGAACGAGTCTAGGGAAGGTCTGGGAACGAGGCTAGGGAAGGTCTGGGAATGAGGCTAGAAAATTTATACCCACGGATTTCATTAACTCTCACCAGTAAAATATGAGAGATATTTCTGAAGGTTCTTGACGCGATCTAGATGAAGTTGCGGGTTGTCGTGTCTGTCTGATGGGATGTTACCAGATGTTCTGATCTGTTTCACAGTCTTCAGACTCTTGGTTTCCAATAGCAACACAATGGGACACAGCTGTTCCACTGCCGGCTTGGCTAGGGCCTCAGGCTGTAGACACAGGATGCAGTGGAACCCCTGTGTGTGTGTGTGTGTGTGCGTGTCATGAATATAATTATAGTTTAAAAGGGAGTTTTCCGTTATCTGGCTTGCAATTCGTAAACTAATGTCACATGCTATTACATGACATTGTTACCATGGTTACCTGTTTTGCTACATGTTGCGCATGCTGTACAGTTGATTTCATCACGACACCGTCCGTTGTTGTCAAGGTCTCTATGGTATCTTCATGATGGCCGAGCGTGTCAGCTGGAACTATTGGAGGAAGGGAGGGAGAGAATTGAAGGGAGGAGGGAGAGAGGAAGGAGGGAGGGAGGAGGGAGAGAAGAAGGGAGGAGGGAGAGAAGAAGGGGGGAGGGAAAGAGGAAGGAGGAAGGATCGAGGGAGAGAAGAAGGAAGGAGGGAGAGAGGAAGGAAGGAGAGAGAGAGGAAGGGAGGAGGGAGAAAGAAGGAAGGAGAGAGAGAAGAAGGAAAGATGGCAATCAGAGAGTCAGAATAAGAATTTAAGGAGGCATGTTAACTAGCTCTTCAAACACATACTTTCTCCCTCCCCCGCCCCCCCCCCCCCCCCCCCCCTCACCACGTCGTACCTCTCTTGCAGTATGAAAACTTGATGTATTCATTTGACCCATTTTCAACGAGATGTCTGCGGATATCAACCTCCAGTGCTCCTAGCAACACTACTGGACGAGGTTCTGAAACTGAGGAGTCAGGATGGCAGCAGATTGAGAAGATGGAGAAGGGAGGTAGGGATGACAGGGGAGAGGGAGAGAGGCAGGGAGAGAAGGACAAAGAGCAAGAGGAGGCAAGGGAGGGAGGTGTAGAGGAAGGGGAGCCAGAGGTAGAGATCGAGGCAGGGAGAGTGTTAGTTAACTCCCCAAACTATTGTGGAAATTTTTTGGTAACTGACCTTTGACCTTTCTGATGGGCTCATATATCTCAAATGCATTTGACGCTGGAATTTTCCGTGATATATGTTCATCTACCGTGTGAATACCGTTACGACGGTTCTGCTTAGGGCCTGTGTGGTGTGTGTGTGTGTGTGTGTGTGTGTGTGTGTGTGTGTGTGTGTGTGTGCACATGCATGATGATAGATGTTTAGAAGCCTTGAATATATTCTAACGTTGCATGCTAACAACACAAGGTCCAGTTATTCCACCAATACAGTCTCATTCACAAACTGTTAATGGTCTGGGAATGAGACAACAGCCCACAAACTTGTAAGTTGTAACATTTCATTTTCTAAAGTACGTCTCATTCCCAGACTGAGTTTGGTCTGAGAACGAAACACAAACTCACTGAAGTTCTGAAAGAATCGTGGTAGTGACGTAGCTGCGTTCTCCATCACCTCTGCAGGGCTACAAGCAGACAAGTGTGGCAGGTGAACTGTTAGCAAAATGTACACACCACACCTCTCCCCTCCCCCCTCCTTCTCCCCTCACTTGTGAAAGAGCGGCACCACGCTCACACCCTCTCTCATCCCCCCTCCCTCCCCCCCTCCCTCCCCCCTCCCCCACCAATGCACTCCCTCACCTGAGAGATATTGGTAGCAGGCCTACTTCTTCCATTTCTCCCTTGCTCCCCACACGTTCTACCCGCCACATTCTGGGGTATCCATGGGGGAGCGTGTCCACAACATGAAAGATGGCTCCTTTCTCAAAGGTCAGCTCGTTGCGGACTGAGTTCTTTTGGTGAGAAACCTTTGCCCTGTGTGTGAGGGGTGAGGTGTGTGTGTGTGTGTGTGTGTGTTGTGTGTGTGTGTGTGTTGTGTGTGTGTGTTATTTACATGCACACATGTATCAAAAATATGAATAAGCTTTTGTCCTGTGTGAGTGGTGAGGGTGAGGGGTGAGGGGTGAGGGGTGAGGGGTAAGGGGTGAGGGATGAGGGGTGAGGGGTGAGGGGTGAGGTATATTTGTGTTAGGCACATGTAAGCACATAATCAAGAAAAAAATTGTATCTTTTCCCCTACCTGACATAGAAGCTATCTCGTGCATTTGACGAAGGGAGTCTGGAGTAAGCTGGAGTTGTAGAGACAAGCAATTAACACACTGCAATTGTTCTACACAACCATGACCTGCCACATGACTAGTCTCGTCATCACAGGTCAGGGTTGGGAATGTGACTAGCTATATATGCATCTGGCTTCAAAATATCATACGTCAATTTGTATGTACGTCACATGACATAATATACTAGACATACCGTCCATATCATGGTTGAGGGAGAGGAGACATTGTTCTTGCTTGCTGCTATACGAGTGTAGAATCTCCATCACCTCCGCGTACGTGAGGTTGTCCAGTGACTTGTCATCAATCTGAGAATGTGTGGATTGGTAGTTAAAGTAGGAGGTAGGGAAAAGAAGAGGAGGAATTGGAGGAGAAGAGGAAAAGAGGAGGAGGAAGAGGAGGAAGAAGAGGAGGAGGAGGAGGAGGAGGAGGAAGAGGAGGAGGAGGAGGAGGAGGAGGAGGAGGAAGAGGAGGAGGAAGAGGAGGAAGAGGAGGAAGGAAGGAGGAGGAGGAGGAAGAACTTGGTGGAGGAGCAACGAGAGGAGATGGAGAAAGATGGAGAGAAGTAGGAGGAGGAGGGGGAGGAGGAGGGAAGGGGACGGAGAAAGACGAGGGAGGACGAGAGAGAAGTAGGAAGAGGTGGAGGAGGGGTATGCATTAGTCACCTTCATGAGCTGGTCTCCCGTCTGCAGTCCTCGACTGGACACCCGATGTGAGTGGATGAATACACCGTAGCCCCGCCCACCTACCAGCTTCAACCCCTGCCCCAACTGACCCCTCGGAAGAACAACCTTGTTTCCCCAGCTGCATGAGAAGGAGGGGGAGGGAGGGAGGGAGGGAGGGAGGAGAGGGAGGGGAGGAGAGGGAGGGAGGGAGGGAGGGAGGGAGGGAGGGAGGGAGGGAGGGAGGGAGGGAGGGAGGGAGGGAGGGAGGGAGGAATGAGGGTGGGTGGGCAGAAAGGACGGCAGGGAAGAGGAGAGGCGGGAAGGTATCACTGACCTTTCACTAAGAGTTAACTAACAATCAATGGATCAAACATTTCTATGCATCTACAAAGTGCTTAGGAGCACCACATTTCACTTACATATCTTTTCTCTCAACCTTTGGGCTATCGTCATTGTATTCGATCTGAAAAGGTGGGAGGGATGGGGGGAGGGGGCGAGGAGGAGGAGGAGGAGGAGGAGGAGGAGGGGGAGGGGGAGGAGGAGGAGGAGGAGGAGGAGGAGGAGGAGGAGGAGGAGGAGGAGGAGGAGGAGGAGGAGGAGGAGGAGGAGGAGGAGGAGGAGGAGGAGGAGGAGGAGGAGGAAGAAAAGAAGAAAGCAAATATTCAATTGCAGCTTCATTTCCGACCCATTCCCTTCCTCTCACGTGTGACATATCATCCATGGGATTGGACACTTTTCTTTCCTTGTCACGACGACGAATGACCTTGTTCCCACGCATCAACTTTGCCCCGTCATCATCTGGGTCTTGTTGGTCACTGCGCTTTCGCTGTCGTGGAGGAGAGGGGGGCTGGTGATTGGGGTCCAGGGGACACAACTCATCATCACTAGGTGAGGGAGGGAGGGAGGGAGGGAGGGAGGGAGGGAGGGAGGGAGGGAGGGAGGGGAAGGGAGGGAGGGAGGGAGGGAGGGGGAGGGAGGGAGTGAGGGAGGGGGAGGGAGGAGGGAGGCGGAGGGAGGGAGGGAGGGGGGAGGGGGAGGGAGGGAGGGTAAGAGAGGGGGAGGGAGGGAGGGAGGGAGGGAGGGAGGGAGGGAGGGAGGGAGGGAGGGAGGGAGGGAGGGAGGGGAGGGAGGGGGGAGGGAGGGAGGAGAGTTAGCAGAGGAGCTCATACATAATTTCTATAACATGGCTGCCAAGATTCTCCCTCCTCCCCTCCTCCTTCCTTCCATCCTTTACTCCTCCCCTCCTCTCTTCTCTCCTCCCTTCTCTTGTCCGACCTACCCACACAGCAGCACCATATTCTCCTCCTCCCCCTCTCCCTGCCCTTCTTCCTCCGGCCGCAGAATGCAAGTGGGGGGTTCATATTTCTCTGGAAGCGTCCGACCATGGATAGTGGTTCCATCATAGCGTGTGATAGTTTCAGGAATGTCTGAGTCTCGATGAAAGTCACGACAAATAGAGGCTGTGTGGTGAGTGTGTGTGTGTGTGTGGTATGTGTGTGTGCAGTGAGTGTGTGTGTGTGTGGTGTGTAGTGTGTGTGTGTGTGTGAGTGTGTGTGTGTGGTATATGTGTGTGTGGTGAGTGTGTGTGTGTGGTATACGTGTGTGTGCGGTGAGTGTTTAATGCATGGTCAAAATTAGCTTTCTGATTGGAGCTTCATTTAAGTACAGGAGTTACACGTACTTCCATGGTATTGCATAAGAACGAGCAACTGGAGTAAGAGCATGTTACTCCATAAAATTTGAAACCGGTTGGAATTTAGCAAAATAGTACACGTACTGTGCATGCTGCATAGACATAAGCCATTGTTGCTAAGCACGTGACCAGGTGTTCTATTTTTAGTACAGTTCAATAATTTTGACCAGACTACGGGCTTCTATTGAAGTTACATGCTCCTACTCAAGCCGCCCGTTCTTATACACTTTTACTGTCTTTTGTAATAGGGCCAAATTTTGTGCAAACATTTTTGGTACTGTGATGCATACGTGTAGGGCTGGTGATCAGTCCGCTGTTTTCCGATTGGGACACAGACACGGCGGAGTTACGGTTGCTGAAGAGGTGGATGGGTTTTCTCCCCTCACTACTCCTGAGGCAGTCCATAGGTACAGCACCGTCCTGTAGGACATAGGGAAATTTGCATGCATATAGAATACTGATGCAATATACTATAGAATACTGATGCAATATACTATAGAATACTGATGCAATATACTATAGAATACTGATGCAATAATACTATAGAATACTGATGCAATAATACTATAGAATACTGATGCAATAATACTATAGAATACGGACAATATTGGAGCTACCTCTGAGACGCCTTCCCTCTCCTCGGCACTTTGCTCGTCATGTGACTTCTCGGCACTAGTAGAGGTAGTGGGAGTTGACACCTGTGAGGGAGAGAGGGGGGGAGAGGGGGTGAGGGAGAGAGGGGGGGAGGGGGGTGAGGGAGAGAGGGGGGGAGAGGGGGTGAGGGAGAGAGGGGGGAAGGGAGAGAGGGGGGAGGGAGAAAGGGGAGAGGGAGAGAGGGGAGGTGAGGGGAGAGAAGGGAGAAGGGGAGGGAAGGGGAGGGGGAGGGAGAGAGGGGGGAAGGGGAAGGAAGGAGGGGCCCGGAGAGAAGGGAGAAGGGGAGGGAAGGGGAGAGGGAAGAAGAAAGGGGGAGGAGGAAAGGGATTGAGGGAGGGAGGGAGAGCAAAAGAGCTCAATTAACACATGCCCTCTACTATACTCCACACTGTCACATCAGCACATTGTCACTCTCACACCATCACACCCTCACACGTACATACCTGTGATGCATGTGATCGTGTCATGATATGGTACGACTGTTCCTCGAATGCCGACAACATGCCCAACGAGTGACGTGGCATCTGCATCTGCTGTTCAACCGAGTTCATGAGGCCAGGACTGGTGGGTGTGAAGGGGAGGTTGTGGAGAGTTGCGCCTTGGGACGAGGGAACCTGGAACATTTAAAGTGTCCATATAAGGAAGTGATCTGTATGCAGTGTTGCCATGGCAACAAGATAGACTTGGCTACTAGATGGAAATTTACCTCGTATAGCTCCCCTCCCCCTTTAAATAGCAAATTTCTCCTCCCCCTCCTCTCCCTCTCTCTTCTTTCCCCCTTCCCCCTCCCCTCCCTTCCCTCCTCCCCATCTCCCTCCTTCCCTTCTCCCCTCCCTTGAGGCTTCTTGAGGAACAACTTATAGCATCCATGAGGGAGGAGAGGGGGGAGGAGATATACACCTGTCGTTTGATGGAGAGGGTCACAGTCTGTGCTGCTGAGAGGAGACACCGAGCGAACTCGAGAGGATTGTCTGCTGCAAGGTTGATGTGGTTCACCTGTGAGGGTGTGAGGAGGTGAGGGTGGTGAGGGTGGTGAGGGTGTGCAAGTGTGGTGTGTGATGGTGTGGAGGTATGCATGGCAGATATACTTGTGCATGTATCAGCTCCATATTTAACTCCATGTGATCAGAAGTACTGTAGATTGGGAAATTTTCGCCCGTAAAAATATTCATTTGTTAAACTTTCGCATTGATTAATTTTTGTCGCTTCAGCTGAGGAAATTAGACACAGCGAAGATTTATGGTCTCATGTCCAAATCTAGGTCTGGGCACAAGAAAGACACGTGTGAGCCCAGCTTCTAGCATCGTTCCCAGGCCATTCCCACCTCCAGTAGAGG
Organism: Agelas oroides; assembly: GCA_949130485.1. Lineage (NCBI taxonomy): Eukaryota > Metazoa > Porifera > Demospongiae > Agelasida > Agelasidae > Agelas > Agelas oroides. The sequence goes on from OX422185.1 coordinate 19,177,283, forward strand.
GTAGACATGAGGGGGGCGGTGCCCGACAAAGAATCTCGAGGTCCTTCTTGTAATATCTTGTCCAAGAACTTAAGACTGTAACGTTCGAAAGACAGCGTCAATACAGCTCATTCTTCAGTAGATTCGAGGCTGATCAACACAGTGTTTGCGAGTTACAATGATCGGGCACCGCCCCCCTCACGTCTACCCTCACGTCTACACATGTGACTCTTTCTCCCAGGCCTTCCCCCTCCGTTTTAATACTGCAAGCGATCAAAAACTGGAGGCGGGAACGGCCTTGGAACGAGGCTACCCAGCTTCCAGGAAAGGGTCATGTGCGAGAGGGTCATCACGTCCATGAGAGGGTACTATACAAAGTGGAAATGCAGTGACGTTGAAAGTATTTTTTAATTTTCGTTGTTGTTGGGTATACCGACAAAAGTTTCTTAACACTGAAAAATTTCCGATCTACGGGGGGTAGTGTGAGGGTGTGACTGTGTGTACATGGTATGTGTTGTGATGGTGTGAGTGTGAGGGTGTGATGGTGTGAGGGTGTGTACATACCTGGTATATCTCGTCACCAAGTTTAACTCCATAGTTGGCTGCCATTCCATTCTCAGTGACTGTACGCACCATCACCCCCAGTCCCAGACTCATCCCAGGATCTGGAACAGAGACAGACATACAAAGGATGTAACATCCTGATACCATGTGGCTTGGTTGCACGATAAAAGGGTGTGTGGTATTGCCTTCTTCGACAAATAACACAGGTGGCAGGAAAGGGAGGGAGCTAGAGATGAGAGGAGAGGAGGGAGGAAGGGGAAGAAGGGGAGACAGTGAGAGGGGGGAGGGGAGGAAGGAGCGAGGGGAGGAAGGAGGGAGAGGAGGAATGGGAGGGGGAGGGGAGAAAGGATGGAGGGGAGGAAGGATGGAGGGGAGGAAGGAGGGAGGGGAGGAAGGAGGGAGGGGAGACAGTGAAGGGAGACAGTGAGGGGAGGGAGGGGAGGAAGGAGGGAGGGGAGGGAGGGGAGGAAGGGGAGGCAGCGAGAGGAGGGAATTAGGCTTTTAGAAATTCAAGATGGGAGGGGAGGAAGGAGGGAGGGGTGGAAGGAGGGAGGGGAAGGTTTGAAACAAAGCGAAGCGAGTGTGGCATTGATGTATATGTGGGCGTGGCAGTGGGTGTGGCCTACACCTGGTTGAACTTACCATTAGTGGACGGTGCAGGCATTACAATGGTGAGGTCTTCCAAGCGAACATTCCCTATCTCCTCTGGTGATACCGCAGAAAAGCTGCAGCTAAGCTGGCTCCGTGCATCGGGCTGTAGCTTGCGACGTAACTGCTGGAGCTATGAAGAAGAGGAGAGGAGGAAAGAGGAGAGAAGGGGGGAGGTTGGGAAGGGTAGGAAGGGAGAGAGGAGAGGAGGGGGAGAGGAGAGGAGGGGGAAGGTTGGGAAGGGTAGGAAGGGAGAGAGGAGAGGAGGGGGAGAGGAGGGGAGGGGGAGAGGAGAGGAGGGGGAGAAGAGAGGAGAAGGAGAGTACAAGATAAGAATGAGGGCAGGGGAGGTGACCAGGAAAAGATGTAGAGAAGAGGAGGAGGGGAGAGGAGAGGGTGAGAAGGGAGGCCGGAAGAGGAGGGAGGCGAAAGGGGGGAGGAAAGAGGGAAGGGTAAGGTGGTGGAGAAGGAGGAAGGAGAGATGGGCAGGAAGAGAAGAGAGGAGAAAGGGGGAGGGGGGGGAAGTTGTTTAAAGACACATCTCAATGCAATCGTCACATGATTGTCACATGACCTACCTCTTTCTCCACCCTCTTTCTCCTCTCCCCCTCTTTGTATAACTTGGAGACTTGTGCGTCCCTCTCCTCCTGTGCCTCCCTTCTCTCAATGTGAGCTACGTTGAGTCGTTCCTCAAGTTCCTTACTGCGCTCCAGAGCTCGGTCCAACTCTGATTGCAACTGTGCATGTGAGAGTGTGTACCATGTGAGGGTGTGTGGGCAGGGATATACCGGAGTGTGAGGGGATGTGGTATAAACATGAGTGCATGCGTATGATGTGAGGGTGTGAATCTTGTGAGGGAGTGTACCATGTGAGGGTGTGTAGCATGTGAGGGTGTACGTGTATCATGTGGGGGTGTGTACCATGTGAGGGTGTGTATCATGTGAGGGTGTGTACCATGTGAGGGTTGCAATGTGCAATTTTAGGAAGCTAGTGTGCAGTGAGGGTGTATACGTACCATGTGAGGGTGTGTACCATGTGAGGGTGTGTATCATGTGAGGGTGTGTACCATGTGAGGGTAATGTACAATGTGAGGGTATGTACAATGTGAGGGTGTGTAACATGTGAGGGTGTGTATCATGTGAGGGTGTGTAGCATGTGAGGGTGTGTATCATGTGAGGGTGTGTACCATGTGAGGGTATGTACAATGTGAGGGTGTGTACCATGTGAGGGTGTGTATCATGTGAGGGTGTGTAGCATGTGAGGGTTGCAATGTGTGCAATTTGAGGAAGCTAGTGTGCAGTGAGGGTGTGTGAAATGTGAGGGTGTGATGGTGTGTATGTTGATGAATGTGACAAGTACCTCCATGGACTGTTCCCCCATACTCCGTGTGTCTGCATCTCCTCCGCCCTGTGACACCATGGACACATTGTCTCGTGACACCAGTCTCTCAATCTTGCGATGAAGACGCTGAATATCTCCCTTGTACACCTCCAGCTGTGGAGTGTGTAGGTGTGAGGGGAGGAGGGTGTGAGTCAGTTGGACATGATTACATGCAGTCACATGACTAATTTGAGCATGATTATCGCACCAGGACGGCCACATGACATACCCTGTCCCTGAGTTTCTCCTTCTCTTCCTGTGTGATAGCTACCATGGCTTCACTGCGCTCCAGGTGGGTCAGGAGGCGATTCATACGATCCCTGAGATGTGTGCGTGTGTGTGTATCTATAGTGATGCAGTGTCTACCTCTTCCCCCTTCCTCCCTCCCCACCTCCCTCTTTTTCCCCTCTCACTCACTCCCTTTCTCCCTTTTTCCTACTTCCGAGCTTCCCTCTTTTCTTCTGCTTCGCTTCTCCTGTCCTTGAACTATAATTCACTTCCTTGTCCTTCTCTCCATAAGCTCAAATCGCATCTTCCTCTCCCTCTCTCTTCCGATCCTTTCTCCTCCGAACCTCTTTTACTTTTCCTCTCCCTCCCCTCTCCATCTACCCCTCTTTGTCCCTCTAGTCCCTACCTTGCAGCAGTGAGCTCCGATGACACCAACATGAACTCCCCCTCCAGGTTATCATACTCCTGCTGAATACTCTTCCTCTCATTCAACAGCCTTTGCATTTTCTAGTTGGACAGGAGAGGGAAACAAGGAGAGAGGAGGAGGCAAGAAGGAGGAGAGAAGGAGAGAGGAGGGAAGGAGGAGAGAAGGAGGAGGGAAGGAGGAGGGAAGGAGGAGGGAAGGAGGAGGGAAGGAGGAGGGGAGGAGGAGGAGGGAAGGAGGGAAGGAGGAGAGAAGGAGGAGGGAAGGAGGCAGGAAGGAGGAGGGAAGGAGGAGGGAAGGAGGAGGGGAGGAGGAGGAGGGAAGGAGGGAGAGAGAAGGGAGGATAGGAGGATGGGAGGGGAAAGGAGTGGGAGTAGGGGAGGAGTGAGAAGGGGTGGGGGTGGAGAGGGATAAAGAGAGGGGAGGGGTGCAGAGGAGAAAGTGGAGGAAGAGAGAGAAGAGAAAATTAATACACAGTCATATATTTGTATTCAGTGTGACTATCAATGCTTGCAGTCATGTGACTGTCACCTGACCTCGTTGCTGCCTTCTGATTGGTTGGAGAGCAGATCCCTCCAGTTGCCCAGCTCCTTTAGCAGTTCCTGGTACTTTTGTGTTACTGCCAGAAAGTTGCTTTGAAACTGGTCACGAGAACTGAGTGAGGGTAGGAGTAGGAAGAGAGGAGGAGGAGGAGGATCATGAGGAGGAGGGGGAGGAGGAGGGGGAGGAGGAGGAGGAGGAGGAGGAGGAGGAGGAGGAGGAGGAGGAGGAGGAGGAGGAGGAGGAGGAGGAGGAGGAGGAGGAGGAGGAGGAGGAGGAGGAGGAGAGGAGGAGGAGGAGGAGGAGTAGGAAGAGAGGAGGAGGAAGAGGAGGAGGAGGAGGAGGAGGAGGAGGAGGAGGAGGAGGAGGAGGAGGAGGAGGAGAGGAGGAGGAAGAGGAGGAGGAAGAGAAGGAGGAGGAAGAGGAGGAGGAGAATACCTGAGCAATGTTGAGATCTCCCTCTCGCGGAAGATGAGGGACTTCTGCAGTTCATCTCTCTCCCTCTGCACATCCTCACACTGCTGACTCAGCACTTCCAGACTTTTACGCACCGTACGAGAGCCGTAACGCCGGAACGATTGCCCAGACCGTTCTATTAGACCTGGTATAGTAGGAGGGGAGGGTGCGGATTATGATTGGTGAGAAAGAGAGTGAGAGGGAGGGGAGGGGGAAGGGAGAATAGAGAAGAGGAGAAATACGCCATGAAAATGTCTAATCACATCTAATGTTACATATCACCCTCACGAAATCTATTTTCCATGGAATTTTCATGTGTTAGTTAACTTTCATATGGAAATACTAGCTATGACGCAATTGCAAGTATGTTTGAATATTTAAAGATGACCTATGCAAACTTAACATTAATGTATAGGCATGGAGTTTTTATGGAATTTTCATGCGGAGGGATGGGCCGGGAAGTGGGAAGATGGAGGCAAAGAGAGAAGGAGGAAGGGAAAAGATAGAGGAAAGAGAAAAGGGAGAGAGAGTGGAGAGGGAGGAGGGAAGGGGAATGCAGCATTTTGGACATGGTACTCTGGCTCAGAATGCCCTTGTTAGTGTCGAGTAGAAAGAACGAGTTATACACACTTCATTCATACACTAGAATAGAGCAGAGGAGAAACATTATGAAAATGTCCCCCTCTGAATTACCATGAAATTTATTTTTCATGGGTTAGTTGTCACCTGAAAATACTATGACACAAGTTTGAATATTTAATGATTAGAAGGGTGACCTATAAAATACTTTCATTTATGATATTTTCATGGGATTTTTCGTGCATCTGGGGGGGAGGGGCTGGGGAGTGGCAGGGGAGAAAAGAAAGACAGAGGCAAAGAGAGGAGGAAAGAGAGAAGGAGAAAGGAGGGTTTGAGAAAGGATGAAGGGAGGGAGAGGGAGGATGGAAGGGGATCCAGGAATTTGGACTCTGGCTCAGAATGCCTTCGTTAGTGTAAATTGTGCTTGGGGGGGGGGGGGGGGGGGGGAGGGGGGGGGAATTGTGTGGCGTAAACAACGACTTTTCCTTCAAATGGTTCACTGATCAAGATATACACTTGACAACGGATTCCCCTCACCCAATCTAGCATTCCACATGGATAAGTCATTGTTGTCATAAACATAAACTATCCCCTAAACAACCGCTAACATTCTCAATATCAACAACATTCCATCATGTGTCACGCACATCAACTGTTACCTAGGCAACACCAGGGTGGAAAAGACATATGCAATAATCTTAATTGAGTGTTGCCTAGGGAACATTATAGTAGTTACAACCACATTCATGGTTATCTAGACCAGTAATCGGACTAGACTAGTAGAACCTTCACAATTTGTAATTCGTTTATGTTCAAATAATCATTATCTGGCAGTCCCCTGCAAACTTCCTTCACTGCTAATGGAGTCCCTCGACACAGTTTTAGTTTCAAGACTGTTTGCTATGAGGACTTAGTCTTACAAGCCAGATTCATCCAACCCCAGGGGGGGCCACTTTCAGTATCTGTGTGCATGCGTAATACTGAAATGCTTGTGGTAATCATCCATATATCCTATATATGCAACACACCTTAGCCCTTAGCATGGTTTCATACAGAGGGGGGGGGGGGCACTGGGATTTCCCTCCCCAGAAATGTGAAATTATGTCATAATTACCTCAACAACTACACAGTAGGGTATACAACACAATAACAAAGTACGGCATAGTTAATGTCTCATGGCTGAATCCAATGATTCCTGTCCTTAAATATGTCCAGGATTTCATCAACATCTACAAAACCCTAGCCGGCACACACTGACGCATGCATACATCTACATTCTCCCCCAGGCTATATGAAACCTGAGTGTTAGACACACAGGCTAAGTCCAGTCGTCTGCCCGTTGTCTGACATTAAGCTTACAGTCTGGCCTGTCATGCAGCCAATGAGGCCTGAGGCCAAATTGTGTCCTGCACAGGGGGTGACTTTGCATAACATCTAGGCCTGCTTCTTCCCAGGAAGATGTAGTTCACTGGTTGTTCACACACGTGGGTGCCGTGGGTGCCGTGGGTGCCGTGGGTGCCGTGGGTGCCGTGGGTGCCGTGGGTGCCGTGGGTGCCGTGGGTGCCGTGGGTGCCGTGGGTGCCGTGGGTGCCGTGGGTGCCGTGGGTGCCGTGGGTGCCGTGGGTGCCGTGGGTGCCATGGGGTCTCGTATGAAAGACATTCTTCCTTTGAAGAAGACACAGAGCTCGTGTGTGGGTGTTTTGTGTCTGGTACATGGGGAAAAATCACTAGTGCCTTCCTTATAAGGAAGACGCTACTTCCATATAAGGAAGACACCGCTCGAGTTCTACATGTGGGTGCTATGTAGTTGACAGGTGGGGAAAAAATCACTAGTGCCTTCCTTATAAGGAAGATGCTATTTCCTTATAAGGAAAATGCTATTTCCATATAAGGAAGACGCTACTTCCATATACTGCTCGAGTTCTACATGTGGGTGCTATGTAGTTGACAGGTAGGGAAAAAATCACTAGTGCCTTCCTTACTAGAAAATGTAGAACATTACGGTATATGGCCGCAAGCAGACAGACAGACATACACACGCGTCTTACAATACAGTCCCACTAGTATGGGGCTCACTCAGGCTCGCCCCAATAAGGAAGACGCTACTTCCATATAAGGAATACACTGCTTCCTTATAAGGAAAAACAACAGAGGGCTAGACTAGAAGCAGCTGCAAAAACACAACAAAAAAGAACATTTATCAGGTGTAGTATATATGGTTCCCAGAAATAATGTACTTCCAATTACCCACAAAGGCTGAACATCCATGACATCAGAATGCTAATTGGAGCTAACTTGTACTAGCTCACTGCTGTTGTGAAGTGGTTTTAACCCAATTAGAGTCCAAAGTTCAAGTGTCACCTGTTCAATAATTGTCTCTAAGAGTACAATGTTATCCTTGTTGCTAAGGATAGCACGTGTGACAACCTGACAACCATGCACCAGCTCTCATAATTAAGCCCTGGGTTGGGTGAATGATTGAGCTTTTGTTGGGCATCAGTTCTAGCCTTGTAGCCAGGCTCCTGCATCAGTCCAACATATAGTGCATTGGAATCAACCCAGGGCTTAATAAGAAATATAGGGAGGCTTCTGAAGGACACTGGCACAGTGTATAAATATAATTCCATTGTACATTTTGATGGCCTCACTGCATTCAAAACACTGTATCGCTGAAGTTATGATTTAAGGGCAGGACTCACACACGCTTCACAGATGCATGAATATCCCTCCTCTCCACCTCTTCCAGCTCACCCCTCAGAGGTATATACATGAGCTGGGGGCTGCTCTTAACAAAACTTCAACAACTACAATCACGTGATGGAGTAATTGATTCAGTTTCAATTGGTGGCAAGTGGATCACTGCTAGGTATTCAGGATATACAAGGAATGAAACGTGGGCAAGAAGACCTGTTTTGGTACCTTCTCTCTTTCACTTATTGGGATATGATAGTGGCATACCTACCAGGATCAAGGGTGAACTTCCAGTGGCTTCCCAGTTGGCTCCTGCATAAATGAAGAGAAGGTTATCTGTTACCAACTTGAGCTCGGAAAATAACTTGTCGATGTTTCAACTGAATGCTCCTGAATACTCAGAATACTTTTGCCTTGATGACGACTGGAGCATTCAGTTATTTTCCGAGCTCAAGTTGTTAACAGATAACCTTCTCTTCATTCAGTTATACACTGTCGTATGCATCCAGCACAGTGGGTGACTTTGCATGACATCTAAGACCTTCTTCAGGAGACATTGTTCATTGACCGTTCATATACGGTACATATTTAGAGATCATACCGTATAGCGCCAAATTTTCATGGGTCTTTAATTTCGCGAATTTCGTGAATTTTCTACCGTTTGTGAAAATATTTCAACGAAAATTTTTGACGTGACACACACACTTTTCACATTCTGACTGCAAGACTGCAAGACTGCAAGACTGCAAGACTGCAAGACTGCAAGACTACAAGACTGCAAGACTGCAAGACTGCAAGACTACAAGACTACAAGAGTGTCGATGGACAACATCCCGGGGCTAAGCTGCCAACTCCACAAGGAACTCTCTCCAAGGAGATACCTTTGAAGTAGGCTGACAGTTGCGAGCTTGAGCGGACAATGACAGGGTCACGGTGCGTGTTAGATAACCAGGCTTGTATGCGACACACCCATAGTATATTACATGTGTGGCACATGCAGCAAATTATTTCCTTCATATATCGCTATTCATGAAAATTTAGACCCTCGAAAATTTAGTATGTTAAATTCATTTTGCTGTGGATGAGCAACTCTTAAGACTACATAATTATCTTGTTTTGGGCGCCATACACCTTGTTAGGATGTTGTTTAATGATGCTCTTAGCCACACAGACTCAACTAGGGTCAGGGGTCAAAGGACATGGAATGAGGTATTTCTAAGAATTCTGTGTGGAAGAATGACGGTAGGTATGAAACTAAGTTGTATCAACAAATGAGCTACAAATCAAATATTAGTAATACCTAACGAGTTAAAGTGTATAGTACATGTTACCGAACTTCCACTCGGACTCGTACGCACTTTTAGAATTACAAATTCAATGTGATTTTTCTATGAAGAGCATAGCATTATGAGCCCCACCTTGTATTTTGATAACATACCGGGTTTCTTCGATCAGACGCCGCGGCTACTATTTCTGCCCGTTTTTATGTGGCTACTATTCGAGGGTGGCTACTATTTGAGGGCAGCATTTATTTATTTGGAAAGCCCACAAGCATTGATGACAGCTGGATAAGGTACGTACGAGCCAGGGTTTCATACAGAGGGGGGGGGGGGGGGCCCTGGAATTCCCCCCCCCCCCCCCCCCCAGAAATCTTGAAATTGAGTATGGTTATTATATTAGCTATTTACATGTTACTGAACATAAGTATGTTTCATCAAAATGTTTGGAAATTTTGTCTCAGATTGTGTCAGAAGCAATCTGAGAGGTATAAAAATTCGAAATTTTCCTGGGGGAACATGCCCCCAGACCCCCCTAGTAGGCACACACACATTTAGGCATGCATGCATTTCACACGCTACTATCATCCTGCTACCATCCTGTTTCCCTCCCCCCCAACTCAAAATCCTGTATGAAAACCTGCGAGCGATACAGTGACAACTGTTAGATGCTGTCAGTAGTTCACCTCTCAGTCCTGCTGTTGGCCGTGGAAACGAGTCGTACAACACAAACAGCCCTAGCGCTAGCCCGGTGACCATCGTCAGAAATTATTCGCATATGACTGTGTGTGCCACATATACTAGCTGCAGCGAATTTCGAGGGCAGCATCATTTCACTCAGAGCTTCCAATTGTGTGGCTACTATTCGAGGGCGGCATCTATTCGAAGAATGAATTTAAAGGGTAGTATCGCTAACTTCCACTTCATAGAAGCTCTGATGTACATGTACATGAGGAACATAATGTAACCCCCACCCCTAATAAACATTTGGCAATATGTTTCAAACATGATCAGAATGCACAACATCCAATATTTCTGAGTGCCAGTGGGATTCAAATGTGGTGTATAATTAGAGCTAACGAAGTGTACATCAAACTAACGATGTTTACATACTAACTCTTGGAAGGGATAATTGAAGCCTTGCATTCTTTCCTGGAAAAGTCTTTTCTGCAGTCACCATTCTGGTGTAGAACCCACGTCACTACTAGGGTTGAAAGCTTCCCTGTATGTAGTGACGCACTACATGCAGGGAAGCTTTCAATTCCCTATTTAACCGACCAATCAGATTGCATGTAGAACCCACCTCACTACTAGGGTTGAAAATTTCCCCACATGTAGTGAGTCACTACATGCAGGGAAGCTTTCAACCCCCCTTCCGTACAAGAGTCTCTCTTCCCCCACCTACACACTCTTTTGGAGCCAGCTTCTCCGTCCATCATCTCCATTACCACACACATTCAAAACTCTGTCAGATGGTGGGACGGCATGGGAACGAGCCTAACAGCGTACTGCAAAATGACAACACGAAAAAGTTCAGTCCAGCTCTGAGAGAGTGAGAATCAGTTGGAGTTTAGCTGAGGCCTCTAGGCAATGCTGCTTATGTAGCTTGTCTTCCGCTCCTCTACCAGGGGTCCAAGTGGCTTAATGGTAAGAGCGTCTGACTAGTATTCAGAAGGTCTTGGGTTCGAATCCCAGCTGGATCCCGGATTTTTTTCTGTGGATTGATTTCTCACTCTCTCAACCAAAAAATTCAATCATTCATGAGCGCTTACTGTCGTCACCAGTATCTAACATCCAGCCTCTGAACACAAAAAAGCCCAAACCGTAACATCAGTGGGGTAAGGTAGACCTGTGAACAAGGCTGGGGTGGAAGGGAAAGATTTTTTTTAAAAATCCTCTTTCAAATTTTCCCTTGTAAGGAAGTAGACATTCTCAAAGGAATTTCAGTGTTCAAGTACCGGAACCTATTTGGCACCAAAAACAACCTCACACCCTCACACTCCCACATAACTGACCAATCAGATTGCACTAAAACACTGAAACTCTTTCAGTGCCAAAAACTGTCTGGCAGCAAATTTTGAACGTACATACGTAGAAGTCCTTATATGGAAGTGGTTTTTACCCCCCTCGGTTTTATCCAAACATCACTGGTGGTATTTCTAAACATCCGTATGCAGTAAAAAACAATTCGTTTTGTTTACATAACTCGTGAGGCAATGTTTTTCATTGCATTTTGTGACGTACATGTTGAAAGTTTGACAGTTCTACTTTCAACAACATATAACATAACAGTCTCGGGAAGAGACCATGCGTATCGTATTTCTTTGAATAGACGCCGCCCTCGAATAGTAGCCACACAATCAGGAGCTCTGAGTGAAATAGACACTGCGCTCAAATAGTAGCCATACCAAAACGTGCAGCGAAATAAATAGTAGCTGCAGCGTCTGGTCAAAGAAATACGGTACCTCCCCTACGGTCAGCGTCTGGTCAGAGAAATACGGTACCTCCCCTACGGTCAGCGTCTGGTCAAAGAACTACTGTTGTACTGATTCAAAGGATCGTCTATTGTAGCGAGCGAGGAATGTAAGCTGTATCACGTATTCATGAACAATCAGTGAACCACATCTTACTAAAAAAAAGGGCATAGATGTAATGCAAAGTCACCCACTGTGTAGGACGCATTTCAGCCATTACCAGGCCTCATCAGCTGCGCTGGGGTGACTGGGAGATGGGGACTGTGCTGGGGTGACAAAGCTGCCCACAAAGTGTGTGCTAACAAAACTTCCGCAGTGCAGCAATGATGTAATTGAACTACGCGACAGATCTGGCCAGAATAATTTCTACATCTGCTATCTTCTTCCCTCTGGTGGAAATCAAGATGTGTTTGCTGGTATGATGTGAAATAGAGGATTGTGAGGGCTGGTCGTTGTCCAGAGCACTGGAGACTCAAGCTAGGAGCTTAGCCTCATACCTTTCTCGTAGAGGAAAGAGCCTGGGTACGAGACTTTCCTCCCATGAGCGGAAGAGGAACATGGCTACCAGGAGCTCTGGGTTTGATCCCAAGTGACGTACTGCCAGATTTAAAATACCAATTTAAGAAAGCCACACACAAGGGGGCAGGGTTTCATACAGGATTTTGAGTTGGGGGGGGAAACAGGATGGTAGCAGGATGATAGTAGCGTGCAAAAGCATACGCACGCGTAAGCGTGTGTACCTACTAGGGGGGTCTGGGGGCATGCTCCCCCAGGAAAATTTTGAATTTAGATCCTCTCAGATTGCTTCTGACGCAATCTGGGACAAACTTTCCAAACAACATTTTGATGACACATACTTATGTCCAGCAACATGTAAAATTAAATAGCTAATATTGATGGTACCGTTGAAACATGGTCTAACCACAACCTCTTTAAATCTCAAGTAGGTGACTCATGTTTGGTGAACAGCCTGGTACCCAGGCTCCTCCCCTGCAACAATAATAACCATACTCAATTTCAAGATTTCTGGGGGGGGGGGAAATTGTGGCTGGGGGGGGGAAAATTCCAGGGCCCCCCCCCCCCCCCCCTGTATGAAACCCTGGGGGGTGTGCTATGAAGCACTTATGACAATGACAGTTTGGTAATACAAGCTGTGATGCTGATTGCAAAACATGACAACACGCAAAAACGAGGAAAGGTGGAAGGGAAAGAGGAACAGGGAAGGGGGAGAGGAAAGCAGAGGGACAGGTGCAGAGAAGGGAAAGAGGAAGGAGGGAGAAGATGGTGGGTATTGAAGAGAGGAAGAGAGGTAGTCACTAAACTTTGTTGGTTTCTGTTGGGGTGTGCTGCATGTCAATATCTTTGTGTACATTGAGGGGGAAATCCTCATGCTCGTTCCCAGGCCAGGCTCACATGCCCACCCTGGATACACTACCCAACACCCTACCACACAAGAACAGCTGTCAACAATGAGATTCTTTCCTGCATATCTAATACCATGAAAACTTTCCCTCCTCCTCCTTGTTCCCAGGCCTCCCTGTTTTATAGTTCTTTGTATTCAACATAACACACTGAACTAAAGATCAAAAGACGGGGGAAGCCTGGGAACCAGGCTAAGTTTAGCCTCTGTGGTGAGGCACAAGAAGCCACTGTGACTAGCCACTTCAGTTTAGTCGAAAGCCCTACGCATCCATGGTGGCTTAGTCAACATAGAGACAATTTAATGAAAACTTTCCCTCTTCCACGTTTCCATAGTAATTCTAATAATTAGAACAGCCTTGATACCCTATATACTCCCCAGCAATCTCGTTAGAGGGTCATTCAGACTGTAAACAACATATGTACGAATACTCCAAGCAGAACCGTTCATGCAATGAATATAGTTAACAATTTGGGTACACACCACGGATGATTAATGACACTCCAGGGGCAAGAATCATGGATACAAGCGCTCTATGATGGAGTCACGGTCGCCTCATACCCATGCAGGCCGCATTTCTCTCCTCCCACGCAGCCTGGGTACGAGGCTAGAGTCTCGGGGGACATCAGCTTTTCAACAAAGCTGCAGCTATCTGGCAGTCCAAATATAGCCTTTCATGATTCACTTAACTTTCCCTCCTCTGCTACAAATCTATTTTTCTGTTTTCCAGTAACTGTAATTGTCATAATTGTGAACTTCCTTCTCCCCCGGATCTCGTTATGAGGGTGTATAAACAAACACGCTGTACACACAGTGTAAACAACACATATGAATACTCTATCACTGGAGAACAACATGCTATGAATATGATTAACCTTTTAACCTTAGGCACAATTTGAGTACTCTAACATCACAGTATAATTATGCATTGTCACTAATGTAATGTAAGGCTATGCCTGATATCGCAAGTTTGCTACCCTCCCAGAGGGGTAAGATATGTGGCAGTCCCGGATAGAACTCGAATATTATTCCGTTGCATATTTCAAGCACATCACTGCGTTTGACGCAGGCGGTGCTTATACGTGCTGTGTAGACGCATCAGATATTCATGTGTTAACATAGCACGTATGAGCCTCACCCTTAACCGAAATTCAGCACCACAGCGCGTCAAACTCGATGCACTTGAAATACACGACAGAATAATATTCAATGTCTATCCGGGACTGCCACATATGTATTGACAGTGATCTACAAGAATGTTGCTGTCTTATGCAATAGCTTGAAATCCTATCTCTGTGTTTATGCAATGAGCCATGAAAACTCCCAGCCAAAGTTTTAAAATTATTTTCTAATAATTAAGCACAAATCGGTAGGATGTGTGTAACAATAGCTTGAAGTTCCATCTATGAAGGACGGACACACAAGCAAGCCGTCTGTGTTTATGCAATGAGCCATGAAAACTCCCAGCCAAAGTTTTAAAATTATTTTCTAATAATTAAGCACAAATCGGTAGGATGTGTGTAACAATAGCTTGAAGTTCCATCTATGAAGGACGGACACACAAGCAAGCCGTCTGTGTTTATGCAATGAGCCATGAAAACTCCCAGCCAAAGTTCCAAAATGGTTGTTCTTAAATTAAGCACAAATCCTTTCATGCACCATTGTTCAAAAACGTGTGTAAATAGGCAATTTCTTCACTCACCCTCACTCCCAGACAATTAATGTTCCTAACAGCTGCTCTGCATATTTCATGTTGAAAAAAACTTTGCATCAAATGATCAAAGCCTTATCACAGGACACTTTTGCCGACATTCCAACTGAATGTTTCGGTTGTCATGACGACAAAAGTGAAGAGGGCAGTAATTTGTCTTGGACAAGCAAAATTCATGCCAGCCAAACAAATTAGCTCACATGGTTGACGCTCCTAAAACTGGAAGGTTTCAAAAACTCAAAATCAGATAAGGCCCTGAAATTCTGCTGCTAACCAGTTTACTTAGATCTAGGACATACAACAGAAGCCTACAGTAGCAGTACATGCCAGGTCTGTACAGTACGTTGCTTAGTTACAACCAACCACATACCAGAGAGGGTACACATTGTTACCATGGCAACTCAGTATATCTATACACAGCGTAGCAGTGACGGTACTAGACTCTCGTACAGGAGGAGGAGGAGGAGGAGGAGGAAGCTGGTATCAATTAAGTCTCTCTCATGGATTAATCTTTCCTTCCTCCTTCCTCCCTCCCTTCCTCCTTCCTCCCTCCCTTCCTCCCTCCCTTCCTCATGCCCATGTGAGAAAAAAGGGTGTTCTGAACAACTTGACTTGTCACAAAAATTATTAAGAGCTTGAATGATCAGATTCCAGAACATGTAAATTAAATATGTGCATGGTATTCTGGAAATTGAGAAAAACTTGTTCTCAGCTGCTCCCAAGAGACTCGAGCTTTTGTAACCATGGTAACAATGCAGCAGTCCACTTACACAGAAAGCTCAAGTTTCAGACGAAAAATGCAATCATGATATTTTACACACAGTAGGTCTTGCCCCATGTGACAAGAAACATGGCTCAGGACACCAGACCCTCTTTCCTCCCTCCAGGAAGGTCTGGGAACGAGGCTACACCAGACCCTCTTTCCTCCCTCCAGGAAGGTCTGGGAACGAGGCTACACCAGACCCTCTTTCTTCCCTCCAGGAAGGTCTGGGAACAAGGCTACACCAGACCCTCTTTCTCCCTCCAGGAAAGTCTGGGAACGAGGCTACACCAGACCCTCTTTCCTCCCTCCAGGAAGGTCTGGGAACGAGGCTACACCAGACCCTCTTTCCTCCCTCCAGGAAGGTCTGGGAAGACAACTAAACAAAGGGCTGATCTGCTGACGGCTGTTGGTACTACCTGAACCACAATACAGGACACCAGACCCTCTTTCCTCGATCCTCCAGGAAGGCCTGGGAAGACAACTAAACAAAGGGCTGATCTGCTGACGGCTGTTGGTACTACCTGAACCACAATACAGGACACCAGACCCTCTTTCCTCGATCCTCCAGGAAGGTCTGGGAAGACAACTAAACAAAGGGCTGATCTGCTGACGGCTGGTGGTACTACCTGAACCACAATACAGGACACCAGACCCTCTTTCCTCCCTCCAGGAAGGTCTGGGAAGACAACTAAACAAAGAGCTGATCTGCTGACGGCTGTTGGTACTACCTGAACCACAATACAGGACACCAGACCCTCTTTCCTCGATCCTCCAGGAAGGTCTGGGAAGACAACTAAGCAAAGGCTGATCTGCTGACAGCTGGTGGTACTACCTGAACCACAATACAGGACACCAGACCCTCTTTCCTCCCTCCAGGAAGGTCTGGGAAGACAACTAAACAAAGGGCTGATCTGCTGACGGCTGTTGGTACTACCTGAACCACAATACAGGACACCAGACCCTCTTTCCTCGATCCTCCAGGAAGGTCTGGGAAGACAACTAAACAAAGGGCTGATCTGCTGACGGCTGTTGGTACTACCTGAACCACAATACAGGACACCAGACCCTCTTTCCTCGATCCTCCAGGAAGGTCTGGGAAGACAACTAAACAAAGGGCTGATCTGCTGACGGCTGTTGGTACTACCTGAACCACAATACAGGACACCAGACCCTCTTTCCTCAATCCTCCAGGAAGGTCTGGGAACGAGGCTACACCAGACCCTCTTTCCTCCCTCCAGGAAGGTCTGGGAAGACTACTAAACAAAGGGCTGATCTGCTGACAGCTGGTGGTACTACCTGAACCACAATACAGGACACCAGACCCTCTTTCCTCCCTCCAGGAAGGTCTGGGAAGACTACTAAACAAAGGGCTGATCTGCTGACAGCTGTTGGTACTACCTGACACAATACAGGACACCGACCCTCTTTCCTCCCTCCTCCCTCCGGGAAGGTCTGGGAAGACTACTAAACAAGGCCGACAATGGCTGACAGGACAAAGCTGACCACTGTCTGAACCACAACACTGAGTTGTGTTAGGAAGCGTGCTATACATAAATATGCTGTGGTTTACACAGCACAGGAGAAAGGAAGCGACTTGACTCTTCTGAGCTGCAGTTTAGCCCACACTAGCAGGTCATCAAGTAAAATGTTGTGCCGAGAAGATGAGAAATAAACTCAACAAAACGATCAGCCTCATTCCCAGGCCTTCCCCGGCTCCGAAAACACAAAAAAAAAAAGAGGGGGGGGGAAGGATCTTGTTGCATGAATGATGTCATTGCCTAAAGGCCTCAGCCTTGTTGCATGAAATGTCATTGCCTAAAGGCCTCAACCAAATCCCCTAGGTTGCCTGGAGACAAGGCTTAGCTACTAGGTTAATGTAAAACATTATGGTATTCATTGATTTCGGAATCTAAAATTCTTCAATTTCAGCACCTACCTATGACCTATGACCAAGGGTTTCTACACTTTCAGTATCTACATACAACTGTGATTTCTAATATTTCAACATCTACACACTGACAAAGGGATTCTAAATATCACCAATTTCAGTATCTATGTATGACCAATGCTAAAATACTTGGAGAGGGATTTTTAATATTTCATCTATGGACAACCCAGGGTTTCTATATTTCCAAGTTACATATGAACAAGGGCTTCTAAATATCAGAAAATAGCAACTATCAATTTTGAACATGAAAGGATTCCTACATTCAGCTCTTACTGTAAACGACTTACTGCTGGTGTAGGAAGACGTCGCACTTTCATTGTCACGGTCTGAAAATAAAAGAAAGATGATTTAGTAAACTGTTAGAACTACAAAGGATGGTGCAGGGAGAGCACAATCGTAAACAGATAACTGCCCCAGGGGGAAAGCACATTTGCAGTTTGCCATCAGTGCCCATATTGTCTGCAAACCGTCCATCCAATACCACATTTTGCAGAAATAAAGTCACTTCAGGTGGTTTCTGAAAACTTAGAATTAGAAAACTCTTTTTGTCAACATTTCAACCAAATAACGGAATTTAGATGTTATGAGGCAAAAATAGAGGAAAGTGAAAAGGCCAACAGTCACCGGGAGTCGAACCCAGGACTTCTCTGGTTTGTGCCGCTAGTGCTCTGCCACTGAGCCACGACAGCCGGACAACCACCAACCCTCACAATCCTCTATGGTGCAGCTCAAGCCAGAGGTGTCCTGGGTTCGACTCTCTTTTCACTTGCCTCTATTTTCACCTCATAACATCTAAATTCCTTTGTTTCCAGCGTGAGGCAAGATGCTCTGAGCATTTCAACTGAGCTTCTGAAGGCTCTCTGTGAAATTAGAAAACTGTTTTGCCAACATTTCAACTGACTGAATTGCTTAAATTGATTTATTCTGATTATGTATTCCGACATCATGCAACCTATATATCTTGCAGCTAGCCATTTCAACTTTGACTGTTATTGGCAATGGTTCATGACTGCCATTTGATGTGTGTTCTCAGTTCTAGCTACACAGGGAGCTCTTGTACTGTTACAACTAGCCATAAGTATTTGGTCTTGAAACAGGTAAACAAGGCATGGATATTGCCCTGCCCGTATGTAAATGGTGTCCGCCATAGATGGTTTCCAAATGTCAATTAAGCGTCCTACTTCCGGAGGGCAAACACGTGATCAAGAGGCAGCTGTACAGCGGACTTTTCACCTTGAGAGAAGCAGCTTCTTTTATCTTTAATGGTAAGGACTCGATGTAGCGCTTACTAGCCTGTATTTTGCACACAGCTGCACTAAACACTGACCCGACTCTTGCCCTCTGGAAGTGAAGCCACGCCCCATGAAAACCATCTATAGATGGGTTCCACAGTAATTATGGTCAGAATTACAATGCGCAATCAGTCTTGCAAAGCATCTTGCAAACTGATATGCAGGCAGATTGCAAATGGTGTAGCAGTTAGCAACTAGCAGAAGATGGTTGCCAAAGATGCAGCGCAAAACAAGCAAGACAAAAATAGTTGCGGCAGCCATCGGTAACAGTTTTCTCCTTCCGTGCTACTGAGGGTCTAGGAGATGGAGCGTCATGTTACCGTGTGCTACGATATACAATGATAGATATTGGACTTTAGTTGGCAGTTTTTTGCAACATTTTGGTCACACTCTGCCCGGTAATTGAAACGAGGGTCTAGGTGCTCATTACTCAGTTAATGAAGACAAGGAGAAAAGCACCACTATAAACTTTACTGCTTTATAGCAGAAAAAAAAAAAAAAAAAAAAACTGACATACACAGATACAGTTTGCACTGCACTGCAGAATTCTTGAACGATCATCGGGTTTTTTACTGATAGTACTATAGTTCGCACTGTTGGCTATAAGGAAAGTAGACCGCTCCTTCATATGCAGCTAGTGCCACCAGATTCCTTGGGAAGTTCATAAGTTAGTTAATCCGGACAGGGGCAAATTATATTCATCACCACTTGCAGCAAGTGTGCATGGAAAAGATCTTTTATTATATAAATCGTCCAAAAATCGTGCCTATAAAACAACGTACAGTACTTTCGTTGCCATAAATTAATAAGCTAGTTTGTATCGCATGGCAATGCCAACTGTTCTAGCTTAGTAAAGAAATGGGCTGTATAAACCCACCCCTTCATAATTTAGAATGCATGTAAACAATGACCAGGTCTCGCATACCTCTGAGTTGTCTGCTTGGTGGGAGTTGCACGCCTGCGTTCGTAAACAACCAGGCGAGGTAGTCGAACACGGCAGGAAAGTGCGCATCGAGCGCCTCGTGGAACACACCAATAGCTTTAGGACCCTTTGTGAGAAAAATGTCGACAAACTTGTCGACTTTCAGCGTCCCAGTCGGTTCGGCGCGCACAAGCTCGCAGTCCCCTACGGTAAAAACTCCTTTTTCTTTCATGTACGGGAATAGTAGCGTCACATCGTGAATGTATTCTGTCAACTTGACTCGGTTGCTAGTAATGATGTCGCGTTCTTTCTTCGATTCTTCGTCCAGATCCTCGCCAAGTGACCGCAAAATATCACGAGGCAACGAACTTCGGTCCATGGCAAGATAGCTGTATTAAACTAGAGGTTCACTCTCAGCTATCAACGCTTTACAATGACTTGAATTCAGTAGTTCGGTTTGCTTCCTGCTATAGCCCCACGAGCCGACACGTTTGCTTCCGGAATGGGCGGGGCTCATCGGATTAATTAGTTAAAATCGTAAGGGACGTTTCCCTAGCCTCGTTCCCAGGCCTCCCCCGTTTTACCTTCCGTTTGCGTTCACAATAATACACGGGAGCGAAGGCCGGCGAAAAACGTGTGTATTATTGTGAACGCAAACGGAAGGTAAAACGGGGGAGGCCTGGGAACGAGGCTAACGTTTCCCCTGGTCTAGTTTGTGGGACCAGCCCCGGCTGTAGTGGTGTCTGGGTACGAGACTATCTTCCTCTTCCTTTCTCCCATGCATCTTTCCGAAAGGGGTCTGAGTACACACAATCATGCAGTTACCAACCACCCTCCCGTGCTCTCAATGTACAATCAGGCAGTCACCACCCTCCCATGTTCCCAATGTACAATTATGCAGTCACCAACCTCCCATGCTCCACATGCACAATCAGGCAGTCACCACCCTCCCATGCTCCACATGTACAATCAGGCAGCACCACCCTCCCATGCTCCACATGCACAATCAGGCAGTCACCAACCTCCCATGCTCCCAATGCAGCTACAATCATGCAGTCACCACCCTCCCATGCTCTCAATGTACAATCATGCAGTCACCACCCTCCCATGCTCTCAATGTAGCTACAATCTCTCACTCGATCTACTATCTGTGCCCTAGTCTAGTCTGTGGGACCAGCCCCGGCTGTAGTGGTGTCTGGGTACGAGACTATCTTCCTCTCCAGCTCCTTCCTCTTCCTTTCTCCCATGCATCTCCTGAAAGGGGTCTGAGTATGCACAATCATGCAGTTAGCTACCAACCTCCCATGTTACATTCACATGCAGTCACCACCGAACCCTCCCATGCCCCCGTGCACAATCAGGCAGTCACCACCCTTCCATGCTCTCAGTGTACAATTAGGCAGTCACCATCCTCCCATGCTCTGAGTGTACAATCATGCAGTCACCAACCTATAGCTCCTATGTTCTCATGCAGTCACCACCCTCCCATGCTCCCAGTGCACAATCAGGCAGCACCACCCTCCCATACTCCACATGCACAATCATGCAGTCACCACCCTCCCATGCTCCCAGTGCACAATCAGGCAGTCACCACCCTCCCATGCCACCAAGTGCACAATCAGGCAGCACCACCCTCCCATGCTCTACATGCACAATCAGGCAGTCACCAACCTCCCATGCTCCACATGCACAATCAGGCAGTCACCACCCTCCCATGCTCCACATGCACAATCAGGCAGTCACCAACCCCCATGCTCCCAATGTACAATCATGCAGTCACCAACCTCCCATGCTCCCAAACTACAATCAGGCAGTCACCACCCTCCCATGCTCCACATGCACAATCAGGCAGTCACCAACCCCCATGCTCCCAATGCACAATCAGGCAGTCACCAACCTCCCATGCTCCACATGCACAATCAGGCAGTCACCACCCTCCCATGCCACCAAGTGCACAATCAGGCAGCACCACCCTCCCATGCTCTACATGCACAATCAGGCAGTCACCAACCTCCCATGCTCCACATGCACAATCAGGCAGTCACCACCCTCCCATGCTCCACATGCACAATCAGGCAGTCACCAACCCCCATGCTCCCAATGTACAATCATGCAGTCACCAACCTCCCATGCTCCCAATGTACAATCAGGCAGTCACCACCCTCCCATGCTCCACATGCACAATCAGGCAGTCACCACCCCCCATGCTCCCAATGTACAATCATGCAGTCACCAACCTCCCATGCTCCCAATGTACAATCAGGCAGTCACCAACCTCCCATGCTCCCAAACTACAATCATGCAGTCACCAACCTCCCATGCTCCCAAACTACAATCATGAGTCACCAACCTCCCATGCTCTCAGTGCACAATCATGCAGTCACCAACCTCCCATGTTACATTCACATGTACAATTATGCAGTTCCCAACCTCCCATGTCATGTGTTACATTCACATGTACAATTATGCAGTTCCCAACCTCCCATGTCATGTGTTACATCTACATGAATGCACAATCAAGAAGCTACAAGTTTTCCAATGAGCCTCCAATTCTTGGCTATAGCTACCAGTTTCTACAGTAGTCACACATATCTTGGATTTCTTCTCTTTGTCTCGTTCTTTGTCTCCCTTGTGAAATCGTTCCTGTAGTGCCGACGTCCAGGTCACCATTCATCCGTTGTGCTCTTTCCTTTGTAGATCCATGCAGCATCCAGATTCCCCGATGTGCAACATCTGACACGAGCCTCAAGCCTCCTGCAAACCACCTCTCTCCTGTACTCCTGGGCATGCAAGCATCAGCAACTGCAGTTGTACTGTAGCTCTTGCAGAATGACTGGTGAGGTAGGGCAATAAGACTGGGAGCTCTTGCAGAATGACTGGTGAGGTAGAGCAAGACTGGGAGCTCTTGCAGAATGACTGGTGAGGTAGGGCAAGACTGGGAGCTCTTGCTGGATGTCTGGTGAGATAGGGCAAGGCTGGGAGCTCTTGCTGGATGACTGGTGAGGTAGGGCAAGGCTGGGAGCTCTTGCTGGATGTCTGGTGAGGTAGGGCAAGACTGGGAGCTCTTGCAGAATGACTGGAAAACACCTGAAGAAGAAAAGACTAGAGATAAGCAATCTGCAAACTGCCCATGTTAATTACAGTACTTTCACCAAGTCCCAAAATACTTCAGCTGCTCTTCAATTTGAACATAACTAACATAATAATCAAGTAACTATGCAGTGGGTAACAGTGATTGACAAATGGCAGGCTACATGCATGTAGCCTGCCATTTGTTTTCGTGTGTAATTTAGATGTTACAAGAGTATATAGCCCAATGTAAAGGATGCATGCATGCAGGGAAAGTTTGTAACTCATGTGTGCATGCTTCCATGTTTACATTCATATGTTTTCAAAAAGATCACAGACAAAGCAGAGTTCTCAAGTTCACAAATACAATGGTTCTTTGCGTTACGGATGCAGATTTCCTCTGAACAAAACCTGGGAGCTCTTGCAGGACAGCTGATGAGGTAGTGTAGGATGTGGAAACACTTGGAGGACAGCTGATGAGGCGGTGTAGGATGTGAGAGCGCTTGCAGGACAGCTGATGAGGTAGTATAGTCTCTTGTAGGACAGCTGATGAGGTAGTGTAGGATGTGGGAGCTCTTGTAGGACAACTGGTGAGGTTGTGTAGGATGTGGGAACTCTTGTAGGACGACCGGTGAGGTTGTGTAGGATGTGGGAGCTCTTGTAGGACAACTGGTGAGGTTGTGTAGGATGTGGGAGCTCTTGCAGAACAGCTAGTGAGGTAGTGTAAGACCGGGAACTCTTGCAGGACAGCTGATGAGGTAGTGTAGGATGTGAGAGCTCTTGGAGGACAACTGGTGAGGTAGGGCATGACATGGTAGCTCTTCCTAACGGAGCACAGGTGGGGGCTTGATGATCTGGAACACACCTGAGGAAGAGAAAAGACGAGCAATGAACAATTTGCAAACTGACCCTGCATAGCTAGTGGAGTACTACTCACCTAGTCTCAGAAGACTTCCGCTTCTCCTCAACAGCTCCTTCTCTCTGAGTCTTGCAACTCATGCAGAGGTGCGCATGCTTCACGTGAATGGTTCACCTTTTCTTTTTTTTTTAAATGTTTAATATTGAGGGCTTCTCTTCTATTCTTTTAGCCAGAGCCTATCGCCAGAGCCTGGTAAACACTCAACCACAATGCAAACAATGGTGATGGTGAGGGAATGAATGAGATGGTGAATGAGATAGTGGGAGATGAAGGGGGTGATTTTTTTTTCAATATGAGATAGTGAAATGAGATGATTTTTTTTTCCGTATGAAATGCTGTCAGTACGATACGAAGCTGTCACAGCTGGTGTCAATGAGCGTGAGTTCACTCGAGTTGTTTCGGGTTTCGATCGCCATTAACTTTCAGTTGCTCTGCTGCTGTGAACTAGAAAGCATTTTGGCTTCTTGGTGCTCAACAGGTAAGACTCGTGGTGAGAAAGAGAGAGATATGGGATGTTGAGACAGATCAGCAACTGTGGGAAGCAAGTGAGCACACAACTCAGTTCTTCAGATCACAAAGGCAGCAACAGACTCCAGAACACATCTGAGCAAGTGACAACTGGCAAGCGTCTGGAACATTTCGAACATGATCGGCAGTATATGTGAGAACTCAGATCGGACAACAATCAGTAGCACAAAGCAGTAAGAGTCACCATAACATATCGACCAGCAACTGTTTCGTACCTCTGGAACATTCAGGACCGCATCAGCATCAAACGTGATCAACGACTGCAGCTAGTGAGAATTCGGATCGGAAGAGTCAGTTGCGAGATGTCCGTCCAGAGGTAGACAGCATGACAGCAACATGAGAGGTATGATGGTGATTTTTTTTTCAATATGCTTACAAAGAGGAGTAAAAAATTCAATGGCCTACATTCAAAAGATTGTGTCCTATGAATAGCATTACAGTGAAAATGAAAATGCTAGTAAAGTGGTAGGGACCAGGAATGGCTCAAGGTTAGCTTCCTCTTTTTTTATGCCCCATCTTTTCTCTTGTTCACAAAATGCATAATACATAATAATATATGGTTGGCACCAAATAAGAGAGATTGAGAGAGAAGGAGATACAAAGAGAGAGAGAGAGAGAGAAAGGGGTTACAAAAGTGGCTTACACACATAACAGATAACAGACTGCAGTTCCATCAACAACTCCCTGGAAGTGAGGGAGTAGGCGGACAGTGGAGCCTCCTCTGTGTGCCAACCCTCAGGAGGTGAGGGAGGGCTGTGGGCCAGGCTAGCTCTCCGAACTCAAGGCTGCCGTCACAAGTCCTCACCGCACCTTGGAGCCACAGTACCAGGTTCGAGCTGGCGAGTAGGATCTCTCCTGTTTGGTGGATGACTAAGGTCCCAGCGAGCACCCAGCAGGCAGGCACATCTCCAAGGAGGAACCCTGCAAGCTTGCGCTATCCACTGCCATTAATTGTCCTCACCGCACCTTGGAGCCACAGTACCAGGTTTGAGCTGGCGAGTAGGATCTCTCCTGTTCGGTGGATGGCTAAGGTCCCAGCGAGCACCCAGTAGGCAGGCTCATCTCCAGGGAGGAACCCTGCAAGCTCACACTATCCACTACCATGTCCTTGGGCCACCCCTTAAACCCACAGACAAAAACCCATGGACAAAAATGCATTGGGAAAACTCACGGACAAAAATGCATGGGGAAAAACTCATGGACGTACCTCTTACTTACAAGAGAACACACACCCAAACCTCCAAACCAAGCCATGCACTCTCTCACGCCCTCACTCACTCCCTTATGCACCCACCCACCCAGGCACCCACCCACCCAGGCATCCACCCTCCCAGGCACCCACCCACCCAGGCACCTACTCACTACTCACTCACTGACATGCACACATTCCCAGAACTACCAGCCTAACAAGAACATATACTGGACAGACAGGTACTGGACTGACATGTACTGGACTGACATGTACTGGACATACGTGTACTGACATGTACCGGACATACGTGTGTAGTGTGTGTACAGTGTATGTATGTATGTGTGATTGTGTCAGGTTGTGCGTATACATGTGTGCGTATACATGTGTATGTGTGTGTGCATTGTGTGTGTGTATTGTGTGTGCATGTTTGTGACATTGTGTCAGGCTGTGCGTGTACATGTGTGTGTGTGTAATTGTATGTACATGTGTGTGACATTGTGTCAGGTGTACAGCTTGTGTGTTAGGGTGTACGCTTGTGTATGAGTGCATTGTTTGTGTGTGTGTGTGTGTGTGTGTGTGTGTGTGTGTGTGTGTGTGTGACTGTGCATTGTGTGTGTACAGTGTGTGTGTAGATCCGTCTTGACCACTCTTCGTCACATAGTTTCGCCTGTCCAGTCATTTCTAAAGCAGCCACTGAAACACATGCACACTCCAAAGTTACTCATTCCTTGTTAAGGCTCAAAAAAGGAAGGTCACAAAAATACTCATAGGAATGCAAGTGGGAGTTTTTAACCAGCCAAACCATGCAGCCACAGTTACTATCTTAGTTGGTTATTTAGTTTTAGGTGGTGGTTAGTGTAACTTAATGTACCGGACAAGTGCACATAACATCATTAATGCGCGACCCACGCGACATGACATTTGTGTATGTGACACGACTCACGTGACATGACGTTGGTGTACATGACGTGACTCACGTGACATGACGTTAGTGCACATTACGCGACTCACATGGATAATATCCATGACTCACATGGATATTATATGTGACACAACCATGACACCACCACTTAGTGTACCCGACATTTATTTTTAGGATTTTTGTGTGGCTGGCTGGTGTACATGCACATGCAAACACCCACTTGCATTCATATGAGGAGTAGTCACCTTCAAATGCTCAAAAAATGGGAATGGTAACCTTGGAGTACAGATATGTTTCAGTGGCTGCTAGAGAAATGACCCGACAGGCGAAACTATGACGAAGAATGGCAGATCTACACACACAATGTACACAAACAATGCGCAGTCACACAAACACACACACACACAAGCAATGCACTCATACACAAGCGTACACCCAAACACACAAACTGTACACCTGACACAATATCACACACATGCACACACAAATACACACACACACATGTACACACACAGCCTGACACAATGTCACAAACATACACACACAAATACACACACACATGCGCACACACATACACATGTACACACACAGATGTATATGCACAACCTGACACAATCACACACATGCATGCATGTACCACACACACACACCACACATACATACATAAATATATACATACATATATACATATAACATATTGACACGCACACATACAACACACAAATAACATGTACACACACATACACATGTGCGCACACACACACACACACTCTCACACACACACACATGCACGTACATACACACAAGAAGGCTCCCTCCCACCTACAACATTCCCTGAGGCTCCCACCCTTCCTTCAGAGACACAAATATGCTCCCAACCCACAACACCCTGGCCCAGCCTACAAAATCCCTGGTTGACATCACCGTCAACCACCTATAAGACCCTGGTTGACATCACCGTCAACCACCTATAAGACCCGGCCCAGTTGACATCACCGTCAACCACCTAAGACCCCTAAGACCCCGGTTGACATCACCGTCAACCACCTAAGGCCCTGGTTGACATCACCGTCAACCACCTGTGGTTGACATCACCGTCAACCACCTGTGGTTGACATCACCGTCAACCAACCTGGTTGACATCACCGTCAACCAGGTGCCCAGAGCAATCGACATCACCGTCAATCACCCTGGGCCAGGAAGGACATGGCAGCTTCAAGTGCTCGCTTACAATCCCCTCCCCTTCAATGGACCCACCCACCAGGTAACTCACCAGAGACCAAAGCCCCCACCTCCCAGGAGATCACCTATGGTCGTAACTGTGGCTCACCAGATTGGCTCGGACAACATGGCAGCTTCAAGTGCTCACTCACAGAATCCTTCCCCTTCGATGATTCCACCCACCAGGCAGCTCACTGGAGACCAAAGCTACCACCTCCCAGAAGATCACCTACTGTAAAACTGTGGCTCTGGAGATTGGGTCGGACGAGTTAAGGCAGCCCTGCTATCCCCCCTAGCCTGGCCCGGCCTGGACCTGGAATAGAAACAAGAGCGATGGTTTGTAAATGATGCAGATGGACACACATCTGGTAAACGCACTGTGGTTACATCACAAGGCTGAGTATTCACCCTCTCCAGCTATGTACTATGCACTAGCTGCCCCAAACCAACACAAAGTAGAAAGTCAGCCTTACCTAATGAGGTGGTCCAGGCTTAGCTCTATTTGCCTGGCACGCTTCACATTCATCCATTGGCTGCAGGTTTTGGTAGTGTGTGTGTGTGTGTGTGTGTGTGTGTGTGTGTGTGTGTGTGTGTGTGTGTGTGTGTGTGTGTGTGTATGTGTATGTGTGTGTGTGTGTGTGTGTGTGTGTGTGTGTAGGAGAAAGGTAGTTATTAATAACCAAGTGTTTTTTAGCAGAGTCAATCTCCATCAGTCTACAAGGTCAGTCAATCTTTGCGCCACTAGCTAAACCTATACACACCTAAGGTTACAAGCTAGAAGCCTGTGAAATGCATGCAGACTTGAGATGCTGCTACCTACATACCTTGTTTGGATCATGCTTCGGTGTAGGGGGCAGGGTGAATTTGGAACTGGCCGGAGGGGGAGGTGGTGGGCGTACCACTTTCCACTTTGGCGGAAGACGTGCCCCCGGAGTAAACAGGAGGGTAAGCAGTGATGGTTCAGGGCTAGGACACTGCACTAGGGCCTAATGTGTGTGTGTGTGTGTGTGTGTGTGTGTGTGGTATAGTCAAGTGATAGCAATATATCGATTTCCAACAACAAGTTTAGGCCAAGCTAGGAAACCATGAAGGCTTAGATCAAGATGGTTACCATGGTAACCTTGCTGGACCTTGCATGTGACAACAACTGTTTCGGCCAAATGTATATGTAGAGCTACAGGTACATGGTTTGTGAACTTACCAAGTTCTCATCCTCCTCCTCTCGGTCCTCCTCTCGAGTCAGTCTCTTCTTCTTTCGGCTGCCTGCAGCTGGCTCATATGCAGCCCTTTTGAGGAGTGATCCAAGTTTGCATCGCTTGGCGGCCACCAGTCCCTCCTCCCTGGGGTCCTGGAGGATAAGGAAGATATTTTGTAAACGTTGGCCTCCTTCCCGCCTCCCATATCCCACCTCTCATCCCACACACACACACACACAAGACAATCTACAACAACATATCTGGTACAGTGTAGCTACTTACATTGGGGGTGCTGACCGCCTCGGGCAGGAACTCCTCCGGCAGCTCCAGCTCCTCCTCCTCTGCCTCTAGGGATCGCTTTCTGGTGTGTATGGTAGCGTTGAGAGGTGGTGTGAGCTCCATGGCCATGGTTGAGTTTGTGGTGGAGACTATATCCAGAAAGGATCTGGAGCTCGAGGTGGTAGGAGCTTGGCACGTGAGCTCCATTGACCGGATGGTATAAGTGGTGGCGTCAGGCAGAGGAGGAGTCGCCTTGGAGGGTGGAGCCGACTGAGCAGGAGGAGTCGCCTTGGAGGGTGGAGCCGACTGGGCAGGAGGAGTCGCCTTGGAGGGTGGAGCCGACTGGGCAGGAGGAGTCGCCTTGGAGGGTGGAGCCAACTGGGCAGGAGGAGTTGCCTTGCAGGGTGGAGCCGACTGGGCAGGAGGAGTCGCCTTGGAGGGTGGAGCCAACTGGGCAGGAGGAGTTGCCTTGGAGGGTGGAGCCGACTGGGAAGGAGGAGTCGCCTTGGAGGGTGGAGCCGACTGGGCAGGAGGAGTCGCCTTGGAGGGTGGAGCCGACTGGGCAGGAGGAGTTGGTGACTTGGGAAGAGCTACAGGTTGTTGCTGTAGAGGGGAAGAAAAGTGAAACAATACTATTATGATGGTTACCATGTCTTCAGTTCTTCCTGCACTAAGCTGTTGATATATGTACGTGATGCTAATGTTTACATCCATCTCAAGCACAAAAATTTACTACACAAGTTCTTACCTCTTCCTCCTCCTCCTGCTCCCCCCCGAGGGCAGTGTGGTAGATGGTGGAGCCCTCGTCTTCAGATTCATCAAGGGAGGCAGGGGGAGGGGAGTAGTAGTCTACCCCTGTAAACTCCACATCTGAGTCATCACTCTGGGAGTGGAGAGAAGTTGCAGCAAACATGAATTAAAGATTGCTATAATAAGGAACACACATGAGAACTGCAGGCTGTGATACAATAGCTATATTAAAACTACAACACACTTAATTCTCAGGCACATAGAGCACAAACAGTCTTATTGTTCCCGCCCCCTGCCTCAAACATGTACTGTTTGCTTGCGGATACCCTGGAAATTAAGGTAAAACACACAAGCCCTCAGCCTTACTTTCTCCTCCTCTTCTCCCTCTTCCCCTGCCTCCTCTGCAGGCTGCTGGTGAGCCTGCGACCGGACCCAGTCCTCCCTCATCTGGAGGACCTCCCTCAGGTCTGCTACGCCTGGCTGTATGTGCATGTGTGTACAGGCAGCTAGTGAATTGGTGGGTCTATGTATACAATGTAAAAATGTCCCCCAACAAAACACATTTCTTCAACTTGAAATACCCAAAAGCTTCGATCTACACCATATACAGGAACTGTCGTAACAATACTGCAAACTAGTGGTAGCCTTCCCACAGTTCTGACCACCCCACTAAGCTTTGTGACGCTATACATACATGTAGGTTTAAATTCCACGAGGTTTCTAAACACACAACTACACAACAACAATATGGAAAGGTCTGTTATACACATGTACTCACGAGCTCATCCTCATCAGGCTCGGGGGGGGACAAAGGGCTTTTTGCTGTCCGCATCATAGAACAAGGCAATGACCCGCCTCTCCACCAACTCCAGCTTCCCCTTCGCATCTTCATTATTAAGGATGGTGGCCTCAAGCTCCTCAACATCCTTCTTGAGGCTTTCAACCCTCTGTCGGAGGGTGAGGAGCTCCTCCATCTCTGTAGAGAGGAAGAAGGTGAGGGCCAAAGTCATAAACAATCCATACAATATACTGGTAGCTTATTTAGTTTAACTAGCCTGGGTGCAAAGGCTAGACTTGTACACTTCTTTAGCAGATTCACATGGGACAATTCTGAGCTCACATACACCAAGTGAAACATGCCCAGAACAAGACATGTATTCCCTACCAGGGAATGGGGGGGTCCCCTTGGGGAGGACGTCCTCCGTCACTTGGAGCTTTTGAATCCCATGGGCCTTTTCAAGGTGACGGAGGATGTTGTTCACCTGCTGGCCTATCATCTGGTGGCCGCCCTCCTGGTTCTTTGCAGGTGTCCTCAGCCCCCACACATTCACACGGTACGGGGTGTAGGTGGCCTTGCACCCCTCAAGATGGCACCAAAGGTTGCCATTGTCGTCGGCATTAGCTGCTACATGGTCCTTCATATCCTTCAATGTCATCTGCAGAGAGAAACCAACAGTACTGATGTAAGTGATGATGCTATATCAGAGATGCTGGTATAGTACAATAGGGCAAAAGCTGAGCAAAATTTGCTGTACTAGCAAAATATATGAAGTGGTCTTTCCATCAAAATCTCAAGGCCCCCCCTCCCTCTTCCCAACAGGCACCCTAGCACTTTTTGGCTGGCAAAAACCGCGGGAATTCAAATTCAAACCAACCGGGTGTGGCCTCGCGAGGCTAGCTATATGGTAAACCCGACCCATTTGTATGGCCATGCAGGCATAAGGACTTAGTCACAGATTTATGGAGTAGCGACTGTTAATTAAAGCTAGTGTAACAAACTTACGGCGCAGGAAGGACGCTGCGGCTGCTGCTGCTGCCTCTGCTGGCGGCAAGCACGAGTTGGCTGAACGCGTCTGGCTGCCATTCTCAGTTCTGTGACAAGCAACAGTAGTGGCTAGCAACAGTTTGAAGAAGTCCACGAGGGGATAATAGTAGTGATCCACAAAGGGAAAGTCGCAGGAAACTCGCAATAAAGCACAAAACACCAGGAAACCCGGAAAGAAAGAACGAGGATGTTGCTCCACCATTACCCCCCCCGTTTTCCGCCCGATGCTTCAAACTAACCAATCAGATTAGCCTCAAATCAGCCAATCAGATTGAAGGAGCTAGCTCGGCAGATCGCTTGGTACATGGTACGGCCAAGTAGTATCCTTGGTACGGATTGTATTCTCGTTCCCAGCTCCCTTTCAGACTTTCTGTTGCAGCTCACATTTGATAATTTGTCTGGAAACAAAAAAAAACTCGTGTCCAATGACGAAGGTTTCCATCCTTCACAGTGGCCTAGACTTAGTCTCGGAACCAGACTAGCCTAGACTGCTGTCATGCAGCAACCATCGTTGTTAATGGAACAGTGCAGTGTACAAGTGGCAGGTGTAGCGGTTAATAGGGGAGGGTAGAAAAATGGATTCATTTTTGGAACTGCAAAAGTCCTAGTATAGGTAACCTGTAACAGCTAAACTAGCACAAACAAAGGATTACAGAATACCCGAGGTGGTTTTCCATGTACACATAAGCCAGTGTTCCTGGTGGTGGCTTTTCTCTCCTTAGGATGCCGTTCCTCTGTGTGTATGTCGTTTGCAAATTATGCACACAGAATTTTGCACTGCAAATTGCAAATGCTGTTGTGTTTATGAGATAATTTTTCTTTCCTTTGAGCTACCCTCTGCTCCTCCTCCCTCCACATTCCCTGTCTCCCTCACAGAACCTGCCAGCTCTGCTTCATCTTCCCACAACCTTCCCACTGCCTCCATCTCACAGTTTGACCATGCCCACCTAGGAAAGGTGCACAAGGAAGATCAGCTCCAAAATCTTCTGTGCTCTTTCCTGCCCCTGCTGGATTCTTATGTATATTACCCAAGTTATAAGCAACAAAAACAGATTTAAAATATCCACATAGGATGCTCTCCTAATGACACACAGCTGTCTGACTGTGTTAATCTATATGTTCATACTTCTACAATGCTGAAGCTGTATCACACATATTTTTCAATTTTGTGCCAAGTAACATGCATGCATGTTGAATCAGGGAATTCAAATAAATTACCTTAAATTGTAGGGAAGTCATGTTGGAATTTGGGAACACTGGTAATATCACGACACTCCATCCAAGCAGAGGAAGACCATCTCTTCCAGCTATGATAACCAGCCAACTGGGGTAGCAGACCAGATGCAGCACAAGTATCAGCTCCACAGCAGCCAACATATATCTGTTGTTTGGTTCACAGTAACTTTGCTGTTTTGTATTATATGTGTACGCAGGACATTATATCACTGATGTAACATTCCTGTCTAAAAAACATTTCATGATTTTTGACATAAGATATATGTCAGATTACTAGTTTGAATTTGTACACACAACACAAACTTTGCACAATCCCATACCACTCAGTGTCTATATCCCTCCAATTCAAAGACTGTACAGTGCACTCATGTCAACTTGGAATCTCCAATTGCAAGTTTGACCTACATACCATAAAATTTTTTTTTTTGCCTCTGTTAGAAATGGAGTTTTTCTTTGGTGCTATGTAGAATCATCTAGTGGATTTGTCAGAGCTGGTGATTTGTCTAGTGATCATAGCTCAAGCCAGGAACCCTAGCTAGTTGGGTTCAACTGCCAGCTGCAGCTTCCTCTATTTTCTACTTAACATAAAAAACTATGAAGTAAGCTCATCTTCTTCATGCTAATGTATACAGACACAAGAACTGAAGCATATGACATATAAAATATAAATAGCAAATGAAAACTAAATATGAAATTTCCATTGGTGCATGATGTCATCGAGTCACATGAACACTACGTCCTTTCTCCCGTTGACCTGCAGCAGTTTCTGTTGATCCCAAACCATCGCCAACTTACACTCCTGCAGAACAGAAACAGTCATAAAATGAGCGGTAGTATACTGAATATGAGCGGTAGTATACCGAACGTGAGCAGTAGTATACCAAACGTGAGCGGTAGTATACTGAATTCAAAAAACTTGATATTGAAGAAGGGTACACATACACTCCCATCACTCACCATATTTCTGACTTAGAGGCACATGTGGTCTGGGCACAAAACTAACATACCACACCCACCTGTTGCCATGGTAACACACCACACCCAGTTGTTGCCATGGTGACATGCCACACCCACCTGTTCAACTCTGAGGTACTGACTCCGTACAAAGAGAAGGTAGAAGCAGAGAGAAAGTCCCCCAAAAACTTGGAAGAAGTCGTAAAGTGTTAAATCATGTAATAGACATACATGACCTGTGATGTGTGTGTTGCGAGAAGGAGAGGAGGGAGATAGGTGCATGGATAAAGTGAGCAAAGGGAATGGAAGGGAGGAGAGGGAAGGGAGGGGGAGGAAGGGAGGGGGAAGATATGGTGGGCCAGCATGTGTGCAATGGCTAAGCATTCTGGCATTTCACTTTGGGGAGTTCCGACCCCCTCATTTTAATCCTCTATTTACTGTGGAGATCAATGATGGTGCTCAAAAAATAAGCTGGGGGGGGGGGGGGGGGGGGAGAAGAAAGGAGAGGAGAAAGGACAGTAGAATAGGAAGAGGAAGAAGGAAAAGGAGGGAGGGAAGAAAGGGAGAAAAGGAGGAGGAGGGGGAGGAAGGGGAAGGAAGAAGAGGAGCTAGGGACACTGACAGCAATCATTTGACAGAGCAAGCGTGAACACAGAGTTTGGTATTTCCTCCAGGAGGGAAAGGGTCAGAGCAGCGCACAGATGAATCTTAGCAACCAATGTCGGTCGCAGGTTGTCTTTGGCTCGGAACAGAAACACAGTTGTAACCATGACAACAAAGCGAGGGAGGAGGAGAGTACCAATGAAGGACCAGATCAGTGCAGACGGTGCATCTTGACTGTGGATGTGAAGTGTGAGGGTGTGTGGTGTGTGAAGTGTGAGGGTGTGGTGTGTGAAGTGTGAGGGTGTGTGGTGTGTGAAGTGTGAGGGTGTGTGGGTACGTAAAGTGTGAGGATGTGTGGGTAAGTGTGTGAAGTGTGAGGATGTGTGGGTGAGTGTGTGAAGTGCGAGGATGTGTGGGTAAGTGTGTGAAGTGTGAGGATGTGTGGGTAAGTGTGTGAAGTGTGAGGATCGATGTGTGGGTGAGTGTGTGAAGTGTGAGGATGTGTGGGTCTGAAGGACTGCATTCAATGGATCACAACCGAGGAAGCACTTAGTTACTCCAACTCCTGCTCTATTATTCTTTCGTCTCTCATAAACTTGTAGCCTTGCTAAACTTAGTGTACCAAATACATATTGATCCATCCTAAATCTCAAACTGTCGGTTGGTATATTATACCAAACAAGATGTAGGGATGGTGTGAAATTGTTGTGGTTCATTCCCATCTAGTTTGGTTGGTTTTTGAGGGTTCCATCCCTACATGCGCTTGTTTTCATTCAGAAAACTTTTTTGTGCGACTTTATTATACCAAATGTCACTAACTTAGTACTTTCATTTGTTGAGCAGAAATGAGAGCAGTTGAATTGAGTAAACATGCCTCCAGTGAAATCTGAAAAGGGGGATGTCCCCAAAAATTAATGAGACTATACAAAGACCTACCTGTTGTTTATCTGAAACACAATCTCTATGGCAACCAGCAAGATGAGGGGGAGGAGAAAGATGGGAAGGGTGACAAAACGATGCCAGGAGCAGAGAAGTTTGTCCCACGTTGCTGTGATACAGTTTCTCCCACGAAATGGGGAGTCAGTTGACGCGAAATCTGTGAGGACAAGAGAGAGGGAAGGAGGAGAGGAGAGAGAGGGGAGGAGAGAGAGGGGAGGAGAGAGAGGGGAGGAGAGAGAGGGGGAGAGAGGGAGGGAGAGAGAGGGGGGGAAGGATGGGGTAAGTCAGAGCAACACTTAAGGTGTCTAAGATGCATGCAGCCATCTCTCCCCTGCTGTCACTTCCCTCTCTCCTCCCCTCCCTTCTCCTCTCCTCTCCTTCCTATCTGTCACTCCCTCTCTATCTCTCTCCCCTCTCCTTCCCCTGTCCCCTTCTCCTCCCTCTCCCTCCCCCCCTCTCCCTTCTCCCTTCTTCCCTCTCTCCCCCCTCCTCCTCTCCCCCTCTCCCCCTCTCACCTCTCCCCCTCCCCCTCTCCCTCCCATCCAGCTTACCAGGTGATCTAAACTTCGTCTCATGAATAATTGCCAGAAACAGTAAATACACCTGTCGGCCAGGAGAGAAAAAAAAAAAAAGAACTTTTGAACATCCATTATATAAACAGTTGCTTTATTTCTCTCCATCACATCTCCCCTCACACCTTACCCCCTCACCCCCTCACATACACCCATTATATAAACATTTTGCTTTGTTCATGCTCTCACTCACCATCACATCCCCCTCCTCACATCTCCTCACATTCCTTCCCTCATCCCCTCACCCTACACCACCCTCCACATCCCCTCTACACCCACATCCTCACCAAAGCACTCTGTATGATGTTAATCAAAATAAACCCAGCCGAGTTGATCAGGGAGAACGAATGGAAATTACTTCCTACAGGAACAAGAA